>CM052328.1:7868576-7936733 GCA_028455615.1 Lasioglossum zephyrum | reverse complement strand
GTTATTGAGGGTGCATTGGTGGAAATATCCACGCTTCATTTTCGATGTTTCTGTAAACATTCGGAAAAGTCGGAAAGCAGAGTAGAACGAAATCTAGAAGATGTTAATTCCTACACAGACTACGATTCGAATGAAATTCCACGAAACAGAATCTCGAGCATTGGTATAAACATCCACGGCTTAGGAATGTCGCAGGAATCCGTTTGATATGACGTATTGCCGTAAATATTGGCATTCGGTTCTAGCAAAGGTGATCTCCGTTCATAACACGGCGGCAAAGGTGCGACAGTCGTCAAACTAGGAAGAAAAACATAGCCAGTTCCGAATAGTGATGGCGTACAACATCGTTAACCGTGATTAACTTCATTCCCGACGTGATCGTGATTTTCTAATGCTTCATCTCGATTGAATTAGTTCTTTTTCGAAATCCACCAATTAACTTGCATAAAGAATATATCACAGCTTATGATATTTTTGCGATTTTTGATGTACTAGTTAATTCGATTTCTATAATAATCACCGGTCGGAAATGCGTTAATCGATCATTCACTTTCTTCTGTACTGTTGCTTAAAAATCTTATATTTTCCCCACTTCTTAATGCGTCCTAACCCCTTAATCCTCATCCGTCTCTCATTTCACGAACTGGATAAAAAAAAATTTTGAATGTTTCTTTCGTCGAATTGATGAGTTAACATTTACTTCTTGGATTTTCGGTTGTGTTCCACATAAAAAAAAAATTAAAAATCACACGAAGTTTCGGGAAAATTTACCTGCTATTTAATTTTTAAAAAGTTACAATGGAGGGCTAAATTATTCAAACTTGGCCACTACGTAACACCATTTATGGCCATTAAAAAGTAACGGCCAAGTTTGAATAATTTAGCCTTACATGTAACTCTTTAAAAATTAAATAGCGTTCTTTTAAACTAATTTAACAAACTCTTTTTTCAGTATTGCGACAGGTATTTCTAAGCTGACGAACTTGGCCGTATTTTCTTTGATCTTACAACTCTTTGCAGCCATGGGAACTTGTCTCCTGTTTACAGGATGTTATTGTTAGGATACAATATACAGGATATTCACGAATCACTATGTAGGTATTTATTTAAATATACCAATGTGTTAGTGTCAATCGATCGTCGGTGACCAGCTGACGTTTGCTGCTGGTTGTCATTACGAACCGACGATCGATTTACCATTAACAACCGATACTCATTTGTAAATAACAATCTTTTGCGAAAAGCAGTTTGTAACGAACCGTTAAATAATAAACATTCTTTGAGTAAACCTCCTACAACTATGAAAAATCACCGTGATTAGGAATGAACGTGATCGAATCGCGAGTGATAGAAAAGTAACAGTTCACGCCATCCCTAGTTACGAAACGTTTCCTGTTCGATCCGCGCGACGAATATCATTTACGAGTAGGATGGGTAAATGGGCAGGAGGCTTCTGATTCGGTTGCAGCTGCACTTGCACGGCCAACTCGGTTGTGGCACGCTCGGCCGCTACTCACTGGAAACACGATAGATATTATCGTGGCAAGGCGAGGCGCTATCGACGCGTCGTGTAATTTCGGTTGACTCGGTCCGCTCCTCCGCTCCGGTTGCGTACCGTACCGTTCGCTCGCTCGTGACCAGGCTGACCCTACACGATACGATTCACGCAGCATGGCGAGGCGGGTCGCGACCGTTTTCTCAGATAACGAATTCATTCACAAGCGGCGGCGTCGATTCAAGTCCGGTCATCCGGTTAACGAATCCGGAATACGGTCTTAAATTCGCCCGAACGTCTCACGGCCGGCTCGGCGGAACAACTCGCTGTACGTGTTCCGTACATATACACGGTGATCCGAAACTAATCTCCGAAAATTTATTTATATATTCCGCAGTGGAGATCGATCAAATGGCGACGCTCCTGTGACGGACCTTTCGCACGAAGTTCAGGAACATTTGTCCCGTTCACAGGCCAAATTGATTAACTCCAGTTTTCGAAATATTTTAGATTTAAGTGTCAAAGCACCTCGTTCAGTCATAACTATTTTATTTATAATAAATTTCCCAAATTTTACAAATGAGCCGTTTAGTTTAAAAGTGGCCCAAGTCCTTTAAGTTTGAATTGAGATATTTAAGAGTTTGTGTTTCAATTAAATTAAAAATATACGTATAAGAGAGTTTAATTTACAATTCCTCTTAAAATAACAGCAATTATTAAGCGAATAATACGTTTCTTCTTACCAAGAATGGACTTAAGTCAATTTCAAAATTAACAATTAGATTTATCATCAAATTTGAAACAGACCAAGTCCATTAGATATAATTTAAAATGCTTCAAATTGGAATATTCAATTTATTTTACATATCATTACAAAATTCAGGATATCTTCTAATAGGAGGTTCAATGTTAAAATCATTTACATTAAATCGTTTCAGCGTTATGTGTTAATAGTTGTACATAATCTGATGTAACCACAATCGAATAACTAGACCTGGTGTCTTAACAATTGTCATCATATAATAATGTTAAAATTTCATGTATTTTTTTACTATTTTGTATCCAGAAGAAATATTACTACAGTAAATTAAATTCTGTTGAATTACAATTTCTTGGAAAATGTCAATACAAACGAATGGTTTCATAACTAGTGAAACAATGTAGTACAAATTGTCCTGAAAGGTGTTTACATTTTTTCACATTTGAACTTGACGTCTCTATAAGGAATCAATCAACCATAACTTGAACCTGGTTTAAATGAATTTATTTATTTATGGTTTTTATTTTAATGTGGTCACATTAACGACCACATGGTTTACAATCGAATGTATCTTACATGTTACTTGTGGAGAGGACTATGGTTAATGATTACATTGCGATGGGGAACAGCAACGACGAATATTTAAATGAATTGCTTGAAACGGGTGGCTAATATATAATTTTGCTTGCCCTAGTGCTCGCAGGCACTCGCCAAGTTACAGTAAAAGATTTAATTATTTGAGAAAATTCCATAATTTTCGGGAGAATATAATTTGACGGTTCGAGACAATTTGAGAATCGGCTAACATGTCTGTGCATGACCACCGTTTCTACTTCTCGTAAATACTAATGTACGTATTTTCGGGGAACTTGAAACTCGAATTTTTTAAAGACTGCCTCGGTTGACACGTTATATTCTACAATCCTCATTTACTTTTGCCTCAGGGATCCCTTCATGGTCACTTACACCATACTTTCAGCCGCACCCTGTGTAGATAAACTATTAAAATGATAAGATATTCCGCGTCATCAGTTCGCAGTTTTAAACTCCGGAAACTAAACCAGAACTGAAACCAGTTTTCTTCTACTAGTGAATAGCATTTTAAGTAAATAAATTTTATGATTCTTCAAAAGCTGTTACGCGCTCTGTTCTTGGAATATTATGTGTAAATAAATAAACAAAACCTGATATCTATCAACCAGCTAATTTTTTCAAGTGGGTAACCAAACCAGACTTTGACAAAGTTTAAGTGCAATGCGTCAGATATGAAAATTGTGCATATTGAATGCACATAAGAAGAAAATATTGACCACTCGTAACGTCAAAGAACATAAATTTTAAAATGTTAGCTTTATATTCTAACATTGAAGTAACTTTGGAATAACATTTTTAAGAAATTAGCCTAAACATATAATGTTGTTTAAGTTCTGAGTGTAATGGCTTTGTTTTCAAGCTGATAACGATTAAGATTGGCCAATGGCGGTGCATGACGCAGCTCTTTGCCTCTGTTTTTTTGCATGGAATATCTAACTTAGGCGTGCTACTATTGGCGAATCAGATAAATATTTTCATTAGCAGTTACACCAACCTGTTACTTTTGATATTTGTCTTAAATTAACTTGAAAAATTACGTTTTATCATGTCAGCTACCGCGAATAGACTGAATTATATTCAGACTTATGAAACTCGAAAGGATTCCAGCAGCACATACACCGTGATAAATATTAACTTTCTAGGTGTTTATGACTAGACAGCCGATTTTATGCAATTATGACAAAAATGAGTAGGTACAATTTATAATAGTAAAAACATTAGAAGAATTTCGAAATATGGTTATATTATTCTCAGCATACTAAACATATTGGAAAAGAAAATACATTTGTATTGCATTCCAGTTTGTTGCAATTCAGGTAGAAAATTCTTATTTTGCACAAACATCCGCTGTATAATTATGACAGTCAAGTAAGTCATGTTTTATTTCTCCTCAAGATATTTAGCCTTTGCGTCTAGTTTGATAAAAAAATATCTTACGAACGTAATATGTAACAAGCAAAACGATACACCACTTTCATATAGGTTTTGCACTCCAAATTCACCCTTTTGCAAATCAATTTCAGCTTTTTGCAAATCAGATTCACCCATATTAGAAATATTTAAAATTAATTATTTATTTATTTAGATTAAATACATTCTGTCAACAACGGGGAGAACATGAAACTCAATACTCAATACTACAATGAATATACATACACATATACATCTACACAGTTTTTATACATTAAAAAAGTTAAATTTTGAATTTCTTAACTATATTAATTTACATTTGATCTGATTTCGTTACAAATATGTACTTAGCAATACTTTATTCGTAAAAGGTTGAAATTGATTTGCAAAGGGGTGAAAGTGATTTACCAAAGGGTGAATTTTGAGTGCAGAACCTGTAATCACACTTGACGAGTTCAAGTGTTTCGATTTCGTGGATGATATCCAGGTTGGTCTGTGGGTTAGGTCGTCATTTAACGTGTTAAAATATTTGACAGAGGCAATCGAGCATCTTGTATAACGTGTTGTACCGCATGATTGGACAGCACCCTCAGATTTCAAGAGACGTAGTAGCATTTCATCGATCTGCGAGGCGTTTCAATTAGATCTGGGTCAGATCCTTCATAAACATTCGCGAACGGACAACAGCTGCGAACAAGTACGGGAGTTGTACCGTGCTCCAGCGACGGTTCCAAGAATAGGAGCGCGACCCAGTCTCGCTATAAGTACCGCGACGGTCCCGAGGGTGTATGAACGAGAGAACGCGGCCGATTCCCGAGGCGCCTCGTCGAAGCGATTCGCCTTTGATCTTTGGCTTCGAGTCACGACGATCGACGAGGACGCAACGCGTGAGTCAGGATCTCTAACGCGTTATTGGAATTTTTCCGAATCATCGCGCAGACGCGCGGTATTTTCTGCGTGAGTTCTTTCCTCGCAAATCGGCTCGAGGTTCGTCTCGCCGAGCCATTAAAATAATTATTACCGAAATAATCACTGTAATAAAAATAAATAATAAAATATTATAAATTTATCTAATTAAAATATATATTTTAGATAAATCTTTTAATTGGCGCCGGGAAAATCTCGAACGTTCTACCTTTGTTGGAATCCAGCTGCGAATTTACTGTCTCTTTCAATTATTTCCCCCGGATTCGGGAACACCATGCTTCGCATAGCTTATGTAACGGTCGCGATAAACGTATCAGTGTTTTTATACGCAGATGACGCAGCTCTAGCCCAAGACATTTATTCTTACTATTCGTCTAGCAAGTGGCGTCGGTCGGAACGCTTCCCGATGGATTTTGCGTTCTGGCATTCCCGGTGACCGCGTTTCACCCGCCACCGCCGCCGGCGACAACTCAAGTTTCTGGAGAAAGTCTCAAAGCCGAGTTCAGAACGCGTTTGTTAACCCCTTGGAGCTACGACTATCGGCGTTTATGGCGCTGCGGCCAAAGCTCCTTTGCTCCCGCTGCCAAACAATGTTCATCTTCATTGAAAGCTCGTAACGTTTCTCGATTTTAACAAGTCGGTTTGTAGGCACATCTATATATCTTCTACATAAATAAAAATGAAATGCTGTTCGTTGGTAAGCACACCACTTGAGAACAGCTGGACCGATTTGGCTAATTTAAAAAAAGAAATGTTCGTAATAGTCCGAATAAGGTTTTCAGGCAAAGAAAAATTGGAAAAGTTGCCAACTTTAATCATTTTTAAGGAATTACATGGAGGGCTAAATTATTCAAACTTGGCCGCTACCTAACACCATTTATGGCTATTGGTTTAAAAAGTAACGGCCAAGTTTGAATAATTTAGCCGACCATGTAACTGTTTCAAAAATTAAATAGCGTTCTTTTAAACTAATCTTTACAAACGCTTTTCTCAGTATTGCAACAGGTATTTCTAAGCTAACGAACTTGGCCGCATTTTCTTTGATCTCACAACCTTTTACGGCCATAGGAACTTTGCTCCTGTTTACAGAATGTTTTTCTTGGGATTTCATCAATTTTTGTTGAAATTTTATCAATTATCAAGTAGGTATTACTCTTATCCCTGATTCATTACATCCTAAACATTTTTTCACTGTTCCTGAGATACCGCCATTTTTTGAAAATTCAAACGACTACATACGTCATGCGGTTGGGCATACAGTATGCTTTCTGTCAAGCCTTTCGAAAATTTCGTTATTTTTGCGGTACTTTAGGTAACTTGGCCGTATTTTGTTTGATCTCACAACGTTTTACGGTCATAGAAACTTGGCACCTGTTTACAGAATGTTTTTCTTGCGATTTAATTTTTGCCGCAGAACATTCGCGACGTGCAGCGTGCGTTCTATCGCGGCTCCGCCCGTCTTTTTAATCCGCGAGGTCCGATTTACGCAAGGCTGCGAGCGTGAGCCATATACGGGTCGCGTATAAGAGAGGACGATATAGAAAGAGAGAAATATTTCAGGCATGAAAAAGGGAAGGTGAACGTAGGATTACTATCCGCGTGTGTGCACGCGCGGGCACACGGGAGGGACCGGTCGATGCGTCCTAAATGACGCAGACGCCCACGCTTACTGACGCATACACGGCCGCCGCGTTCCACGTCGAAGAGCAAACACCCTGAAAATGACTGTGTACCACTCCGGGTATCTTTACCGAAAGCGGACAGTTCGCGGGAACCTAGAGTTACGCAAGGCGAGTTACGATCGACAGGAAGGTCGGTCGTCACACGATGCAAATACTGAATGGAATGTCGATCGGTGAAAAGTTGCACGAAATGGCGAGCACGCGCGCCTGTCGCCTTCTGCCTGTGCATACGTCATTCCTACGGCAATAAAGTATTCCGAGGACGAAGGATATATATATACATATATATATATTTCGGCCGAACGGCGACCAGTGTGAATGGTTACTCACGTGATATAGTAGATGGCTCGGTAAGGTGTACGTAGCTGCGGGATAAACTTACCTGTAACAGAAAGAAAAGTCATTCATTAGTGTGGAACAATGAATCGGTTGCGCACGGCCTCTTGACGCGCGCGCGTCCACGCCGGCTTCATTATTTTTAGCATTCCTGAATTGGATAAACCCTCGGTGTCGCGACCTCCGGCAAAGGGAGCACGCTGTCCCAGATCCTGTTCTTAAATCGTTCAATTTACGCGATCCCGATTAACCAGGACGTAGATATAAATACGCAGCGGGCACGCTGGTTCCTCACGGGTCGCGCGAAAGACGTATTACTGTACAATAGGCTGGGCCTTATTTTTCAGCCACGAGATTTTTAGCGCAGTAGTCCCATTTGGCCAAAAAGCGGAAACAAAAACATATTTTCAGTATTTTTTTTAAATGAAAATAGACTTCCTTGATTTTCTCACAAGGAGAGAAAATATATACCTATAGATCTCGATCTCCCATTTACGAATATATACCATTATAGACGCTAACACTCAGTAGTTTTTGAGATATTCATAAACAAAGTTCTTACATTAATGCTTAAATCTGCTATTGTAGAGGAGGTATACAACGAATAAGGCTTGGTGTTTTGGCAACGTACGAAACTTCCACCCGGTGGGCTGGGTGGGGTTCGATTCTCGTTCGGTGAAATTTTTTTTTCATATTTATTTATATTATTTATTCGCTGTGTAACATTGACTTGTCTATATAAGATTGCACATTTATTACAAGTTGAAGAACAAAAGGATTAATAGATTATAAATAAATTCGCTGTGTAACATTAACTTGTTCGTGAGATATTGCACATTTATTTATATACAAGTTAAAGAACAAACGTATTAATAAATTAGCCGAAATTAATTTGTTATATACCTCAAAAATAAATATTCGTTGTATACCTCCTCTAAAATAGCAAATTTAAGCTGTAATGTAAGAACTTTGTTTATGAATATCTCAAAAACTATTGAGTGTTAGCGTCTATAATGGTATAGATTCGTAAATGGGAGATCGAGATCTATAAGTATACAGAGTCTCAACTAAATCGGTGTGACAACGTTCTTGCACTCGCCTTGTGAGTAGCTAATGGTAGTTTGTATGAAGATTTTCAAAAAAGAATATATTTCAGCAAAAATTTCGAGAGTTAAGTTTATTGTAAAGTTCATTCCCTAAACCTGCCACAACATGTGCTGGCTCAATTGTTAGAAAATAATGATTTGCATGTTTTCCAAATGGGAAAAATTGTGTTTGTATTAATGTATAATAATAATGGTAATCAAAAAAGCATCGATATGATGCAGAATAAATTGAAGAGACTAGAAAAAAGGAGAAAAATATGAGTACTATGACATTAAAGAAAGATTAAACGATGTTGTAATAAAAGTGTCCATATATGAGAAATGTTGATACGTAATTGCAAGCAGAGTTATTGGCCATAAGCACAGTTTGATCAAAAGATCAAATAAATACGTCAGTGTCCATAATGTAGAGATAAACATGAGCTATCATACGATTTATGATATTAAATGGCGAACGAATTGCAGGTGATCTGTGATAAAATATTGGCAAGGGTTCGTTTATCCATTACCATATGAATCGATAAAGTTGATATTACACTCGTTCACTGATAGGAGATAAGTAATTATAATAAGTAACACACGACGGGGCTATGACGGCAAACATAACTCCTATAAGAGGATTTTATGTGTTGATATATCCTTGAAGTACCTTGCTACCCTAAGGATATTGCCAAGAGCCCTAGAAATTTTATACACTGTAGCGAGATGACAATCGTGAAATGATAAAAAGGAGTAAATATGACATGAACGTCTGTTATTTCATGAATAGGACCGGAGGGTGAAGAAGTCGAGCACGATATACCATCTCCAATGTTAACGAACCAATAAATACTTTCAACAGTGTATCTAACATAAAAAGAATGTCTTATTTCTACATATGTTGAAAGAAGAGGAAACATACCTTATTTTTGTATTAATCTTCTACTCATGCAAGCACAATTACTTCACTTGAATCCCTTGTTAGTGAACAAAAGTTCTTCTCATTGTAACATGAAAATAATTATGCGTTGATGCATTCTTAAAGTACTTTGCTACCCCAAGAGTATATTCAAGAACCCCTAGCCATGTTATGCACTATAGCAAGATGACGATCATGAAATGATAAAAAGGAGTAAATGTGACGTGAACGTCTCTTATTTTATCAATAGAACTGGAAGGTGAAGAAGTCGAGCACGATATACCATCCACAATGTTAACGCATCAATAAATGCTTTCAACTATGTAGCTAACATGAAACTTGCTGTACCTACATACGATGAAAGAAGAGAAAACTTCTTTACTTGAATCCCTTGTCAGGAAACAAAAGTTCTTCTAATTGTGGCCTGAAAATAATTTGTACAATGAATTCTCCTTCCACTTAACCTTTGTGTTAACACTCGATTAACTGGGCAATTATTTTAGAAAATGTTGTACGCTCTTGACGCTAAATAGCAGAACGGCTGCAAACACGAGAGTTAAATGTAATCACGGTTGGCGTTAAACGCGAATCGATGATTTTTCGACTTCTCGTTTGATGGGGATAAATCGTCGCAAGGATTTTGCTGGTTGGCCGAGCAATTATCAAGCCGAGTCAAGATACGAAGCAGAAAACACACGGTGCGGCTTGGCGTAGCGGCGGGGCACAAGGTGGCAGATGCGGGCCCCTTCAGCCACGGTGAAGCGGGGCGACCATGTCTACGCAGACACGAGCGAAAGAGAGAGCTATGAGCCAAGATGAATTCAAGGTCCAGGTGGTGCGGCACCATGCGTTCCGTGACGCTTTTGTAGCATCGGCCGAAAGATGTTCACCGTGTTAGGCGCAAAAGGTCCGGGGTAGCTAGCTGGCCGACGCGGTAGCGAGCCGAGATCATTGTCCTGTTCGCGACAATCTGGCGCGTCTCGCGTTCCAACGCTATGCCAACGATGCCCTCTGCCAAATCGACCTCTTCCACAAATGCGGGCGTCGATGCGAAAAAGAAACGCTGGTACAAATAGCCCCTAACCCAGTCCTGGTCCGTTAATAATGCGCCAGCCGAGCCTCGTCCTTCGGCTTTAGCTCGAACTCCGACCCAGACGCGATTACCGACTCAGCTTTCCAACCATGAGCGACCGCAAACTGACTTGATCACTTACAAAGAGAGTGTAAGGACATTGTCACACCGATTTAGTTGAGATTCTGTATACTTATAGATCTCGATCTCCCATTTACGAATATATACCATTATAGATGCTAACACTCAATACTTTTTGAGACATTCATAAACAAAGTTCTTATTAATATTTATTTTAGAGGTATATAACGAATTAATTTCGGCTAATTTATTAATACGTTTGTTCTTTAACTTGTATATAAATAAATGTGCAATATCTTACGAACAAGTTAATGTTACATAGCGAATTTATTTATAATTTATTAATCCTTTTGTTCTGCAACTTGTAATAAATGTGCAATCTTATATAGACAAGTCAATGTTACACAGCGAATAAATAATATAAATAAATATGAAAAAAAAAAATTTCAGCGAACGAGGATCGAACCCTAGCCCACCGGGTGGAAGTCTTGTTGTATACCACGTAAGAACTTTGTTTATGAATATCTCAAAAACTATTGAGTGTAGCGTCTATAACGGTATATATTCGTAAATGGGAGATCGAGATCTATAGGTATACAGAGTCTCAACTAAATCGGTGTGACAACGTCCTTGCACTCTCCTTGTCAGTATAACTCAAGTAACAGAAATATACTCATAGAAATTGATAACTAGACGGCGGATCTTCATGCATTTATGGCTTCTAAACATTTTTAAAACATCCAAAAATATAAAATTTTATAACAAATAACTGTTTGACTTGTTATTTTATCGATATTTTTATCACCGTGTCAATTTCACACCGAGGGACAAATAAAGTTAACCAGTGTTTATGTTCGCCGAGTGAACTAAAACCGCTTAGCCTAAACAAATTCAATCTCGTCGTTTTCATAGAGCGACTTTCAGCAGTTACTTTTTACAGCTCGGCAAGTTTTCCGTTAATAAGCCGACAATTGATGAGACACGGGGCCAAATTCGAGAAAAAGGTAATTCTTTCGGCGGGAACAGTTTCGCTGGAACTTTTTGTGCGAAGGGTAGGGGGGACGCCGTCTCTAATTAAACGCTGATCGGTGAAAGAAGGAAAAGCCGATGTCGAACGTCGGGTCCCACCTCGGGCCATCGGCTCGAGCCCTGATGGTTCTCTTCGACAGGGGGGTGTGGCAGGTGGTGGCTGTAGCATTCAGGAATCCGCTCGAGACCAGAGGCTCCGAGGAAGGCAAGCGGGCTCGCGCGCATCCCCGACACTGTGTAATTTATCTTTCGACTAGCTTGGACAACGAATTGATACGATCGGATAACGAGTATCGCCGTCCGCATCGATGTCGCCTGGCTTCGTAGAATCCACCAACGACAGCATGAGTATCGACTAGAGCTCAGACTTTTACCCCGGTATATGAGATACCCGGGTACCCGAGTACCTATGAGATACCCGGGTAGAGCAAAACTACTAATAATAAATGATTTTGTGCAATTTAAAACAATAATGAAATTAAAAGAACGTTGATATATTAATTTAAATTTATTAAAATCGTTCAAGAGAATAAGTAATCGAAATATATCGTCTGCTTTTTCCTATTGATGCAAACGATTTTATTTTGCATAAAGATCCGCAGTGTATTCATGAGATACCCGGGTACCCGAGTAATTTTTGTTTACCCGGTTATCTCACGGGTAACCCGGGTACCCGGGTATCTCATAAGTCACAGCTCTAGTAACGACGCGGCGGTAACCGCGCGCGGATTATTCTCGAGGACCTAACACGTTGTGCGCGACGTCTCGAACGAGTCCAACACTCTTGACATAGTTATTGCACCACAGTCCTCCCTGCGAGAGAGAGAGAGGAGAGGGTAGGAAAGAGGGCGAAGATCGCAGTATAATCGGGTGGGCGGTTGGCGCGAAACCGCGGATTAATTTAAAACCGGCGAGACAGAAGAAAAAGAATCAGGAGGATCGCAAACGAACAAGGAGCTTAACGTCGAGTGGTTCTAGGTGGTTGATGGTGGTGAAGTGAACGAGGGATGAGAGTATGAGAATAGGGGGTAGGAGGAGGAAGAAAGGAGGAGGTGAAGGCAAAGAAAAAAAATACGAGAGAGCAGCGTAGGATCGGACAGGATGAAAGAGAAACAGAGAAGAGACGAGAGGAAAGGCGGAGGCAGGGAGGCTTAAGCAGGGGGCAGCAGGTGATGCACCAGGTGGAGGACGACGGCGCGTGCGCCGTTTTGCCCCCCGCCTTCCGGTCACGTGCCTGAGCCTCAACCCCTCGCCCCCACCCATTCTCTTCGCAGAACTCTCTTTCGTTTCTCTTTCTCTCGTATCCACGAGCCGAGCAGCTACATATAACTCGACACATTGGATCCCTTGATACACACCATTCGCGGTGCCTTCTTCTTTTAGGCGAACGATCTCACCGTCAGTCCGTACAAAACAATTAGGGAAGAAGAAATGCCGAAATACTTGCGGAGAGGATAGAGCGAAGATTTAGCTTGGGTAATCGAGATCATTGATCGAAGAGGAAGGAAAGAAATGCAGGTTCTTCCGTATTTCCAACGTATACCATTGTGTCCTTGTATTAGAAAACATTTAGAAAATTATACGGATGATAATGACACTTAAGGTGGCTGACTACTGGGACAATTGGCCTACTCATTCGCAAATCCTGTCTCATTTTCAAACAGTATCGCATTTTACTCGAATCTTATTCTAGATACTTCATTCTCAAACTCTGGCGTCGCTATACTAGCTCTTACGATTCCTACATTCCACCACTCTTAAAGTGTGTATGTATAACATTATAGGTGCAGATACTCAATAGATTATCGAGTGGAAGAGTTATATATGCAACCGGAAAAGGAGCTCCAGGAACAGAGAAGGGGGTGTTTAAGGGGTTGAAATGGGGTAGTTAGTTTGTAAGATAGTGCTTAAGTTAGTTTTATAGTAGTAAATAAATGTAATTAAGTTTAAGATTTAGGTTAAGTTTACGTTTAAGTTAGAATAAGGTAGTTTTAAAGACGATATAAAAGGGTGTGAAAGGGGAAGAAAAAGGGGTTATGCTATGCAGAATTGTAACCCTGAGGGGAACAAAAATAAATATATATATATACTCAATAGATTTTCAGTTATTTAGGATTAAAGGTTTTCATTGCCGTGAATACAGTTTTAATTCTCAGAAATACCAAGTGTCGTTGCGGCGAGGTGTTAGCGTACCGGAATAGTAGGTCGGTTGACCAAGGCTGGACGGTTTCTTGTCAATTAAACTTTCCTTATTTTGGTGCAATTGCTTGTACCAGTATAACGAATAATAATATTATAGTTCTTAGATTTCACACATAAAGTCATAATGAATGAGAAAACTCGTCATTAACCGTGCTGAAAACGATAAAGCATATTTACCTATAAACAAAACCTTTAATCATAAATATCTTCAAAAGTATTTGCGCCTATAATGGTACATACACATTAAGAGGCGACCGATATCTATAACAGTACAAAGTTTCCACCAAATCAGAGACCCGTTCGGCTGGCGCTTTTTGTTCGAATAGTGCTCGGTTAAATTTACATCAGTTGAGAAAACAGCAGTTACATTCTCGCGAGCATGATAGCTTTCTTTGTCTCCTTTCTTTACGTTGTGCTGATTCTCTGCCCTCGCCTACTTTGCCAAGCAGGAGGCACTGACAAGTGAATAGTGTGGCTGAGTCCTGTTTTTTAACCGACCAGTACTGTGTACACCGTTTTCCCTCAGCTCTAGAAAGTCTCTAATCAACCGTCTATTCCATCAACGAACTTTTACCGTTGGCATCGTGATTTGGCGAGTCGTATCTTCGAAATTTTTTTTTTTAAATCTTAGAAAAGATTACATTAGGTATACAAACAGAAATATACATAACAAAGAGTATTTTCAGTATAAAGGTAAGGATGTACAAATTATCTTTTTCCTTTTAGGTGACACCTAAACACGCAAATTACAATTGTTTAAAAAGGATATAACATGACGACATGCCTCGATATTAGGCCCAGCAAGAATCAAGGAAATATCCAAAGGCAACTGAAATCTTAATTTGTAGAGTTTTTCCAAAAGTAAAGATCTTTGTGCATTGTACAGATCACATTGCCAAATGACGTGTATCTTCGAAATAAGGTACTTGTTAACGAAATACAATCGGCCGGAAGAGGACAGACCGAGGCGCGTTCATGATTGGAGGTATCTGTTTCGCTTTGTTTCGGTGGGAGCATTAATTTGCCGGTGATATTTTCAGCGGGAATCACAGCCGAGCATCGAGAGTCAGCGAAACCGACAGATGTCGGTCTCGGGAACAGAGAAAGTCGGCGAACGACACGGTCGAGAGCAAGACACATCGCAGGAGGCAAAAGGAGCTGGTCTTCGCTCCTCGTACGACTGTCCGTGTACGACGGTGTCGATTATCTTTTGTATTTATTTCGGGGAGCTTTTATTGCTCTTCTTTGTCCGCTCTCCGCCTCTCCGTCTCTCCTCTGGCCACCCTTTCGGGCCGCGGAGCCACGAAGGGCGAACGAACGGACAGGAAGTCAGATAACCATCGACCCATGCCGCCTGCCGCCTTCGAGAACCGAGCGCCTCTGTTTCGGGTGATCCCTTCTTTTACGGATTCGTGCCAGTCACCAATTCCCGTTCGACGGAGGAAAAATATTTGCCAAGTGCTCCGATAAAAATACACTGCGCCCACCGGGCGACCACCCAAGGAACACGTAGGTGAACACCGGAGGACGTGTTCACCCACGGCTCACGGTAACATCGTGTTCAAACAAACACGATCAATAATAAAATAAATGCGCCGGACCCCGCGCGGACTGTACTCGTCGCACAGTGGTCCGGTAACCCGCTTTTTGTGGCCAAAACTATTGTAGCGTTATTTCAAGATTTAATGTTATCTTATTATAGCTCGCTGGATTCGTCTGGATACCAGTTAGAATATTACGATGTAAAAAATATATGTTAATATTTCAAAAATTGAGATCGCCTTCATTTTTAATATAAAAAAAATTTTTTCTTTAATTTTGTATATTGAAGTTTGGAAAAAAGTGAATACTTATCAACTTTCGTTCGAAACATTTTTTTATCAGAATAAAAGATAGAATATAAATTATAAAATAAATAAATTGTATATATATAAAAAAAATTATTATTATTATTATATAATTGTATAAACTACATATACCATATACTGTAAACCATACGTGTGTAAGTTTAAAATGTGTGCCGCGTTCAGAACGTAGCATTAGAGTGCGTACTTCGCGTGCGAACGTCTGCTTGTTAAGATACACGTAGAATTATAAAGCGCAGGAAGGTGCAGCTGAAATTTACAAGTGTATATGTTGAAGATCTAAACTTTCAGAAAAATCAAGTCTGAATGCTAACATTTTTCAACATTTTTTTAAAACTCTACCTAAAGTTTACATTGCACTTAACTTTATGTCGTTCGTATATTGATTGAAACATGCTTATATTACCATTAAATAACTGAAATATACCTGCTCACACATACGAAAATATAGCACAAATTTTCATTTTAGCAGTGTTTAAAGAATAATTCAACTATTTAGTTGTTCCTCCAATTTCATAATTGTGAACTTCAAACGCTATATCTGCTCGGAAAGCTATCCGAAAGACCTAATATTTAGAATTTCGAGGTTTTAAAGTGTTCTTATTATGAGGGAGAAAAAATTTTGTTGAAATTTGAAAGTCGAAAAATTGAATTTTGGCCACAAAAAGCGGGCTCCGGGGCCACTGTGCGTCGGCTCCCCGGAACCGGATTATGCAATCCTTTAAAAGATAAACAAGTGGAAAGAGGATCCGCGGCAATCGTTTATCTGTCGGCGCGGATCCGCGCACGAGTACTCCGAAAATTCGTAGAACGCTTAGATCTGCAGCATGCGCTATACCCGCGACACGGTCTGTATCGGATGCCTGAATCTTTTTGTGCTTAGCTTGTGTCTAGTCGCTGACGAAAGAAAATACTTTTTCGAGATAGAGAGGCCTGCTGGACGCGAGGACGACGAGCCAACGATTCTATCGTTGTCCTTGCGATTATCGTTGCGCTCCTTCCCGGCACTCCAACATCCTCGAACCATTCTCCACGCTTTCGCTGACCAGCTTCGTTGAGTCGCTACTTTTTACCGGTCTACCTCCGTTTGTCGCTATCTGATTCGATTCTTCGTGCGATTCTTCAAAAATTACACTATTATTTCGATGATAGTGGTGCACTGTTTATTAGACTAAAATAAGGAGTATATTACGCTGGGATCTTCTTAAAAATTTCATCAAAATTTATTCGAGATACTTTGAAGTGATGTAGTTCAGGATATTCAAGTATTTCGTGTTTATAATTGTTTTGCAATATTAATGCGAAAATTAGTGTACAGTAAACTTTGTTGGAATTACGAGAGACCCAGGACACCATTACAGGATTGAGCAAAATCAAAACTGTATACATTGATTGAATGACACCAAAGCTGGACAGATTTGGATAATTTTTTTAAATTTTATAGTAGTAATAGTTCGTATTAAAAACTTTTTAATAAGGCTTTTAGGGAAAGAAAAATTGGGAAAGTTGCTCGGAGAAATGACTTATTGAACTGTGGACAGGACGTCTGTCGGGTCAGTTAGTACAATAAAAAAATTTGATCTGAAAATCTAAGATCAAGGACAATTTTGCAGCAACTTTTTTTCAGATCTACATCGATCTGAAGATGCATAATACGCCTATGACTACTAAGACCAAACAGCTCAAGTGATGCGGTTACCAACGAACAGCATTTTATTTTTATTTATATAGATAGAAGATAGATGATGTTTCGATTACAATGCAATCGCTGCCGGCACCTCTGGAAATACTTCATGTGCCTTCTAATACTGTAGTGCCCAATGTGGTTCTGAACCCACCTTAATTTAATTAATTTAATTAATAAAAATATTGATTGTTTATCTCTACGTGCGCAAATCAATTGGTATGTACCGGAACGTGAATTGAGAAGTTTTCAAACGCTTAAAGCAAAAACTACTTATGGATTAATTAATCCAATAGAATCGCATTATTGCAAAATGCAACTACGCAGTATTATATGATAATACCATATCGATTGTACCATTATTATTTGTTGTGCATATCCCTTCTTTGATATTAGACGAGCAGTCTTGTATCTTTCTCTTTTTTTAAATTGTAAACACTAATGTAAAAGGGCTTCAGTCCGCCTATAATAAATAATAATAATAATTAATAAACTGTAGGTCCCGTCGTGAAGTAACCTTAGCAAAGAGTTGAGAGCTACGTAAAATAAATAAAAGAAAAAAGAAAATTACAATGCAATAAAAAATTTGTTGGCCTTGAAATTCGAGATAAAACCGTCGGTGTCTGGTGAAACTGCAAAATAACCTTTGACCATGAATTCCAAGGTAAAAATTCAAGGTCGATGACCATTTCGCGATAACATTACAGACCTTGATCGATCAGAAGAGTAGAATACGCGTATGGCAGCCAAGGCGAAACATTTCTTTCCACCCGGTACGTGTGGTATTGGCCTGTTAAAATTTCAATCATTTCCTCGCGGTCCGGCGAATAAAGGGGTAGTCGAAAGGTTGTTCGATTCGGCGGAGTAAGTATTTTCGCAGCGCATCTGTCCGGCTAGAGCTTCGGCTCGTTGTGTCGAGAAGGGGGTCGATAGGTCGAAAGTATCCTGGAAGAAGCCAGCTCACCTTTTCGTGGCTTCTCGGTAAATATACGGCGTGTATACACACGTTGGTGCTGGTCCGTCTGCCCGGTGCATGGGCCACGTGCCACGTGCGTGTCAGCTGCAATACGACGAGGAGTCGTGCTGGCACTCTTCTCGGGCCCGTGTGTGCACGCGTAAAGGAAGCTGTCTATGGCCGGGGCCCTCCGTTGGCGATTTTATCGAGAGAACGAGACGGACGCGCGGCGCACCGCCGCAGATAAGGAGGACAAGAGAAAGAAAGGAAGAAGCTGACGATGGACGACGTAACAACGCGCGTCGTCCGGGAGAAAGAGTGGAAAAGGAAGGTTAGCAGCAGCGAGCCACCGCTTCGGCCCGATACAGCCTGGCCTCGGCCCGAAGTCGCAGCCGCTCGCAGGAAAGTAGGTGTACGCCGAGCTACCTGCGCCTAATCTAAATTTTTCGATCCCTCCCAGCGGTGCTGAGCACCCTGGAGCGGGCCACGACACCACCAAAACGGATGGGGGAGGTCGTCGGAGAAAAAGGTGCACAATGCCACGAAATCACTTCATCGAAAGCCTCGGCAGATGCTACCGCCTAGGTGTGTGTGCGAGAGCGCACGAGGCACCAAGGGACGAAAGGGGCGATGCATGCGGATGCATCTCTCTCCGGCTATCCTTTTTTCTCCTGGCACACGCCTGTGCCGTCGAACCGGAGAAAAAGTGCATTAATTTCCCCGCGTCGATAGCTTCCAACAGATGTCCACCGAAAGAGACCACGGTTCTCCGTCTGCGCGCCGCGCCGAACCGAGCCGGCCGCTGCACGTGCCACTTTCTTTTGCCGTTTCGAGACGCCGATGGTAGGTCGGGAAGGTGCACCGTAATCCATTGAGGTGTTAAGCTTATGCAATAGGAAAGCTGCATGACGCGAACCGACCAGGCGAAACTACTCGAACCAGAGTCATTGTTGCGCTTCTCAGTCTCTTTTGGAGACGCGCAATATGCGGAGGACGTGACAAATACTTCTCTACAGGGTGTCTCAAAGTTCCTTTAACATCCGGAAATTCGAGGTTCTCGAGTTCATGTGAAGCAACATTTTCAAAAGACGTCCGCGGCTTTGTTAAGGAGTTATTAACGAAAAACACAAACCAATTAGAGCGCGATTTAATAATTTTACTGTTTTCAATTACAACTACTCGTTTTTGTCATAAAAGCGTAAAATCCGCTGTCTACCAGTAAGTCACCCCTAGTAACGTCATCTAGTAACTTCGTTACGGATTTTAATGCAGTTTTCTAAGTTTCTTTTTGGTACAGTTTCTTTTTAAAGAATTTAAAAACACTGTTATACCTTTATCAACCAGTTAAACATAGTAGGAAAGAGAATGAATTTTTATTTTCAGTTTGTTGCAGTTCAGGTAGAACGTTTTCATTTTGCATAAAAATCCAGTCTACTAAATAGACTTATTGGTTTATTAAATAAGATTTATTAAATAAATTATTATATTATATTATATATTATAAGGATTATTAAATAAGACTTACAATAAGTCTTATCGGTTTATAATTGAGATTGCTATCGATGTTGAAGACGTCATTGAAAAGTCATTAGCCATGGGCCGTAGATTTTTCAACATTACGAATTCATCGCTAGTAGTAATGTGATAATTTACCGAAAGAATCGACGAGGTAGAAGATGTGTAGCATCTCATAAATAGCGTTCTTACGAATAAATCGATTTATCGAATAACTTCCAAGAAAAACTGTATAATTTGAATAATCGTGAATTAACGTGGCAGTTCTAGGAATGAATTCATTTAGGGAAATCTTATATTCTGTCGAAGCTTCTGCACCAGAGAATAGAACGGAAACTGAACAGATAAATCGATAATTCGGTTTCTTTCGACAGATATATCTGCCAGTACAATTGTGTCAGTGGGCGTACTATTTCGATGACACACATAAGTTCGGTTGGCATGGAACACGCGTTAAGTACGTCGATGCCCGAATCCATCGCCGCTGGATACGTGATCCGCGACGGACGCATCCCGTTTAACCGTGAAGTGTCATTTCACGCAGGAAGCAACTGGCCGCTATTACGTGTCGAATTATCATTTTATTCTCGTTCCGACGCGATCCTGTTCGAACAGCTGTCAGGACGGGGCTGCGGCTTACGCGACGCAATCGATCGATCATGCGATATCGACGAGCTTCCCGAAGAGATAACGCACAGGCAAAAAGCAAAAAAAGAAGCGTATCTCCGCGTGTGTACCTTGCCGATGGTCAATGGGCGCCGAACATGGGAGTTTTTACGCCACGAACACGGGTGCACGCAGTTGCGACATATGCTCGCGAAACTGGAGAAGGTGGGACCGATCCACAGTGTGACATTTCGATCATTTAAGGGAATTTAATTCCGAAATTGAAATTTTTAAAAAATTCCGTATCGTACTCTTACCTTGAAGGAAATACCTCCGTAACCCAGAATTGCTATTGTTTTTAACATTTCGTCACATTCAGATAAGACAAATGAATTTCCGCTGGGGTTCCACACTAAGATTGAAATAAATTACTTTATTAGGGATATATAAAGTGTGCGTAGAATTGAATTCTTAAAGATGAAAGAGGAATAGGTATTGATTAGATTAGGGTATTCTTTGTAAGACGTGAGAGAGATACTTTGGGAACTGTAGTGACGTAAATAATTGTACATAGTCAGGACAACGACTGAGGTTACTTAAATACAGATAAGAAAAATGAACCTCAAAGTGAACTCTCTCTCTCTCTTCTACTCATACAAATGATGAAATCAATCGTCAGCGATGCTTCACCAGAATAAAAGTGTGTGTATTTGAACTTAAATTTTTATTGTATTTATTTCAGTGATTCAATCCTTGGTAGTGTGTTTTCAATATATTCAGTTTTTAAATATTACAAATATAATTTATCATGGTTAATAATCATACAAAATCGATGAACTTTTCAGTATTCACTAATGTTCTGCAGAGTAAAACTTTATTATATGGGCGAATATGGACTTCAAACTACACTGAATGTATACATTAAGGTTTTGTCCAGTCAGATATGAAAAGAAATTTTGTGTTTGTGACTGTCTAATAGTCTAACACGATTTATCCGAGCAAGAATATTTCTGTTATTCATAAACGTTCACTTGGATTGTTACGTATTGAATTGTTATTGTTTAACTGTTGTTGTCTCTTATTGTTATTAGATTTGATAGTTTTTGCCTTTTGTTTGACTACTATTATTTATCATAGTGTTTATTTTGGCGATTATTTCACACCTTAAGGTAAATTTGCAATATTTTTTATTTAAAAATCTGGTATATGCTTTAGACGCCCTACATAATTTATGACTAGTAACAAACAGTTACCATACGAAATTGAAGAACACTTTTCGTTGTTTTGGCGAATATGCATTTCATTCTTCATTGAATATCGAAGTTGTGATTTTATGAAGGCAGAAATGAAAATAAAATTGTATCACTGTATTTGGGATCGTGGGAGTTATCTATCGTTCTCAGAATGTGTTCTAGTATTTCTAGAGTCACCTTATTCGACATATGGTGTTCAAGAACGAAACGATTTAATGCATTATATTCTTTCATTTTACGGACATACGAAAATGCAGATGTATTTCAATTAAAAGTATTTAAATTAAATACCCTTTCAAACAGTAATTTGCAAGAGTTAAATACTTATTTTCGGCCAATACAATAAAAGTCATGTTAAGGTGATTAGAAATCATCATATTTTGAGTAGATTTAACAAAATACATGATAAAAAAAAACAAACATCATCATCAAGAGTTTAATACCCCTAAATGATCGAAGTATCATCACGTTTAGTATCCTCTGAACTCTATGTTGAAACTATGTTTCAGCATCTAACTCTTATCATGTTTATCAATAGAAAATTCAAATAATTCAGTAGAGAATTAGTTACAAGCGTTTTCTTTTTCTCAAGAAAATTGTGTATCAAGCAGTTTATCGATTCAAAGCGTCACTTACTTTCATGGTATCAGGAAAAAGAATTTTATGAAAAATTTCCTATGGGATATATGGTAGCTTAAAGTACAACTAATGTCATTTCAATTTCAAAAAAATTTCTTAGAAAAATGTGTAAAGCTTGTTGAAAAAGGAGTCGAGAGAAAGTGCTGGTAGATCGTAGTTCGTCGATCCCAGAATCCCCGATGGCTCTTTATATCACGAAGGACACAATACGGCGAAGCAATGAATCATGTGAAACGTGAGGCCCTCGAGCCGCGCGCGCACCCCTCGGCGAAACGGCCCAAAGATTGCTTTTCCGTAAACAAAACTCTCTTTTCCGTGTTCATTTACAGAGGCACAGCTGTACCAACCAGGGAAGGGTGGGCTGCAGGTTGAACGTGGCCTGCCGGCTTCCCGTATCGTCGTCCGCACCAAATACATATTGCCTCGAATCCCGGTGTGGAAAAGGGTTTTGGGACCGCGACGTCTGGTTCCGCTCGGGCCGTGCGGTACATGTGTGTATCGAGGATGAATAAAGAGGCGAGGCGAGGTCGGAGCGAGACAGATTCGAGCAAAAATCTAAGGAGGAAGGGCGGAGGAGGGCAGAGGGGGCCGAGGGCCCAAAGGAAACACATGCCAGGAAGGCTCGTGCCACGACGATCTAAGCCGTATCTCGTGAGGTTGCAGCTGCCCTGCACCACCGCCGCAAATTGCCTCTGCCCCCTCCGCCCTTCAGCCTCACCCTTCTTGCCTGCTCGATAGTTGGGACACGAAGCCGGGGCACCGAAAGGGGCCCGACTTCCTTAAAGCGAGCCGAACGGCGCACCTCTCCTTGCTACGTAACTCTCTGTGGAGCTTCACCAGCCACCGTGGGGCCTCGCGTCAAGATAGCTGCCCGTTTTTCGACTCGAGCCAGAGGGCCAAGGTGGGGCTGAGGGGCACAGCAGCGAGCAGGGCAACGAGCAGGGGGACGAGGGGGTCCACGGGGCCCGCCGCACGCGGCGTGCTTCGCACCTGGAGCCCCGAAATGTACGCAGAAACGTCGGCTCCCGTGAAATCGTGTCGATGAACAGCACGCCGCGCCGGAGAAATATATCGACGTGCGAACAAACGCCACAGTGATCGATTCTACGTGGACAAAATTCCAATTTTTCTGTTCCCTTGTAGTAGTAACGCTTTATTTTAAAACTACATCAACTTAAAAGAATTGTATCATTTCATGTTGCATCATAGGTTGCATTCTGCCATTTTTCTTGCACTATTTTCCAAAAATATTTTTTGCTGAATCATTAACAGCTTCGACGTTAAAAAAGTTTAGAATCAGCCCTATTATTGCATCGACATTGGATTTATTATCTTTAGTACTTGTTGAACGTCAGGTTTCAAACATCAGTCTTCGTGGCATTCCATGTCTTTGCTAAAAAATTATAGAAATGACTAACGGGCATCAACAGGCAAGCGATATTTAGTATCGTTACTTTGAAACAAGTATTCTTCAAAGCTATTAGAGAACGAAGTCCGGTCGAGTCCGGGAAAAGCTGTTATCGAGGAATCGATCACTCTGAAACGTATTGATGTGCACAAAATTTCACTGAACTTTACGTAAATATTTTGGGACCCATCTCTCGTTGACTGTAGATGAGGATAGTAAGACTTCGTCTTACTTTCTACAAGGGTTCATATAAATGAAACTTTGTTGTATTCTTGTTCTTCAATAATCAAATATTAAGCCATTAAGCCATTATGTAATAGGCTAATGGATTAATGTACTGTGTATATTATATAAACCATAGCTGGTTTAAAGCATTCAATAAATAATAATATTTCGGTCCCTTCTTAAGTATCATGTGGGCAATCAAGACGTGTGATAACTTCGAAGCTTCACAGTTTCGGCATAAATTTTTATTTTGAAATTATAAAATATTCAAGCGAGCAAAGAACGGAAATTCAGAGCGATTTTGCAACATTTTGATAAGAGTGCATTAAATGCGCATCTCATTGCCTGCGCAAGGGTTAGAAAGATTACAAATTTTTATTCGCGGCGCAAATGTTCGATCATTTACAATTAGCCATATTTGTGAGATACTAAACGCTGGATTCGAATTTGAATCTTCAGGTTCGAGAACCTGAAACGTTTAGTATCTCACAAATATGGCTAATTGTTGTTGTAAATGATCGAACCTTTGCGCCGCGAATAAAAATTTGTAATATCCTGAAGATAAACTACGATCGATAACCAATTAATTAATCGTTAGAAATATTTTTGGAAAATTAAATGGAAACTGTGTCCCGCAAAATCTAATGGAACGTTCGTTACCGCGTTCGGAATTGAGGGGACAGCGACAACAAAAGAACGGAGGGAACCGCGCGATGAAACGGTTTTGCCAGGAATATTTCGCGGTTGATGTCCAGGAGCGAGAACATTTATTTAGGAAAGAGCGGAATGGAACAACGTTCATCGAAATACAAAAGAACATGACCCCGGCGAATCGCGGGTCCAGTTGGTTGTGAAATCAATTGTGGATACCGCACACGAGCGGCCAGGATGAGAACCCGCTGCGCTGATATATTTTGGCAACAGGGTAACGAGCGCAACGGGAGAGAAGGAGAAAGAAATTACGCGAGAGGAAGAAGAGCGGACACGGCTGGCTGAACAAATTCGATCGTTGTCGGCCGTTTGACGGCTATTGGCCAGAGAGATATATTCAGTTACCAGGTTTAACACGAGCCTCGCGTCGTAACACGATAACTGGTCGCTCTTTCGTGTCCCCCCCCTAAGAGCCCACAGCGAGACGAGCACTATAACGAGACTCCTTCATATGATCAAATTTTCGACTATCGAATATTCAACGTTCAACGGAAAGGGAATAAGGAACGGAAGGGTGGGAGGGGGAAGGGGGCACTGAGGGGGATTCCGTCGTCTCCCTTTGCCTGCATCCTGATTCCTTTGATACTGGAATCAAGTCGGCCGACTCCTTTCACCGACGCCAACTATACGCGTAAATCCCTTAAGATCGTTTTATCGGCCTTCCACCTGTTAATCGAACTCCTGTATGTTTTAATGAAATCCGCTGAAAAGGACAATTACGATAACGACCGACGTTAAATCCTCAAGATGTCCTAGATAACCGAAGTTCAGCGCCGAACTTTGCACCCCGGCTCTCGTCTTTATTCCTTCGAAGTCTCCTTTACCTACGGGAGTGGCACTCGAAGGGTACTTAGAACCCCCCAACCACCCCCTCTCGGTGGCCCTTCTTACAGGACCGTCGTGATAGGTGCCTCCAGTAACCCACCCTCTTCGCGAACGAGACCGGCGCGGCGCGGTGGCTGGAAGACGAAGTAGCCGGGGGTTATTGCCGGGCCGATGTCATTTTCTCTCGGTGGCGAAAGGCTTTAGAGAAAAGTGGTGGCAGGAAGAGGTGAAGGAAGGCTAGAAGTGACTGCGGAGAAACACTTAGTCCCCGCCGCGTTTAATGTACGTCAAAGGGCTGTCGTTGTCGTCATCGGCCGTCTACTTCGTCGCTATTTAACGTGGCCCCCGTCCCTGAAGATGCCCTGGACGAGATAACCGATGAAAAACGCCGTCCCTAACGGCGCAAGAGCCTCCACCAACGAGGAGACACCTCTTGCCGGGACATAGTCGAGGGACACCCTCTCCTCATCGGCACTGATTTTCGGCTGAACATCGAACGCCAGGATTAAAAGGACTGTGGACACCGCGATGATTCTTTCACCACCCTACGCACATTCAAACGACTTCTATGCAATTTAGACCACCTAAATAATGAAAACTGAAGGACCCGCTTTGTTGGGAGTTCGGTTCGCGGGACAACCTGCGGAACGGTTCACCAAACTCGATCACTCCCCTCTACAGCTTATCGAACTCTTCAGATTTCTAATCAAACAGAAGGAACGTTATTTTTATCAGCGAAGACTCAGGATTACGGGTGGAAATCACAATTCAATAAAATTTCTAAGTGGACAGCGAATTTGATGTATTTTTAACGAAATGAGCAGGTGTAGTTTAAAACAGTATAATCATTGGAGGAATTTTTAAATACTATTCTATTATTAATTTTATTATTGCTTGTTGCAATTCTGGTAGACAATTTTGATTTGCGTCAAGATCTGAGGTCTAATTGTTACGAGAATACATATATAGAATGGTTAATGTTTTGGGCGCAAGGTTCGATCGTTTGTTACTAGATTCTATAAAGCAATTTTGTAAATTACAAGTTAAATACTCGATGTTTCCATCTTTGTTTAGATAATTTTCAGATTAATTAGAATTGCATCTGTAAAATATTATATAATTCTAAGAACACTTGATGAAATTAATTATAATATATGTTATTCAGAAAAATTAACTACTTGCTTTGTGATGAAACTTAATAGATGTAATAAATTCTTTAATACTGTGAAGCACATGTCTCGATAACCAATATGTGTTTAACATGTGCTTCACAGTATTAAAGAATTTATTACATCCATTAAGTTTCATCACAAAGCAAATGGTTAATTTTTCTGAATAACATATTATAATTAATTTCATCAAGTGTTCTTAAAATTATGTAATATTTTACTGTCGCAATTCTAATTAATCTGAAAATTATCTAAACAAAGATGGACACATCGAGTATTTAACTTGGTAATTTACAGAATTGCTTTATACAATATACATCTTGCGCCGAAAACGTTAACTATTCTATATTAACAACAAATACGATCGAATATGTTTAATATTTCCGTGATAGCTTAGAGGTGTAAGTTTGCAGAAGGGTAGACAGTTCCACGTCTGAAATTTGAGTATCTGTGAATGAGCAAAGTTGCAAAATTTCACTTGTAAAGTGAACATTGGACGAGGGTAGATCGTCTCAGTCATGTCAATTAGATGTCGTTTAATCTCGTTGGCCAGCTGACAAGTATCGTCTGTCTCCAGCATCCTGTTGATCCTATTCATGTTCGTGCCCTCTAATTTCGGGACGTTCTTTCTTTGTGCACGTGTTTTTAGGCAAGAATCCCTCTGTGGAACCGTGAAATTACGAGAAGAAAGGGATGTCCTCGAAAATGTGTACCAGAAAGGTTCTAACCGCCTCATATAAGAAAGTATCTCCGGCGAATAAGGTCACGTACCTTTGAATCTTTTCAAATACATGGTCGGATACGTATCCGTGGATCTCTCTCATTCTCTCTCTCTTTCTCCGGCGAACCTTCCGTGCCGGATATTTCCGCCCTGACTATTTTACCCTGGATTGCTCCAGTTCCGTGAACACGTAGTTTCAAGCAACTTTATGCGCTCCAATCGGTTATATTTATGCCGCGCTTCTCACACGGCGTGTGCTCGTCGAAGTGAATGGAAACGGCGTCGCTTATGTGCTATTTCACGCACCGACTACCGAATAGTATTTGTCATCAGGTACACGCTCTGCTGCTATACGCTCGTCGCTGCTAATCAATCGTAATCGTAACGTTCAGCTTCCGATAGTGGCCGTTCACGGAGGAACTAAACTCAAGCTGACAAGCTCCCACAAACTTTAACCCTCGGAGCTATTTTAACCCTTAGCACTCGAGTACTATAATTGGCAATAATTGGCACCCTAAGCCAAAATCATAGTAAAAATTGTTTTATTTTTTCTTCAAATGTTTAAACCAGTTTAACTTTCTATTATTATAAGCTATTCGAAATTTCTTAGCAAAATCAAATGGTTTTGCATATAAAATATATACAGTGAATAACAATCGTAAGATAAATAGTCATTGGCACAGTAAGAAGCAAACGTTAAACAGGCAATTTGTATTAAAATGAAAAAAATATATATATATTTATTTATTTATTTATGTGTTTATATGTAAGAATGTTGAATATTTATCGTATGCATGCATGCCATATCATGTGTTTGACCATTTTATATATTTTTATTGATTTATGCGTTATATATTTTTTTAGTGATTTGTGCAATACGTGTTTTGTTAATAAATGTGCGTGGCGTTTTAGTTTTGTTAAAAATAAAGATTACTGACAGTTCCCAATGAGCAAGGAACGAATAAAACTCCTGTTTACACATATACGCAGTTATTGCATCTGTAGCGCAGTCCGAAATTAAGTTATAAATCGATAAAGTATATTTACTCGTAACGAAAATATTAATAAAACACTGTTTACACTGCACTGTGGTCATCCATCGGTCTTACTGGATGCACCAGTGTTGGAACTCTGTGGACTCTGTTATGAACATATGTGGAACTCTGTTATGAAAACTTATAACGTTGCTTTGAAATATAAATAAGTAGCAATATGAAATGATTTTCTATACCAGGAATTCTCAATATTTACCGTTTAAATCAAAAGTGCCAATAACTACTATGGCGTCGACAATAGTACAGTTTACACTATTTAAAATATTGTTTACATTATTAGAGATATGTTGGTATCTAAACAATTACAGTTGAAACCTCGGTATACGACCTTAATCCGTTCTTGATGTTTAGACTTGTACCGAAGAGGACGTATACCAAACCAACCTTTCCCATAAGAAAATACTCCTTTGATATTATGCCTACATTAATGGGGTTGTAAAATAATTTAAACACTGTTTAAACACATAAATAAAAGTCGAGATTCCATTATAGATTTTTAAATTTAAACTCTGCTGAATGTTAAAATATAGAAAAAAAACACTCGATCCACTGATCATTTTCTTTCATCTCTCCATGTTGTGTCTTGCAGACTTCGCGATCATACACCGACCTCGTCAGTAATTCCATTACTGATCCTTACTTGTATGATCAGTCAGTTAATAATACATCAATTCCGAATATAATTGATTATTAATTTAATTTTTCCTCTAAGATAATTTTTTTTTTTTTAATTTATGTCGTGTACCGAGTAAAATTCATCACATCCAAACAGGACGTACAGTGAATACGTTATAAACGCAACAAGGCTGTACACGATAAATGCAACAAAAATATCCCCTCCACTGTGTAATCTGATCTCGGCTAAGGTTTATCGGTGTGAACCACTTCTCTATGTTCGGCTCGACCTTTGAAGCTCAAAAATAGTTTCCCGTCTACGAGAAACGCAACCAAATTCCCCCCTCCCCCGAGGATGTTGCGTTTACAGAGGATTTACTGTTTTCCAAATTGGACATACTCCTAAGCGGACATATACCGAGGTTCCACTGTACTAAACATTTAAGTATTGTATGAGATATTTATTTCAATTTCATATCCACCAAATTTAAGAAATCATAGGAGATGAAAATACTCTAGGTCTCAAGAAATATTTAATTTTCGAGTTAAAATAGCTCCGAGTGCAAAAGGTTAATTTAAAACTTCGACAAACAAGTCGTGTTGTATTTAAAAACAAGAAAACAGAATTTTTATATTTGTATAAATCTATTTTGTTGTGTACAAATCTAATTTAAGTATTGTATGAGATATTGTATCAATTTCATATTCGCACAAAGAAAAGAATTAACATCGAATGAAATTATCCTAGGTCGGAGAATATGTTTAATTATCAAGTTAAAGTAGCTCCGAGTGCAAATGATTAATCGAGAATTTTGACAAACAATTCTTGCTGCAATTAAAAACAACGAAGCACAAGTTAATTGTAAGTTTCAGAAAATGTTGCAGAAAACAGCTCTATTTTGAGAAAAAATGGACTTTTGATGTAAAGCTAACCAGATTATTCATCGCTTGAGGAATTTCTAAAGTTGCGAAGTAACTTACGTTCGAAATGGTTGAAAATAATGGAGGAGAGAATCGTAGAGAATTGTGCTCCCCATTTTGGAGGGATAAATCCCGTTAGTCCCCGTGCCGGATGCAGCATCTGTTAATTTCATGGGGCTCCTCCCATCAGTTTTGAGGAATTAGCACGAGGATTTGTGCGGAGCCAGATTTTTTTTGCTCATAGGCGAGGAAACGCCGTCCGAGGAGATACCATCGACAGGAAAGAAGAAACAGCAGCCGACAGCGAGAAGGAGAACCAACGCGGACATCTCTTTTTGCTATGATACGAGCTGGGACGTTCGATTCACCACGAGAATGTAAGACCTCAAGAAAAAAGAATCAGTTCTCTTAAAAAATCGGAATGAAAGAATCAATGCGGAAAGAGTTTTTATATACATCACTATAAAAGAGTCTAGAAAAGTGCTAATTCCGATACAAAACTGAAAAATCATTGTAAAAATTTAAGAAATCATTACAAAAAGAATTTTGCATGAAGAACTACAGTGCAGTTATGAATAAATTGCATTCGTAATAAAAATGGGCAGGTCTGGTTTTTGACAGTAAAACAATTTGAAGAATTTAAATGTACTACTAGAATATTTTCAACCTCTCATATTCAGCAAGAAATTAAATATGTATTTATTTCTCCCCAGCTTGTTGCGATCCTCAGTCTAGTTATGAATAATGTAAATAGTTTGGTCTATACGTTTGTCAATATCTTTCAACCATTATTTATGTATTTAACACAATTCAAAGAACTAAATGCTAGCAATTATCTGTGGTTGTCAGGAAAAACGCCGCTTGTTACAATTTCAAAAAATTCGAATTTATATATTGATTGAACTTTATAGTATAGGATTTACGTATTTACCAGAAAAAAGTCATGAAAATAAATTCGAAAGGCTCAACAAAATAATGCAACTTAACCGATGTCCTATGTCAACGCATGAGCGATTAAAACTTTACAGCGATACATATATCTCGAAATTGAAAGTATGTGACTATGTAATGTGAATCTTTATGCATTTATAGTAAAATTGAGTAGATGAAATTCGAAATTGTTGAAATATTTAAAAATTTGGAGATGCCAATATATCATTTTCCCCTCTATGAAAATCATTAAGGGAAGAAATAACATTCAATTTGGTTTCTATTCCATGCAATCGACGCAGACAAATTTTATTTCGCATAAAGATCCGCAGTATGGTTATCATAGTTCGTACGAAATACTCGGAAAGTACAGTAACTTCCACTAATATTCGGACGCTCTTAAAAAGACGATAACTTTTAATATAGTTTATAATTTAAGATAAGTTAGAACAATTGGTTTGCTACTACTACTTGAAGTGTTTTATTTGAAATTTGCTTGAAATGACAGTTCCTTGACTGCTACTTGTTTTAAACAATTTTGTTTACTAATTATATTAGATATAGCTCTCAAGCTTTCTAGTAATTTATATTTGTTTCTAACTAAAAAACAAGAAATTAAATGCATATAAAAACCAGTTTCATTTACATGTTTCTTTCTCGACAAAGGAGTGCAAAGGATTAAGTATTTGTTTTGACAAGTATCAGCTGGCGATATCAATCGTTTTATTCTCCAATACGTTTCGATTTTTTCAGAAAAGTATCGCGGATCGTTCCCATCGCTAGACTGGGCTGGGTCCGCGCGCCGGAGGTGACGAGAAAATCGGAAACGTCGCCGCGAGAACGCCCTTCAAAATGGTCGTTACCAGGGCCCTGCTGATTATCTAAGGGCGGACGTCATTTCCGCGTGGGCGTATGCCTCCAGGGAGCGAACTGGAGAATCAACGGGGTCCCCGGCAATCCCCTTTTTGCTATTTCAGGATCAGACTCGTCGATTGCCAGACTCTACAATTGGGGTAGATTTTTGAGATTCCAGGTGCTGCCTATTTCCTACGGTCTTCCGCTGGAATTCATCCATCGATCTGTTGCTCCCTATTCTCTATTTCATTCGATAGAGTCGAATAACATTTTACCCGAGCGTCGGATTAATCGTCGATTCGATCAACGATTCATAGATTCTGTCCGATTGAGGAGATTCTAATCGTAAAGCATTGTGGGCTCTGCTGTTAGTGTGGACTTCGAATTATTTTGAATTCAGTTAGAGGAAACTGAGAATCGAACTGTAATCGTAACAATTACGAAGGGATTCTGTTCATTCTGTTTGCGTAGTTTTAAACGATGAAATTATATACAATAAACAGTATGGATATTATTTTCGACACCCTAATTTCCGCCATTTAACTCTTGTGACTAGATTGTGGACTTTCACGCAATTACATATTCTTCAAATTGCACACGTTTTAACAATTTTATAAAAAAGGACAAATGGCTGAATACGTTATATATGTTACATATTTTCTAAATATTTTACATACTTCACTGTACCCTATTCCTGTTGCAATTTTGTAATTTCTATTTCAGCAGTAATTTAAATAAGGCAACCTCTACCACTAATGGAAAATGTAAATAGCAACATTAATTGTTCAACATTGATACGGTCGACATAGTATAATGTTTTCATAGACTCTGAATGCCTTCTCGACATTTTTCGCAACTATTTTCGAATTCTGGAAAGCATACACTAACACACAGAAAAGTGAATCAATAACTGAAATAATTTGTTTTGCACTGTTATTATCAATACCGTTATTTCCGAATAAAAATAATGGCGATTCATTTGAAATAATAGCTATTTCAGATAATATATTAGTTCTTTATTTTAAATTTGATAAAACAGATAATTCTCGAAAGTGTCAGTATAAACCAGACCCAACCCAATAATCAGCCCACCTGATATAATTTCGAAGAACAATTTTACAATTGTCTCTTCCTTTTTCCCAGCTAAAGAGTAAGTATACTTTATCGTTTTATAACTTAATTTCGGACTGTACTACAGATGCAATACCTGCGTGTACGTCTAATTATAAAACAATTAGCCTGTTTAATGTTTACTTCTTACTGTGCCAATGGCTGTACTATCCGTCATACGATTATTATTCTCTGAATATATTTTATAATAAAAAATTTATGACTCGTAAAACTGTTTAATTTTGCTGCAAAATCTCTATAAGCTTATAATAATAGCAAGTTAAGCTCGTTTAAACGTTTAAAAAAAAAGATGTTTACTACGATTCTGGCTTAGGGTGCCAATCATTGTACAGTTTACCCTATCACAAGTGGCATCTAGTTTGGGACGGGTATAATTTTCGGGAAATGTGAAAAATCGATGGTTATTTCGTTGAACAGTGCTCGATCGCCGTGGAGAAATCCGGGTCAACGTTCCTAAATAAGAGTAACTGGAACGGCATGCCGTTTACAATAGAAGAGTAGTTGCGAGTAGCGAAAGTGGAACAATAAAAGCGCTTGATAATCACAGGTTCGCGGGGACGAGGCTGATGTGTGTGCAGCCGAGAGCCGATGTCTACGGGCATCGGTAGTCGATCGCTACAACATATATTTTTTCTGTACACCCAGTCGGTCGATAGGCGCCCCTGAAGCGGGACCCAGAGGGTGCATCGGAATCGTAGAGGTCCGGGGGTAACAAACGCGAGTAAAATGGATAAAGGCTACACCTGGCCTCCGGATGGTCGACGGCGGCACGCGCTGCTCTCTCCCTCTCCCCATTCTCTCTCTTTCTCTCTCCTGCCCTCTCCCTCCGCAGATAGGTCTCGTCTCTCTGCCCTTCCCTCTCACCCTCTTACCGATCCCCATCCCCCCGAATGTACACACCTGCCCCTCACCGACACGCATGCACGTCGTTACGACTGTGCGCAGCGAGGGTCGTAAATGCACACGGATTACTCCCGGCGATGCCAGTGGTATAAAGGATAGAAACAGAAAGTGGAACGAGCATAGGGAGAAAGGGAGAACCGGAGGAGACAAGGCAACGCACGGCTAGAACAGAGTTAACCCGCTGCCATGCCGTTCCGGCGACGCAACGCGTTATTTTCTAGGACGTAGATTCCCTCTGATGGGTCCTTTGACCGGTGAATAAACTTTGCGCCGAAGAAAGGATCCTCGAGGAGCTTAATAATGCTTGGGGTCGTTAGCGCGAGCTAAAGCTGACGTTTACTCGCCCGAGGATCGTGAAATAACCGTGAGCCTCCATCGATCCACCAGATGATCCTTTATTTCCCTTATTCCACAAATCGTAACACCAATTTTTCTACGTCCGATACGCCAATGCGTAATTCAATTTTCACGTTTAATCGATTTTGATACAACACAACGAAAGATTTGTTTGTTTCTACGAAGCTTTTTAGCAGTTTCAGCAGCGAGTATCGTTGAACTTTTGATTTTTTAACAGACGGAATTTATGGTGAACTATAATGAACACTGCGAGTTGTATGATGATGTAAGAAAACGAATAAAATGTTCGTCCTGCTGCATTAATACTGACACTCAACATTCTGACTGACATTCTGATCTATACTGACACTCACATACAATTCAATTTTCATATCTACACAGTCCTGATGTGCATGCAATTCACCACGAGTGTATTAACCCTTCAGGGTCGTTGTACATTTCAGAGAGTAAGCATCAAGGGATGAAAGCGTATTGTGCTTACAGTAGGAAGATTGTTAGTCTAGACTTGTGTAACCGATTTTGGTACAATGCAATGATAGGTTTGTTTGTTTCTACGAAGCATTTTAGCAGTTTCAACAGCGAGCATCGTTGAACTTTTGATTTTCTAACAGACGGAATTTATGGTGAACTATAATGAACACTGTGAGTCGTACGACGATTCAAGAAAAATAATAAAAAGTTCGTTCTGCTGCGTTAATACTGAGCTACTATTTGATAATGCAACAGATCATTTAAACATACAATCTTTAACGCGGTAACCATTATTTTATTTAACCCTTCACTGCAAGAGATTTTTAATTGCGATGAAAAAATTCAAAGAAGTTCAGTTTTTATTTAAGGGAAATATATTTTAAAAAATTAAAACAACATTTTCAGAAAAATAAAAATAAATATACATGGTAAGAAAATACATTCTTAGTTTACTAATTATCAGCACGAAGCTAAATAACCTAAGTAACCTAAATAACAAGACCAAATGTACTTAGAATTAGCACAATTTTTATTATAATATAAGCTTGAATAATAAAATTTATGCAGTTGTTTTTTACGATTGTATTTGCATAATTTCAATAAACGTTTAATAGAAGAACAAATGCCAATCATGTGACCGAAAGTGACACGACTGCGAATCTTTGTGGAAAATAAAAATGGTTGACACCAGTTGTAAGAAACAGGAACTATATAGACCTTTCTTTTCTTCTTTAACAGTCTTAATACAAAGAATAATGACACTCTTACATTTTTTAAAATGTTTCTACTATTTTACATTGCCTCAATATAATTGTTCAAACAGAAGTTACACAGCAATTAAAAGTCTTAGTGCTTAAATATTAATTACAAACTAATCAAATTTTATTTCATTTCAACAGAAAAGCGTAACATTCACATTTGTTAGACTTCGTTTAAAATCTTCACGACGAGTGTGACTCGTTAAAATACGGCAAAGGGTTAATAAAAAATTCAAATTATATAAACTATTTAATAAAATTGTATTTATTTCATCAACTGATCTTCGCTTGTTCTCCAAGAAAGTATTAAGGGTCTTAGACTGAAAATTGATTAGTTTAGGGGTTATTAATTTTGTCCGGAACCCCTTTACGTAGAATAATTAATTAATTAGTTATCGATCGTAATTTATCTTCAGGATATTACAAATTTTTATTCGCGGCGCAAAGATTCGATCATTTACAACAATAATTAGCTATTTTTGTGAATACTAAACGTTGGATTTGGATTCACAAAAATAGATAATTGTTGTTGTAAATGATCGAACCGTTGCGCCGCGAATAAAAATTTGGAATACCCTTTACGTAGGATCGAACACTGTGCGACGCGTCTGGAAACAGACACACGCGAAATAATGATAGTTTACGGTGGTGGTGTGGTAATTTAAAAAAAGAAATCGGGGCAGATTCATAAATTCGCGACACAATGGTTGTTAGCTTTCCAGCAGCATCAGCGACACAGGAAAAGCCATCGAGCGAGAGGGTGGCGGAGCAGAAGCCTAAAAGCCGGCTGCTGCACACGACGACACTGTTCCCGTAGCTGTTTCTGTAGCTCGCCGCTTCTGTTTGCAGCTTTCTCCACGCGAACTTTGCCATTTCAACGATGCACCCTTAATCCCTTTTCCGTTCCTGCGTCACCGAAGGAGTTGACGTCTACGCCCCTTTGAAACTTGCCTGGTTGTAACTTCGTCGTCCTGCGATAAGGCGTTGCTTCCCGACCCGGCGTTCTCGAAATTGTCCAAGAAGAACTTAGTAGACTACGATTGAAAGGAGCGGCGCGTGGAAGAACGAAGAAAAAGACGGGGAGAATTATTTCGTTCGCGATGCCTCGTCGATTTGACGGGCTTGTTTCATCCCCCGAGTCAAAAGAATGGTAGCTACGGGGTTCTTTTAGAACCTGCTTCGGCAATACCTTCGAGCATAATAGCATTTCTTCCGATTGAACGGAACGCGCAAGTTATTAGTCAATTTTTTATTACCACTCGTCGCTCTTCTAATGACAAATTTATCGGTTATTCATTACAATCTTTGCTACACGGATCTTACTATGCGTTTACGAGAAGAATCAGTAGAGGAAATTTAAATTGTATGTAGAGGATATCGACAGATAATCTTCAACTTCTGAAAATCATTCAAGAAAGAAATTTCTGAATGGTTCCGGCGTCTTGCAATTGGTGCAAACATTTTTTTAGTAATAAGATTTTCGATTAAACGAAGAAATAAGACAATTAAATACTTAAAGGAAGAATTGTTTACATTGTTGCTTCTCTGATGACGAGTCAAACTCGAGAAAGGGCGAAGGTAATCATCTATGGGATTATAATTGATTTACAGGAAGTTATCGACGTACGCGGATTCTTAGAAACGAATCAGGAAACTAATTCCAAACTGTGAAAGTCGTGTCTCGATTGTCAGACGAGAGCTTTGTCAATACATACAGTGAACCCCGAAAGTATTTGAACGCACTTTAAAGGAGTATAACTTTTTCATGATTGGACCATACGACCTCACATTTTTTTGAGCAATTAGAAGAATTGATTTACCAAATGCTATTTATGAGTGATGAATTTTCCATGAACATAGTCGGTTTATTTGAATTCGAAATCGAATCGTATAAGAATTTAGAAAATGCACGAATTCTGTGTTATCGAACGCAAAGAATTCTGAACATTTCTATTCGGACAAACAAAAATTACAAATTTTAGAGAACCGATTACGCGATTAGCAACAGAACCAAAACGTGTATGAAAACTTCCATATTCTCCCACTTGTCAACGATATACTGTAAAAATATGATCAAACAGTGATCAGTCACTATTTAAGAATGAACAATGGACGCTGATTTATTCACAATATAAAAGTCAAATATTGGTGAGTTTCCGTCACTGAAATCTGTGACGAAATTGATTTCGCCACGAACAGTCAACTAATGCATATGCCGAGGCATATTCGATCATAGAAGAGATTGTATCAACAACCGTCGAAGCAATGTTCACAATTGACAGCAAACATGAAAAATCGGAGCGATCGCTTGACGCTGATAACTAAGAATTCAAAAGAGTTTCTGTTTAAAGAAATTTTCTTCCTTTCGAAATGGTGGAAAGAGCGACTCATTGCGCAAATGATAACAGTCTTCAATAGAAGAATAGAACTTGCAAGTTTGCAATTTTAAAACGTTATTAAAATCGATTGTCCTGATGAAAATTAAATGATAAAATTTATGAAAATTAAAAGTATCAATCCCAAGTCTGTATGTTGCCAACTTGTTCCGAGACAATTCAAAACTGAAATATACATATATGTAATTTTATTCTCCACTGAGAAACCATTTAACATAACATACCTAGTTTTTCGAGGAAATTTTATCAATGTACAAAAACTACAAAAATAATAATACAGTTTTAACCCTTAGCACTTGAATGGCGGCTCTGAGGCACCACTAAATAATATCAGTAATATAAAATAATTGTTACGTTATTAAATTATTCCATATCAAACAAATTACTAAATAATTTGAGTATTGCACAAGTTTAATATGCATACAATGAAAAAAATCGTATAGAATGGAAATATTCTAGGTTAGAAGAAATGTTTAATTTTCATGTTAAAATGGTTCCGAGTTCAACGGGTTAATTCCAGGACGACTGGCAACCCTTAACGGAGCTATTTCCAATGATCGTGCGATCGCATTTTGGTGTAAAATGGTTCAGTTAGAAAAACATTGCCATTCTAATTTTAGTTCAAGATCTTTTGGGACAAACGAACTTTAAAGATTCCAGTTTATCCTGGCACGATCGTTAAACGGTTAACGACTCGGTTCTTCGTTTTCGACGGTCATATCGTGCCGAAATGTATTAGATCATCGTACGTATGCAACCTCGTATTTAAGCTCCGTCTAGGACCACCGAGCCGGAAGTGACGGAAGCTCCCGGCATAAATAGAGCAAGATAAATAATCCCTTTGTCGAAGGGCGAATTTAACGCGTGTCGATACACGTGTACAATGAATGCGACAAAATTGGATTTCCGTGACGGGGATGCGCCATGAATACGACATTGAATAAGCGATACGCAACCAGCCGCCAATCCTTCGACCGATCGATCTTGACAATTCATATGCGAATTTGAACATAAACTTTGTCCTTTTTTTTTACAAATTTCTCTTTTTCTCGAAATATATTTTTAACATTTTGTAGTTAAAATGCGCTGAATGTACCAACGGTGGAAATTAAAGAACGTTCGTGAATCAAAGAATCGGATGGGTCCCATGGAAATCACCGACACTAATTTCCCCAGCACGGTTTTCATCGACTCCAGATTTTACCGAAAACGATTGTGATCGCTATCAATTTTGACCGACAACGAATCTAAAATCGTTGCCGGACAAATTCGTTGTCGATCCAAGTTATTGGCGGTCAAATCTGGAATCGGTGAAAAACGTTCTGCATTGATTGTCGGAAACAGGAGTAAGATAAAAATTCATTTCATCCTTTAACGATTTTCTTGCATTAACCACTCTAGTGGTGAGTCGGACTGACCATTAAAAATTCGATACCCGTATTCAAAATATTTTTTTGTTAATCAATTACTAAACTTTTAAGTATTGTACAACATGTTATATCAATTTCATATCCATAAAGTGAAAAAAATCATATAGAATGGAATTATTCTAGCTAGGAAGAAATGAGAACAAATGGTGCAAAACAACATTGCAATATTCTTAAACTTTTCCTAATCTTCTACTGTTTTATATTTCTTCATAAATGTATGAAAATTCGCAGTCTATTTATCAGTTAGATTAAACATTCTCACACGTTAATTTAATTCTCCAGTTTATGGATGAACAGAACTCCTCTCACAGTGTCTAGATACAAAATCTTTTCACCTGGATTTTCATTGACAAATATTGTTTCTTCTAATGGTAAGGCTTTATCGCAAAGCACTGGTACGAACAAAGGAATGTATTTAAGCTATTGAGTAATTTGAAGAGACCAAATAAACAACATTTTCTATATGGACCTCACAGACCCAGCCCACGCACCAGATGGTTAATTTAATATTACTATTCAATAAAAGTAATATTCTTTTGTCGTATGAAAATATTAGTTTCTCGAGAGCTTCGCTATAAAAGTACGAATTGCTAATGGCAACGAAGAATGCTCCAAATGCTAATAATTAAAACATCATTAATCCGTGAACGAACAGCTAAACATTTAATAAAAATATCCAACTATCAACTGTTTATTATTCCAATAAAACGAAAGTTTGTCCACATTTCATTTATAATTTCGCCAAACGTACACGCAAGTCGACACAGAAGAAATCACAAATTATTGCGGGACGTAACAGCAGAAAAGCAGAGAAAGAAAGATAGAGGGATGGGGGTGGGGGGTGAGAGGGTGAAAGAGATAAACAAAAAGAGAGCGGTGTGCGTGTGCGGGACACTTTATCGGTTAGGTGGATCTTTAATTATCTCCGTCAAAGTTCCGAAGCAAAAAGAAATCGTAAAGCCGGTGTCTAGGGCACGTGCCCTTCGCCCTATGACCATCTGCCCGTCTTATTCTTCCTTCCTGTCGTTTCACGTTCCTTTCTTCTCTGTTTCTGTGTGTCGCGGCCACACCGGCGGCGGCCCAACGTGTCCATGTGCCGAGCGCCGATCGATTGACGTCACGATATATACTACAGCATCTGCCGCGGAAAATGGTCATTAAAGGGCCCCTCACCTCATTAGGGACCGCTCTCTCGCGATAACGTCGCAACGACGTCGAAAACTCGGAGCTGTCGCGCACCACCGAGGTAGAGAAAAAGAGGGAGAGAGAGAGAGAGACGATCAGGTCGACGCCCAACGTCGAAACTTTTAATAATGTGGTCCCCCACCAATTACACACGGCCCCCGCTTGTTCTCGGATTGGTCCAGGACACAAGCGCGTTCCGCCGCGGAACTTTGCGTGTCACGGGGAAAAGTCCGCGGATGTAACTCGACAAACGAATCGGGGGAGGTATTACACGTGTAACTTCATCCGTGGTCCAGTCACGTTCCTGCGGACCACTCACTCTCACCTTCCTAAACTCGCCATTATCGTCGGCTTTCTTTCTGCAACCCTCGCCGAAATTAAACGGTAATGTCTCTGCAGCGGCGGGTTCTTGCACTTGCATTTTTGCGGGGATCAGCGCTTTCGCAGCCGTCTAGAACTCACGCTTCTTCCGAACCAACGTAACGCTGCGGTACGCGAGTATTTCGACACTGAATCCTCATCGATTCTAGCTATTTTTATTTAATAATACCGTCGAGCAGAGGCGGACTTAAATAGTAAATAATAAGTAATCCTATTTATTTTAAAGTATGTGGATAATTTTGAAAATAAAATATTTTATTTGATGCAGTAATTTTTGAAAATAGTATTTTATTTTAAGAGTATTGAAAATATTTCGACCTTGTCTTTATTTTCAATTTCGATTTTAAATATTATTGCTGAAAATAATGGTTCGCATTCAATAGATTCATGAGTAGAAACAGTTATTATTAAATAAAACGAAAATGTGGTAAATGATATAGTTTTCTTCTTTAAATTATTGCTAAGATAAGAAATATTAAATTACCTATAAGTAATGCGATTTCTGAAAGTATTAGGTATATTCTTAAAAGAAATATTTTATTTTGTGGTTCCGATTGTTGAAGTAGAAATATTTTATTTTCAAAACTGTATATCTTATTTAAAGTACTATTTTCTTTAAGCAAAATAAATTCTAATCTTAAGTAAAATATTTAATAGTATTTGAAATATTTGTTTCGCCAAATAATGTCCACTTCTGACGGTTCCGAACTGCAAGACTGCAGTAGGGCTAGAGTGTGTCCCTTGTCTACCCCTTATAGGGGCGGCAATGACCGGGGTAGTTATCTACCTCCTTGCACCGAATCGAGCTTTTTAGGCGCAATTGCCATATGCTTACGACGCTTGTTTTCGTGGCCAAAATTCAATTTCTCAACTTAAATATATTGAAAAAAATTTTTTTCTATGAAGTAACAACCCTTCAAAGCTCCCAAATCCAAAATATTATTCATTTTAGATAAATCTGTGACGAGCTACAGCGTTCTAAAGACAAAATCAGAAAATTCAAAGTAAAATAAAACGTTTTAGTCTGTTTTCTTTTTTAGGGGTGACAAGGAGAGCAAAGAATGATTTTTCTCTCTGTCTATTTGGATGTATTTCCACGATTCTCACTGTCCACGGAAACACGAAACCATTACAAGGCCAATTGTATCACATGAATTCGAATAAAATATCGCAGAAGCTCTGCCTAGAGAAAAAACAGGGAATTTAAAGTCGTAAGTTATATTGACTGAGATATGCAATTACGAAAGTGCCGAGGGAACGCTTGATGGAAGAACAGAGGATCGCTAACTAGCTAATAAGACTATTCGCCATACATTGATAATAAGATAATTGTTCTCCGTGACTCGAAACGAAAACAACGAGTCCACTCACCGCTAAAAATAATAGGATTGCCGTTTCTGGAGATTACAAAAATAGCAGTGAAGTAAAGCGACACCTTTCTACAATGATTTCACAAGTACACGTGAAATGATTCTTTAGGGAATATACACGGCAACGAAAAACGACGAACTCGAACGACGAATTGTTCGTTTTGTATTCGTTGAAACTGATCGGGCTTCCTCGTTCGAGTTTAAAGCGCGCTCCAAAGGTTCTCGAGCTGGCGTCACGATAACTTTTGTAATTAGGGATCAACGAGTTTCGAGACAAGGTAGAAAAGCGAAGCAGACCTGGCGTTACATCGTGACACGATCCTGAACGGATCAAAGTGCATGCACGGACTACAGTAACGTCGCGCAGTATGATGCAACAACCTCGTTACATCTCCATCGGCGGGTCTATTGACTCGTTCGACAAGTTTCCCTCCATTTTCACTTTCCACCTCGAACATTAACCCTTTGTACTCGGAGCTATGTTCACTCGAAAATTGAACATTTCTTCCGACCTAGAGTAATTCCATTCTACGTGACTTTTTTTCATTTTATGAATATCGAATTGATATAATACCTCGTGCAATACGTAAATGTTTAGTAACTGATTAGATAGCAATATATTTAATAATCTAAACAATATTTTTAATTTTTGAATTGTAGTTTTAATCAAATTTAAATTAGTGAGAGCAGTAAGTCAACAAATCCCAGTTGTGGGGTTAGTTGTTAGTACTTAGGAGCTATGTTCACTCAAAAATTGAACATTTTTTCCGACCCTGAGTAATTCCATTCTACATGACTTTTTTTTATTTTATGAATATCAAATTGATATAACACCTCGTGCAATACGTAAATGTTTAGTAACTGATTAGATAGCAATATATTTAATAATCCAAAAAATATTTAATTTTTGAAAATCACTTTGATTGAATCTAGTTGTAGTTTTAATCAAATTTAGATTAGTGAGAGCAATAAGTCAACAAATCCCGGTTGTGTATAAATAATAGTATTAATAATACTTAAATTTTTATTTGTTCAGACATATATACTGTAGTGAATCAGAGGATGATTTGTAGGCAAGAATGTAGAAGAAAAATATTTTAAAATACTATATAAAGGGCTAGAATAATAAACGAGGTTCGAATAAAATAGTACATATTCCAAATAAAATCGCATAACAAAATACATCGACGAATAACATACTCTCGCATGACAAGATCAAGAAATTGTTTAAAAAGTATGTATATATGCGTTATACATGACAGTAAATGTACAAATAATTCTTTATTTTTACTACATACAGCCTTTTCAACCAAGTTTTTGATCGTGCTGTACGAGAATCTTCTGTAAAATCTATTCATTAATACTGAAGAGAAATATTTAAAAAACGAAGCTGAAATATTCCCAGCATTTCCAAGATAAAGTAGTAGTTCAAATACCATTTTAAAAATTTCTTATATCAAATACAATATTTTACTTTCAAAGTTTGTTTGAGATAAAATGAAGATAAGATAATACTTTATATAGCATAGAACAGTATTTTACACCACCTTGCTCTGCCTTCTTGTCTGTGTATGCATCATTTGGTCAATCGTGTACGCTAAAGAATAAATTTTCGTGCAAATTAATTAATGAATAGTAAAAGAAAACCATGTAATCTTTCATAATGCAATTCGAACTGCGTTTCTAGTCTCCCAATAATGAAATAATAATGGAAGTTATGTATAGACTGCGGATCTCTTTGCAAAATAAAAATGTATTGCATTAATTGTAGGAAGCAGGAACAACATATAAATTGATTCATCATTTAATGACTTTGTTACATTAAAAGCAACATTACCACGTTCTTGAATTTTTGAAATCTTTTACTGTTTTATACTTCGCCCAGTCAATTTCTTCATAAATGCATAACGATTCGCAGTATACTTATGTATAACATAATAGTATAAATTAGTCGTCTTAAAAATTACTTGTAAAATACGTGCACACCAGGAATTCTACAGTAAAAGATTACACAGAAAAAAATGACACAGCATAAATATTCGATGATAGTAATTCGTATATCGATCAGAATAAAAATGACATGGATCAAACAATGCGATAAAGTTGCTCATGTCTTAGCTAAAATGCTACCACTATCTGTTCCTTAGGTATTTGTAAAATTCCTTATACTGATTTGTATGAACTATTCATGAAAAAAGCCTTTTCCAACACTTTCAGAATAATTAAAAATCAAGGGTTATATAAAGGCAGATTTTATTTTCTTCATTATTATAGGGACAACCGTCTTCCTTCGTTTAATGGTACAAATCTATCCCGTAATTTTATTGTCAATAAACATTCAGTATCAATAAACAGAAGCAGAGCTGACCATTATCATCTTGCTGGCTCTCTAGCACGGATAGGCATCATTGACAGCGCTATCTGTAGATGCAACTATGAGTGTGAAACTCTTAATCATGTGGCAGTGCAATTTATATGATGTGCAAAGATTACTGCTGCTGAAAAAACTTTTTAAGTTAAAATTCCAACTGCCTTTGGATGTTTCTATATTTTTGGCTGGGCCCAATATTAAAGTCTGCCTTTATATTCACTCGTTTCTAAAAAGTTGTAACTTATATGTTTAAGAAAAACCAAATGGTTGTAAATCTTCATGCTTAACTTTGTATAAGTTTTCTTGTTCCGTTTACTCCATGTATAATTACATCTAACGTTGTAATAAATCTCTTCTGAGATTTTCTAAAAAAAAAATGTGATAAACCTCGAAAGAAGTTTGTAGCGCGGATCGATACCATGGACATTGACAAATTCTCTGCTTCCGTATCCCAGAGTTGTCCTAATAACCGCGATAGCTGATACACCTTTGTTACACATACTACTTTTCAAGTGGCCTAAAACCAAATCACGAAATTACCTGAACATAAATCGAAATCGCAAATACCCGTTCTAATACCCTAATCCGGGTTTATTGGACCCTCCCCTCTCCGTTGTGGTTTCACTGCGATGACGCGCCCGTGTACGTGCACGTGTGCGCAAGTATGCGAGTGTGTGCGCGTGCACGTTCACGTATTGAAAGCTGAAGCGAGACAGGCCAGCGGACCAGGATGAAAAAGCGCAGGACGACAATCGGAAAATTGTGCCATCTGGTCGAAGGCTGCGTTCACACCGAACAATGTCTGCTTTATCTGTTCCTCCGCAGCGGCAGAAGAGGCATGACGCGGCAAATGCGCGCCACACCGCAGAAATCGACTAGTCATTGGATGACTGCGCAGCGCGGCGAATCGAATACGGCCGATTTACCCGGAAAAGTTCGCGCACGATTTTCCTTGCGCGCTCGCAAATCACCGGCTCCACTGACGCGCGAAACTTTTCAGCCGCGATAGGGTCTCGGCCGAAATCGAAACGATTAGCGCGGCCGGACTTTTTTCCACAAACAAAAGATTTCGAAAACTCGTCGAACATGCGACAACCACACTCTCGTGTCCCAGCACCAGATCAATACCGGGTCGCAGCCAATTTTTTCTTTCAAGGTTCGTCCTTCTGATTTTTCACACTGAGTTACCCCCTCGATTGCTAAGGGTTAATCTTTTATAACCCTTTGTTTAACATTTCAATTTTTCACATCTGTTTCCATGTTATTGCATTTCATTTATTGCTGCACCATCTCGTTGAAAATAAAGAATTTCTTCGTTACGATTTTTTATGGTTGTCCAGACAGCTTATACAGATATTTCCCAATACAGTTACACATTGTAGACATTTTGTTCAGATTCAATCACTTACTGGTGATCTGGAATAATTGCATTTTATATGATTGTTTTCTTTTTATGAATATGACAAATGATTAAATTTATTACTTTTAATTATAAAGAATTTTTATATGTCCAATCTTTTCATACCTACATAAAAGTCAATAAAATTTCAGTAGTATGCAGTCAAAGTTTTTTCTTTACATTTTGCGCTGAAAACGTGCAGGGGGTGTGATTGCACCCCAGTAGATGATGAACATTAAAATATATGCACGTAGATTGGAAGTTAAAATAACTTTCAGTTCGAAGGGTCAATTATACCAATTTTTTATAATGAATTTCAAGTTTTCACTATTAATACACTATCTTTCATTATTAATACGTTTCAGATCGAAACGTATTAATAGATCATTTCGTTTGTATAAATTGTGTGTATTAATTGTACAGTATTTGTAAAAATGATTTATGTTATTTCAAAATCGATGTGCAAAGTTAGTTTACGATGGAAAGTTAAAAGTAATCAAGAAACTCAAGTCGTTTCTGTACTACGATTAAAATGGCTCGTTAATCTCGGTGTAAAATTATATCTGCGGAAGATATTGAAAATTCCCGTTCATAAACGCTCATAAAAAGTAACGATGAACGCAGTCATTCGCTAAAATAATCGCTAATAAGTCACCAGGCCTGAAACATCAGAGTCAGAGCTCTGCAAATGTTTTTCTTCTTACTTGCAAAAAAAGAATACAAGACAGAAAAGTGACGGAGAACTTTGTGGAAATACCCGAATTCGTTGAATCGTCTCTCACGAATCGGTGCTGTTTGGCCGTGCAGCATCGGCGTCGGCGACGACAAGATCGTCTAGACTTGTTGCAGACGTGACCTAAGATCCGAATTAAATTTAGCAGTATTTTGTTTCGTCTGTGTCGCGTTATACATTGAAACGAACCCATCGGCTCGTCCGGAACCCACCGCGCCCCGATACTTCAGAATATTTCGCACGTGTATGACGCGCCGCGACTTTCGCAGAAATACATCACGCTGCTAAAACTATCGCGGGAACTAGTTTCCGTGAACTACGGCGATTTTCTCGCGAGCGAGAGCTGCGGACACGATCAATCAGAAAAAAACGCGAGCCTGTGCAGAAATTTACTACCCGGAAATCAAGAATTATTTAAGAAAATTATTTCATAATTACATGCTGGAAATAACTTGAACCAGTCATTCGTGGAACGCTCTGGTTACAGACCGGTCTTTTTGGTTTCTTTTGCGGAGAAATTAGTTTTCTATTCACTTCTTATATGGCCTCTTACATTTTCGATCATATGAAATCATAAATCAATATTCGTGTTAAGAGTCATTTCATTTCGGTCAACGTTTAATCAATCATTAATCAACCATTGAAATAATTATGTGAGTAAATATATTTAATTTAATGTTTAAATTGAACTATTTCAGCAAATATTTAAATTATGAGAAAATACTATTTACTATTTACATTCGAACTAACAACGAAATTGACGGAACTCGTTAAAACACAGTTTATTCGAAAAGTGTGTTCTGTGTAAAGCAAGCAAAGCGAATCAGTAATTATTTCTAATTATTTACACAGAAAGTAAACGTTTCGTGTTATCGACATTATTTTCAGTCACTTATAAACAAAATGAATGTCTTACATTGTCGCTGAAAGTACTATAAAAAATTAAGGGATGGAACCCTCTTATTGGTAACACTATTATTTGCAATATCATTATTTTAAGTACTATTGTGTGAAATATTTCACAATAGTACTTCTATGAGTTAATTAAAATATATACATATTTGAAATGCTGTTTCCATATGTAACTACTATTTCAAAGAAAGTTTATTTGCCAAACTCTGTGTCACATGTGACAATTAAAATATTTATAGTCCATTTAATATGTCAAGAATTTATTTTTCCCCGACACTGCGTTATAGTTATATAATTAATGCTGTTTTTGACCATTCGCTGCTTTTTCTATCAATTTTTTAAAACTTATATTTGAACCTATTTCTGGTAGACACCTTTTCTATTGTTTCCAATGAAGCAGCTGTCCATTTAGTTATCTCGTTCTTAAACTGTTTCTTTATACAATGTTATATCATCTCTCAGTTAATTTTCCAATGACTTCTTTACCACTAGAACGTATTTATCCAAACTACATGTATCTATCCAAATTAGCCATTGTTTAAATACAATAATTTTATCGAGAAGCCTTAACGAGAAATGAATTTATCGAATAACATTTAATCAATGCATATTTCACTCTGAACGAACGCAAATTTAAAATATTAGACCTGCAATTTTGACGGGTCCCGTAACCATAGTATTAAGATTTCATAGATAATTAACAAAATGTAAATTTATGTACATCATTGTACATATTTTGTGTATTCTACATAAACGATGTAAAGTAGTTTTCGCATTATAATATGCAATCCAGTATCATTAAAATTTTTGGCACATTGGAATTTACAAAATTCGTTCAGCAGCGAATATAATATTCTTGAGGTGTTAATTTACTACCGCCAATTTATAAATACTACCATCAAGTAGCCAGTAAAATTTCTCGCTTAATTGTATATAAAGCGTGAACAAATTTAAATAATTCATATTAGCGTAACAATTGTTATCCGAACGGTGACAAAAGCCAACAGAGGGTATCGTTAAACTGAACTAGGTGTATCTTTGCTGCAACAAAGATCGTTCGGACAGCAAAATGAAGGAAATACTTTGCACAACTTTGTTAAAGCTTCACGTTTCCGTGATAGGCGCAATCGTATCCGTTGTGAAAAGGTGAAGCCCGGGGACCATGTAATTTGTAACAAGATTCCGAAAAATGAATGCAGCGTTTCAACATTTTGCTGCACGTGCTGAAGAGGTTTCGGAAATAATATGCGTTTCAGAACTGACGGATTAATTACAGTATCGCGAACGCAACATTGCTAGTGATGGCATAACGTTCCGATTGGGCCTGAAATCCCACGAGCGTGTTGTCCCCGGTAGCGAGTAATCGGAAACCGCGCGAGACCGTGCGTGGTTGCGAAACACGCCTTTAATTACATGGTCTGGGTGCTCTTGGCACCTGCAAAAAGGCGGAGCGCGGTCCATGCTGGAAATCCTTTCGCTTTGCTTGATCCAGTAACGGCCAATTACAATTACCGATCCAGTTTTCATCGATATTTTCCAACACCTCGACTCGAAACTTACACCAAACTAATTGAAAATTAGGTTGTAAAGAAAGAGATACAGGATTTTTGTTCATTTGTTTTTAATTGCAATTTTATACCAATAAATATTTAACTTAATTTAAAGAATTATATGTCGTTGCCACGTTTATATTAGCTTGCCGTGTTGTTTGTTGTACGCATCAAATCTTGTAATCGCATTTTAATCCCGTTACCGATGAGCTAAGACCTGACACTTTACACATAACTCAGAACTGGATGACAATGCAATTAAAATTTAAGAAAGCCATTTTCACTTCTTAAGAATTTTAAAAAAATTTCTTCATTTTTATATTCCTCATTGTTGTTATTGCATTAAATAAGTTATTGTTATCACTTTGCAAACTAATTTTATTCCTTAATATTGTTCATTCAATCTTAAACCTTACCCCATAAATTAAATTCTAATAGAATAAAAACTTCCTATCAAACTGATTTACAAGAGACTAAATGATACACTAATGAAACGGTTGATAGGAGATGAAATATGCAAACAAATTAAATATTTCCAACGGAAAGGATGATAGACTGTGGATGTTTATGCATTTTCCAATTTTTCTAGACAAATTTGAAGGAAATGGAATGAAATAAAATTCTATTTTTAATGAAAACAGCCTTTGCGCATTAAAATAATTAAAATTGTACAAAATCCTGCCGAATTTTATATTCTATTCTTTCGTTCAAGATTTTCAGAAGCCATAAATGCATAAATATACGTAGTCTAATGATAATATTTCTGGAGCAACGAGAAATGCTAAGAACGGAGGGAAAGTGGCTCGATCGATTCGCGTGGAGCGGCAATTACTTAATATCAAGTAGAGATTTCCTAGAGCGATACGCCCGTTACATTTGTATGCGGTTAATACATTCTGACTTCGATAAAAATGACTACCGGACGTTGTACACGGAGCGGACCATGATTCTTGCCGGTCTCAGCTGGGCGTCTTACGTCGCGGCCGGTAAGAATCATTCGCGTATGCTGTACACGGCACATTTAAATGACTATCGCATCCTTTCTCCGGGGAAGAGATCGCACGGGTTGATTCGAGCCCCGGGAACTATGTTTCTCGCGGTGAGATCAAGATCAAGTTGAATCGGAGCGGGACAAGAAACACACCGCGTACCGATACTCTTTTCCTTTCTTTCGTTCCGACTCGCATGTCGCTCACACGCGCCTCGCCGTGCATAAATCAGCTGTGTCAATTAGGTGGCTCGAAGTCGTTGCAAAATCGCGACACGCCGGTGACAAACGTTTGCTCCGTCTACTGTGTAAACCCCGTTGTAACCGTCGCGAAACGTTTATCCGATTGGAAAAAGTAAATCAACATCGACGGCCGACTAAGGAAATTCTATTTTGACAGCGCCCCGCGGCATCTCTGGGACCGATCTTGACCTGTTCATCCATTAACTCGTATGTATATTCGACTGCCGATTCCCACGATTCTCATATGCTCGTGCACTGAAAAACCGTTTTGTTTCACTACCTTGCAATATCTGATTTCGCTCCAATTTAAAACCGATTGCATGGAAAATTGTCCAATCAACAGTTACAAGATCGTCTCTCCTTCAAATGTAGCTCGAATTAAGTTATTTTTATTCGCGAACATTGAAATCGCTCTACCTTCTAAAGCATGCGAACCGTTCACAGGAAAAAACGATTAAACTTCCCAGCTTTTCGACATTCTGCTGATGAAGCGTTTCATCAGTTCTTACTCCTTTATTTACATTTACATAGATTGCCTTACAATTCTTCGTGGACTCGTGATTTTACTTAAATTTCTATTAATTTTTTCTATCTATTCCGACACTAATTTTATGACAGAAGAAATTTGGAACTAATTGCTTAAAATTTTGGGGAAAAATATTATTTATCATTTAACTGGATTCGGTATTTTATAGAGAGGCAGGGAAAATATTATTTTCTCTTTTTTAATGCATTTTAATATAAGCGTGGTTTTTAAAAAGTTTTTTTATGTTTGCAGGAGTACAAGCGAAAAAGATACTGCTCAGGTCTCTGCTAGTAAAAGCGAGATGATTGAACTTATAGACATATTAGATTCGAATACACAGAAGAAATTGAAAATATATTGAGGGATGTTCAAAGGAAACGTCCGAAAATGGAAGACTTGAAGAAATGAAGCGAAACGATGTTTGGAGGAGTAATTTGCATTATTCGGCAGCATATAGTTGTTGCAGCTTTATGCTTTTGAATAATTCAAATTACACTACTGAAAAATCCCATATTTGCCTATCATATTAGTCTTTTCAGATTTTTAGCCCGACCTAAAATATTTTTCATGCTTTTCTTTACAGTTACTTTCTTTACAGTAATTAGAACGTCTTTGCCCCCAAAAATGTCGTAGAAGAGAAAAACAATTATATTTTTACTATGGCTACATTTCTTTTAATGCTTAAATATTAATTATAAACGAATCAAATTTGATTTCATTCAAAAAGAAAGACTCGTTAAAATACGGCATGGGGTTAATACCACCGAATGACGACGGTTGGAAGAGCTTTTGAAATTGAACAATCTCCAAGCAGTTTTCTCTACATTTTATTTAAAGTTAATCAATTCGGCAAATGAGAGGCTCATGTATTAGAACACAGCGTCTCTAAAATTCGAAAAACACTAAACGGTCTATTAATGTAGGAAATATTTCGAACCGTGAATCTCCGTGGTGCTCGCGAGTGCGAAGGCTCCGACAAATAGTGTATAAACCCGAAACGCAACTTTCATATTAATTTCCGAACGTTATTACCGGACGGAGCCCGAAACGGAGGTGCATCGAGTGATTCCTTAATTATACGAGCACGAGGAATTAAATTGATTCGCGAACGAAATGCATCGAGTAAATTGAATAGACCTCTTTCGCTGCATGGTCTATTTCACCACGACTCATAGGTGTACCTATGTTCGTTCCAAAGTTCGCTCATCCGAGACCAGACCGAGCGAGAGCGAGTGAGAGAAATAGAGATAAGGAGAGAGAGAGAATCAGAGGGATCGCGGCGAAGCATGAAAGAGAGGGATAAGAGGTGGAGAAAGAGAGAGGAAATCGTAAAGAATATAGGAGAAGGAAAGGGAAGAAGCAAGGGAACGAGAAAGGAGAGAGAAGCGAATGACGTTGACCTCAAACGAGGCGCCTGCCAGTTGGATGGACGGTGCAGGAAGGGAGGACGCGACGCCGCGCGCCGCGACGCTGACGCACCGTGTATATTTGGCTAAGGTCCGCCACGTCCGATCGTAGTAGTTTCTTTCCGTGCTAGGTAATCTCGAATGACTACTATCACGCAGACGAGCTATAAGATAGACCTAATCCTGTGACGTATTCTCGTGTCACTGTCGATGGGGGGCCCCTAAAAGCCCCCATACCGTTTTAGTGCTGCGCACAATCTTGCTGGCTGCTACGTATTTTAGACGCATTTACCAGCATCCTGGTACACTTTCATTGTATCACGAGAACCTAGCATAATTGGACTGAGACGCATGCATTATTTACGTTGCTACAATGGTATCGATATTGCTGCGGAATTGTAGTCTCTCGGTACACTATCTCTTCTCCTTCTCGCCCTTTCTTCAGACGTTCTCTGGATAGACGCGTTAACCTCTCAAGCCGCACAGTGATCAATTCTTCGATAACAGCTTTTCCCGGACTTCATTCTTTGATAGCTTTGAAGAATACTTATTTCAAAGTAATGATACTAAATGTCGCTCGCTCGTTTTTGCCCGTTAGTCATTTATATGATTTTTTAGAAAATGTGACAACAAGTTCAACAAGTTCTAAAAATACTAAATCTAAAATCGATGCAATAACAGGAATGACCTAAACTTTTTTAACATCGAAGCTGTTAATGATTCAGCAAGAACTACTTTTTGAAAAAAAAGTTTCTACAAAAGAGTGCAAGAAGTTCAATGTAAGTTCATGTAGTTTTAAAATAAAGCGTTATTACTACAAGAGAATACAGAAATTTGAATTTTGTCCACTTAGAATTCGAGGAATCGATTCACTCTGAGCCGGTTCGACATTACATATACAAAGACTCCCACTAATACTCGGACACTGTTAAGACGATAACTTTTATGTTTATGATTTATTTTATTTTATTTAATGTTAATATTTATGATTTGAACTTTTTGGGAAGCTGGTAAGAGGGAAGAGTCACTGTACATTGCTGTGCAAAAGACAAAAGCACCCGGCCATATTTAATAGAAAAGCGTAAAAATCAAAGAAGAACACAGCAAATTTTGAAAAAGGATTCAGCTGTTTAATTGAACAGTTCTGAGAATATATGTGTTATTGCGGAATATATTTAATACTTTAACCCTTCACTGGATACTTTTAACCGATATTCTTCATCGATATAACGAATCTGAAATCGTTGTCGATCATAGTCGTTTTCTATTAAAGTTATTTTCGGTCAAATCTGGAGTCGATGAAATGTTGTCGGGGAAATTTGTGTCGGTGATTTTCATGGGATCCCAATCAAACACATTGATCGTTGAAAGGTTTCCTATCGTGCGAATTTGGTTCTCATAACAAGACAATCCAGCGCAGACTTGGCAATGCCACGGCAGTTCGGTAATTGGACTTGGGTGAGACTAAGTATAATTCCCGAATTCGCTATTCTCATGATGTAGAAGTCATTAAAGTTGCAGGCTTTTTGAGGCGACGGTCCACGGATCCCGCGGGACACGAAAACCCGTAAGATGAGTGGTCCATCCTATTTCTTGTCTGTGCTACTATTCTCGCTATCGTCTCCGTCAGAACGACGGGAATGTTTTTGGGCTGAGTCTGTCGCAGCTTTCATTTTCTGATGGAATAATACAGAACCCGAACGACAGAATTCGTTCTTTACCGAGCAGGCATCCTACATTCGATATTTACGCGTTCAAACAGAAAAAGGAGAATATTCATCGTTAAACATATTGGGGAAATGTGTTTCAGAATAGTCGAAAGTAGATAATAATTTGGACCTATCAAGATGATGAATTCTACATTTTCTAATGTACAAATATTAACATTAGGTTTACAGAGGTCTACAAATTTATCATTATTTTATAAACATAACGAGAATGTGCCTAATAAAATTCTTGACAATTTTTCCATTAGTATATAACCCCAAGAAATAAATTTGGTAAACCATTCCTCAAGGAAGAATCTTTACTATCATAATAATCGCAAATTAATAATATTAGAATCCATCATTTTCTAGGGTCCCGTAAACTTAGTGTTGAGTTTGTAAAGATGCGTTCGTGGAGAATTAATGAATTTTCTTTTATTTCATAAGAAATTGATTATCCTTGATGTGAAATATATTTATTAAACAACTGATTGAAATATTGTTTGCAGGCAACACCTTACAAATTACAATTTGAAATAGATTGTACCTAACTTCATGTACCTAATGTCGCGTTGAAAAATAGCTAGGCTGCTATAGACTTTTACTTATTAGGTAATATTTAAATTCGTTTCCATTCGTAGTACAGAATGCACACTGAAACTATAAGGTATGATAACCACAATCTTATTGAATATCGCGAGAAATTTTTCGTATTGACATATGTAGAGGTTATCTCGAATACAAATATTGGACATCGAATGAACGTAAGCAAGTATTTTGCCTTTCTTCTAAATTTTATTTCTTGGTCAAGGCAGTAGAAAAATGTATATGATTTTTGTTCCAGATAAAATTTCTTCGAAATATTCCGTTCCGAATGAATTCATCCAAAACTTAACATATTCGATCAACTATTTTACGCATTTATAGCAAAACTGAGCAAGTGAAATTTAAAACAGTGAAAATATTAAAATACTTTAAGAGTATTAATATACTATTTGCGCCACATTTATAAATTTATTATTAAACGAGCAACATTATCCAGATTATTATAACATCCGCAACATTTTTTTTATTTTTCAATTAGAATCTCAAAGTAGAGATTATTTTGCCATACAATATTTTTCAATAGATTATTATACATTAAATAATACATCCGCAACATTTGACAATCGTATCATGATAATGCCGAAAGAGGCCGACGATCGTGCGTCATTGCTGAAGGGGGTTAATTAGCCAGTCAACACACAAAATCCCTGAAGAACGTTGAAAACTCTTAAGGGCGAGTGGTTCATTTGTATCTAAACGGTAGTAGAAAGTTTCTGATCGCCTGAACCAGTGGGCCTCTAGTCAGAAGCAAGGCAGCGAATTGTTTTGTGGCTGGCAGGGCCACAATTCTAACGGATGTGATTTTCTTCTGGTATCAGTGAATGAATCCGGCGGGGCCGACGCTGAACAAACTGAAGCGAATGTAAAACGCGGACGGAGGAAAAACGGTCGGCGCGAAAGAAAGAGCGAGAGAGAAGATGTCTCGAGCCGAAAGTTCGGGGTGGCTAGGCGAGCCGAAGAAGTCGAGGGGTTGGTAAGCAACGCGAGATCCGTTGTACCCAGAAGAAACACCGACCGTCGACTACCGGGCGCGGCGCTTCGAGAATTTATGGACGGGTCCCATTCGGTGCATCCGGCCGGTGTTGTCTTAGAAAAAGTCGGACCCGCACGAGAGGACTTCGGCATTACATTGTACCAGAGTGGAGCGACTCGCCGATGCACCGAAAACAGATTTCCTTTTTCTCAGTATGGAAATGAAGCCGGCGTGTCCCTCCCGGTTCTTTTCGTCGACCGAACAACTTTATTCGATGTCTGGCTTACGACGTGCACGTCATATTTCCACTCCCTGACTCGCCTCACCTATCCGACCGATGTCGCGATTCAACGTTTCAACGATTTTTCCTACTTTTTCCCTTAAACATCACCTGGCCCTCCCCCTCCTTCCTTTCATTTCCCGGAGAAGTCGAGTGTTCTTCAAAGGGCGATGCCGCGCTGCCACCCTCTCCGCCCCCGACCCGTATATCGCGCGGAAATTCGTTCTGTCTCGTGTTTGGATAATATTTCAGATGAAAGTGGAAATTCGAAAATCATTCCGGGTGCACCGCAAATATCTCAGCTGAATACCATTTGCAGAGACACCGAAGAGATTGCTACGATGCGCCGCGTAAGGAAAGCCACGACCGGATCGTTAAAAATCAATTTTTCAGTCGCTCGAAGCGTTACGTTATGGTTACGTTATACGTTGTAATACGCTATATTATTACGTTACCTTCCGTTATAATTATTATTACGTTACATTACTTTATATGACGTTATATTCCGGTATATTACTTTATATAACGTTATATTACATTGTGTTACGTTAGGTTATTACGTTAACGTAACATATTATTCACCAAAGATTTCGTTTGTAGTAGCTTCCGTTTACCAGTTACACAATTTTAGAATACTCGAGGAACCGAAAATCGCCAACAACTAGACTTGCCAAATTTTTCTCAGACAATTCCGGGACATAATGCCCAAAGCTGAATGTAATTTCACAACATTCTCCACTGAGAAACCACTGATCATAACATACTTAGTTTTTCGTGGAAATGAGAAGCAATTTTCTTTGTTATTAACAATTTTGCGGAACAAATGTCCATCGATCCGGAGGAGGTGTATAACTATTACTTTTTATACACCCTCTACAAAAAAAAAATGTAAAATAATTATACCGCTTTTTATTGTTTTTTTTTTAATTTTAATTGTTATGAGAAGCCTGTGAGTACTCTTATATGCAAAGTACTAATATGAAATCGAAATTTAATATAATATTGTTGTAAGTAGACTGCGGATCTCTTTATGTATTTATGGTTTCTGAAAATTTTCAAAAAATCCTAGAATATATCCATCGACAGAATTTAGTCAACTTTTGATATATTTCTGGTCTACAAAGGCTACCACCACTGAAAATAATTTTTAATTTCCCCCTTCTTAAAAAGGTATCGCTTCTATAAATATTATATAACAAACTTATAGACTTTAATAGCATTTCTTGATTGAAACGTTTTATAAGAGTTGCATTGTAAAATCGGATATTCCATATGGAACAACCTAATATTAACCCTTAGCACTCGAATGGTGACTCCAATAAATAATTTCATTAAAAAGAAGCTTTGTTACGAGTAATACTAAACCTATCGAGTAACTGGTACATTTTCCCTTTTATAAAAATAACGAGATTGATTTTATTTAGACTTTGTGCGGCTCCTATTGTAAGACGTGCTCTACTGAAGATATCTATATTTTCTAATTTCTTATGAAATCATTTTTATTATATCAATAATTGTAAAGTAAAAACCCTGGAACCAGTCATTTTGACCAGTGATGGCAGGTTTAGTGTTGAGAAAAGTGTGAAGAAAATTGTAAACGGTCATTCCGTAGTAAATCGTCCGTCTTTTACGGTTAAGTCAGTGATATTTCAGCCCTGTACATGGTGCATTATACCATGCATGATAGAAACTCACTCGTTGCACAAAACGTGACTGAAAATGCATGTAAAAATCGAGGTCGTGCAACGAGAGAGCTACCCAACCGTTCGATCTGTTTTTCCAATTTTCCACTACATATGTATTTCCCCTAAGCTGTCCAGGATATATGTTTCAAGTTATATAGGGTGTCTCAAAATTTCTTCAATATCCCGAAATTGGAGATTCTTGAGATTAGTTGAAGCAATATTTTCCTTTGCAAAAATAGCGTCCGCTGCTTTGTCAAGGAGTTATTAACGAAAAATACGGACCAATCAGAGCGCGACCTAGACGCGTGTTGGCACAGTCGACCAATCGACAGTTGTCGCGCCGAGCCGACTGATCCAACAAGCACCTAGATCGCTAACTGATTGTTTCGTATTTTTCGGTAATAACTCCTTAATGAAGCCACGAATTTTTGCAAAGGAAAATGTTGCTTCAAATGATCTCAAGAATCTTCAATTTCCGGATGTTGAAGGAATTTTCAGACACCTTGTATATTATGTAGCCAGTGTTGGACAATATTTAAATAAAAAGTTACTTATTATTTAGATATTCAAATAAACAGCAAAAATAATTATTTATTATTTGAGCAAGAATAAAAAATAATTTTAAATAATAAAGTATTATTAAACACTAAACCTACCACCACAGGTCAAATGACCGGTTTTCAATTAGTTATTTTACAATTATTGATATTCTACAAGTGTTTCCAAAATCACACAAATTATAAACAAATTTAATCTTGTTCTTTTCAGAATACAATACACATTAGTCACTTTTGATGGTCGGTAGGTTTAATGTTAAATCACAATTATTTAGATAAAAGGTTTAGTTGATATTTTCAATTATAATCACACGTTTATTTATTGTCGAAATAAAAATTTGCCCAACTCTGTGTACAGTATAGCCACCAGAAGGATTCCACGGAATAAGCGAGGTTGCAACGTTTAAAATTTTACATGTAAATATAGTTCATACAATCCTCATTGTCTACTTACTCGAGTGAATTCCAAATTGAATAAAAAAAGAGTTACTAGTTCATCATTCGATCAAAAGTTGCTATGCGTCATTGTGACTCGTAGACCTATAGGTTAGCTGACCGATGGAATACGTATTTTTTCTGTAAGGAATCGCAAGACGATGCGATGAACGAACTGTCATCTATTGCATGCAATCGACGCTTAACGTCTGTTTCGGTTCGCTTGTACGGCCACACTCTTCAATTTTTCCGTATACATGCAAACAGAGGCGATATACCAAGATAACCGCAACGAGACGCGAATCTCGCCGGGAAAGAATGTCGAAGATAGGATAACACTCACCGTGAGAGTTCTGTGTCCGGTGTCACGTATGGACGTAGCTTGCACAGTTCTTCGTCTACTGCAACTTTGTTGCCACTTCCTCCGATATTGCATACAGCATCCGTCCCAGATGGGTCGGGACGGAGATTGTAATCGACATCGATACCGTCGTCGAACATATCATCGTCGTCCATTACTGCGCACACGAGAACAGATTTTTTTTGTTCATTCAATCAGCTCATCACCATTCACAAATACGTTTATCACACAGGTGGGCATTATTTGGCAAAACAAATATTTCAAATACTATTTAATACTTTAGACTTTCTTTTGCTTAGTGAAAATAGTATTTTAAATACGATATACAGTTTTGAAAATAAAATATTTCTATTTCAACAATCGGAACCACAAAATATAATATTTCTATTCTAATAATCTGAAACACAAAATAGAATATTGTTTTTTTGTGCCTAGTGAGGTTTGTTGATAAATATACAGTGTATCTTATCACCAGGAAACTATTATTACTCATAAATCTATTGAATGCGGACCATTATTTTCACTAATATGCTGCTTTTCACGATATTGAAACGTAAGAATAACTAGCTCACCATGTAATGTGTTGTCGTGACCGAAACTTTCGTGTTATACCAATAAGAATAAAAAATCTTAAAAAATTTATAAAAAGACATTGAACAATACTAGAAAGAAATGCAGACATACTGTATATTTCGGATATTATGAATTTTATTCTCGGCGCCACAGGACGAAACACCTCCTTTCTTTTCCTCCTATTAAAACATTTTTAATAGCTAACGTGGTTCTTGAACCGGAAGATTCATATCCGAATCCACCGTTTAGTATTCCTACAAAATAGCTATTTGTTGTGTAGAAAATTGATGTTGTGTAGAAAAATGATCGAATCGTGGCGCCGAGAATAAAATTCATAATATCCGGAATATACAGTATGTCTGCATTTCTTTCTAGTATTGCGTGAGCATGGTTCTAACGCTGAACGGACAACAGATACATATTACAAGTTCGTAAAGATTTCAGAGAACAATAGAAAAATATACGAAAGCCTGATTATTTACTCGAACTCTTTGGCGAAGATACTAGAAATCAGAAGGCAGCTAAGCTGGTCAGTCGAACAGACGACAATGCTCGATGAGAATACAATGGGCGTCTAGTTATTAACGAGCCCAGATCAAAGACTCGGATTAATATCATCCCGGCCGAGTTTAGCCGGTTTATTGCGCCGATCGTGGCTGCGTTCTCCTCTGTTACAGCTCCGCGAATTTCCCTGCATCCGAAGCATCGTGCTCAAAAGAAGGTTCCGAGCGTAACTAGCGTAACCGTAACGACTCGTGACAAGAGTAAGAAGGAGTCTCAAAGGAGAAGGTACCAGGGATAACCGGAGGTCTTAAACGAAGCGGTTCCTCCTTCTAAGTCTGCCTGCAGTCGTCGCCGCCGCCTAGACTTCTTCTATTTTCCTCGACGGCTCTCATATCGCGGCTAACGCGAATTTCCCTCGACTCCTCCCTCTTCTGCCCGCTTTGTCCGCGTTCTAGCCGTCGACACGCGCGGAGAAACGCGTCGGATTTTATACGAGGTAGGAACTTATATCGCCCAGAAAAGTGGGAGAATAAGAAGAAAGAAAAGAGGAGAGAGAAGAATAAGCGACACTCACTTCTCTTATAGACCTAGCCTTCCGGGAAACGCGAAACGAGGAAAACGCAAGAAGCACCGGGCCTCGCTAACGGAATAATTATTTCCCTCGGGTTTATCGCTGCGCCCTACCACGCCAGACCGATACCAATAAGAATCACTTTAATTCACCGTGAGGTCTAATTTCATTCCGTTTCGACGCAGCGAAAGTGAATCCGCCCTCCGCCTACCTCCGTTTATACGCTCCCTCTCCCCGAGACGCCATGAAAATTATCTCCGTCGCGCCGGCGAAACGATAATTTATAAAAAAAAAAGTTCACGAGGACTAGACTGGGCTCCCTCGAGACATTTTTCCCAGCATTCTTAGCCGGCATTCGTCGAGGGGGTGGGAACAGGGGGTGAGAGGAAGAGAAGCTGAAGGAGAAGCGAATGCCGGCCACTCCTGCGGCGCGAGAGCAACGAAAGCGAGTGAAAAGGGAGAGAAAGAGAGACGCGGACGTGTGTACAAAGAAGAGACGAGGAGATAGGAGAGGGAGAAAGAGGAAGGGAGAGAGATGGAGAGAGCGAGCGCGCAGAGAAAGAAAGCAACATATCGATCTCGCGAGGAGACTTCCGTCTGTTCGATTCTAGTCTCTCTCTTATCGTGACGCTCGATCGGATCGACCGTTCCGCTGGCAAGCCCTTCTATCTGGAACAAGCGGCCACCCTCTCTCCTCGAGACCACCCTTTCTCGCCGACCGGCCTACCACAACCCCCTCTATCGGCCTGCTGGCATCACGGTATGTGGGTGGTAGGAGGCCGGCTCCAGAAACTCATTTGAATCACGTGCAACGACGAGTCAAGTGCAGCCGTACTACGCGTTATGCCGTCGTATATACGCTACTACGTACTTACTAACGATTTCCTCTCTCTTTTTTCCCTCTTTTCCGTCCTACCTTCTTTCATCCCTACCCGGTCACTCGTCATATCTCTTTCTCTCCCTTTCTTTCTTTCACCATGCTCGCATTTCTGGATATTTATTGATTTCGACGCCCGTAACCATGTCGTCGCGACACGTCCCGTGCCCGCCTCGATCCACGATTCTCTCTTTCCGCCCCCGTTTCCTCTCCAACGAACCGCACCCCCCTCTCTCTCTGTTTCCTGTGAAATGGCAAACGAACGCCACGCGAATCCTCTATCCGCCAGGTCTCGACATCCTTCTCCGCTGATGTTCTCGGGAAGAAGACAAAAAAGAAGAGAAATTTCTCTCTTTCCAGCTAAAGATCGTAATGGATACCAGGATTGGGCGGCAAACTGCGACGAGCGCGATTACGAGGGGAGCTGATGCCACGGGGATGAAGATGGTGGAACAGAGGATGCGAAAAAGAGAGAGATAGTAGGCAGGAGTGAGACATGGAACGGAAGAAGAAAGAGAGGAGGAGAAAGATAGAGACAGAGAGAGAGAGAGTGTGTGTGGAGAGAGCAGAGGGGCGTGGCAAGATGAATGATCGCAAGACGCGGGAGTATTGATCCCGGGGACTGTACTCTGACTGTTTCTCTCTTTCTCTCCATATCACCCTCTCTCTACCTCTCTCTCTCTCTTTCTCTCTCCTCTCTGTCTATCCCTCTTTCGTTCTCTCGCTCTTTTTCTGTCTCTCTCTCCCGGCATATATACGCGTAAACCTCCCCTTTCCTTGTCCTCTTCCATCGTTCCTCCGTGGTCATTCTATCTCTCTTTCCTTCTCTTTCTCTCCCTGTCGGAGCTTCGCACCCCTGTACCGGGTGGCGCGCCGGTTGGGTTCAGGGTCATGCGTGCACCCCTTTCGCCTGTGTCGGTTCCTTCCTTCCTTCCTCCCGTTTTCGGAGGGAGAAAGCCTGCTCTCGTCGTCTGGATCGAAGTCGAAGAACCCGAGGAGAGAAGAGGGGGGGGAGATCCTTCTCTCACCCTGATACACGCAAACGGTCGCCGACCAGTTCCTCCGCTGCGACTCGCAAAGGATCAACGACATTTTCGCCGGCCGGTCGACCTACCCCCCGTCGCCACGTTACCACGCTCTAGCCCCGAAGAAGGGACACGATCCTGATCTTTTCGGCAAGGCGCAACGAGCCTTCTCTCTCTTTTTTCACTCAATCTAAACTCGTCCTTTCTTTCTTCTTTTTTTACGCTCTTGCGTCCTACCCCTCACCCTGCCGCTCCCTTACACAGCACGCGGCTTCACTGATGTGGGAATGATTCCGATACAATTACAGCGGTTCGAATCAAGTTTTATGCTCCCCGATGCGCCGCGTGACGCGCGACGCCCAAAACCCGTATAAGCCTACAGGCTCTGCTTCCGATCTGTTGGTGCAACCGGAAAACGAGCGAGTCTGCGTGGAAAAGTAAGTCGAAAACATCGAGTAAAATTATGCTATACGACACTTCGTTCGAGAGAAAGTCCACGTTGAAGACTCGTCGCATGCTACAGTAAATTTCCGAACACTGATCAGTTTGGGAGGTCCCGAAAACTGATCAGGCCTACTCACTCCACTACCCGTCCACGCTGTGCCGCGCCGCAGGGCGTCGACTATTGTTGTCGGCTCGGGTATATCGGTGCGAACACCACTACATTAACACAACGAATCGAATGTTCAAACATCTTAATTTTCATTATTTTTTTATGGGACTTTCGAAATCGTATTTCTGGCATTTTTCTGATTAAAACAAGACCAAACACTATATAATTTCAATTGTATTTATTAGGTTAATCGACTGTGAAAGTTTTGTATGGGAAAGAAAGAGTCGCGTATTATCCCAGTCTCCTTTTCTTGAGAAAAGTTACCCTCGCTGAGGGTAGCCGTCGCCGACACCGTTGCTCTATTGTAGTCTCGCTCGGCGCAGTCGGAGCGGTAGACCCAGCCGTAAATCAAAAAAGCAAGTCGGGTTGCGAATACTGGTCGCTCCATGAACCACCCCCTGATCAGTGTTCGGAAATTTACTGTACTCGGCTGACATGTCTGATCAAGACCTGCCGATTCTACTTCGCGTACATATTAACGCCTGGAAACCTGAAGGGTTTTCTCGATAATGGTGACTTGTTTAACTGATTTTATTCTATGCTTTCAACTTTCTTCTTTCCGCAGAATAACCTGGCCGAACGTCGATACCAGAGGTGGGCATTATTTCGCGAAACAAATATTTTAAATGATATTTAATGTTTTAGAATTTATTTTGCTTAAAGAAAATAGTATTTTAAATACGATATATAATTTCGAAACTAAAATATTTCTATTTTAGCAATCGGAACCACAAAATAAAATATTTCTGTTTTAACAATGGAAACCACAAAATAAAATATTTCTATTTTAACAATGGAAACTACAAAATAAAATATTTCTATTTTAGTAATCTGAAACACAAAATAGAATATTGTTTTTTTGTGCCTAGTGAGGTTTGTTAATCAACATACAGTGTTATCACCAGGAAATTATTTCTACTCATAGATCTATTGAATTATTTTCAGCAATAATATTTAAAATTGAAATTGAAAACAAAGACAATGTCCAAATATATATGTATAATATTGAACCATACGATTTGACCTTTTTTGAGAATTTAGAACAATTTGTTAGCTACACAACATGGAAAAATTGAAATATAAGATATATATAAATATATTTTATCGATACAGATCTACGAAACGTGTTTGCTAAAATTTCCCTATAAGCTCACATAAAAAAAGTTGCAAACTACAACTTTAGTATTTTCTCTGCAATTGCTAAAAATTTCAATTTTTCCACGTTGTGTAGTTAACAAATTGTTCTAACTTCTCAAAAAAAGTTCAAATCGTATGGTTGAATATTTAAAAAGTTATCGTTTACGAGTGTCTGAATGTTGGTGAGAGTCACTGTTCATAGATTTCAGTTTCCCGAGGAAAATGTTTCCAATATTTCAAAAAATGGTTGTCCACGTAGAGGCAAAGCGTTATTCCGTCCACGACAATGTTGGTCGTTCGAGAATCGACGGCAGTAATTTCGATCGTGGAGTCAGGAATGGAAGGATTCGATCCCGTTTCGAGCCAGTGACATCAATGATTCGAGAGGCTTGAATTGGCGAGGTGCTCCCGGTAGGGTAGGATCAGAAATATCGCGAAATCCTGGAATCGTCGCGCGGTCGATTAACACGAGCGCCGGGTTCCGCCGGTATTAATAACCGAAGCACGAGCGGTACGCTGGAAACGGGCACGACAGACGTGACAGTCCCGCGAAAAGTAATTATTACCCTCTTGTCCCGCGCTTAATACAACGGAACGGCCGTCTGAAATAACATTCCGCGTGCCGGTTGACACATCTGAAAAACTCACGGGGATTAAAACGTCGTTGTTTCACGGTCGTTACCGTCCCGGTCCTGTCTACGAAACTTCTGCAACACTTTGCCACGACGACTTCTAATTACTCGGCCGAGAGTGACCGCGATACGGGCTCGGCCTGCACAAAACTACACTTTTTAAAAACGTGTGCAAATCTTCTGCCACCTTTTATCTCTGCAACGTTTCAAGTCGGTTGCGTGAACGCGATTAATCGTTAAGCGTCGGAAATTAACGCAGAGTTTTATGCACTACAGATCCATATTTCACATGTATGCATATAAATACACGTGGCACGTGAACCGTTTAATAAGAATTAAATTTAAAATAAGAATTAAAATTTATAATAAGAATTTATAATAAGAATTTAATATATATTTTATTACTTTTCGTACTACACGGTTCACGTACAAGGAGTACGCGTGTAAAAAATTGTCAAAAATTGCAATTGATCGAAACTGTAGAAAAACTACTAAAATTTACATTTTACAACTTTTTTGTGTGAGCCTATATTGAAAATTTAAAAACTACGTTTCGTAGATCTGTGGCAATTAAACATATTATAGGGTTAAGTACGGATGATGTATGTGTGTATGTATGCGTGTTTACAGACAACCGTGTATACAGCTAAATTCATAAAAATAGAGAATCGAAAATAACAGGAGCTAACCAATTACTAAACATTTAAGTATTGTATGAAGTATTGTATTAATTTCATATTCATCAAATTTAAAAAAATCATAGGAAATGGAAATATTCGAGGTCAGAAGAAACGTTTGATTTTGCAGTTAAAATAGCTCCGAGTGCAAAGGGTTAACACAGATCTACAAAACGTAGTTTTTAAATTCTCAATATAGGCCCCCACAAAAAAGTTGTAAAACACAACTTTTAGTACTTTTCCTACATTTCCGATCAATTGTAATTTTTAGCAAAATTTTTTTTCACATCCTGTAGCAAACTAATTGTTCCAGCTTCTCAAAAAAGTTATCGTCTTTTTATGAGCGGCCGAATATTAGTGGAAGTCACTGTATGTACGCGGTCGGGCCGGGAGTGGCCGCGATACGGACTCGGCCTGCACAAACCTAGAGTTCTTAAAAACGCGTGCAGATCTCCAGCTACCTTTTGTCTCTGCAACGTTTCAAGTCGGTTGCGTGAACGCGATTAATCGTTAAGCATCGGAAATTAACGCAGCATGTACATATGCACGCGGTCGGGCCAGGTCGAGTCGTGCCTAGAAGGCTGTGCAACATATTTTATGTAATTAGTAGCAATTTCTGCAGATCGCGGGCCGAAGACGCGTGTAATCATTGGCGGCGAGCGTGTTCACCTTCCGTTATAAGCAGGAACACGATGGGAGCCGTGCACAATGTATCGTAATAACAGGTGGTACGGCGCACCTGACGTAATGATAGGCTAACGAGTCCAAGCAATCGGAAAGGGAAAGCTTCCTCGTCAGAAAATTTCCACAGGGCGTCAGTGTTTGTTTTGACGGGACGTCTAACTGCGACGCTTGCCGCGAACGGACGCTAACCTCGATGGGTCAGTGCTTTATACCCGCCTCGATCGATTCCCAGCGAATGGAAATTATCGGGGGAGGGAGAGGGAGCTCGGGCATCCAGAACAACGAGTGGAGTCGATGTGCCTGCCGACCACCGTAGAAAGTAAACGACGAGCTTCAGCCGTTTATGATTTATAATTCATGCGCCGTGTAAAGTGAGCTCTGATAGGACGCAGGGGCCGGCCGGCTGACCAGCCCGCGCTCTACTCAAAGACATCAACAGCGAGGATCTATCAGCGGCGTTATGTACACGGGAAAAAGTTTGCTAAGTGGGTTACTACATGAATTACTTGGATATTGATTCATTGTTAACCCTTTCGACGTCCACCACGATTATAGCCGGCAGCTATGAGTCGCCCGATGCTACTGGCGCCGGCTATGGTAGCTCTCTACCGCCGTGCAAACATCACAAGTTGGTAGGTCGAGAACCTATGAACAGCACCTAACAATTATTCTAAACAATATAGAAGTCGATGATGTAGACTGTATCAGAAGTGGGCATTATTTCGCGAAACAAATATTTTAAATGCTATTTAATGTTTTAGACTTTATTTTGCTTAAAGAAGATAGTATTTTAAATAAGATATATATACAATTTCGAAAATAAAATATTTCTATTGTAACAATCGGAACCGCAAGATAAAATATTTCTATTTTAATAATCTGAAACACAAAAAATAGAATATTGTGTTTTTCGTGTCTACTGAGTTTTGTTGATAAACGTACTGTGTATCTTATCACCAGGAAACTATTTTTACTCATAAATCTACTGAATGCGAACCATTATTGTTAGCAATAGTATTTAAAATTTATATTGAAAGTAAAGTCAAAGTCCAAATATTTTCAATATTCTTCAAATAAAATACAATTTTCACACAAATACAATTTTCAAAAATTACTGCATCAAATAAAATATTTTATTTTCAAAATTGTACACATACTTTAAAATAAATAGGATTATTTATTATTTACTATTTAAAATACTATTTTCTCCAGCTCTGATTCAGTACGATTGCAAGTATAAACAGCAGGAATATTCTTTCCTTACCAGAAACAAAAAAACATGAAAATAAAGACTAAAGAATTGTATGTTTTGTTTATATTTTGATTACTTCTTACTACATAGTGAGAACAGACGTGGAGTGAGGGGACAATTCTAAGCACTATTATCTATAGGACATTCAATAAAAGTTTTATATGTTCAGCTTCGTCCAGTTCTACAGACAATTGTCTGTAAACTGTCTGCAGACAGTGTGTCAGTCTAGACGGAGCTTCACAATGTTTAGTATGCACAAAGAATATTTCTGTTATACTGTGTTAACCCTTCGCACTCACCCTTGTTGAAGTTAACAGTGCCTTCACTAGTTAAACCGGCAGTGCTGATAGTTTGAGCGTGAAAGACGAAGAAGTTGAAAATTATTATGTTAATATTTGACCCTCAAAAAACTAAGGAATTTATCTATGATTCTTGGCTGGAACGAATTCTATAGCTGTTGAATATTTCTTGTGCATCAATGTCGAAGCATAAACGATTCTTTTTAGATATCCTGAGTAATAATGGAGTGTAAAATTACTAATTGTGATTTGTCACAGTGATCGCAGTGAACTTCATTCACTGTCATTCGATGAATTAGTTCTTTTTTTAAATACATCAATTAGCTTGCATAAAAGTGTCGGCATATAACGTAAATTTGAAATTACATACTTTACGTTTTCCGTATACATATGACGTTAACTTACTTCATTTAATGATAAAAATAAAAAAAAATGTTCAATTTTTTCCGTGCCTTATTTCAGTATCTAAAAGAGAGAAACTAATTCTTCCTCTCGATTTTGAAATCGTAATATTGATTTAAATAGTGTGAAAGTGCTGACAATTTATTTTACATTTGCGCATGATTTCAATATAAAACATACTGGTAATGCGAAGAACAGTTATACTCTCCGCCAATCAGAAGCGATCACGAATCACTGTGAAAAATCGCAATTCA
>CM052328.1:7855108-7868476 GCA_028455615.1 Lasioglossum zephyrum | reverse complement strand
TACTTTACGTTTTCCGTATACATATGACGTTAACTTACTTCATTTAATGATAAAAATATAAAAAAATGCTCAATTTTTTCCATACCTTATTTCAGTATCTAAAAGAGAGAAACTAATTCTTCCTCTCGATTTCGAAATCGTAATATTGATTTAAATAGTGTGAAAGTGCTGACAATTTATTTTACATTTGCGCATGATTTCAATATAAAACATACTGGTAATGCGAAGAACAGTTATACTCTCCGCCAATCAGAAGCGATCACGAATCACTGTGAAAAATCGCAATTCACGCCATCTCTAAGACTGAGTAATCTGTGTAATTTAATGTTTTATAATTAGTGAATTCGCAAGCCTCCCTTTCCGTGGAGTGACCCTTAAATACTCGGGAAAATATTTAAATGTCTCAATTTTTCACTGTACAGGAAAACATGAATTTTCTCTGACACTGATTTAGATTTCAATTAAAATAAGTAGCGGCAATGAAACGTGTGCATGTCTCCAAGACGAAATATTGTTTTCTCGCGAAATTGTTTATTATCAAGGTATAAATCTTTTTAGGTCACGTCAATTTCGTTAAGTGGAAGATCGGGGAGCATATTATGGTTGTGCTCGTCGGCGCGCTTTTATAGAAGCCTTTCCGTGCTTCGAATGACACAACACGTGTCGGAGTTGCATTCTACCAATTGAGAAGACTGGAAGCTTTTCCGCACCTGTGACAGGGTGAACAACTGTCGTGATCGTTCGCGTACACGTGTATCCGTGAAATTGGTTACTTCGTAATAGTGTAATACACGGGTTTCGGTAATGTTACACGTACTGCAGTGCTTCTTAGGCTAGTGAATTTAGTCGGCTTCCGTATTCTCTCAATCGAGCTACAATGCAAAACTTGTCTTCGATACGAGCGCTTTGTTTTAATAATTCATCTTCGATTAAAATCGATCCATGTTCACAATCCCGTACGTAATACGACCAAAATCTAATCGAACTACCGATAGCTTATACCACGTATGAGGGACCTAATGTAATAATCTCACGCAAAGTTAGATGGAACGATATCTTTTATTGTAGTCATTATTTCCTTCTAACGAACGCGAGGTAAAGACAAATTACTGGCCTGAGAATTTCATGCATTTACGACATGAACGGGGTAGTGCAATTTAAAACATTTCTTGCGTTTAGACACATTAAGAGAATTTAAAAATGTCGATATTTTGTTTTCACCTTATTAATCCTTTGCACTCGGAGCTATTTTAACTCGAAAATTAAACATTTCTCCTGACCTAGAATAATTCCAGTCTATACGATCGCTTTCATTTTATGGATACCTCGTGCGATACTTAAATATAAAATATGAACCTGGCATCGCCAATATTTCGACATTCACGATGCATTCGAGACGCCAATCTTGATGATGCAAGCGATGATAAATAATCTTTTTTAACCCTTTGCAGTCGAAGCTGTTTTAACTTGAAAATTAAACGTTTCTTCCGACCTAGAATAATTCTATTCTATACGATCTTTTTCATTTTATGGATACCTCGTGCGATACTTAAATATGTAGTAATTAATTAGAATAATTAAATTATTCGTTTCCAACTTTTAGAATTAAATACGTGGACCTTGCATGGCCAATAATTCGACATTCACGATGCATTCGAGACGTCAAGCTTGATGATGCAAGCGATGATAAATAATCTTTTTTAACCCTTTGCAGTTGAAGCTGTTGTAACTTGAAAATTAAACGTTTCTTCCGACCTAGAATTATTCAATTTTGTCCCATAATTTCCAGGGTTATTATTAATTACTTTAGCACTCCAAACAATTCACTTTCGAATCTCTCGGTTTGAATACCCTTCTTCTTTTAAAACTTTAATTTTTCTAATTTCCTCAGCAGTCAATGATTTCTGCAACCCACATTAGCCCAATGATAATAATATGAAAAAGAATTAATAAGAGTACTAAATAGAATATACATAAATTAATAGAAGTGCTAAAATAATTAATAATTTCTGTAATAACTCTGGAAATTATGGAAACAATTATAAAGGGAGAACAGAACGAGCTACAACGTAAAGGGTTAAGAGAACAATTTTATGTAAAATAATGATACAAAAAGTAATGAATATAATACTTAACATAGGTGTGAAATGTAAACTTGTTGCGAATATTTCTTGTTTGATCTGTCGCACGCGCGAAGCATCAACTAATCGTAACTAATGTGAGGCTATTCATGTTTCTTGCAAGTGTATATTGTATATTACTTACAAATTCATATTATAAATAAATTTAACTGACAAGCATGAATTTTGCCCACAATTCCTTTCTTTGATATAAACTTATATGTACATGTTCTCACCCGAGATTAATAAAATGAACAGCACCGTATTTAGTAATTGGACAGCTGATGTTTTTGCAAAATAAAAATATTCTGCATTGATTGTGGGAGACATGAATAAAATAAAAATTGATTAAAATTAAAAACAAGCATTACGATGTTCTTAAATATTTCTAATCCATAATAAAGTTTTATATTTCACCCAACGAATTTCTTCATAAATGCATAAATATCCGTAACCTATTAATAATGTACTATCAATAAGGTACAGCAATTTTTGGTGACTCTGTTTCTTGCAGTTCGTGCTGGCAATTTAATATTTAGCATAAAGATCGTCTACAAATTACTATTCACCGTAACAAACGAGAAAGAGAAACTGTAGAACAATAACGGATGTTAAAAACGACACCTGACCTCTTCCGGACCTCTCGGTTCGCTTGAAAAGCCTTTTTCCTTCTCAGCGCTTCGATCCGTTTGCATTAATTACATTGATTGAAGTTTAACTACCGTAGTTCGTTGACGGCGATGCCGGTACGATGACGTCAACCGCGTCTATTTCCCACGATTCCTGATGCATATTCCCGATCGGGTAATCGAATTTCGCGGTGACGTCTACGCGGTACCTGGAATATGTATTGGTCGAAAGATACACGACGCGCCGCGCTCTATTCGTAGATACCATTCGATGAATATTTATGTCGTCGGTTTCGGAGAGAAACGGACCGCCCCGATATAAGACAGATGGGACAATGATAGGAGCCGTCATATCGAACGAATTATATAACGGTCATTTTCCAACGACCGTTAAGATAACGCGGGTATTAATGGCCGCGCGTCACCGCGAAACAATTAACGCGAATTATTTCTGTTCCCCGGAAGAACGAGCAAGGGAGAAGAAAAGAAAAAAGAATTGATCGAAACGAAATCGCGATCGCGATAGCCGCTATCGCTCACCGCTTAACCCTTATCCGTCCCACATTTCAGGAACCGAATCTGCCCTTCGGTATTAAATTGACACAATGATAAAAAGAAATTGATGAAACAACACGGTAAGCAGTTATTTTTCGATGTTCTTTTATTCAAATTGATGAGTTAACCTTTAACAGCTTAGATTTTTCGGTTGTGGGTTATTTATTAAAAAAATGAGAGTCACGAAGTTTCGGACAAACTTATACCTACAAATAACAGAACATCATAACGTATTTCGGACTTTCTGGAACCCAGGAAATTGCTTCTTTTCTGGATTCCTTCGCATATTGGAATTATTCATAATGAAAAGTTTGACGTTCTAGCTAAGGAAGCATCCTTGTTGGATACTTCTACTAATATTCTTGCTCCCTACTCTGATTTTTCTAATAATTTTAGAAAACAAGTTAAACAGCTAACCAAAAACCATATTATTAAAGAAACAGAGTTCAAGGGCGTAAAATTTTTCAGTTCCTTTTATCACTCCGGGTCCAAACCTTGGTTTGCTCATCTGAGAATTTCCAGAGAATTCATTTGCTGGGTTAATAGATTTCGTTCTGGACACTATCAACTGAGGGCCTCTCTGTTTAAGATTAAACTTGCTGATGACACAAGTTGTCCATGTGGTTGTCTGGTACATGATCCTAATCATGTGTTATGGCAATGTCCGATCTACGATAATAATAGAGATACTTCGATTTGCAAACTTTGCAACCAGGGTCACTTTCCATCCTATACGATAGATTCTTTTTTGTACGGATCCTCTCTCTGTCCCCTGTTTCTTATACATACATTTCTTAAATCTCACAGTTTATTTCTTTAATGTTAATATTGTATTCGAAAATGTTCCACATATTCCTTAGTTACTTTTCCTTTCTTTCGATCGACAGTTATTTATAAATATTTGAATGTTATTGGCGCGCTGGTACGATCATTCTTGACAATAGTTTCGATCCACAATTTGGATCATTTTCAAGAAACTTATTTCATTGTAATTGCGCCTGTAAGAATTCGTTTCTAATTAATACATGGTTGTTAGACCAAATGCAGAAAAAGGAAACAATACCTTAAAAACCCAATCAGCAGAGAAAGAAAAAAGAAGAATATAAACAATTATAACTTGTATGAATACTCACTTGCTTAACCCAAATTAGTTATTAATTTAAATTCTTTAGAGTTTGTGAGAACACATGTTGGTTCCATGCCGGTGACATGTGGACTGGGCAAGCGTGACGATTTGAAACTATTATTGGAACTATATTCCTTATAGTTCATAAGTTATCCTTGTAATGTTAGCACGCACAGCTATGTGCATGCTGCTAATAATCCCATGTGGGGTTTCACAGCTTAATAAAAAAAAACGTATTTCGGAAAAACTGTGTCAAATTGACACGAGTGACGGATGAGGGTTAGAAGATGTCCCGATGCGGCTGTCGTGGCAATGACGATAATAATACGCGCTCGAAATCTTTAATCGCATTTGCGAGGATGCCGACGCGACGTTACGCCCAACGAACGTAGAGGGGAAAACGATCCCAGATACGTGTGACGTACGTGTTGGACCACCTATGATAATTTATACGCGGTACCAGAATAACCGTCAGGTTTCCATTTACGTCGCGGTGTAATTACGGCCTCGCAGATATAACGACGAGCCTGTTACTCTAAAATCAGAGCTCCGGCCACGGGGAACACGGATAAACAATCAAAGTGACGAAAATGTATTACATTGTTTCTCGCCGAATCACTCCGCGATGCGTTCAACTCGGTTTAAATAGCACGGCTTCGATTGAGGCTTTGAACCCGACGTTTATTTTCTACTGTTCGATAAATAGTACAATTTAATTCTTGATATCCTGAATTCTATAATTTATATTTTTCGAAAAATCAAAGTGCTAGTTTAACCATTAACATGTGCATTCTTTGCTCGCTAATGTACTAATTTATAATCTTAACACATTACCGACCGGTGATTATTGCATAATATTGAAAAATCTATGGTATATGAATAAACGCTATTTAATGGAACCTTCAACAGTCACAGCAATTTTCACTCTGAACTAACAAGTCGCCCTCAATAACGTCATCTAATAATTTCATTTAAGACTACAATGTAAAAGAAAATTTCTATGCTTTCTCTTAGTACAGCACCATTATTGAAAATCTTATTAATAGGCTTCCGTTAGGTAAAGTGTTAAAATGAGAATTCGTGGGAAATATGTAAAATACAAAAGGGGTTTTAAACATAAGGGTAAAACACCTCCGATACAAAGTGAAACATTTAATAAATGAAGAAGCAAAAGAGGATTCGTCAAACAGCAATTAAAAATCAAAATGCTTCTAAAGCTGAATGTGTCGTGATCCAATTCGAAATGGATGTACTCGATAAATATTCAATGTACTATAAAGAGACAATTGAGTGGATCCAGCAGGTCCCGTACAAAACGATCTAACGTCCGAGTCGGATCAACGATGCGTTCGTTGACTTCAAACAAAAAGGGAGCACGGCAAAAGGATTTTCGAGACCCTTTGAAATTGTACCTGCAACAGTTTTCCCTCTCGTGCTCGACGAGACAGCAATTAGCTAGAATTTGTTTCGCGAAACAAGTTTCCCATCATCGAGCCCTGTGACCACGAAAGATTTCACAGCCGCTCTGCTTCGCCCTTCTCGAAACTTTTTTCGTCCAAGTTGTTCGCAGAAGCAAAAAGAAAAAAGAAAAGGGATGATGGTAAGAAAAAAAGCGAACGAAACGAGGGTGCGTTTTCCCAGGCAGCGTACACGCAATTAGAGGGTCGTGGAGGGAAATTCTTCGGCAGATCCTTCGATACAGGCTATCGTCGATTGATAAAAGGAGTCGGACGAGAAGGTAGAAAAGCGCAAACCTCCGAGATAGATCAATAACAAACCATTACGGTCTCTCTCTCTCTCTCTCCATCTCTCACTCACTCACTATCTCTCCCTCTTCTGTTCTCGGAGGCTTCAAAGAGGCCGAGGAGAGACTACTTCGTCGTGAATTCTTCAACGTTGAATCAATTCTTTGCTAATTACCGTTGTCTCGCGGGGAAAGAAAGGGAGAAGAGGAATAAAGAAAAGCTCGGCGACAAAGCAGACAGATCGATAACGGCAGGTCTTCACGGACCGTCCCGGTTTGTCGCGAAACAAAAGGAATCGACAGGTTTTTCCTTTCGCCACGCCTAATTTAAGCCCGCGAAATAATCCATTTTGTACGGGCCGTGACTGATTGTTTCACCCCTTTCCGCCGCGTTTTACATCGATTCTTCCCTCCGTTTCGTCCTCCTGGCCCTTTTTTCTCTCTATTTCTCCCGCCCCTCTCCTCTCCTCTCGTCCTCCCTCCCACGCTCCCGTACCCCCACCCGTTTACTCTCGTCCCCGCAGGCGTTTCATTAGCCGCGACGAGAACATTTGTTTTTGTCAATGTTTCGCGGCAGCTTGCCGCTTTTTATTCCTCTTCCTCTTCTTCTCCGTGCCTCTTTTCGCTACTTTTCACGCATCTACCCTAACACGTCGGCCGGAGGGGGTGTAGAGAGAGAGAGAGAGAGAAGACGACAACGACGCCGAGGAAGAGGCTTTGCATACTTATGCAATTAACTAGTCGAGCTCGACACTTGTTTGTCGTCGTTCCGCTCGTGCGGGACTACGCGTCCGCGGAGATTACGCAATCGACTAGCTGCTCTGTAAAATTTCGAGTTGTGCCTTTTTCCTGCGATACAATTACGAGCAAACGGCGACTCAATCGAGACGGTAACGGGACTCTTCGGTAATTTTTCAATGACTCGATAACGCGTTGAATACCGCCGTGTGTCGTAAAATTGTGTAACAGTAACAACAATTATCCATCAGCCTGGAATTCATGAGAAATCCTCACCTTGTCGGTCGCGCGGAGCAATCCACCGATTTCTTCATGTATCCACGTGATTCCGGACGTTGTCACAATAAACATTTTCCGTTTGTATTCGGACGAAGGTGCAGCACAATCACACATTTACTATTCATACGACTATCAACGAGATAGTCTCGAGTACCACAAGCATCCGAAAATACCCGGTGCGTTGCCACTAGTCACGATCCCAGTACCAAAAATACGTTCAATCATCCCGGCGCCATGAGTTTCGCCCGTGTTCCCGACAATTTGCCCGTTTCGTTCGCCCCGGAATGTTTCTCGCCGTTACGAACGCCGGAAAATGGATACTGGCTGGCGAGATGGGTCCTTACGCCGGCATTTTACGACATCCTTCGAGCGAAACGGCCATGCGTGGCCGGCAAGATCCTCGCCACCTTTTCCGCGTTTTACGTTGCATTACGATATCGTTCTCCTCGTAGAAACCAACGGAACCGCACGTTTCCCAGCAATTTTCGAGGGTGTCATCTCGAATTCTCTCGCACTATCCAACACCAAGTTCGACACTCCTTTTCAGAGGGGAAAAAATCTACATTCCGATCCTCCGTCGTGCAGATTCCGTCGTTTTCGATTTTTCCCGTTGCTGCATGGACGAAAGACGAATTGCCGGTATGAAAAATTTCTGCTCACGAAACGGACTATTTCGCTAGAACTGCACCCTCGTAGGCCTCGCATGCCTCGTCGACACTGTCCAGCGCGAAGGGTCTTCCCACGTCCGATCAGCACGGCACTTTATCACTTATCCGACACCGTCCCTCGTGCAGCGCGTCAACGAACTTCCTCGAGCGAGAAAGGTCCGAGAGCAGCAGGGTCTCGCGGCCTCTGTAGAGGACGAGGATCCGAGGGACACGAGCAGCAGTAGTAGCAAGCAGCATCCTTGGTGCCTAGCGTTCTCCACCGCCCCCACAGGTGTAAGAAAAAAAAGGCTGCAGCGGGGAACGCCTCGGCGACGTCCGATCGTCCGGTCCTCCTGAACAGGACCACCACGACCCCCCGTTGTCAGGTTCCGGGGGACACCGGATGAAAAGTTTTACGGGAGGAGCGCGACTGGTAGACTGATAAATCCGAATTTAGCGTGGCGGCCTCACGTACACGCCGGGTTCTCGCCGGCTCCGTCAAAGGCATGATTGGTCTGCGTGTCGGTGGCCCCCACCACCCCCTCCACCGCCCCCAGGGGCGGACAGCGAAGGCAGAGCGCCGTCGCCGTCTTTCGGGACGACGGGGGCGCCACCGCGCGGCACCGACGCCGACGCCCGCCGCCGATCGATAGTCGCCGACCGTCGACGACGAGGAGGACAACGACGCCGTCGAGCACGACGCGACGCGACGCGGCGCGGCGTGGTGTGGCGTAACGCGGCGTGGCGCGGTCCGCCGATTCTCGCAAGCCGTCTCATCGTAACGCTTTTGCGACTCCGGTTTAGTCGTCCGCCGTTTCAGGTCTCGTGTTTCGCCCGCGTACCGCACACACACAAGCCTCTGGGGACAGGCGAAATCACCGAATTTGTCCGTTCATTTGATCTTTGTACGGTTTTGCATGCGGCGAGAATCTTGTATGGCATCGTCGGTAAAGGATCTGCTGGCCGGGGGAAAGAGATGCTTCTCCCTCGCCTATCCTCTTTCCCAATACCTCTTCGTCGCACTCTTCCGCCGAATGATCGACTCGATGATCCTCTCTATAATATTCAACATTTCCTCCCTTCCTCTGCACACCCACCACCAGGGTGGATACGCTCGCTCTCGTTGCTCGCAAAATTACGATATCGCCGGAGCCGTAGTGTCTCCGATAAGTGCAAACAAGTCGCGCACGCGGTGTTCTCCGGTGGATCGATATTTATACTTTTACGACCACGCCTATGATAGTCGGTAACGGGGTCTAGGCGCACCGCTCGGCTACTTTGCGGAAACGCGGCGGCCGTTTCCGCTGAGAGCGCGCGCGGGTATCTCGCGGAAGGGCTTGTCGCTGCTCGGGTACACCTTTTCGGCGCGTGTAACGGCCGGGTACCGCAAGATCCACGCGGACGACGAGAGGGCGGTGGAAGAGCGTACCTTCTTTCTCGTACTCGCCGTCGGGCGTACCGTATCGCGCGCGTAACGCGAACCGGATGAAGAGAGACGGGAAGACGGGCCAGGAAGAGAGCATAGGAGAATGATAAAAAAAAACAACGGAGGAAGCAAACCGTACAGGCCCAGGAAAGATGAGAGAAAGAAAAAGCCCGAGGAAGAGGGAGAACGCGAGTAGAACGGGTACGAGCGTCGCGGGTAGGAGTAAAAACAGATGTAGAGTAGCGCGAGACGGGAAAAAGACGAGCGACGCGAAAGAATGGGTTAGGGGAATAAAGAGAGGGACCCGACAGATAAGAAAAGTCATGACGGTCAGTGCGCGCGCCGAGCCGGGCCACGCCACGCAGAGAGAGAGAGGTTACGCCACGCCGAGCCGCGCCAGCCACACCGTCATTCATTGATTGCATCGTGGCGTGCGGTCTGCCGTGGCGAACGTACGCTTTACGGCGCTAATGCGCACCGGATGAAAGGAGAAACGCCGAAGAAAGAGAGGAAACCGAGCGAAGGGAAAATCTACGAGACCAGGAGGAACGGGCGAAAACTACGGGAGGAAGGCACGCTTTTGTCGGGGATCCTCTACATTCGACCGCTTTCTCTTTCTCCGTCTCACGTTTTCTCTAACGTTCAGTGAAACCTAGTCCAGGGCCTCCGGATCAACGGTTATCGCGAAGAATTCGAGGCACGCGAGCCGACCACCCTCTGCCTTCGGGCTATCCCCCTCCCTCGAAATGAATGGCAGGCATCATTTCCAACACTGTAATAGCCCCGTAATTAATATTTAGATTTAACACTAAATGTACCGAATCTTGAAAGTAACTGGTACAATGTTCCGTTATAGAAAAAAGACAAGAGATTGATTTTATTTAGACTTTGCGCAGCTCCTATTGTAATATGTGCTCTACTAAAGATATCTATGATATCATTCCTTATGAAATCATTTTTATTATATCAATAATCGGGAAATAAAAATCTGGAACCGGGTATTTTTACCGGTGACCGTGATGTTAAGGGGGTAGACTCGTTTTTCGAGCATCGCATTTTCATTTTCAACAATGCAAATGTGAAGATTGCCACGATCGCCTTACACAGTCCTATTTTTACGTTTACGAGGCGTAATTTGCATTATTCGGCAGCATTTAGCTGTCGCAGTCTTATGACAATAGCTGCATGCGCAGCTTTATGCTTTCGAATAATGCAAATTACGCCTCGTAAACTTAAAACATTTGAGGGCGATCACGGCCTAGATTGATCTTTGATGCAAGAGTAAATTCGAGTATTTTCGTTTTTTTTTCATCTCAATATCTTAATTAATAGACTGCGGATCTTTATGCGAAATAAAAATTGTCTGCATCGATTGCAAGAAATAGAAGCTAATTTGAATGTTACTTCGGTAATTTAAAAAATTTTCCAACAATTTTGAATTTCATCTACTCTATATTTCTATAAATGCATAAAGATCCGCAGTTTATTAATTGACAATCGAGAAAAAAATGATAAAGTTTAGGGTAATTGCACACATATTACCTTAAATGAGGGGTTAGCGACTTGCTTTTAACGAATTTTGTCAAGGTTAAAAAACGTTCGTACCATAATCTCCATAATTATACCATAATCCGGTAAGTTTCAAATTTAATTTTTTTAAAATTTTATCGCTTTATCTCATTTGGACACAGATTTCATGGGGCTTGTCTCAAAGTGGCTCATGGAACCATTTGGGTTGGCCAGGCCTGTGCTACACCCTTTCAAATGAAACACTTAAAATACTAGGTAATTGTTGACAAAAAAATTGAAAAATAATTTAAATAGCAGTGTTAATGTTTTTGCTGAGGCGGGGGATAGGTGGCTGGACTTTGGTGTCCTCTTCTTGCCAGGGATGAAAAACGGTCAGATAGCAGTTTCAATCTGGAGTGACATTGGGGATATAGGAAGAATTTTGAAACGTCGATGGAAAGTCTGTATCATAGAGGACAAGTTGCTCTTGGCAATTACTTCTACCACTTGCAATATAATAACGAATCAGACTCGTAAAAGCCCAATCCATACTGACAGACACTTGTCTAGAGTCACTATCCGCGGACAGTCTGCAGGCAATTGTCTGTCAGTCTGGGTAGGGCTTTATGAAGACTTAAAAAAGAAGCTACCAAATAAAATGTCATTCATCTCTTTCAAAGCAAGGTGAAATCTTATTTTTACGATGTTTAATACATACTCAGGTTGAAAATTTACCCATTTACCGTTTTCACATATTGTAAAACGATTGACTTCTTTTTGTCTGTGTTGCAAAATGTATTTCTTTGAAATGTCAGACTATAATTGAAGCATAACTTCAAAAAACACGAGGGACGGATGAGGGTTAAGCCGTATTTCTTAGTTAAAAACAAATATAAATTAAAACAAAGTTTGAGAGCTACATTTAGTATAATTAGTACACAAAACTATTTAAAATAAGTAGCAGTCAAGGAACAGTCCTTCGAAGTAAATTTAAAATGAAACACTTCAAATAGTAGAGAGTTGTTGACAACAATATTGAAAAATAATTCGGAATGTAAAGGGTTAACAATAAATGTCCGAGTGTAGAGGCTCTTATAACAAACTATTGAGTTGGCAAGAAAGTAAAAAAGAGCCCAATTTTCTTATTCAAGCAATGAACTTTAATGTATAAGATATATTCCTTTTTGTTCGATGATCTTTTGTCAAAACGAATAAATAAGAAATTATTATTGATTAAAGTTCATCGCTTGAATAAAGAAATTCAGTTTTGTTTCACCTTCAAATACCGAAATTACTTTTTAGCCAATCCAATATTATGTCCCCCTTTTTGAATGTACTATACGCCGGAATGACTGGCTCTAATGACGCATTCATTGAGACGCGGTAACACGGTGCGGTAACGGCTTTCATTAGTTTTTAAGGCCGATTTTTTCTCGTGTGTGGGAAAGTACCACAGAGATACGATCTCGAAAGGAAAAATGAATGCGAACCCGAGATAAGTCATCACGGTCACCGGCAGCGTAGCAACGTCACGGCACGCAGTCAGTCATTCATTGATTGTATCATAGAATAGTGAGCGTACGCTGCACAGTGCCGTAACACGACGTACACGTAAACTCGCGTGGCGTCATGAGCGGAAGAGAATTGCCTGTGAAGAAGGGAGGGGGGAGAACAGTGTACATATACCGAATACCCGACATGCACCGAAGAGGAAATATCGCGAATCACTTTACAAAGAGCTTGATAGGGCATTGTGTTATTCTGTCTGCAAAAAAGTCCATCGCGAATTCGATTGGCCGCGCAACAACGCTTCTTGTTTCCTTATTTATTAAGCTTTTGTACGCGATCGCCGCAAACGGAATGGTAATGCCTCTCCGCGATTCAACCTAGATAAACGAGTCGTAGAGACCGGGGCTAGTTGACTAACTTTTAACATATTTCATTTTTATCAATGAACCATTAGTATTTTACTGACTTATTTGTACACCGAAAGTTTGCACATTGACCTGGGTATACAGATTTAATTTTGAAAATCGCTTTGATTCAACCTAGTTGTAGGTTTAATCAAATTTATATTAGCGAGAGCAATAAGTCGACAATCCCCGGTTGGGGGTTTAAAATGAAATATTAGGTTGGAAAGAAAGAAATGCAGGATTTTTGTTCCTTTGTTTTAATTGCGATTTTATACCAATAAATATTTACCTTAATTTCATGAGTTATATGTCGTTGCAAAGCTTGTTTTACGCTCTACTTAATTAAAAGCTTTTGCTATTTCATTATATTCAAATTTTTTTCAAATTATTTGGCTTTTATATCAGGATGTCAAAACGTGATTTCCGCATTATTTTCTTCTATGAGTTCAAACTAGATCGACGAATGCACAGTGGCAACTACAACTAAATAATTTAGTAAAAATTTGAATAAAATTAAATATCGAAAGCACAATTAAATGGAGCGTGAAACAAGCTTTAAAATGACGTATATCTCATTAAATTAAGATAAATATTTATTCATACAAAATTGAAATTCAAACAAAGAAAATAAAAATACTGTATTTCTTTCTTTACAACTGTAGGAATGGTTATAACATTATGT
>CM052328.1:7822051-7855008 GCA_028455615.1 Lasioglossum zephyrum | reverse complement strand
CGAGATATAGGACAGAAAACCTTTTGGATACTTCCCATGGACCTACAAGCTTGAAATTTGGTACATAGGTCCACCATAACAAACACTCAAAGGAATAATTACCAAAGTCTGAAATTTTACACCTTAAAGGGGTTGTATTGAAAAAAAATATTACGAAATAGGTACGTAGGATAGAACATAGCAGCATAACATACATAAGTATACGTTCTATTAGCTTCAAAGTCGTAACAAATACTGATGAAAAAAACAATCAACAAAAATTGATGAAATCCCAACAAAAATATCCTGTAAACAGGAGCCAAGTTAAGAAATACTTGTTGCAATACTGAAGAAAGCGTTTGTAAAAATTAGTTTAAAAGAACACTATTTAATTTTCAAAGAGTTACATGGAGGGCTAAATTATTCAAACTTGCCCGCTACCTAACACCTTTTACGGCCATTGATTTAAAAAGTAACGATTATTGAGAAATGAGAAGGGATAACCCGGACCCATGCAATCCTGGAGAATCGAGTCTACTCCCTGTTAAGGGTGAGCTCGCCGAATTCACAGGGTGATCAATTGCCAAGGAAGACGCACCTGAACGTCCGTACGAGGCGGGCGTTTTAAATAGCTCTCGACGATCTTTAGCCAGTTTGCGTGAGAGACAGGTAGAAACTGGAGATTCCAGTGGTGAAAGGGATTGAGGTTAGAAACGATACAGAAAATGAATGTCGCTGCCGCCTCTCACGGATTTACAGGACTCGACGGTTTTCAGTCAGATAAAGGCTGCCAGGCTGGCTGTATACCTTTGATCCGTATCCCTTTGAAGGGCGGCTGAATGGACGGAGGGCGGGGTGGCACTTTAGTTTCACAGTGGTTGTCCCAGTGCCCTTGTATGCGCGGTAGAAAAATTAGCTAGATTGTTTTTTTCCTCTCGTTCCCTCTTGGTGTCTCGCCCCCGCAACCCCTACCCACGCGGCGGGTTCTCTCCGGCCAAAAGCGAACCGGAGGGCCGCGCGTCGGTTTTCATCGAACGTTTGGCCAAGGCCGGAGTTGTCGGAGGAACGGAATAAATGGGGGATGAGGGCAGCGGGGGAAGGGGAAGGGAGGAAGAGAGTTCACACCGAGCTTTTCCGTTTCCAAGAGGTATATCCATCGATCCCTCTCGCGAACGAGTTTTCTAACCCAATCAAAACTTTTCCCGGTGTCCTGATAGACTCTCCTCAAAGGGTTATATCCCGATATTTCCGCGATCGAGCAAGAAAACGTCGCGTGATCACCTCGCGACGGAAACACACGCACACGGCCCGAGAAAAGTCGGTGAACAAGAAAATCCTGTCCGTGAGTAGGCTCGGGCCTTCTACGTCCCGCGGAACATCCGCGAGCAACACGTTTAAGGGGAAAATCTCTCGGTCGTTACCGATACCTCGAAACAATGCCTGGGAACGGGCACGCCGCGGCCAAAGAAGCGAACAGTGTCGCGGCGAGAACGTCATCGAAGATGTCGCTGGAGAAGATGTCCTTCCCGGAGGTCGGTCCACGTGATGGAACGCGGAAGCGGCCGCAACCACGAACATTGCCGTTCTCCCGCAAACACCGTCGTTTTTCCCCGCGTTTCTACGATTTCCGACGATTTTCATGGTAGCTTGCGAACCGGACGCAACGCGACCACGCGGACTCGCGAGCGGCAAAAACGCGCGCCGCGCTTCGGCCGGACAATCGCTTCCGGGGGAGATCAAATCTCGTAATTCGTTCTGATCGATAAATCCGAGAGACGAAGGGGGTGGGCTGGCAGCTTTCTACACGAATTGTTCCTGTCGGATCCGGGGATCGATCCCCGGGACTGGGTCGTTCATCAAATTCATCGGCGATGCTCGTCGCGGGAAACGTTTTTAATTAGCTGGGACTGCGCGAATCCGGGGAAAAGGAACGCGATGAGTAACCGGGGAAAAGAAGGGAAAAGTTCAACTCGTTATCCGCTACGATAAGAGGCAGGGGTTCGAGGGGAGTCGGAGCCGATGGAGAAAGGAAATCGATACGGAGGAAGAGAGAGAAAGGTTGAAGATGAAAGTAAAGCGAGAGAGAGAGAGAGAGAGAGAGAGAGAGAGAGAGAAAGAGAGAGAGAGGCGAATAGAGAGAAGTAGACACTCGCGCTCGTTTCTCCTTGCTCTTTAGTCACGGCCTCGTCTTTATGAATGGGTTCGCTCGTGGCTTACGAGGAATCGTACTATCTCTACTACCACTACTTTCTCGCTCTCTGCTTCTCTCTCTCATTCTTTCTTCCTCTCTCTCTCCTCCGTTCTCTTTCCCATCCTCTAACGGGGTGTCAGACACCGTCCTTCTCGGAGGGAGGGTTACTGCAAACCCTTACACAGAGCCAGCGACAATGGAAGGCGGCCTGCGAATCGATCGTATTACCTCGCAACCGCCACCGCGTCCGGCGTTGTCGTCGTCACTGCCGGCGTCTTTCTCCCTTTTCCTCCCCCTTCTCTATCTCTCTCTCACTCTTCCTTTCTTTCTCTCTCCCTCTTCCTTTCTTTCTCTCTCCCTCTGTATCTCTCTCTTTTTTTCGCAAAGATTGTAACGGTTACGAAACCCGGGGAACGGGACGAATCCGTCGCGATATCAAATCTCGATTCAGCGGATTCGAAAATTTATCTCCATCCCCCGATTCACGTCGCGCACGGGATACGCGAATCGGTCCGCGATGCAATCGACGGTGAGTGAAAAATTACGAATAGGGAATCGACGCCAAGGGTAAAATGATCGTTCGGAATCGTTCGGAACGGACTCAATCTGCCCACGGGATTGCCGGTCCGTTTTTTCACGAAGCTGGTGAGCCGGAATATCGCGCGGGACGAGCGGAGCGCGTTTCCCTCGACAGGGCGCGGCTGATTCTCGATCGCGCTTCAGCATCGCGACGGGAAGACGCGAAGAAGACGCCGCGCCACACGAACAGGGGTCGAAGGCCGAAGAGCGGGCGAATGGTGGTGGCGCGTCGGAAAGCGATCGAGGCAAGGGCTGCTTTTATCATTCGTATCGCGGGCCTGTTCTGGATCTCCGAAGACTTTAAAGTCCTCCGGTGGTCTGTCCGGGTTTCTGTAACGTGGGCTGGCACGGGGGCAGGGGAGAAGAAGACAGAGTAACGTTCCCGCGCGCACGAACACGAAGCAGAATAAGAAGTCGAGGGGGGGACGGCGAAGAGGAGGCTCCGCTGGTTGCGAGCGGAGACGAGGGAGGTCTCGACGGTATTCGAGGAATGTCATGTAATAATCGAGCCGCCATTCGAGCGTCCGTTTCGACGATAGGCGGCGCCACCGCTCGGCTTGGCTTGTCTTGTCTTTTGACGCTGGCGCTGGGACGTCGGGGATGAAACTTATAGGCTCGTTCCACGAGCACGAGCAATCCTCCGATAACGAACTCTCCGGGATGAATTGGGCTGAAAGTTTCACGGGATTGGATGATTTTGGAAATGCTACGACCCGTTAATCACTGACGGTTCAGCAACGTATCGATTTATTAGATCGGGAACGAAGACAGCGTCGATTATCGCTTGGAGAAGTATGTTGTAAAACGTGCCAATGGAAACCAACCCTGGAACTACTCAGTCTGCCGACCAGTCCGGGCACAAAAAAGTCAGCTCGAAGTACATGGTCCGACGGCCACAATGGACTAAACGTTTTCCAACCCCTTCGAAATTAGCCCGGACGACCGATTTACGACACCCTAACAACAAGTACCGTCACGCTCGCGGGAATCATAATAATAACGCAAGGATCGTTAACGAGATGCAGCATCTTCGACTAAAGAGCATCAGGAGAGGATATTCCTGTCCCTCGGTGACCTATGACTGCGCTCTCTCGTCCGACGGAAGAGAACGAGAGGAGTAGAGCGAGAGAGAGAGGGAGAGACATGGAAATAGGGGGTATGTCGGGCACTCGAAGCAGAGACAGGTCGGTACCGGCATGAACCGACGCCGATCCTTCGGCGCATCCGGTCTTGGGATTCGATTCACGCAAGCCGGAGAATGTGCTCTCGTAGCCTCGAATGCGAATTTAATAAAGAGAATAAATCATTTTAATGTAACGCGCCGGCACGTCGCTGCGAAACGAAGGGGTGACGAAGCTAAGGGGGTAGAGAAATTCAACGGCGCGGGGCGGTTAGCGTGGAGGGGGTTGGAGAACGGTAGGAAAAAAAACCGGTATTTTTGCGTCGAGCACGAAGGGGTGCATTTCGTTGCGATTATAAAAGCCAGGCAACCCCCGGTGTGTCTAGACGACGTGGCCTCCTATCAAAAACAGACCACCGAACTGAAAAGGCTGAAAGGGCAAGGAACTCCTCACAATGCCAAGAAATTAAAGTTTCTCTGTATATCCACCTATACTCGTACTATGTCTCTTCCTCTACCCTGTCCTCTGTCTCTCTCCCTTTCTTTTTTTCGATCCGTCTACTGCTCCTATCATTTTGCTCCTCGCCCATCGTCGATGTCGCGCGCAGGAGAGGAGACGTGAAGAAGAAAGGAAAAACGAAGAGGGAGAGAAAGAGATCACTTTGCCGATAAACGCAAACAGAATGGGGAGCAACGTACGCGCCAGTTAAAGAGACAGGCTGCTGCAACTCTTTTCTTCGCGGCGAATGTTTATCAAGGACTCGCAGGACTCGTAACCTGTTGAAGTTCGATCGATCAACGACTGTGCGTCGATAATCCACCAGACGGTACGCCGCATTCGCGAGGACCCGTTGATCTTACTGTTACCGATAGGAAAATGTCCTCGTCGAATATGTATCCTCGCTTTGTATGTATCATTTGTATGTACATACTAATATACATATAATAAACAAAATAATATGTACATACATTTGTATGTACCACTATCGCTACAGTGTATCTTCTTAATGAACGACTAAATCATCCTTTGCTCTCTATTGTCGCCCATGTGCAATCGCTACAAAACGGCGAAGCATTAGAGGAGAGGTTCCCAAACTTATTTGGCCTACCCCTTTTTTTAGACCAAAAGTTATTCAGCGCCACCCGAAAAGGCTAACTACTTTCTTTAAGGTAGACACGTTTCTAAGATTGCAAAGGTGCGGGATGCGTTTTCTCGTTTTTCAGTAGTGAAAAGCGCTAGATGAAAGATCAATCTAGGCCGCGATCGCCCTCAAAAGTCCTATTTTTACGTTTACGAGGCATAACTTGCATTCGTGTGAATACTAAACGCTGGATTCGGATTTGAATCTTCAGGTTCAAGAACCACGTTAGCTACTAACATGTTTTAATACGAGGAAAAGAAAGGAGGTGTTTCGTCCTAGACCCGCAAGAGGTCTTTGATTAAGGTCTTAGATCGAACCTTTGCGCCGCGAATAAAAATTAGTAATATCCTGAAGATAAATTACGATCGATAACTAATTAATTAATTATATAACTTGCATTATTCGGTAGCTACATGCGTAACTGTATGCTTCCGAATAATGCAAATTACGTCTCGTAAACATAAAAAATAGGTCTTTGAAGAACCCGATCTTTGCATTATCGATAAATGAGAAGGCGCATTACCCCCTTAAATGATCAAATAAAAAATTTTCGTTATATTATATATTATAAAGCGCCAATGTGGGAAGCACTGCACGAGAGCAACCGGACACTCCATCGAAGCACCTAAGATCAGTTACATAAATAGTTAACGAATTTCTAAATGGTTCTAAAGAAAACAGCAGAACTATTAGGATTTTACGAAAGCCCACTATTGGAGCCAGGATAATTTGCGTGCAGCCAATGATGAGATTCAGTCTGAGCCGTTAATGTTGAATAATTTTGTACGTTTCTCATGTCTCATAAGTCCTTAAGCTTTTTCTGTTCCTCGCGGATATATTATAAGCGGTCGCAAGCAATTCCTAGCATGACGCGCGACGCGGCACACGTAAAGTACCAAATAAAGCATATTTCCCCTTCTTTCGGCGCCTTGAGAACGCGGGGCCCGCTGATATTAATAATCTCTCCTATCGAGGGTGAATAAATTACTTCTGCATCTGCATAGCCGTTCAGGATTGGAAAGTGATTAATTTTCGTTTTCCTCGAACGGCCAGAAATCGGCGTGGCAGATGCTTATCGGTGGGGCCTCGCACAGGTTCCTTTTACGTGAGTAATCCTTTACGATTCATGGCTCGCGTATCCTATTTGATGACGTGCAAAAGCAGCACGTGACGCACCGCTTCCTGATTCATACTTCCGACTCTCGGCTCGATCCGACTCGACACGATCGTCAATTTAACGGGCGTCGAAGCTTTTTTACGAGTCCCACGCCACACGATCTTGGCCAATCTCGCCCGATTTCCACCCTGTCCCGTATCCGCAGATGGATCGTCTGTTCGCCGTTCAGGAAGAATCGTGGTTTGATACGCGTACGAAAGTCGGCTACCGGAGCATCTCTCGTTTCGATCGACTCCGTTGCTCCGATCGATCAAAACTAGAGCTCGGACTTTTACCCGGGTACCCGAGTACCCATGAGATAGCCGAGTATCCGGGTATCTCATAAGACATAAGTCATAAATGATTTCGTGCAATTTAAAACAATAATGAAATTAAAAGAACGTTGATATATTTATTTAAATTTATTCAAATCGTTCAAGAGAATAAATAATCGTAATATATAGTCTGCTTTTTCCTATTGATGCAAACGATTTTTATTTTGCATAAAGATCCGCAGTGTATTCATGAGATACCCGGGCACTCGGGTAATTTTTGTTTACCCGAATACCCGAGTAACCGGGTAATGCTGTTTACCCGGGTATCTCACGGGTAACCCGGGTATCCGGGTATCTCATAAGTCACAGCTCTAATCAAAACAAGCTCGGCGAATTTTTCGGAGTCCGACATATGGCCGCGGGGGCCACGGTAAACGATAGTAATCAGTCCCGATTATGTAAATTATTCGGTGACTGGCAGTGACAGCTAGCGGGCCGGACGTTTCTGGGGTATCAATGAATCGTTCTTTTGATCCGCCCAACAATACCGAAGGTATTTACCGCTCGCCTCGCAATTCTTGACCGGCTACAACGAAGTTCTGGCCTCGCGGGGACAATTTCAGCAGATCGAATTCGTTGTATTACGACACTCGACGATTATAAACATCGCGCAACGAACGTGGAATTCCCGATAGGTAGTGTGACGCGTTGAATTGGGAGACTCGTCACTTTCGATCAGAACGCGTCACGCTTCTGCTATTAACCAGCTGAATACGGGATGGCCCGAATAACTTGAGAACAATTAGGGAAAGCGCAAACACTACATTTTACGATAAAAAAACAAAAATTAATGTGAAAACCACTCCCATCAAAAACATATAATCAACTAACCCTTTAGTTTATTAGAGAATAATCTGATATATTTGACATATACAACAATATTCTTAGGTAATTCTGATATGTTTAAGTATTTTCTTGTCGGTTCTACATTTCTCGGATGTTTAGCTGTCATCTTTTTCCGTCTGTTATTGCAAGCTTCGAATTGTAATTAAATCTCAAATGTCTGCTTAAAGATTCCATTATTAAAAGTAATGTGTACATTTTTTGCTGTGCCATCAACTGCAGAATTTGTTAAATCATAGTCTCGATACAAAAATTAATATCAATGTCCTAAAAATTATACAAATTAAAACAAGGATGCATTCATGCACGTGTATTTAAAATGAATGTGTATTATCAACCGTTTGCACTCGGACCTATTTTAACTGGAAAATTGATATAAAGAAAGAAGGAATCTGACTAAAATCTCAAACCAAATGAAACTGAGTAAGTAGGGATTCAGTATCGGGATCTATGCGATTTAAATCGCGCGCCATTGCTTCGAGAATCAAAGGGTAAGAGACCGAACGTTTTTCTATCTAGTCACGGTGGGAAATAGAACCAAGCTGATAAACGACCTCTGGAATGTTAGATAAAACCGACTAGTGCCAACTACGAGTTAGTTAGCAGCAACAGTTGGCGTGGGTGTTTGTATGCTGTGGATCGAGAAAGAAAGGTGGATGTCCTACACCGGTGGAACAGTGACTTTTGTCAGTCCCTTGGGATCCACCGTAAAAGAATAGCAAGCATTCTACGTGTTCCCTTTTTCTACGACATCCAAATCTATCCTTAATGAACTGTTGATAAATCGATCAATTATCGAAATGTGCGTGTCATACGATACTCATTATGTTTTACTATCTCAATTCTCGATTAAGCTGACACATACTGCGTAACGTTCATTTAATCAAGCAACTAGTAGCATCACGTAGAAACGTTTCTCAACGACGAACGAAATTTATTCTTTCGTCAGTGAATTGATTTGGCATCTAAGCTTCCCACCAGTTTCAAAATACCGTAGGTAATCGGTAGACAGCGAATCTTTATGCGATATAAAAATTTTCTAGCCGAGCTGCAAGAACCTGCAGTGAAATACAAATTTATTTTTTCTCTTAATATGCTTATTACATGTTTACAACTCTAAATTACACCTACTCATTTTTATTATAAGTGCATCAAATTCGCTGTCTAGTAATCGGTTAACGGGCTGCGGACAAATAGGACAATGAACACTTTCGTGGAAAATGTTGATGTTCGACCAACGAATACCTTGCAGTATATTTTTAAAATTGCTGGATGTCAGAACAACGGTATTAGAATGGCACCCAAATCATGTTGAGGTCACTAGGCTTGGGGATCCCTGAAACGACTATGCTATTAATCACTTTCGAATAATCCAGAAGAACAGAGATACAAGATAAATAATAGGAAAAATGGAATAATGTTCTGAAAATAATTTTCATTTTTTTTTTGGATTCCCATACGAGTCAATCAAATTTCCATAAAAGTCTATGGTAAATCGGATAACGAACAATTCGGGTAACGAACATCATCTTTGAACGGATTATGTTCGTTAACCGATCGCTAGACAGTGGATTTTATGCATTTATGGCAAGAATGAGTAGCTGTAATTTAAGACAGTAAAAACATTAGAAGTAATTGAAAATATTTTTGTATTATTTTCTATCAATTATGTATATATATAATACATTTTGTACATTTTAATACAGTTTGTGATCTTTTTAATTACGCATATTCATCGTTCGAATCGTGAATTATGGTCTGGAGTCCATACAAAATTACCATAGATAAAAGCACTTTCATTTATTCCTGAATTTTCCATTTTACCGGGCAACCTTTCCAATTTTTCTTTCCCTTAAAAACCTTATTCGGACTATTACGAACATTTTTTTAAAAACTTAGCCAAATCGGTCCAGCCGTTCTCAAGTGATACGCTTACCAACGAACAGCATTTAATTTTTATTTATATACATAGAAGATAGATTAAGAAAGAAAATAAGTCTCTATTTCGTCCCAGTTCGTTGCAATTCCGGTAGAAAATTTTTATTTTGCATAAATCTCCGCTGTTTACCGATCACCCACTGTATCCATTCGCTTGAAAATTAATCAAATGTGACATAAATGATTCCAAAGTCGTGTGCTTTATCGGAGCACTATTTGATATTTCACTACAGCATTATTCTTACAAACTATAGTTAACGACTGTTATAGCATCCCCACACACACACATCCTGAATAGAAGGGTTTTATGTTACCCACGGCTAATAATTTCATATGCACCGATCCAGTAAGAATGTTGAAAAGTTTCGTGCGAATCTGTGTCGGCACTCATAATCTGATTCTGTTTTGTGTACGACAGATGGCACTAGTAAATAAATGGAAGTCGAAGGATCAGTAACCCCGATGGGGGAATAACCGCGCATTAACTCTTTGTTTACTTGAACCCTCTGGAATACTTTCACTGTACCCGATTTCATCGATTTTATGTTTCTGCGTCTAATTTGCATACACGCCGTTAAGGTTAGGAGCCGAATGGAGCGGTCTGATGCTGACAAACCGATCTTTCCAACAAAATAATCCCATTGTCAAAGATTTGAAATTGCAACAATACTAGATACAATCCTAGAGTGCCTGTTGTACCCGTATCAATATATCTTAGGAACAAAAGTATTGTCACATCTGGCTTTTAATTATAAAAACGCACTTAATCGTAATTACCGGATCTACAATTTTCGAATACCACAACAAATTTTATATTGATTACTACACAGCGGATCATCATGTAAAACAAAATTTTTCTACTCGAATTGCAACATACTGGAGTGAAATAGAAGTTTATTTTCATTCTTAATATGGTCGATCGGTTGAAAATAATGTAACAGTATTTTTAAATTCTTCTAATGTTCTTACTGTTTTAAGTTGCACCTACTAATTTCTGTCATAAATCCATCAAATCCGTTGTCTATTAATTAAAATACTAAAAGAAGCAATTTTCGCGAAAACAAAAGTATCGACATATTTACAATGTATTATTATTAATTTGTACAGCTAATACTTCGCATGCAGCCTTATTGTTTACAACCACATTCGATCTGTCTAGCATGGAATGCCAGAATAAAATTTGTGTTTGTTCCGGTAATTATGAAGAAATTTAACCTTGTGTCGTGGTTTTGCTTTCATTTATATGAGTTTGTATATTTGAAAGCCGGCTGTACTCAATACTTTTGTTCGTAACTGTACGTTGACAGACCCGAATCTCTTTTACGTTAGCGAGATAATAAGTTCGTGTGGAGTGACCGCGTGCCATTGGTCATACATCGAAAAGCCTGCGTGAACCCGTAGACAAAATTCGCGAGGAGCGACGAGGAAAGAGGAACAATGCGTGAAGACGCAAAAGCGACCGCGTGCCCTTTTTATGTTTTCTTCTCTTTTTTTTTGCAGGTTGTGGTCGAGGTAAACACAGCACGGCACGTTTCGTGGCGCCCTCTAACTGATAAAACGCCATCGAAGCACTCTCGTGTCTTTCGCTCGCGCGTGTGAGAATCACGGCATGACATACGGCTCACAGTCGAAACGAAACGTGACACCCGTTGAAAGGTATCGGAACTACGCTGTCAGGGATAGGCATTGGAATTGATAAGCCGATATAACCTCCAAAGTAGACAAGATAAGGCGTACTTAAAGGAGCGTGAGTTTACGACCACGCCACCGCCACGCACGCCAGACACTGGCATGCTTCGATGGTGGGGCCACCGTGCCGAACGGCCGATCCCTTCCGCGAACGTTTCGAAACCATCAAAAATGTATTTCCATTGTCAGTACTCACCATCGCCTGAGTTGAGCAGGTCTTTGACGATGTCGGACATATCTGAAACCCACAAACACCACGGGTTAGCTGAAAATCCCTCGTGTTTTCAGGCAGCTTCGTTCGATCCACAGGCACTCACTCACCCGCCATGTTGTAACAAACTGCAACGCGCCCCGTGGCCACGCGTTTAACTTTTCTCTATCGAGAGATCGTTTCCTTAACACTGTCCGTCGTGATATCGATATTGCCAATTTTAATTCTCGGTTCCGACGGCTCTTTGAAACGGGAACACTCGAATTGACCGTTCCGCGATACCGTCTGTATATAATTAACGCGCGAATTACAATTATCGAAGAGTAACTAACGTCCTACAAAGAAGACGCTCCGACGAGAGATTTAAAATTGCATACACTATAGTACAGTCTTCGGATTTATTTCATAAAATTTCAAACTGCTCTTACGTAATTCCGAAATTGATGATTACAGTTTTCGTCTATATTATTGTGATTAACGTCTTTTTGGAACGAGAGTACGAAAAAATATAGAGCAGTATGTGATTTATACATTTAATACATAAATAGTATCCTAACATTTATTAGGATAGGTTGTTATGAATCAAGATCAACAAAGTTCTTAGAAAGGTTTTGCAAAGTTATACATATGATAGCGTTTTATGTCTTCACAAGAATTTAATAGGAGCTTATATGCAAATATACATATATATATATATATATATATGAAATATATATATATATATGTATATATGTATGTATAGTATGTATATATTTATGTATAGTACGTACGTATACATATATATAATATATACGTATACATATATATTCTCTTCTTTTTTAAGTATACTACAAGATATCAGTATTTTTCAGTTTCCTAAAAGATAAATCTTAATTTATAGCGCAAATTTAATTACTTGCTTGTCAGTGTTGACAAGTACAGTTAACAAGTAATGCAGACTTTCATAATTTAAGAGAGAAGAACCTCAAGTTCGTGGACAAAATATTTTCTACGCATTTGTGAACCAGTCACAAATATTAAATTGGAAATATACAACGTACAGTGGTAGCAATTTAAATTTAAATTGCAAATATGTTTCCTCAATGTCTACAATGTAAAAAAAATATTTTAATTTCATTTTTATTATGTTACTTTTGACGTCTAATTAAATGCAAATCGTGTATAGGCAGAACGTAGAGAAAATATATCGCACAGCTGGCAGTCGTACGACAATATTTTTCTCAGTGGTGTGAATTTGTAGTATGTTGATTTATATAGTACATTTACATAGCCCAAAGTAACATTCTCGATACACCTTATAAACGTGATGCATTTAAATGCAACTGTGCTTTCTGCGACCAATGTGAAGTCCTTCTCTTGATTTAAAATGCTGTATTGTAAGAAAACAAATGCACAGAATAATATAATGATATCCAGTACACGATGTACCAGGTGTGTTGTTGCTGTGATTATCTTGCGACAGTTCCTGAGAGTTGTGTAATATGTAAAAGATAGTGGAAGAGTATTAAAAAATGCTGGTACACTAAAGTGGTGTCATGTATTATCGAGAACTACTTCTTCGATTGTAGCCCTGCACATTGGACATTCTACAAGTTGAACCGAACACATTTGGCAAAACCCTCTGAAAGAATTTATGTTCATATTTTATGTCGAATATGCTACTAGACAAAATAACATTTCAGTTATATCTATAGTCACACGTATGTATAATTACCTGTGATTGCATGGTAATAATCTTACTGAAGCTCTTTGGTCAAAACACAATGTACACGAGTCTTCTCTAACACTAAGTTTTCTCAGTTGGTCTAAGTAAATATGTCTAGGAAGCACAACCTTATCCTCTGGTTTTAAAGAAGCATAATCATTGAAATTTTGGTATTCACGATCAGTAGGAGGATATTTGAATGGAACATTTCCAAAATTAAAAAGACATTGTTGGAATGACATAAAACTGGCCGCAGCGAAAAATCCGGATCTAAAACGTTCACGATATGTACCATAAGTTTATTTATTTTTACATAAAGACATCGTTGTAATAAACAAAAATTTGCATACCTTACTGTTTTGAAAACTTGAACACATGGTTTTAACGGCACGCCGTTTATAGAAAATACTATTTCTAGTTTGTTCAAGTCTAACAGACAACCCAGGACATCACCAGCTTTCCAAGATGGTCTATCGTGATGCTTTTCACTCTTCGCATTGTACCAAATCAACCTACGACAACCATCATAGGCCAAAGAAAATTCATCGTCACCTATACCATACCCCTCCTAAAATGAGAACATACATTGAAAAAAGGTACTTTCTACATGGGTTTTACATATGTACACTTGACTATAAAAGCTTACATGATTTAAAAATGTGCTATCCTTTGTAGCCCAACCAATTTGCATTACTCCTGCAGTTATTAGGAGTGTTTCATAGTACCAAGTGCCAGAATCCACTTGAAACGTACATCTTACGCTTTCAAATGAGTATGCATCACATCGAGCCTAAAATAGTCGTGAAAGACAATAGTAACGAATTATAAAATGTTTCTGATAAATGTATTTATTCAACCCACTTCTAAACCATTAGGCGATATCTTCAGGTACTCGCTTACATCCTTTGTGTTTAACATAACATTGATGCCAGACACATCAACCGAATCATGAGAATATTTCCTACCTTCCATCAAAACTAAAATAATCAAATTATTTTTTATATTCTTTCATATTATCATATACAATACAAGTTTATTGTAGGAGCGAGATTCTAAAAATCTTATGCATACGTTCGATTGTATTTGTATGTATGTATCGTGTGTATATGCGTGAGTCAATCGATGCGACATATCAATTGCAAACGTAACTAACGGCATAAACAAACAGCTGATGTGAGGCCTTTTTTTCCAGAACGAAACGCATGTAAAAAATTCGAGCGAGAAACGTATAAAAGGACGCGATCACGCGGCGACGGTATTCTCTCGAAAACGAATTCATGTCGAGGTTTATTAAATACGATATGATACGATACGATCACGAATACGGAACACAAACGCGAATTACGGGTAAAGAGTTTTACGTTATGCGGTGTCCGGAGTACTTGTGTATTGTTATTCACAGTTGTGTGCTTTCTTTCAATAAATATTAATAGTTCAAATATCTTTACTCTTACATTATTAAATACTTACATAAGTTATCTAAACACCACTGTGCACAAAATCCTACTTGTCTGCGCACATAATGCGTTTCTGTTACCCATTTTTCCAATTCTAAGAGTGGATTAGGTTTTTCTGCCATTAAACGTTTTTTAATAGTAACTTTATTTTCACCTGTTAAGATATAAAAATCATTTTACTCGAAATAACTTAATATATGTATTCGCAGTGTTATAACCAGGTGTTGGGAGAACCCGAAATATCGGATTGGGACGGGTACCCAAACATTTCGAAATTCTCGAATTTATCGGGATTCTCGAAATAATTTATTCTTCATGATATATATAAATATATTCCAATTCTTTCAGGTATCTCGAATTTTTCGGGAATTCGACCCGACCCGGCTTGTCCCAACTTGGAATCCCGATATTTCGGGTTCTCGCGCACCTCTAATTATAGCAGTTATCACTCACTTGTCTGTGCAAATTTTTCCAAAGCTATTAACGAAAATAATACCATGTAAGGATCGATATCTTCCCTCTAAAATGATATGAAAATTTAAAATACACAAGCATTCATAAAATTTACAATGTGTTTATATAATAAAGTCTGTATAACAAACTTACAATAATTGAGACAAGATAATCTAAGGTTACATCAGATAGAATTGCAATACTGCTAGGGCCAGCCAATTTTTCAGCTATACAACCCAGCACCACACAAATATTACGTTGTTGAGTTGCAGTGGTTTGTACATTCCCAAGTTTTTGATAGAATTGAAACATACGTGATAATCTTAGAACCGATTCCTAAAAGATTAAACTAATCTTCTTAGCGTGTTCAGATATAAGAGATAATTAACATGATATACAGAAGTGCAAACGTACCTTTGTTGGCAATGGACAATCATCCAAGAGAAGAGTAATAACCGAAGGGCCTAATGGGTTATGCATGGGAATAACATTAACCATTGAATTAATTACTTGTATCCACCCATCTTCCTTATCAGCAATTATGTGTAGCTTTAACATTGCAGGTGGTGGTTCTTGCTCGCTACATAGACAAACATGGTACAATTGCGTTTACACGTACGAAGATTTATACATAAATTAATTGTTAACACATAATACTCACTTATCGACAAGAGAACCAATCACTGCTAATGTTTCAAGTACCAATTTGTCGATATTAGCAGAATTTGGAAAATTAAAAGCTGCAGATGTTACACTACCAGACGCAGCTGTGCCTACATTTGATTCGGAAAATACAGTACTTTCAGCTCCTGCACGGATGTTCTGTCCGTTAAATACTGCATGTTCTTCTGGTGTATCTTTACCCAAACAATTGCCCATTCCCACAATTTATAAGAATACTTTTAAAGGCTTTCTATCACATATGTTTCCTAAGTGATATTCACACAATTAAATGACATGTGTACTAATAAATATTACAACCGATGCAATAAAAACCAATTTCCATTTAAAACCAACAATGCTATGTACACAAATTTATACATTTACATATAATTCCATAGACAGCGAGTCTAAAAAGAAATATTAATTTTGGTTGCTGAACATAGTAAAATTATACGACATAAAATCATGCTGCCTCATCGGAATTAATTAAAATTTTTATTTACATTCTTGTGCGTTCGTTTACTGCTTTTAAATACATGGATAAATATTATTTAAACAAAAATATGTAACATATGAAACTCAGTTTACAATTACAGTTGTTATTGGTTACAAGAGCATATCTGAAAGAGAGAACGAAAGTTTATGTAGTAATAATTTTTTCAAAAATTTTCTAGGTCATATATTTGATTGTTACATACTTGTTTCAGAACTGTCATTTGGTTATGTTTTCATAAAAGCCGAACCATTCCATTTAATTCTTCGTATATCTTCGAGAACTATATTCTTTATACAACAGATTGGAATATCGTAATCATAGTACTCTTTTATCAATCGAATACGGATTCTGACGTTTTCGCACACTTTGAATCGTATCCTTTAGGTTATGTTCTTGATAATCTTCAAAACAGTAATCTCAGCATAACAGGATACACGTACTATAGTATGCCACTGTATGCCACCTTTCACGTGAAGTGATCAATTCTAAATCATACATAAGATAAACCTTTATACGTCAATACTCTTTCTAAATATTTTAATACATGTTTCGTTTAGTTTATTTGTGCATTGAATATTATATATTGAGATTTTATATAAAATCTGCTTATTATATAATCACAAATTCGATTAATGACATTTTAATCGAAATACAGTAATCTTACAAATACAGATAACATATATAAAAGAATTTAAAAAGTTACTGATAAGAATAGCTTGGATATATATTCTTTGCAGATATATTTCCTGAATGTTACAAATCTGTAAAACAAAATTTATAAATTTAAAAAAAAAAATTTTTTAATATATTTTTTTTGCAAGAATGCCATAAAAACATTTGTGTTATAAATAAAAGAAAGTACATTTTCATTGATATTGCTTACTTTCTTCTTATATGCTCTTATATGAAACAAATTGAAAATATTATGAATGGCGTTTTATAACAAAAATGATGGAAACTTATTACAAACTGAATTTTTATGTGAGGATTGGTAGACCTCATGAAAATATCGTAAGCAATCAATAGGTATTATTCAATCAATAAAAATACCAGTATTATATCATAAGTATATTATTCATTCGAAGTATATGGCCATATTGGAGAATAATATATATTAAAACGATAATATATGAAAAAAGTTAAAAGTTAAAATCACTGACTGTTCGCGGTCTGTCTACTGTATCGATAGTCGAGATAGTTGAAACAGATTCCGAGGAAAAGTATCCATGTATCGAAAGACCATATTCAGAGCTTACTTAAATCGACACTACTCGATCCTTTCGATAATCGAAAACGGAGGGAGTATCATGGCGCACTTTTTCAAGCAGGAGAAGACCCTAGCGTGAATACAAATTATATTTCTAATTATACTGGTTTATTGAACATTTACTTTCACAACATCACACACACACACACAACGAATAATTAACAAATACTCAATTTGAATGATTTATTTCCTATCAATTCGCGGATTTACTCATGTGTCGCGACGATCAGTTATATTTAAATTCGTATTATGCTGTAGAAATCGAGCTTAATTTCCGTTAAAATTAATTTTGATTTCCTATTTAAATTGAATTATTTATGTAGTTTCTTGCTGTTGGTGAATTGATACTAATCAATTTGATCTTTTTGTTATAGATTCCGAGGGAAAAGTTTCCAATAGTTTCGATAATCGAAAGCGAGACACAGCATCGGGTAGTGGTTTCCTCAAGGAAGAGAGAATGTGAGCGTGAGTATACAAATTATCTTTCCAATTAAATTGTGCTATCCATTTGCTGGAATTTCGTTCCTGGAATTATTCACTATCGGACATCTTTTTTTCAAACCATCAACGAATATTCAATTTGAATTATTTATTTTCTATTAACTTGTATTTACTCTTGTGACGTAACGATCAATTGTATTTGAATTCGTGTGTTGTGAGATAGAAATAGTTCTAGAGCAGCTCGAAGCGGTGTTCGCGCGCGGATCGTAATCTGAAGGTCAGGGGCTCTGCAGGCTGGGCTAGGCTGCAGGCCGTGCTGGCTGGAATGGTTCTATTTCGTAATTTAAAAAATTTATCGAGTTTCCGTTTGAATCAAAGTGTCCCTACGATAAAATATCACCTTTAATTCCAGTCGTCAAACGTTTAAACAATCCTACGGGAAAACATTCTAAAGATCCAAAAATTTAAATTCTCGCGAATTTTGCCTGACCCTTGGAAAATTCAAGGTAGTTTTTCAATAATTTCTTTTTTAGTGTACCGTTATTAATTTACTACTGGACCGTTGTCCATAGTAATAATAAGCACAATTAGAGATGGTTTTATGACCTATTTATTCAATTTAATCTTCTAGGTTCAAGAGAACGTATCGTAAAGTCGAAGTGCCAAAGGGTCAGGTAGTAAGTTAGGAGATGAGCCAAAAACAGGATTGGAGAGAGGACCTCGTGTAGTATGCGAAAAGTGGGACAACGAGGTCCGTAATTCTTCAACACCTTGAGAAAGCGAGAATGGGTCCCTTGGCCTCCTGGGCGGTGGGGTTTTAATGGGTATGGCGGAAACATAAGGCCATATAATCCCCCCAATTTTCATCTTAGGGGGAGTTGAGGCCCACACTACCCTCTCCGACCACCATCGGAGGAGAGGGTGTGCGTAAGAGCACAAAAAAATAAAAGTATGTAGTAAGTTACCACACATACACAATACATACACGTTGCTCAGTCACCCCTACACAGGGGGACGACCCAAAAAGGCGGCCGGTACACACAGGTTAGCGAGCATAAGTTGCAGATATGCTTTTCGCTTTTTCAACTTGATGTAATATTTCTTTCCACGACAAAGTCTCTATGAGGTGTATACATAATTGTCCGTGCCTTTGACAGGTGCTTAAAACTGACAATGCTTCAAAATCCGGCTTCCTCGGACACATACCTTCCATCACAGACGATTCTCGTCGTGCCCACTTGCCTATGTTGCTGAATAGCACAGGGGCTGGCAGTCTTTAATAGTATGTATCTTGTCGGTGGTCTAAGGTTTGGATATATCGTTTCTCGCTTCTATACGATAGGTAACACGAAAAAATGGTATTCATTTCAAATGTATGGCAACTGAGAAATTACCATACATGCAATTCTTTCATTACAAAAATGATATTGTGAAACTACATGGCAAATTTACATATTGAATTTTATTACAAATATCCAATCGTAATGAAGAAGTAGAAAGATTGATCACTTATCTAATCACATTGGACATTTTATGTACAATGTTGAAACTCTTATTGAATATATGTAATATATTGCACTAAAAAATATCCCTACTGAATCTTACGTTTGTATCTTCTTTAATTTCTTCGTGTGTAACTTCACATTAAGGATAAGGCTGCTGTTTTCAGTGCTAGAGCTTGTAACTCGTTTATATCTCTCTTCAACCTAGAAACAAGATATGTTGTTGAGTATAATATAATTTAGTTTCTCAAACGACAGAAAATAACATTATACCTTTCGTAATGATCTTTAATAATGTTGTATGTATTTAAAAAATCTTTAATGCCATCATTAACGCATTGATAAGATTCATTATTGGATCCAATTAAATCCATCATAGACTTCAAAGTATCACGACAAGATTGTAGTGCTTGAATTGTTTCTTCCCATTCTGTGGGTGTTTTAGGAAGAATTATATTGTCACAGCGTAGTACATCATAGTCTTGTAGAACACTATGTAACTGAGATAAAACATCTTCTACTTTCTTAATATCCTCGGATTCTGTAATTCAAACCGTAACAAATTCATTTCTGTAACAGAGTTCTAAGATAGTTCATTTACACAAACCTTTATCAATGTTACTTACTAAAACAGTTTTTTATGTCTTTAATTTGTAAGTCTACTTCATTCTGCAAATTAGTTAGGTGTTGAATATCTCTGTGTCTGGTTTTTAATTCAAATAAGTTCTCCTTGAGGAGGTGAATTTCCTCAGCCATTGACGCTAATTGTGATACCATCAATTTCTTCTCCTTCTTTGCCTTCTGTTTCAATAAAATTTCCACCATCATTCCTTGTAAGTATTTATCGTACAAAAGTTCCATTTCTGTATCCCCCTCGCCAAAAGATTTGTTCGATTGAGATTGGAATCCATGAATTCTTGTGAGGTCTGGGTTAATGTAGTAGTAAATATTTTACATGTTTTATAGATACATGTGATTAAATATTTTAAATAAAAATTTTTACTACGTGGTGACACAAAATTTGATGGACTCCGTGAAGAAGCTTGCACATTTCCCATCTGTATTTCCTTTGTGTTTGCCTTTGGTATTTCACTTTTACTTTAAAAATAAGTAACAATTATTACAAAATAAATTAAATAAACTGAAAAATTAATTACACTTACTTTGTAGTTCGATGTATCACTTTTGGTGATGCCATGTTATCTTTTTGCATCTTTTATTAACATTCGCTGGACGGTTATAAGGTTGCTCAAACTGTTTAGAAATCTGTGTTTATAAACTGCCGAATGTCGCATGTCGCGGGTCGTGTTGAATTATATGCACAGAGTAGGTATACAACAAGAGGCGACACTCCGGGTGATACCTTTGATGTCGGTAGCTCGGCATCATTTGGCTCTAATAAGCACGCGGGAAATTTAAATCAACTGGATTTAATATGCTTAGTTCGCAACAATATCAAATAATTCCAAGTAATTTATTTTAATTTAGAATGAAATAGTTATTAATATTGATTTTCGTAGTATTTATGTTAATTTTACAAGATTGAAAAGTTACAAAATAAGGAATATAATAAAATGATAATTGAAGAAAATATATAACTAATATATATACTACATATATGTAATTAATTTTTAATTTAAATTAAATTAAACAAACAATTTTCAGACGGGGTGATAAAACAAGGGAGTTCGAAAATTTCTTAATTAGGGCTACTCGGTACAATTCAGTTTTAAGTACTTATCACAGTCGCCTTCTTCTTGTAAAGGGCTTCGCGAATGTCTACATATATTAAAAAGAAAGACAGTTTCTCTTCTCTCTTGGAGAAAACAATCATTTTTCATATTTCCATTACCTATCTTCTATTAAATACTGAGTTTACCTCCGTCAAATGACCGGATTTCTATTTCATTATTGTTGAGATTATAGAAACGCTTTCATAGGAAATTACATCTTTATTTAATTTAACATATATCTTGTTACATATGTTGCTATGAAGAATGTATTTAAACGAAGTGGAGACATTTTACATTCTATTTGTTTCTTGAGTTTCCCTTGGAAGAATATCCTCCTGTTCCGCCGCTTTTGGCTTCCCCTGCTAGGAATTTTTCTCCAATGTAAGATTTAGCTGCATCCTGGGATGGGCACGCCTTGAATGTGGCACCTGAGTATTGGTGAACCTGAGCTTTGCATTCATCCCTAATCAAAGATAGATTATATATAATTTATGTGAAAAATAAGTTACATAATATAATACATATACAGTAATAATAACAAGTTTTATGAAACACAAAAATGTATTACCAACTGTTATATATTCCAGGGTTGCGGCCGTCGGCCACTGCGTAATATTTGTCTGGCATTTTTAGTGGTATAATCTCTTATAGGCTTTCAAGATAAAAGTATTTTGAACTGCTGTATTTATCTGGAACAGAGAATTAAAAAATGAAAAAGGCAATTATAACTTTTACTGTTTTATATATCATGCAACCAATCTATTAATTATTAACGCTAGTATCTTCATTTTGTATTATTCATATTCTATCTACATCATCGACAGAATTAAACTTTTAATTTGACAGTTTCTTTTAACTCGGAACAAATAAAATGCGAGATGCATTTTTGCATATTATATTACATTATATGCGTGAATGTTATAAAGTAATGGTATCACAGTAGGATAAACAAAGAAGAAAAGTTTAATTGTTGAAAGTAAATACATTTTCGCCAACAAGGAATCGAACACCCTAGTCAATGGCTGCATTATTCTGGTACGCTATCGCCATGCCAGGTGATAATGTCATTTGGTTTACTCGAGATTATGGGGATAGACTCGTTTCTAGAATTGAAAGGGTTCGGGATGCGCTTTCTCATTTTTCGATAATGCAAAAATAAAAAGTACATCGCTAGATAGAAGATCAATCCAGTCCGCAGTTGCCCTTAAAAGGCCTATTTTTACTTTTACCATACGCAATTTGTATTTTTCCTAAAAATGATCTAAAGTAAGATCGAAACGTCGAAAAAATCATTGTGGTAATTTGCAAATAGTAGTTTAAAATAATTGATCGAACCAGTGCGCCGAAAGCATAACAATATTGTCGGAAGCATATAACTATGTATGTAGCTATTTTCATAAAGCTGCGACAACTAAATTCTACCGAATAATGCAGATTACGCCTCGTAAACGTATAAATAGAACTTTTGATTACTGAAAAACCCCATCTTTGCATTATCGAGAAATGAGAAGCCGCATTCGGCACCGTTGTAATCCTGGAAACGAGCTACCCCCTTAAAACTGTATTCATGGTAACGAAAAACCTAAATCAAAAAAAAATGCCTTAAAAACTACCGAATATCTGGCCCGATAATGATATACGTCATTATAGGCGTTAACAGGAGAATGAGATCCATAGTTGTACAAAGTTTGAATTTGATATAAACGAAATCAGAGAGCCGTTGAGGTTGTGCTGTCCTTGTAATGTAAATCATACAATGCTACTATTCATTTGTGACCTCGCCGATTGTGTCGAACATAGGAAAGGACACCACCACGGTCGCGCGGCCGAAGGCGCAACAAAAAAAAACGTATTGATGAGAAAATGCTAATACAATAATAAAAGTTCTTTATTTTTGCTTATTTTTACTAAAATTTTACCAACATATTTGTGCAATTTTCTAATTAAAATAACACCAATCTGCCAAACGCCTATATTTACTGTACATGTATCGCTTCAGAAGTCTGTTGAGAATGGTTTTAGATTAAGAAATGAAAAATAAAAACATTTGCATTAATATTGTCATATCAATATATTCCTAGACAGGCATTTTTTTTGTGAAAAAAAATTTAATTTTTCAAATATTGTAACAAAGTATTGAAACAATTTTTTTTTAAGTGACAACCCTAATCCGAAGTATAATTAATTTCAGATGATTTTGTGATGAGACGCACGCTATAAAAACAATTATCAAATTCAAAATAAAATTGATCGTGTTCCACATCAATTTAGAATATTAGAAAACGAATTTTGATGGTGCATTTAACTTTAAACACGTAATCTAGTTTTTAGTATTGTTTGAACGTTATGCAAATAGTGCAGACTTTTAACAATTTAAACTATTCGAAAGGTTATTAAAAAATGTTTAAATACATTATTCTATATGGAAATATAGATGCTCGAGATGTTCGAGCGTTCTGTACGCTCAAGTACGTATCGCTGGCACGCACTCGGGAGGTTGCGTTCTAGAATAACAAGAAACCAGACCCTTATCTTTTGTTAGTATTGATTCTTATAAACACTAGACGATCCCCTTGAGAACTTTTCAGACTGAACTTTGTGACATCAGTCCATTAGCTTATGTGTTCAACAAGTTAATTTCTTGATTGCATTCCGGTTAGCAAAAAATTATTGCAGTTACTTCAATTATTTGAATTTTTCCTTTTTCTAATAAACTTGTAATAATCAATGAGTCTAAAAAAAGCGAAACCAGCATAACGAAAATTTTGATATGATTGTTTCATAATTTATTTTGATATCATTAATTTGATAAAGGTTGTACAAAAAGAACATTGAAAATAAGTTTATAATTTTTTCCGATTGTCGCGATCACAGTTTCTCTTCCTTTTTCATTCGCACCAACTAAATACAGTTCAAATTCTATCATGTTTAAAATTAAACAATTGCAAACGAAAATTAAACATTTCTTCCAATCTATATGATTGCTTCCCTTCTTAGCTTATAAAATTCATTTAATAATTTATATAATACTTTAAACGTTTAGTAATTGAATAGGTACCAACATATTGAATAATATAAACAATATTTTGAATAATGATATAGCAGTTTTTAGTGGCGACTCTGGGTCACCATTCGAATGTTAAGGGTTAATAGCAAAATTGTTACAAATAAGTTAATGAAAATTCGATAGAGAAATAATGCAAAATATTAAAGCATTATTATTGAATTGGTATGATGTTTCAATCCGATATACCCGACCCCCGTATCGAATAACGCCGGATGTTTATGTACACTTTTTACACCGCTCAGCAACGTAGAAATTTCAAGGCTCAAGTTTCTTGGGCCCTCGCGAGATATGCCGCGCCATGGAGGTGATATGCGTTTTGCTTATTTAGTGCGAACTTTTACTGTATAATTAAATATATTCAATCATAATCTGATACTGAATACTACCCTTTGCAGTCGAGATTATACCGATTCCGAAATAAAGACAGTTTCTCTAATTTATCAGATTTTTGTCACATACTACCTTTTTAATGTGATCTATAAAATCGACTGGATTTACTTAACAAGAATTTACTAAACACAATGAAATTTAGTAATGTAACCACTGCTATGAATTATAAATAATAGTAATTTTAATTTTCAGGATAATACAAAGTTTTTTATTCGCGGCGCAAAGGTTCGATCATTTACAACAACAAATAGCCATATTGTAGGATACTAAACGCTGGATTCAGATTTGAATCTTCCGGTTCGAGAACCACGTTAGCTATTATAAATGTTTGTAATCAGTTTTTGAAAAGAAAGGAAGGTGTTTGTAAAAGATTGTTGTTGTATGTAATGTAAATGTTGTTGTAAATGATCGAACCTTTGCGCCGCGAATAAAAAACTTTGTATTATCCTGAAGATAAATTACGATCGATAACCAATTAAGTAATTTTAATGATGCCTCAGAGGAGACACTCATGTGCAAAGAGCTAATAATGGATAATGCTAATACACCGAGTCAATATAAAATAATAAAATTTCTTGAAAGTCAAGCCACAAATATACATTTTAAATGAATAAATGCACATATAATTCATAGGAAAATATTCAAAGATTATTTCTTACCGATGTCAATGATGTTACAACAGAAGATGTTTCACTTTTACTTGTTCAAGAAGAAATGTGAAGAAATGGCAGAGAGAACTTGTAAGAACGCTCGAAGGCGAAGGCTCGACTACCCCCATATCCCCACTTCGCGCCACACGTCTTCCGCTATTGGCCGAATCGCTTGCGAAAACAGAAAAGCATGTACATATGTCTCAAGTGTGACTAGAACAGAGCGATGTGGTGACGCTAAGATCCTTTGTTCACCGTTCCCGCCAGAATTCAAGTCAGCGCATAAGTGTAAGATTGAGGTCTGCACAGGGTTGTCAACTTAGATTTTTCAAAGTTCGTATAGAAGAACTAAAAATTCCGTTGATTTTCCATCGGGAAATTCATAGATCCACGGATTTTTTATAACTGTAAGTATCAATTTGAACAACTGCTATTTACGTTGTCGGATGTATGGAATTATACATATCATTATCAGTAATTATTCTTATACCTATGAATGTTACAGATCCTTGAATGGTTTGATTCGTGTTTTGAAATCATTTTTTCCTTAGCAAAAATATTTCTATTCGGTAATCATCCCGACCAATCCGAGGTCGATCGGTAGTCTCGTGCTGTGATTGGTTGGGGTTTATCCTAAATTATTTCAAACCACTCCACGAGTAAATTCTCTCAATGTCCTGCAAACACCATTTCGCTACATCATGTATATAAATTTAATCCTAAAAATTTATACCTAATGGAGCGTGAAAATGATCGATTTATTTATGTATATATATGCGTATGAAAACTGATAAAAATGATAGTGACATTGGTGGGAAAGTACCGAAACAATCTGTTCCGGACAAAGAGGCTTCAGAACAGAAGACGCGAAACGATATGACACAAATCGAGACGAGTGCCCTACGAGTTACAGACTATACACAAATACACATGTTATACATCTTATTTTCACAATCGAATCATAAAAGTTTTTAAATATTTAACAGGGTGATCATGATACCCTATTTTATCAAGGAATTTTACATTACTACATAATAATGTAGCGGCCACGGCGCGATGGTGGCGACGTGAACGAGTACGGCAGACACTGCATTTGCCGTTGGAAATCTCCGCGCGTGATTCGAACCATAGTATCTACTTCGGATTAGTACGATTCTTATTTCCATTGTAATGCAACTTGTTCTAGAACTGTACTATTTCTTCTTTCCATTGTAATACCTAAAACTAATTTTCTAGTTACTACTTAGTGATAGATTTTACAGAAGTTGTTTTTAATTGGTAGACTGCAAAATTGAGCAGATGAAATTCAAAATTGTTTATCCTAAATAATTCTGAAATATTCTGCGTAAGTAATACCCCCCATGCATTATTTAAATTGTTGAACTGTAAAACTCGAAAAATAATCTGTACAACCAATGTCTTTACACGAATAACAATCATTTACATGGAATAGACTACTATAACTTCCAACTGCTACGTTTTAAGACTCATCTGGAAAAGTTCCCATGCTATTTTGTTTGCTGTTCGTGAATAGATACACTGAAATTGCTCTGTCATCGACGTATGACAGCCATTCGTAAGTAATTAGCTGCGGTTAAGTAACCAGTTGCATCATGGGAAAGAAAAAGATCTTGTCATATGTAAGGAATCAATCTTGCAACACAAATAAATTACTTATTTTTTTAACATTTACAAGATAAGCATGCGCCAGCGCCCGCCCGCCAAGAACATTTTGTTCTTAATCAGTTTTTTCTTAGTATAGTTCTTCTAAGATATTTTCGCATAATGTAACAGGTGGGAAACTGAAGAGCCATTTTTCCTAACTTGTGATAACATTTTGGCTATAGCACAAAATTTTCTTAAATAGCGGGAGAGCAGTGATAGGTAATTGACTCGGACCATCTTCATGATTCACGACAATAGTAAACTCTAGTGACTCTCCAAATTTTCACTCTCACTATCTATATGGCGACCATTGCACCGTTACTCATCAACTCCTCCCCCTAAAAATAGTAACTTATACAGTAAGGAGCATAACTGTTTCCACACACTTATAATCAATATCATTTTTTTATGAATGGGCCAAAAGACTTCAACTTCTCTGTAAGTCTATAGAAGAATTAGTTTAGCAAACGACGTCTAATAAATATGTAGCAAAAATGCATTTTTGTCGGAATTGTAATAAACAATAGTAAAAATGGATCTTTAAAACTATTTTAGCTGGGTCGTAACGAAAATTTAAAAGATATGTTTTGCAAACTCGTACGAATTATATACGTTCTGAAAATTTCATAGAAATTTGTTCACGAATTATAAACGATCAAAAGTGGTAAAAATTGCAATTTTTCATGATTTCCGGCCTTCTTACCACTTTCGATCATTTGTCTTTTAAATTTTCGTTATGACCCAGCTAAAAAAGTTGTAAAAATCAATTTTCACTATTGTTCATATCGTAATTCCGACCAAATACATTTTTCAACTTATTTATTAGACGTGATTTACTGAACTAATTCTTCTAGCCTTACAGAGAAATTGATGTCGTTTGGTTCATTCATAAAAAAGTTATTTTGATTCAAAGTGTGTGATCAGTTATGCTCCCAACTGTATAATGACACAACAAAAATCATTAAAATCGGTGGAGTACGTCTCACATAAAAATGCTTACCGACTTAACAATACTGGTAAATGATAGTGGTCATAATAAGAATAATGTAGATCTTTATGCAAAATAAAATTGTTTTGCATTCATTGTGGAAAGCAGGAATAATATAAAAATTGGCTTGATTCCTTAACGACTTCGTTACATTAAAAACAACAGTACAGTATTCTTGAATATTTGAAATCTTTTCGCGTTTTATATTTTAGCCAACCAATTTCTTTATAAATGCATAAAGATCTGCAGTCTAGTAATATAATAATAAAATAGTAATTGTGTGTTGGAGTTTAAAGGGATAGGTTGTAATGGCAAACGAATGCATCATGTGACCCTTTGTTACCATGCAACTTTTGTTCGATATATTTCTGTATACAGTCAATAATTTACGAATAATTTTAGCTCGTCACGTTAGGAGATTCACCCTGGTATTATCTTAGGGTACACTAGATTGCATATACCAATTAATCAGTTGTGTGTCACTGTCTCATGTAGAGGAGGGGGTATCTAATGTTTCTAAGACTTATAAGAAGACAAAGGCATTGCTAGCAGTTCTTATAGTGTACCGTCAATGTCGAGACATCGAGAGATTTCAAGTGTCAGTAGTGTATTGCCATAGGATTGTCATCAGAATGCCAGCTACTAAGGATGAAAATGTAAGACCTTATTTCATCAGAGATTGCAATGCTGGCGATCACACTCGAGTTATTTGTTGAACAATGCGGACTGACTTTCGGAAAGCTATTTCCTCGTGGATTGTTATTTGTGCTAGTTATTGTTTTTCTATATGGATCGTTCTTATGAAAGCTTGAAGGTCACTATTTGAACACTAAATACCCGCTTCTCGAAGAATTGTGTATACATACTTAAACTGTGAGAATCTCGAAAAACATTATCGTACGACGATAAATTAGGATTAATTTTAAAGCTAGAAGCCTGTAGTTTCATATAATCTATTTTAATTTATGGTTTTTTATATGCTCATTTAAAATGCTCATTTAAAAGAACAGTTCAGATCAGTATCGAATGGTTTCGAGTGTTACTATTAGACTGCAGATTTTTATGCATTTATGAAGAAACTGGTTGGGTAAAATATAAAACAGTAAATAATTAGAAAAATTTGAATAATATTGTAATATAGTCTTTAATGCGATAAAGTCGTTAAGGGATGAAATCAACTTTTATTTCCTTCGTGCTTCCGACAATCGATGCAGAATATTTTTATTTCGTATAATGATTCGCAGTCTAGTTATTACATTGTTGTGTTAATATATTTTTCAATGTATTTTGTGCAACTCGTTATTGTCTATAAAATTGTATGAAGCTATTTATGTTAAGAAATCATTTATTTAAGGGATATTTCGATTGAAACATTGTAAAATAAATTTTTAAAAATCGATCGTGACTAGGACTAGTTTCATTTAATTGTTTCTCTTTTTTAATTTACAATAAAAATGTATACTGGATAAAACCCCATGACGATAGGGTTAAAAGAAATGTTATACAAAAATAACTGGCACGTCTTTCCAGTTAAAGATATTTAGTTCAACTTTTTAGTAAATATTAATTAATGTCATATAATAAGATGTACACATCGGTGTTTTAAAGGAACATCAGTCTAGATGTAACAAAAATTGTTGAATTTCTCTTGTTTTTCAACGTTTTCTATAGGTAAACACGAGGAAATAGCTTTTCGACGAGTTTATGTTTTCAATAATTTTTGACGATATTATTGCTTGCAGGTGCAATCGCCCGAGAAGCCTTTCATCATTGAAAATAATGTGATCGTAGGAAAGAAAAAGCCGTTGCTTTTAAAATACACCAGCGGCGGAAAGTACTTGTACGACGTGATGAAGAATAATCTTAATGTCGTTGCACAGGTACTCGTATAATTAGTGTATCCATAATTAAAGATTTTCATATTCTTCGTATCGGATCGAATGTTTAAAAATTGAGCTTCATCAAAGATTGTAACATTTTTATCATTTCCGCGTTTATTAAAACCTGGTTCTTTTAATTTTTTACCTTCGTCAGGTGTTTAATTTTGAAACTGATTGAATATTCAAAAACTGGAATCCAATGATTTTTGTAGGTTTAAAGGATTTATAATGTCGTTTGTAAGAGAACTGGAGACATGAAACATTACAATACTTTTTATTGAAGTTCCCTTTTACTTGACTGGGCAGATCTTTGAATTCAATTTTTACTGTTTTCGCATAAAAACAATTCATAATAGCGACATCTTTCGAAAAAATTTTATATACAATCTAAATATCAATTCAAACATAAATAATTCGGTAGATTTTGTAGAATTGAGATGATTCCTTGTAGTTATGAAATTTTGGAAACACGCCTTAACTCCTAGTGCTTTTGTAGCTAACTGTATTTTTCATATACGATAAAAGTTGTTTTAATTTTTTAAAATTGATACTTTTAAATTTTCAACCTTTTTTTGCAACCCTGGTCGCGACTCGAACGTGCCGAACGGACCTGTGTAAGTACAAAAATTACGAGTCTATATATCCGCATACACGGAGAATATGATCCGTAATTACACGTGTACTAAGAATACGATTACTTAATTCGTGAATACACGGCTCACGGATTCTGCGTGTTCCTTCAGTACACGTCCAAAATTGTAGACTCTAATACTTACATGGGAATGTCACGATCACTGAAATTATGGTTGAACCAGCGTTATGGCAAGACAGGAAGCTATTGTCACGATGCATCGCAATGTTATGTCTCAGAAGAGACTTGTATGCTTCTAGGAAAGCATAGAATTTTTGCAAGTAATGCTTAGTGATCAGACCGAATCAATACACGCATTCTGGTCTGAAGGTTACTTCTAGCGCGAATTAATTATTGTGCGAGGAAAAAATCGATATTTTATGTAAAAATTACTTTCAAATATTTGAGTAAAGTAAATAAAACATAATTTACAATACTGACTACTTGTTTATTAATATAATAATTAAGTGTCACAAATATAGTATAGAAGATTATGATTCACTGTCGAAGTCATTCCTTCCGGTAAAAATAGCCTCTAGTAATCCACTAACGCAATCATTTCGTTTCAAATCCTTCAATGTGAACCATTTTTCAAATTTAAAAAAATTTGAAATTTTATAAATCTCAAATTTTTAAAATTCTTCAGACCACAGTGTGCCGCATCGAATAGGTATCAAAAGTAAAGTATGAAAAACATGGATACATACCCATTTGATATTTCTACGAAAGTATAGATATCTATTTGATACTTCACGAAAGTATCGATTAAGTACCCGTTCGATACCCACTTAATATGTCTACGGAAATTTCAATAACTGTTTCAAATCTTCTAAAATTTTTGATACTTATTTACCGAACATTTTACAGCACAATCGAATAAATATTTCAGCGACATTGAAATACATAAACGAAGCGTATGGTATCGCTGCGTTACTGGATCCACGATTTCGTGAGTTAGCCTTTTCAAATACATAATGCGAATTTCGCAGGATTATGGAAAAATGTAATACGCACAGCTGCTGATCCGTATATTTCTTTTGTGTGACCGTTGTCAATAATAGACTGCGGATCTTTACGCAAAATAAAATTGATTACGTAGAAATGTTTACCGACTTATCAATACTGGCAAACAATAGCGGTGGTCATAATAAGAATAATAATAAAAGTAATAGACTGTGGATCTTTATGCAAAATAAAATTGTTTTGCATTCATTGTGAGAACCAGGAATAACATAAAAATTAATTTTATCCTTTAACGACTTTGTTACAGTAAAAGCAAAATTACAACATTCTTGAAGTTGTAAAATCTTTTGCTGTTTTATATTTCGTCCAAACAAATTTTTTCATAAATGCCTAAAGATCCGCAGTCGAATCATGAACGTTTGAAATAAATCAACGACGGCTGTAGACAGTGAATCGTAGAAAATATCCTGTATGGCACAAAGTATATCCAGATGAATTGTCATGAAATTTTTAAGGAATTTATGATCGTGCCGTATTGCTGCGACACATTGTCTGAATTTAACAATAATGACCTTCACTAACCAAATAATTGGCCGTTATTTGATAAACGCAACGCTAATTTGCACGCATAGGCTTGTGTGTAACGAGCTGTTTCGTCTTAGCTTCCTAGACGATTCTACATGTTTGGATCGATGAAGATCTGTAAAAATAAGTTATCTTTTACGCATCATAGGGATAAAAAGTATGGAAGGAATCATGGTTGAAGACTCAACCATTACGTCATACTTTGATGCGGAGGTTTTGTCGGTTATAAAATGAATTTTGTTCGTAGAAGTTGTAGATTTTAAACTGAATTACTATTTGCTGACACAAACACAGCCATGGCGTGAATGTAAACACACCGTTAGGCCATAAACTCGGTTCGATCTATTAAGAAATATTAGACTAACTACTTTCTGTATATGTATATATATATATTAGAAATGTAAACAATTTACTAAGTGAATAAGTAGTACTAATAAAATTAGACTTTACTCTTTTACGAGAACTATTGAATTTTGCAGCGATTTAAATATTCATAAAAGTGAAATTTAAAATATTTTCTAAAACAATAAAGTATGGCGACAAATTCTAATAGTTTAAGTGAAGAAGTAAATAAAATTGTAGAAGAAGATACTATTGAATAGATTCGACTGATTTTAGATGGGAAATTTTTCTCTGTTGCACAACAGAATTTAAGTGACATTAAGTGGCATCTGCGTAATACTCACACATTAGTTTCACACATTACTATTACACTAACCGTGTTTAGTCCTCAGTAGTACCATCGTTAATGTTGCAATTCGAACAATCTAATGTTACAGCTGGATCCCGTCACAGGCAAAGAAGATACTATCGAGGAGTTGTTGGATCGAGCGGTAAAATGTGCTCTCTGGTTAAAGAAGAAAGGAGTGCGAAAAGGAGACATTATTGCGATTGCGTCGCATAATCACCGTGATAGCTTTACCCCGTGCCTCGCCGCGCTTTTCATTGGTGCAACGTTCAATCCTTGGGATCCAGGGATGAATACTCGTAAGAATTATTATTATTTTTTATTATTATAGACGGACTGAAGCCCTTTTACATAAGTATTTACAATAAAAAAGGAAAAAGAGAAAAATACAAGACTACTCGACTAATAACAAAGAATGGACATATACAAAAGAAAAATAGTGGTACAATTGATATTGTATTATCATATAATCTTGCGTAGTTGCATTTTAAAATTTTGTAAACATTCAATGAAAAAATCAATACGAATATAAATAGTGCATGATTTTGCA
>CM052328.1:7723127-7821951 GCA_028455615.1 Lasioglossum zephyrum | reverse complement strand
ACAATATTTTTCAGTAAAAATGTTGAGTTAAATATTCATTTAACTAGAAAGCACTTTTGAGTGGTAATGTTTACGAACGCGAAATCTATTTAAGAAGAGCCCTCGCACTTCTGCCTTCAATTAAACTCACTGAAAGTCGTTTCATCGGTGTCTGCCTTCATTATCAGTAGACTGCGAAGCTTTTATGCATATATGGCTTCTGATGAAAAATACCACAGTACAAAATTTGACAGAATATAATAAGGATTTCATTTATTCCATACCTGCAAAGGTTACTACTACTGAAAATAAGATTTTATTTGATTTCACTTTCTTAAAATTCGTCTAAAAAAATTGAAAATTGCATAAAAATCCGCAGTCTAATTATTTTTCAGTATGTTTCACGTGACATCTTGACGACTTAAGTGGAACGTTTAGATGTTAATTGATAGGATATTTAGATGGTAATAATATTATTTTAATTTTGATTGCAGGTTGGATGCACTCGGGTGACCGAGCTTATTATAATGAGAAGGGAGAAATATTCATCGTTGATAGGATAAAAGAGATCCTCAAGTATAGAGGTTACCAAATATCACCTAGTGAAATCGAAAATCTGTTGCAAACACATCCGGGCGTATTGGAAGTAGCAGTTGTCGGCATACCTCATCCCATAGATGATGAACATCCCGTTGCTTTCGTTCGGAAAATGTCTGATGTAGAAGTATGATTACCTGCTATTTCTTTTTATTTGGAAAGGTGTATTCAAATATTTTTTGAAGCTAACAACCTATTATCTTTTGGATAATTAGACTATGGATTTTATTCATTGATGATAAAAACGAATAAGTACAATTTAAAACAGTGAACAGGTTGAAGGGTTTGAGAATATTAATTTGTTAGTGTCTGCTTATTAAAACCAACAAAGCAAGAAAACAATTTCTATTTGGTCCTTGTTTCTTGCAATTGATACAAACCATTTTTATTTTGCATTAACATTCGCAGTTTATTGATAATATTCATAGAATTCTTAAGGATTTCAAACGAAGTGTGTTCTGAAAAATTTAAAGAGAGACTAATTACTATTTAATGTGTAACTATTAATAATTTAAATATTAAATATTAATTAAATCGAATTATTCCATTCTTAAATTACATTTCAAAGATCTATTAAAAAGTGTTAATATTTCTTTTAAACAAACAGCAATTTTTCGTTAATATTTATAGCATTTCAGTTAATTTCTCGTTTCAATAATTTATTATTATTAATTTACTGATTGATTATCAATTAGACGATATCATAATCGAATTATTGTCGGTTGATAGTGTAAGAATGTAAGAAGTTGTACGATTTAAATTATGCTACGGTTTTATGCTTTTCCAGGTGTTAATTTCATGATTTTTAATTTAATTTGCAGGTATCCGCAGATGAATTGATGATGAAGGTTGAAAAGACATTTGTGGATGCTTATAAATTACGTGGGGGTGTAAAGTTTGTAGCAACTTTCCCTTATACTTCTTCCGGCAAGATAGAGAGGTCACAGCTGAGAAATATAGCGAAGTCATTCGTAGTTCGTTAAATATTTCACATTACTTTTACGTAGAAAGACTAATAACTAAATTTGCTTACTATTTTTGTTGAAAACAGTGTCATTATATGTACATACTATTAACTTAACTGACTACTAAATACTAGTAATGACTACTTTTTCATTTCTTTTATTTACATTGATTAGCAAACGACATGCTTTCGTATTTGTTTTAAAATTAAGTGTTTATATTGTCAAGTGTTATTTTTAACCTTTAATTTAAACCTTGAAAAGTTCTGATGTTTCTGTGAGAATAAATTTTAAGAGAGCCCTTAAAATCGAGCCAATTTTCTTTTTGAACCTTTCTGAATCGTTGAAGTGTCCCCATTTAAAAATTCTATTTTACACCTTCAGTTCAAGTCTTGAAAAGTTCTGAAATTCTTACGAGAATACATTCTAAAATTGAATTGAAGCGACCCCTCAAAGTCCTCCATTTTTCTTCTAGCTATCAAGTCAATTTTTGCTGAATTTTGTTCATTTTTCGACATGATTTGGTACCTCTTTTTGAACCTTTTTAAAACATCTAAGGGATAAGCAACATAGTCATCAGAAATAGTTTAACAAATTTGTCAATTTTATTCAGCATAAATCTTAAACACTTGTCAACATCATCTCAACGACATCTCCTTTATTCGTATCCACGAGCCTTAGATGCTTTGAACATGGCGACCAAAGAATCCAGGGTTTCCAGAGCCGTGGGTTCAATTTGATCAGCCGGGAGCACGAATCCATGACGACCAGTGTCACGAAGTTCATAAGTGTATGTCACTTTCTTGTGGAAGGTACCCTTTACCCAGTCCACGGAGCTTCCGCTAGCAATGTCTGAAGAGAAAATGTAAAATGTAACAGATGGATGCACGTAATAATAAACTATCCGATTTTATTAATTTATGAATTAACCCTTTCATTAAATGCTCAGTGGCGACTCAAGTCAAGTAGAGGCTCTAAGCCACTGGTTCTTAACCGGTGTTCCGCGAGCTTCTTGCAAGTGCTCCGCGAAATTCCGCGAAATATATTACATATATATTTAATAATATATTTTCTAAAATATATTTATCTCCACGCGGCAAATTTCTCATAAATCACAAGTGTTCCCTCACTTCAAAAAGGTTACGAACCTCGGCTCTAAATGGTAAAAATTTTCGGGCCTTTAAACGCAAGTTAGAAATAGAGGTTGCAAGAAAACTCTCGTAAACTTATTAAGAAAACAGTGGGGCTATATTGAATATTCAGTATATTATATTTCTTTGTACTTACAAATAGTTTCAGCGACGTTTCCGGTTTTGTATGCGGTTCCATAACGTTTGGCGAGGGCCTGGATGGTCTTCTGGCCGATTTCCAGCTGAAAATATGCGAAATAATTGTATTTCTTTCTCTGGTCATATCATCGCCTGGGCGGTGAATGAATGATTGCCTTATTATTGTGCAAACAAAATTATATCTTTTGATTTTCATTATCGATCGATCCGATGAGTCAATTAATTGCTTTAGATGTCACGGAGACGCTCGATAACATCAAAAATCTTGATACAATTATCAGCAATACATTTGAGATAAAATGGAATCATTCATGTGCGCATTTAATAATAAAACTAAAGATACCTTATCCAAAGACAGACATTTTTCTGTTATCAGAAGCTTTATTAATGAATAAACTGCGAATCTTTTCAGAGAATTTCTTTCCCTTGATAACTTTAGTAAATCGTGTATAATAGAACAATATTCTAAACTTTGTGTCAGTCTTTACTGTTTTCTATTTCACTTACTCATTTTGTCATAAAAGTGTAAAATCCAAAGTCTATTAATTAATTAATCAATCATTTGATTCGTTTCATGCTTGACTCACAGTAATAATGCTTCTACTTACAGTAATTAATATTCGGACAGTCTTAAGAAGACGATAACTGTTTTAATATCAGACTAATTCGAAATTTTTTGAGAAGTTAGAACAATTGATTTACTACACAACGTGAAAAAAATGTTTCTTGGAATTGCAGAGAAAACACTAAAACCTGTATTTTCAGTTTAAATGTCAATGAATTTTGAAATTGGCTTAAGTCCATTCTTGGTAAGAAAACACATATTATTCACTTAATAATTGTTGTTATTTTAAGAGGAATTGTAAATTGAACTCTCTTATATACACTTAAATATCTCAATCTAAACTTAAACAGACTTGGGCCACTTTCAAAATACATAAACGGCTCAAAGGAAACATATTTCACTTACAGATTCACTGTAGTTTTCCAAATGTTGTTTCGTGTGGCCGTAAGGGAACATCAAAAGCTGGGAGTAACTGTGGAAAGAAATGTAGGCGTAGAATTTGTTCGAAATCGATGTGATATAGTCGGACATCGACTTGGTTTCAATATCAGAGAATGCAGAGCTTCCTCCATAAGTGTCACTGCATGGGCTGCTGCTAGCACCGCCAGCTGTAAAATAAACAACAAATTATTTGTTTATTTTCCATCATTTTACCACGCTCATATTAGCTTGTCTTGTTGTTTGTTGTATGCGTCAAATGTGGTATCTAAAAAGTTTTTTTATATATTTTTTTCTAACTTATTGATCGACATTTTTTAAAAATAATTTTTACTTGAAACGAGAAAGCATTTGTTTATTTAATTCGCCAACATAGTAAATATAAAGTACTTATTAAAATTTCAGAGCATAATAAGTTCACATTTTTAAATTACTGCACAAGGCGACGTTACTTAATAACAATCAACTTATTATTTTTATATGAACCGTACTGTGGATGTTCGCGAGTTGCAACTATTTAGAAATACTACTGTAAATTACATTTTCTTGTAAACATCTTTCGTATTGTAACTCTAATAAATTTAACCACTCATCGTCACAGGGAATAAATAAATTGTCCTAACTTTCAACTAAATGTATTTAAAAAACTAATAAAAATATAAATATATATTTATAATAATAGTATTGCAATTTATCCACACACACAGCTTCGTTTAAACTTTCAAGTAAAATATGGCATTTTGAAGTAACAGGAGTAGCTCACAAGTGTTCCAAGTAATGTATTGAAGTAGAGATCATATTATTTTGTACAGAAATAAAAAAATAATGATACTCACACATCCATTTGTAGCCCCAGTTCCTGTTGGGGTCACTTCCGTAGCACAGAGCGTTGTATGGCTTGCGTGTCTTTCTCCATAAGCGGTTCTGAAATAAAATGATTGTAGAGGAGGTATATAATGAATATTTATTTTAGATTTATATAGCGAATTAATTTCAGCTAATTTATTCATAATTTATTAATACGTTTGTTCTTTAACTTGTATATAAATAAATGTGCAATATCTTACGAACAAGTTAACGTTACACAGCGAATTTATTTATAATTTATTAATCCTTTTGTTCTTCAACTTGTGATAAATGTGCAATCTCATATAGACAAGTCAATGTTACACAGCGAATAAATAATATAAATAAATATGAAAAAAAATTTCACCAAACGAGAATCGAACCCTAGCCCACCGGCTGGAAGTTTCGTTGTATACCACTTAAGAACTTTGTTTATGAATATCTCAAAAACTATTGAATGTTAGCGTCTATAATGGTACATATTCGTAAATGGGAGACCGAGATCTATAAGTATACAGAGTCTCAACTAGATCGGTGTGACAACGTCCTTTCACTCTCCTTATAAGTCACATTTCTTAGCTGTAAGGCTGAAATAAAGCAAATTCTATTCTATATCTCTGCTTACCGTGGTGTGCGTGTAGACGTATCCGTCAGGGTTGAAAACGGGGAAGATGTACCATTCATGACCTTCAGCCAGTGCCCTAACATCGGGTTGCTTGCTGTTCACCAGCTCGTTCACCACATACACGAGGGTAGCTGGAGAGATCCATTCCCTAGCGTGGATACCACCTTCCAGGAAGACACCTGGTTTGTTATTTCCAAAAGTCAGCTTGACACCTTTGATTTGACGACCTTCGTGAGACTTTCCACCAACGACCACTTGGACCTTGCCGGGGTTGGCCTTGGCCAAGCTGTCCAAGAAGGAGTAGATCTCGTCTAGCTTGTGATAGGTTTTGAAGTTGAATCCAGCCAGGGGTTGCACTGGTGGTTGTTCGCTGTCGATCAGGGTTTGAACGTCAGGAATGAAGGTCTCGTGGGCGACTCCGTAATTGTCCATCATTGCGATGAACTCCGGCTCCTTGTGGGGAGCTACCATCACGTCAGAAAAGTTGCCGACATTGCTGGGCTCTTTCCAGAAGGAGTACTGCGGGATCGTGAAACACATTGTAGAAGATCATATGATATGAAAACAACTTATTCAATGGTACGAGTATAGAAAATATATACTGTCCTAACTAGACTGTGGAATTGATGAATTCACGATAAGAATTAATACATCAAATGCAAAACAATAAAGAGGTTTAGAGAATTTCAAAATACTGTGTGTTGGATTATTTTCAATTTACTGGAATTATTTGATACAGAACAATTTTAAATATACTATTTTTATTCTCCATGAAAATCAAATCAAATTGTTAATAACAAACACGATTGACATTTCGTTTAATTTTTGTTTCTTGTTTAACTGTAGAGTTTTATTAACAAACTTTAGCTGTTAGCTTCTTAAAAATAGGCCAACGTTCGATTTGTTATTATATGTTTTCTTAACTATTTTCTCATTCAAAAGTACTAAATAAATTGATTTACTCAAAGACGCATGAAATTGTTCATTATTAAGTAACGTGAAATTCAAATAAAAGATCGAGGAAATCTTGGGAGTGTCGTAGAAAATTACAAACTGATAATTTTGGTGCTTCGGTAGTTTTAGCGCTAAAAGGTAATGTTCCAACGTGATTAGACGTGGGGGACCACTTTTGATAGTGATCTCGTTCTATTTATTTCTTTCGGTGGAAGTATGAGCGATAGCGAGAGCACTTCACAAGTGGTTTTATCGTGCTAAACTACACACTATGTAGGCTAAGGACAGTTTGATTTGGAAACATTTTCTTCGTTCTGTTCCAGTAGTGTGAAAAACAATTTTAGGAAATTAATTTTATTAATTGTATATTATGTTTTGAACTTCGAAAGATGAGTATTTATTGGAAAATTTTTATTTTGAACGGACTGATAATAACGCTTGGAAACGAATTTGTATAAAAGAGAATTAAACGAAATAAAATAAATATTTATTCAAAATATTGAACTATGCTTTATATATTCATTTATTCTATGTTTTATTATTTTTGAAGACTGCGGATTCATACTAGTCGGAATAAGACGGAACTCATGAACTATATTTAAAAATTATTTACTTTATTACTGATCTCCAAACATTTTTAGTTGTATAATATAATTTGTTGTTTAACGCTCTGATTGTCACGTTATTCATGCATCACTGTTACAATTGTCTAGCTAAATTTCAATGTTAATTCGCACGGTAATAGGAAAAGTACACCAAACATTTACTAAGATTACAATAACAGTAAACCATAATAAATAAAAATGTTCTGCATCGACTACAAGAAACGGGAGCTACACAGACATGTCGTTCCCTCTTTAATAATTTTGATCAATTGAAAATAATATATCTACATTCTTAAATTTATTCTATATCATTATTGTTTTAAATTTTACTTACTCATTTTTGTTATAAATGCATAAAGCCGTAGGCTAATGATAAGTGTTAACTTCTTAGTAACGGATTGAATCGAAAAATGGATCAGACTTATCAGACGTGTTCGAAATACTCCAAAAAGATGCGAATGTGCATAAATATTGTCAGTCCAGTTGCATTATACATACCGAGTCAGAAATCTCTTCGAGGTGACGCAGAATTTCCAGTTGGTCCACAGTCTGAGGAGTTACACGGAACACCTTATAGTTGTCATACTTGATTTGCTCAGCTGTCGCTAAGGCGACCAGCGCCAGGAGAAAGACCTTCCACATGTTACTATGCACTAAAAGAACAAATACCACGATTGGTAACAATTACTAATAAAAATTAAACAACAAAACACTCCGTAATCGCAATGAACCAGGTTTCGAACAAACTAGTCTCACTTCTCAATGTCTACAAGCGCACTAGATTTACCAAAACGTTCTCCGAAGAACAGCTGCGAAGTATTATGCGCATCACTGAGTAATTTGTTGGCACTTTGATACAATGGAGGTATAGCATAAATTCAACACGTGCTCGGTATCATATGCTTCGTACAAATTGGAACGGAAGTAACCTGAGGCTTCCGTCACCATTATTTAACAAATAATGTTTCGAAATACAATAAATTGTAATATGTGATTTCTATCGTTATGAATTCATTCATGAGAAGGCAAAATAAACAAATCTTGACAAATTTCATTACAAGACTATTCTTTTCTGGTCATTTTTAATAAAATTACTTGTTAATTCATGTAATAGCATAATAATTGAATTTATTCTCAATTATTCATTCTCATTCTCAATTATTCATTATTCATTCTCAAGTATATATATTTGTAATATTAAAAACCTTCTGCTTAATAAGAATAATTAATTTCTGTAATTTCTATCGTTATAAATCTATTCATGAGAAGATAAAATAAACAAATCTTGACAAAGTTTAAGATACTACTCTTCTGGTCATTTTTAATAAAATTACTCGTTAATTAATGTAATAGATTTCTTAACTTCGGGCACTATGAATATTTGAATTTCTATTAATTCTCAACAATTCCTCATTCACACAAAGACAAGAACATATGTTTTAGCAAAGTCCGTAGAAAATAAATAAATTTAATCTTGCCATCGATTGCTTTTAACTAAGTGGGTTCAGTGTTAAATATAATATGATTAGTTTACCAACTGCAAGTTTTAATGTATGTAAATAAAACTGCAATTACGATTCGAATGATCAAGTATTTTTTAATTACACAGAATCCACGAGAACGATTGATCAATACGAGTGCAAAAATGTCTGTGAATCCTTTCTACACAATGGATAGACACTCTGATGAATGATCTTACCCTGAACAGCAACAACAGTGATTTGTTGTGATCCGTTTTCTCTTGATTCTATTTAAACGCTTCACCTGCACACGGCACCACGGAATGTCTCTGGTATAGATCGTTATTTAAAAATCATATCATCGATCAATTAAGGAGCACGTTTATTGGATCTGAGTACATCTTATCAGATCTGTTTCGAGAGAGTTATCTTGTCGATCGCACGCCGTGCCACTCGAAATGTCGTCACGGTTTCGCAACCAATGCAGACGATTTTTGATTCCGGGATCTAATTGAAATGTGAGACGTGATTAATAATCACTGATTATAGATGCTACGATCGACATTTTATCCATCCGCGTCACCGATGTAAGGAAAGTCTTCGGTGAATGACTCGGGAATTTGTGATTTACGTCGAAAACGAAAGCTACTGTGTGTGTGTACAAAGTATTCGTACAGCTTTTAAAATAGAATAACTTTTTTATATAATTGTACCGAACGACCTGATTTTTTATAATCAATTAGAAGCATTGGTTTACGAAACGATATGCAAAAAAGCGTTTCCAAAAATTATAATTTACAAGGTTACATGCAAAAATAAAAAAAGCAATTTTTAAAGCTTTCTTATGTTTCGTATATCTATTATTGTAGATCGTTTATAATTCGTAAACCAGTTGACCAATTTCAATGAAATTTTCAGAACGTATATAATTTATACGAGTTTACAAAACACATCTTTAAAATTTTCGTTATTGGCCCAGCTAAAGAAGTTGTAAATTTTTTTCAACATATTTAATAAACGTCATTTACCAAAACTAATTCTTCTAGCCTTACAGAGAAATTGTAGTCGCTTGGTCCATTCATAAAAAAGGTTTTTTCTGATTTACAGTGTGATCAGTTATGCTCCTAATTGTATAGTTAATAAACACCCAATGTTTGGCCGAGCAATTGCAAAGTCCAGTCAATCGAACCTTTAACGTTTTCATGATGTGTACATAAACAGCGGATATTTTCAATTTTTGTAGACTTTTCAAAAAGTGGAACCACATGAAATCTTGCTTTCAGTGGAGACAGCCTTCGTAGATCAAAATACATAAAAATCTTACTACAGTAAAGTATTATCCCAACAAAAATATTCTGTAAACAGGAGCCAAGTTCTCTATGGCCGTAAAAAATTGTGAGATCAAACAAAATATGGGCAAGTTCGTTAGCTTAGTTATTTCGTGTAAAAGGAGGTAGTGCGAGAACTTGGCTGGTGCACTACCGTGCACCTAGATTTGTATAATAAGTAAATAAATTCGTTGGTAATAGTTAAGGTAGTTAAAATGAGAACGCATTAACGTTTCAAGTTCAAGTGCAAGTGTCAGACACTTAAGTATGTATTTTTGGACATTTGCCTGAAATCTAGATAAGAGAAGAACGTGAAAAGAAAAGTCCCATGTGCGAGCAAATCGCGATTATAATCATGTGCTTTGTAATCGAACGTCTGTCAAAGACTATAAATGATATGCAGAGCCGTGTTGACTTTTTTAATGAATGTTGTTAGCACAAAGAGGATTTATCTGATTACAACGGACTTTATAAATATTGAAATCAAAAACGCACTTGTCTGGCTATCGATGATTTTCTTTAATTAAACACAGAAGGTCATCAATTTATCCAAACTAATTAGGACCGAATCGACCGAATCGAACAGCTTTAAAATTACTTATTAATAAACAGCGGATGTTTATGCAAAATACACATTTTCTAGCTGAATTGCAACAAACTGGAATGCAATGTAAATACATTTTGTTTACCAATATGTTTAATACAGGTTTCACTATTATGAATTACTCGTACTCATTGTTGTGATAAATGCATGAAATATGCTGTCTTAAATATTAAATATATTTATATAATAATATATATTTTTTCATTAATAATAAATATATTCATATTTAATAACTAATATTAAATATAAAAGTACTACTTTGCTGTAATTGGAAATGTTATATACATTATAACTAAACAAAATATAAGTGTACAATTCATGTTAACAAAACTTTTTTGTTAAAGTAAAGTTTATTTTTTTATGAACCATCGAAGACTGTTTTTTCGGGATCTTTCATTCACTGGTTCGGATAATTGAAGTTATACTGTATACCTTGAAAACTGAAAATCAATGAAACATTTGTATGTTCATTAAGGACTTTATTAAATTACAATACAACACAAAAGCTTCATTACATTATTTTTATATTTATGCTATCTGCGAACTCCAAGTTTATACATACATTATCTGCATAACAGTATCATAATGTATTTTGTATAGTCTTACTAATAAAATGTGACAATAATGTAATAATACAATCAATACCAACGTACTGAACTTCTTTTTGGTAAAGAATACGTGTAATATACGCTTGAAATACTGGAATGATAAAACTGTATGCCCTTAACAATGTTATGTATTACAATTAGACTGTGAACGACTAGCACGTCTACTGATTTATATTGTACGTGCCTATTTTTTTCATAAATGTTGCATGTTTGGTTTATAATATTTGCGACGAACTTAATTCGTAATTATGAACAGTATACCTAAATAAATGATATGGATACGTATAATCGTAGTAATATAATAATATAAATTAAAAGATTGGAATATGTTGTGCATATTTAATAAATTTGTGAATTGTATTCAGTCGTATCATAAGTAATGCGAAATTATTTTTCCATTTCCAGAAAGTGAAATACAAAAATCAATTATTATTTTCCTCTATTTTCTGTGATCTATAAAATAAAATAATATTTGTCATTTATTTTTCTGTATTTCACATTACTTGCGCGACAACATAACAAATCCAGTTTATTTTCGAATAGAATATGGCGACTTTAATTTATCGTGGATGTTCCATATCCGAGTTTCGATGCTTCCTGAAACATGGCGACCAGAGAATCCAGAGTTTCTGCTGCAGTCGGTAAAATTTGATTTGCTGGTAAAATAAAACCATATCTTCCTGTGTCTCTAAGCTCATATGTGTACGTTACTGGAGTCTTATAAGTACCGCGCACCCAATCCATAGATCCTCCAGATGCAACATCTGAAAAAACAAGGTAAGGTGTTTTAAATAAGATATACGATTTCGGAAATAAAATATATCTATTTTAACAATCGAAACCACAAAATAAAATATTTCTATTTTAACAATGGGAACTACAAAATAAAATATTTCTATTTTAATAATCTGAAACACAAAATAAAATATTGTATTTTTTGCCTACTAAGGTTTGTTGGTAAACATACAGTATATCTTATCACCAGGAAACTATTTCTACTCATAAACTTATTGAATGCGAACCATTATTTTCAGCAATAATGTGTAAAATTGAAATTGAAATTAAAGACAAAGTCCAAATATTTTAAATATACTTTAAATAAAATATTATTTTCAAAAATTACTGTATCAAATAAAATATTTTCTTTTCAAAATTGTACACATATTAAAATACTATTTTCCCCAGCACTGGTTGAAACGAAGACTAAATGTGTTATTATCAAATTTATGCACTCTTTTTGGAATGAAATAAATTGTGAAAAAGTACTGTCTAAGTATTGAAGAGCCCATTGTTCGTTCATTGTTATTTCAATGAAATGTCTTGACAGTTTTCCATTAAGATTCCGTCTGTGTGACCGTTAGAACTGATAGCTAATCAACATTGCAACCTTGCTGTTGCACGTGGAGTCGAATAATAAACGTAGGCCTTCCCACATTTGACCCTGTCTTTCGTCTATTTTAATCAGGCCATGCGTTGCCTCGTCTGTTTAAGAATCAATTCACTTACATATTACGTCGGCTATGTTTCCGACTTTGTATCTTGTCCCGTATCTCTTCGACAAAGCGTTTATGGAGTAGTTTCCGATTCGGTACAGGTCCGAGTAGTTTTCGATCCTTTCCCTCGTATGGCCGTAAGGGATGAGCAACAATTGGCTGTAACTGTGGAACGCTATGTACGAAAATATCTTGTCGTGAATGCTGGCGATATATTCCGACATAGACTTCGTTTCTATCTCTGAGAATGGTTTGCTGCCTGGGTAGATCTCGCTGCATGGATTCGGACTGGTACCACCCTCTGAGATAATAATAATAATTAGACTGCGATTTTTTCTGTATTTATAAAGAAATTGGTTGGCTAAAATATATAGGGTAGGGATACCAGGCGATATGTTTTAAATAAATTTTGGTATTTTTGGTAAAGTGATCGTACCCTTTACCCCTGCATTCTAGTATATTACGATATCTTTTCTTGTCGTGCGTCCGCTCCCACGACTAGGAGGGTTCCCTTTTATTAGGTTTTTATACTTAGTTTTTAGAAATTTTTTTTTCTTTCTTTAATCTGGACAGAGCGGATTGTTAATTTAATTTTAATAGCTTTATTAGGTATAAGTACTATTTATTTATTTGTGACACGTTTAGATTAAAGTTTTTGACGATGTAATCACTGACAAGTAGGAAAATAAAAAAAAATTATAAATATTGTCTCTCACAGCTTTTACTACTCCTTCTAATCTACAATTATATTTAGTTCTCACCTTCGATTATAAATCTACGAGTATCTGTTCGGAATTGTTCACCTTTTGGATGTTTTGAAGTACAATTAATTGGACCGTTTAAAAAGGAATAACATCCCTATTTTAAAAAAATTGACATTTATCCTTCCGTAAACAAAAATAGACTAAAAATTTTAAACTATATAGTGACTTTCGTGCCACTCTGTATATTTCTGATCTAAGTAAATAAAATGAATATGCTAAACTATAATGCATATATCTGAACTGGCAATTTAAAAACGTCGCCACAATCGACATAGGAGTTGAAAGGGTTAATGTACATATATAATTAAAAACTGAAAGTGTGATAACAAAAAGAAATATTAATGTAACAATTAATAAATGATAATCATTGTGTACTGTTCATCAATAAACTGCGGATCTTTACGCAAAATAAAAATTGTCTGCATCGATTGCAAGAAGTAGAAGTTAAATTGAATGTTATTTCTTTCCGTAATGATTTTAATAGAGGAAAAATCATATATTGATATTTGTAATAATTTAAATTTTCCAACAATTTTGATTTCATCTAACTCAATTTTTCTATAAATGCATGAAGATCTGCAGTTTATTTATTAATAACCTGCCCAATGGAAGTTCCAATTCCTGTTCGGATCAGCGCCATAGCATCCCCTTCCACTTGGTTGTCTAGTTTTTCGCCAAAGACGATTCTGAACAGAAAATTGTACTTTGCACCATGATTCTTCTTTTAATTAGCCGATCGGAGTTGTCACGCAATTATCGCGCGTTGTATTCGTATCTATCGATTAAGTACAAGACCGTATACATTTCGAATTAAAAAACGTTGCAACTGATTGAAGTTCTTGACTAATTATAGATAACGATTGATTGCTGATAAAACACTCAGGAGAAACCCAGATTTTATCTGTAATCGATGCGCAGGAACATCGTCTGAATAACTCTGCAAATATGTCAATCTGCGTTTGTTTGTACACAGAACCAATTGTTTTTGTGTCGAATAAACAATTGTTCTAACGGACTTGGAAATTCAATTTATCGTTAATTAACATATTTAATTATCAACCTAATATCTCGAATGAATGTAGAAGTGATTGTATCATTTCGAATGTATAAGTATTAATACTTCAAGACGGACAAAGAACGACAAAGAAAAAATTGTACAGTATCGTATCGCTATTGTAAATGATTATAGACAGAGGAGCTTTGTGCATTTATAGCAAAATGGAGAACATGAAATTCAAAATTATTTTTTCCTTTTTAGTGCACTTTAAGACTTTATATTTTGTTTATTTTCTACTTTTTAGTCTTCTTTAAATAGAACGCAAGATATAGTAATACTAGTATGAAATAGTAAGAAATTTTCTAAACGCAGTTTAAAAAAAATTAATTTTAATATTGCATTGTCATGCAGTTTTAAGCTATGTTTAAAGTTTCAAGTCTCTAGCTAATACATATAAGCGTGGTAATAGGTGAAACTTATATGAAACTCGTATAAAACTCGAGTTTATAAAATGAATTTAAAAAATTCATGAACATTAACGAAAAATGAAATCATAATTCATTAGAAAATACAAGAAATAATTTTCAAAAAGAATCCAAAAAGCGACGTTAAATAAGGAAAAAAATATAAGGAAGAATTGAAAGATGAACAGAACAAATTGCCGGTCAATATCATTATTAATAGCAAACAAAAGTTATTCCGTTTGTAATGGTTGATCCTGTGCAACATGCTTATACAACAGTTTGTTAAATGTTTATTTTTACCCTGGTATGTGTGTACTCGTAACCATCCGGGTTGAATACCGGGAAGATGTACCAGTCGTAAGACTCAGCCATGTATCGCACACGGGGATCGTCGCTTAGTATTAATTCATTCAGGATGTACGTTACAACGGCTGGTGATATCCATTCTCTGGCGTGAATTCCGCCTTCGATGAATATACCAGGATTTCCTTGCTTGAAAGAGAGCTTCACGCCTCTTATGCTTCTTCCCTCGTAACTGCGTCCACCGGTTAGGGGTTTCACGATTGCAGAATATTGTGACACCAGAGAATCTAGCCAACGATAAATCTGAAGAGGAAAATAATTATTAGACTGTGAATTTTAAGCAATTATAATAAAGATGGATAAATGAAATAGAAAACAGACATTAAAAGAGTTAAAGAACAGCCTTGAAAAGGCTGAAATTTAAATCAACTTCGATTATTCGATGATTTCATTTTTTAATCAACGATTGCCGAGTGACTTTATCAATCGATTGAATCAATATAATCATTTTTCAGTTTTACCAGTTTTAAATCGTACACATAATTAATTAATTAGTTTATCGATCGTAATTTATCTTTCGGATATTATGAATTTTATTCTCGGCGCAACGCACAGTGCGGCATTAAATGGATATTCGAGACAAAAATCATAACTTTCAAACTAATCAATTTTTCACCTAAGTACCTTAATAATTTTTTAATGGGAATACAAAGATGCATCGATTAATGCACCAAAAATATAAGGTTCATTAGTACCTTAATAAGTTTTTAAACGAAATACAAAGATGCATCGATTAATGCACCATAAATATAAGGTTCAATTAGTAAAAAAGTTTATTCCAATTTTTTTTTAATGAAGAGTTTTTTATGATTAGTTATGATTGCAATTTGTTGTCAATTGTATACCGTACAACTTTTGTTCGAAATATTTTTTAATTGTATGGTTAAATTTAATTATATCTACTATTATGCATAATTATTTACTTCGACCAAATCGCGATTACGAATGCATTTCTCTAACAAAAATTAAATAACATCGAGTCTTGCAATTTATCGCAGGAAAGAATTATATAGCAATATACTACAACATCTTGTTGATACAGAACAGCCAAAATTATAGGATGTTTTGAACCGTTTCTTTTTTTGTAAATTGCATTTTACGGAAAAAACGCAATTCCTAAATTGCCAGTTAAAACTATGCATACCTCTGGTCGAATTCACCGTACCTAAGTTGTAACAAACAGTTTAAAACAAAAACGAACCTAAAAGAGTAATTAGGGCACGAGTAATCTAACTTTTTAGTATTTATAATACAGTAAACTGTTGGCTGTTACTGATCCCCTATTGACTTTCTCGGATACTACTTTTTGTTGGATAATTAGATTAGAATCGAACTATGATTATTTTGATTTTTGTCCATTGCATGCCGCACTGTGCAACGGTTCGATCATTTTTCCACACAACACATAGCTATTTTGTAGGAATACTATACGCTGGATTCGGATTTGAATCTTCCGGTACAATTTTAATTGATTAATGACCAACTCTGTCCTTCAATTATTTTGATTGAATTGTTTATCTTACCACGTCCAGTCGATGATAGCCGAACCAATCGAACACTCCCCTCGTGTTTCGCCGTGGATTCTCGTCGTCGATGTACCGTTGCACATCGTCCATCATCAATTCATGATCAAGCTGCGTTGCATTAACAAGGGTCATGAACTCTTCGACTTTCTTCGGTGACATCATAACGTTCATGGTATCGTTGACCCTCGGCTGCCCCCAGAAATTGTAACCATCGTCATCTTGTATCTTCTTGAGTGCTTCCAGACCGGAAGTGTCCGGAACAAAGATTTTATACAATCTGTATCCATCGTATCGCACCACCTCTTCAGCATGAGTCATTCCGAGAATGAGAAGCAAATACCATGGCGCCACTGTCATTTTAAATATTAATATATGTCGATCAAATGAGATTTGGAGTAAATGAGAATTTCACTTCTACGCCAATTCTCTAACGATTCTCATCATTATATCTCACTATGCAATTTTCTTTCCAGTTCTCCAGAAGACTCTTTTTTTCTATTTGAAAGATTCTGTAATATTTATGTGAAGTAGTTTGAGTCTTCACTTTTTATCTGTATGATTTTGTACTTTTTTCGCTTAGCTTTCAATTTTCAACAGTTTTATAGTTTCTCGTTGTTTCTATTTGAAAAATTCTGCAATACTTGTGTGCAGTAATTTGAATCTTCACTTTTTATCGGTGCGATTTTGTACTGTTTTCACTCAGCTTCCAATTTTCAACAGTTTTGTAGTGTCCTTATATTTTTTATGAAAAGTTCTGCGATGTTTATGCAGTAGCTTTAAGCTTCACTTTTCATTAGTGCGATTTTATACTTTTTCTTCCGCAGAATAGTACGAGAAACGATTTTCTAACGGGATCTCGAGGAAACTGAACGAGTTCCTCGTCCACGTGAATGAAATCGTGCCAGAAACCACTGATACCGGTTCTAATCCGCCTTGTTTCCTCGCGATGCAACTCCCATGTGCGCGTTTAAGGTGAATCTGCTCGCGCCTTTATATATGTAGATACGGTAAGCAGCCGCAGGCGGTAAAAATATTCTGTACGTGAGATAAGTGTAAACAAAAAAAAAGAAAAAAAGAAATACGGGCGACACATTTGCATGCAAGATGGCCCATGGGAATTCTCGCGTGATTGCAAACAAGACTTCTTCATGGTTAAAGACCTCGGAGGTACCGTTCGAATGTATCGATACAGCCAGGTTGTCGACATTCGCCCGCGAAAGAATGCCTTATTCACAAAATGATATTTCGAACGGGTTTCGACGGTTTGGAGTAACTTCGTACAACTGGTGATACGAAATTCTAGTATCTCTGAAATGATTATGCAAAAATAAGTAGACTACTAGATCTTTATGCAAATCCTAAATTTTCTGGCTTGTTTGATAAGAACCGGAATGAGGATCAAGTTCAATTCATTAACTAGAAAATTCGTTACCGGTAAAAAACAGTTTTCCTGGTATCTTACAAATATGCACATTATGGCGTAAATATAAATAAAAAAAGAATCTTATTACTGTAGGATCTAGCTTTTATACTAAATAGAAATTGTTCGTATCAATTGTAAGGTACATGAGTTACATAGACATTGAAAATGGATTGAGAGTAATGCAACAAGTACTTTTAAATTCTTTAAATATTATCGCTACACTATGAATCTTTATGCAAAATACATTTTGCTGTCTCGTTTTGAAGAAAAGGAAGTTACATAGAAATTTATTTCTCATGTTGATAATTTTAATTATTTGAAAAGATAGTGCCAATACTCTTCTTATATTCTTCGAATACCTTCACAGTTTAGTGATAACTAGACTGTGGATTTTTATGCAAAATAAAAATTGTACGCATTAATTGCAAGATGCAGGAGCTACATCGACATTTATTTCTTTTCTTAACGATTCTAATCAGTTGAGTGTATGAATATGAAATATTGTTGGGATTCTATTAATAACTCCACTTTACAAGAATATATTGAAATATAATAGTGGCAATGTTTCTCCTTTTTAGTGCATTTTAATATAAGCGTGACTTATAAAAAGTTTTTTATATATCTTGTATATTTTCTACTTGTTAGTCTTTACTACCTGAGATACTCTGCTGAGATTTCTTTTATCTCCTAAACGCAAAGTTTAAAAAAAATTTCTTTTTTTTTAATATTGCATTGTCATCCAGTTCTGAGCTATGTTGAAAATTTCAAGTCTCTAGCTCATCGGGAAGTGGTTTAAAATTCGATTTCAAGATTTGACGCATAAAACAACAGCAACAACAACAACGACAACTTGGTAAGCTAATATAAGCGTGGTAAAAATTAAGGAGAGATTCGGAACCAGTGTGAAAAACTCGAAAAGTTTCAATTTGCTGGACCGTGTAATCAAACGATTGAGATATATATTTTTCCTTCATTCCAAGGTTCACAGAATGAACTAAGAAAATTGGAATTTAAATAAAGTCTAGTTACCATGCCAATATTCGAACTGTTTTTAGGATTTTAAAACAAACGATGAGGTGGCTGAATTGATGAATAATTTGTGGTAGAACGATACTCAACCCTTAGCACTCGAGTGGCGACACAAAGTCACCACTAAAAATTGCTATACCATTATTCAAAATATTGTTTAGATTATTAAGTATGTTATTGATATCTAGTCAATCACTAAACATGTAAGTTACATCAATTTCAAATCTATAAAATAAAAAAATTAATAAATGTATAATTTTCCAGTTAAAAGAGCTCTGACTACAAAGGGTTGAATACAAATTAAAGTGAAAATTATGGTTATAATTAGACTGTGGAATTTATGCACTTGTAAAAAAAAATGTTTCAAATGCAAAACAATAAAAGCATTTACGAATGTTAATTACAGTTCAGAATATATTCATTGTTACATGAAGAGAAAAATCTGATTACGCAGATGATTCACGAACAAATGATTTGCGATCTTATACAATAGAAACGTTTCTTTATAGTATGCAAGAGTGCGGAGCCATAATTGAAGACCTCCGAGTGTTTGCCCAACAAGATTTTAGGATCGGATAAGGTAATTTGCGTATATTAATTACCGCGCTAATGAACGAATGTTAAGGAGATTTCCTCATTGAACCTGCATGCTTTTTTTGCATGCTGCGATTGTGTTAAGTAGGACGTTGAACACTGTTAAACTTTGTCATTCTTTTTGTTTGCCAGATGGAGGTGTTATCAAACAAACACAGTTAAGTTTACGTGGAGTTAATACAAATCTTCGCTTAAACAGGTGGAGTCCCTTTTCCGATGGAATTTACTACAACAGAATGTTGATTATCCGAAGTCTGTAATCCACGAGGAACCAAAATGTGGCAGGAGGCTCTGAATTTTTAAGAGGACAACCAAGAACAAACTAGAGCAGAAAGCTCTGATTCGATGGTGATGTTACGCGTACAATGCTTGCAAGTTTGCAGCTAATCAGTACGGTACTCCACGCTTCCTGCTTGACATAAGAATGTTCTGGAGGTATATGAAAACGCAATAAAATCTTTGAAAATTTGACAAGATATAATTCTTACTAAATTAATGCAATTACCAAAGTTTGGGTTCGATTCACTACACCGTTTAATATTTATAACAACTTAAAGTTTGCACATTTTAACACGTGTTCTTATGGAGAATTCATAAAATTCCACTTCAAACCCTATTTAAACCTTGCAAAAACGCAACTAGAAACTCCAGTTTTTTATATATAGTAAAAATTACGTAATTAATTATGTTCAAAATTTATTACGATTCACTAAACAGTTACAGAGCAAAAAATTATAAATTGTTACAAAACTTCAAATTTATCGTGTTGTCATCTCATTAGCATGAAAACGAATCATCAATCAATAATCGAAGAAGTACTTACAATTTTTTATAATATAAAGACAATTCGATGAAACAAATAAATATAACATGAAATTTACTAATTAAACGTAAGCTTTTAAATTAAAGTATTTTTTAATGCAAAATATACTCATGAATGGCTTTCATTGCCAATATATTGATAGATTTCGAATTTCTTGTACTTTTGTCTTCCATTGTACCTCCAGAACATCCTTCACCCTTCCGTGTTCTCTTACGCCCTCTAGGACGTATTTTGATTCGAGTGAGAAACAGAAGGCCATCGTCGTGATCTCGTCGGTACAAAAGGCCACTGAGGAAATTCTCGTCGGTGAGAAGTAGTGAGAAGATAAATTGTCACGCAACCATCTTGACACCAACGAGAGACTGTTAGTGTCTTGTCGGTGAAATCGATTATCATGAATCGTTACATTCTACACCGAACGTATTTATAATATTAAAAGTAAAACTCGAGGACAGAAGATTCATAGAAATATTAAGAAAGTATTGCAGCATAATTTTAAGAAAATCAACAATTCCGGACTTTAACTTTTCTACGAGATATTTCAATTTCTACTTTCAAAGTATTTCATAAACGAGAATTATTACCTTACACTTTTTCATACATAAATGTTCGATTAATCGATCTGTGGAAAAGAAAATATGTAATAGAACTTGAGATATAGAATAAACTTTATAACATGAATATTCCCGCGCGTTAATTTATTCGATACAATTCACAGAGAAATTTATTATTTCTGGTTGTTCAATGTTTATAACAATCCCTTTCACCAACGATAATGTTAACCTGCACTCCCTTGACTATCTGACCATCAAATTTTTTAGTCAAAATAGACAACGGATCTCGAGATACGAAATAACTTTTAAACCATGCACATTCGCATTAATTTATTCAACATAAATAGTACGATAAATTTATTGATTCTATCTGTTCAATGTTGATAATAATCCTTTTGCCATTTTAATTGTTTACAGTAAAGTTTTCCTTACTCTGTTCTTCAACATATTTTCTTTTCCACAGATCGATTCTTCGAACATTTATGTATGAAAAAGTGTAAGGTAATAATTCTCGTTTATGAAATACTTTGAAAGTAAAAATTGATAAACCTCGTATAAAAGTTTGTAACAGACCTGTTCGGTCCAGGTCCGTTAGGGCCTGTTCAGACACGGCGGAAACCGCGCGTTTTCGACCGCGCAATTTTTGTTTTTGATTGTTCGACCGCGCGGTCACGTGTGAACGAATGCATTGACGCTAATGTAATTACGTCCGCGCGCGGTTACGAAAACGCGCGGTTTCCGCCCTGTGTGAACAGGCTCTAACTAGACGTATTACCAACCGCGAAACCGAAACGCGCCGACGATAGCCGAGCGACACCGAACCGCGACGCCACCGGAAAACCCGAAAGATACCGCGCCGCGCAGTACCCCTCGCCTACCAACGGAAAAAGGGCATAAAAGCCACGGTACGACGAGGCTCTTCCTCTTTAGCGCTTCTGGTTTCGGTACTAACTAGTTTTCTCGTTTTAGCTTTCTCGCTTCCTGCTCGCACAGCACCGACACGACGCGTACGAACGCAGCCGTAAGGATATACCTGTGAGTACCCTTTTCCTAGATTCCCGAAACCGTACGACCACGCTATCGAAGCACGTTGCGACAGCACTTCGAGGAGCATTCCCCGAACCGCCGGAAATTGTTGCGACAACGACACCGCAACGGCGAACGAAGGTTCGAGACGCACGGCAGCCATTACGAAATGTCTGCACGCCGTCGCACCTGACCGATCCATGTCCTGAGATCGTCGGCGTCGCGGCTATCGAAATCGTTCGATCCGACGTCGTCACGATCACGACGACCGACCTCCGTAATTTCTCGCCGCGACAACGAGACACGTTGAGACGTCCGTATACTCCGCGAGGTTGAGAAACTGCGACAGTTTTTTCCCGACATCTCTGACCGCCGTTCCGTGAAACGATACCGTACCGTTGTCCGCGACTGTTAGTGATACCGTCTGACCGCGCCGAGAAAACCGTGTCTGCGATTGTATGTGATACCGTCCGACCGCGCCGAGAAAACCGTGTCGAGCTATGAATACGAGGGTGAGCGAACGACCGGGAGTGAAATCGGAAATATCGTGAACAGTGTTTGATTCGAATCCCGATCCCTCCGCGCCGTGACCGCGAACCCTGGAACGACGAGCTACATTCGGCCGCGGAGAACCGTTGTGACGAGTCACCGGGAAATCAGGCTCGTTACATGGCGCCCGAACAGGTGATCTGGTGAAAGTGAAAATTTACAAGTGCCGGCCACGTGGCGAATTTTGAGGTTATCTCGTCGCGAGTGAAGCAGCGCGCGCGCACGCACGCCATCTACCAGTGCCGTCGTGAAGTAGTGCCGGTACACGCACGCCGCCGGACGGTGACAGCGCGAGTTCCCCACGAAAACAGATCGCGATCGTACGAGTGAATGCCGTCGGGTCGGACAAGGAAACCGACGGACCTCCCCGCGAAGGGGTCACGAACGCCCATGCTCAACCCCGCCGTCGGGACAGCACCGCGTCGCAGAGGTCGCCACGAAAAATAACCAGTCTTATTCACGTTTGTCACAGATCTCCAGACGTTCCAGCAGTACCAGCGGTGGACGTGGACCAGGAGTGGGACCTCGACGAGCTATTTCGGGAGCCGGACCTCGACAGGCGGCCAACCACCCCCGACATCGTGATGCCGGGAACCACGCTCCCAACGACCACCACCGGGCAGACGACCGCGCCGGAAGCACCGGCAGCATCGACGAGCAGGACCACCACCGCACCGGAGCAGCCGCAAGACGTGGCCACATGGCCGCCAGTGGTTTCGTTTTGGGATTTGCCCTCAGACCTGGAGGAGATCGACCTGGACCTCACCGCCCCACCGGCCCCGACACGTCGATCACCGAACCGGGAACCGGCCACGTGGTGTACCGAGCCGCCGACCCTCCAGGGGAATCGACCAATACGGAGGCGCCGACGTAGGCGCCACCGACAACCCGGAGCTACACACTGTCCGAAGGAGTCACTGCGTTCACGAGCGACCGCCGAGCAGGCGCTCGAGAAACTCCAAGGGCCGCCGCCCGAAATTGCCGCTGCCCTTAAGCCGGATACCCCGTCCGACAGTCAGCTGCCCCGGCACGCGCCACCACCGTTGACACACCGACGGAGAAGCACCCCGACACCACCGCCGACGACACCGCCGCCGACGACACCGCCGCCGATACCATCGGAACCGCTGTCTACACCGACGGCAGGAGCGACGCCGACGGCACCGAAAGAATTCCTGGCCTCGTTCAGGTTCGATTATAACCACTTGCCGGCTTGGAGACCGCAGCCTCAACCACTCCAGGTCATGAGACCGACGGCCGCGACGCCGCCATCCAACATCAAGGAAGAGGTCCCGCTGCACGAACGGCCAGGGAACAGCGGGAACCCCGTGAACGTCGACGAGTCGGGCCCGCTCACGCTGACGCCGCTGCGGTACGCGGGTCGCTTGTCACCGTGCGTTTGCCTGTGGTACAGCCTACCGACAGGGCGGTGCGTGGAAGTACCCATCCGGCTGGTTTACGGTCGACGGGCATACGCAACGACCCCAGACGGAGCCGAGAGATGGACCCTGCTGTTCGACGAGGGTGGAAAACTACGGCGTTGCAAAAAGCGGGCCCCCGCGACAACACTTTCCGGGGCGGACAGACATTGATAGTGTGCAGTGAAGTGGTGCGCGACCTCCCCTCGCGACGAGGGTGAGCGGACGCTACGTAGGTTAAGGTTAACGTACCGGACGACCCCGGAACGACCTCGCGACGAGTAAGCGGAGTCGGCCCGAAGTTCAGTGCAACAATACGCGTGTAAATACCGTGTCCGTCCGATTAGAAGATACAGACCGGGGAGACTCCCAGCTCGCGACGACCGTGGGAGTCACCGCCTCGAAACCGCCGTTTCTTTTTGTCATTTTGTCTTGCTCCGCTTCCGCCGACATTTTTCAGTGTACCGATCTCTTCTACGGTGAACATGTACGACCGTTTTTTGTTTTTTTAGTTACCCGCATTCAAGCCGTGAAATATCCGGCCAACCGAACCGCGCCGGCATTTGTTAGTCACCGGACGAGGAGTCGCCGCGTCGCGAAAACATAGTTTTCTTCTTTTTGTTTTTCTCTCTTCCGCCCCGTCCGTGAGAGGGTACACCCTAGATGTAAGTGCGTTTGGTTAAGTTTAGCTATAAGTTTCTATTTTATATAGTTACAGGGTTTATATTTTTGATTTATAGTATTTACATTTCAGTATTATAATAAACGTGCCCGCTCTCGTTCGCTCGCCACCGTAATGTGGGAGGGGGGTGTAACAGACCTGTTCGGACCAGGTCGCACCTGACCGATCCATGTCCTGAGATCGCCGGCGTCGCGGCGATCGAAATCGTTCGATCCGACGTCGTCACGATCACGACGAACAAACTCCGTGATTTCTCGCCGCGACGACGAGACACGTTGAGACGTCGGTATACTCCGCGAGGTTGAGAAACTGCGACAATTTTTCCCCGACATCTCTGACCGCCGTTCCGTGAGACGATACCGTACCGTTGTCCGTGACTGTTAGTGATACCGTCCGACCGCGCCGAGAAAACCGTGTCGAGCTATGAATACGAGGGTGAGCGAACGACCGGGAGTGAAATCGGAAATATCGTGAACAGTGTTTGATTCGAATCCCGATCCCTCCGCGCCGTGACCGCGAACCCTGGAACGACGAGCTACATTCGGCCGCGGAGAACCGTTGTGACGAGTCACCGGGAAATCAGGCTCGTTAAAAGTTAAAGTCGGAATTGTTGATTTTTTAAAATTTATTCTTCCATATTCTCTTAACATTTCTAGAAATCTTCTGTCCTCGAGTTTTACTTTTAATATTATAAATACGGTGCAGAATGTAACGATTCATGATAATCGATTTCACCGACAAGACACTAACAGTCTCTCGTTGGTGTCAAGATGGTTGTGTGACAATTTGCCTTCTTACTGCTTCTCACCGACGAGAATCTCCTCAGAGGCCTTTTGTACCGACGAGTTCACGTAGATGGCATTCTGTTTTCTACTCCAGTCACAATATATCCTAGAGGGCGTATGAAATCACCGAATTATTCGAGTAAAACGATCTCTCGTAAGGCTGTCAGTCTTTAATAGTATTACGTCTGTGACCTGGGTATGCTCTGTCTCTATCTACATTGACAAAAGTGGGAGCAGAAAAGATCTCAGGCATGAGCACTAGGGTGGACCTTCGTTATACTTGGCAAAAATTATTTTACAGATTTTTTTGTGGGACAACCCTTAGAATGGTGCCACTGGACGAAGAAAGAATCTGCGCAAAATTTGAAATTGATCGAATAACGGGAAATGGTGCCAAGTCAACTTTGAAAATTTTTTAATTTTGTAACTCGGTTTTCGAATTTGTCTTTTTACGCACTACAGCCATTTAGAAACAAAATGTAATATTGATTGTTTTTATTCTCTTCTTTATTCTAAGCAACAGTTACGTATACTATCATTACCTCACGAAGTTTACAGGTGAAATCGTATCGAGAACACATTATATCAATGAATTTTCAAATAGTCCCACATAATGACGCGATAATACAATTATCAAGTCAGTGTAACGTCACTTGAAAACCAAATTTAGTTCGCAATGCTAAGGTTATTCATGAAATGATGACATCCATTAATGACAATTCTGTGAAATAACCACAACGCGAATATATCTTTATCCATGGAAATTTGCGCTTGTAATCTACAGAGCTTAAATCTACATAAATAAAAATTAAATGCTGTTCGTTGGTAAGCGCATCACTTGAGAAGGGTTGGACCGATTTGGCTAATTTTTTTAAAAAATGTTCGTAGTAGTTCGAATAAGGATTTTACGTAAAGAAAAATTGGAAAAGTTGCTTGATATTTGGACAGGAGAGCGTCTGTCGGGTTAGCTAGTTATTAATAAAAATAGATCGATGATATTCGTATAGCATTCCAATAATACATACTAATGTTTCCCAAATGCTTTATTTAAATATTTCCATACACGATAGTCCACTTATTAAAGCGGTAGACTCGTTTCCAGGATTGCAAGGGTGCGGGATTAGCGTTCTCATTTCTCGATAATACAAACATGCGATTTTTCAGTAGTCAAAAACGCTAGATAAAAGATCGATGTAGGGCAGGGGTCGGCAACCTTTTGAGTCGGAAGAGTCAAAAATTACAATTTACAAAATTTCAGTTTTTAAAGAGCCACAGTTTTTCCTGCCAATAATAAATAGTACTCGCATAAATAAAGTTTTTTGATAAAAAAAAACTAATCTATTTATTCATATATAAGTAGTGTTTTTCACAATAAATTAGATAATATATATATGGCATTATTAGAATCGGTGCCGAATCCCCTCGTTAATCGATTCAGAACGATTTTTAAATGTTTTTTTTTATAAAATAAATAATATTTGCGTATGGAACTGAAGTGCCGCAGCTTCACATCCAAAGAGCCGCATGTGGCTCGCGAGCCGCAGGTTGCCGACCCCTGATCTAGGGCGCTATCTTCCTCAAAAGTCCTATTTTTTCATTTACAGGGCGTAATTTGCATTATTCGGCAATTGCATGGTTCAAAAGGTTTGCGCAAATCTGGCAATAAGTCATCAACTTACGCGGTTAATTCGTTCCACCGCTTTCTGCGTAATTCGAATAGTGCCACCTCTAAAAGATTATTGAAAAATGAATGTAACAGTTCGGAATTGGTTTTTCTAATTCGCTTCTATAAGAATCTCCGTATCTATAAATCCGCGTAAGTTGAGGACTTACTGCATAGGAAAAGGTTGTTCAGAATAATGACCTTGACAACATATTTTAATGAATATGTTACGTTCGTAATATTCAATGAACGCTGAAATAAATAATTACCAAAATTTTTATAGTTGCTATTTTAACCCATGTACATTCTAAAAATTCAAGCTACTTGGACATTAAATGTCAGCCATATATGGTCGACATGGTAGCGAATGTGTTAAAGTTAAAGCAAAATATTCTGATACATATGACGATTACAATCGATCCTTGAATTGGCGAGTCCTTGTTACTGCGATCCGTTCACCAACGGCACTGTAAATCCTTCTTTCGTTCAAGAACACTCACGACCGTTGTTACTTGCGTGTCTAAGGAATTAATAGACTTGCAAAAATTCGAATCACATTACCTGTAGGAATACGTAAATTGATGTTACTTCAATGCTGGTTGCGCTGTTTCGTAATGAATCGTGTCGATTTTAAAGTTAATCGTATACCTGCAATGCGAAATGAGCACAAACAGCGACAACTGAATCGCAAAATAAGTAATCGGTAAAAGGTTAAAAAGGAAGTGAACCAGACAGACAAGGTTTATTTCCGTGTTTTGATAACATAAAAGAAAAACTACGACGGATCTTGTTCTCTTACTATTCCCTATCCTATTATATGTAACTCTTATTTTGTTGCTTCATTGGTCATCAGTAATGTGGAAATGTATAAAATAAATGAGCCATTTATTTTGAAAGTGGCCCAAGTCCATTTAAATTTAAATCGAGATATTTAAGAGTTTGTGTTTCAATGAAATAAAAAATATACTTATAGGATACCAATGTGTCACATTCCTTAAGTATATCTAACAGAGTTAAATTTACAATTCCTATTAGAATAATAGCAATTATTAATTGAATTATATGTGTCTTCTTACCAAGAATGGACTTAGCCACTTTCAAAATTAACAACTATATTTGTCATAAAATAAACGAATGATACTCTCATGAAAAAAGCCACGAATTAATTTGAACACCTAATAATATTTTAATATTCACAATGTCCTTAAATTCGTTATATTTAAATTTTTTAATTGTTTTGTTATAGGTTGTAAGCTGCAAGCGAAAATTGAGAACCATTTATACTCGAGAATTATTACTGTTCAAAATCATATGTACGCGATCGGAATATTGTTCAGAGTAGCTATTGAGATAGCTCGCCTGTTTGCGTACGAAAGTATTGTTTCCGAGCATTCTGGAGATTCGTCACGCGTGACCGTTGACAGTTTTTGTTACATGACTTTGCGTCTATGTTTTGCTGATGAAAAGGGGGTAAAGTACTGGGGGTAAGCTGTTTTCATCAGCAAAATAGCGTTTACGGGGTTGGGTTATTTGTCCTTATACGAGCATAATGGGAACTGTGTGAGGGCTCATTATAAAGAGGAAGGTTTATTGTTCTAAGCTCCACTCATGATTTCAGTAAACAAAATCGTTTTGAGCAATCGTAGAAAAATACATCGTAGAAAAATACTACTTTAGACGCTCATATTATTAATTATAAACATAATCTCGTTAAATAATGATGGAAACAAGTTACAATCAACCTTCATCTTTACAATGAGCCTTCACACAGCTCGTAACATGCTCGTATAATGACAAACAACTCGATCCCACTAACACTGTTTTACTTGTTTTTCTAGTAATATTCTAGTAATATTCTGCCTATCCCTTACCCCCTTAAAATAAAGTAACCATACATCCGCACACTCGACCAGTTTATATCAAAGTTACCAAACCACAGTCCAGCGAGCCAGTCCTAATATCCTGTTGTTAAGAATTACTATTACTGATATATGTATATCATTACGTAAGAACTTTGCTATTTATAGCGCGTAGCTAATTAAATTTCATAAATGCTTACGGAACTTTTCGAAATATTTTTGTTGATGCTTCATTAGGACGTTACATCAGTCGTGTTCATAATTATGAAATAATCAGACAAAGTGATAAAATTAATCTACTCTTACAACATTGTATTTATCTCTTACATTTAACGTTATATTTACAACGGAAACATATTTATGTTTTCTTGTTTACTGTTTGTATCGATTCTGTAACGCCAGTTCGAAAATCAGTATCATCAACAAATAGTTAGTATTGTTCATACGCATCTGCGTATTATACAATATCTCATTAAGAACTGTATTGAGTGACACGAAATTTTTAGCGACGATCTAATTATTGCGTTTTATTTTTATATTGTTTTAAAATTGAAGAAATATTTTAAGACATTTGCATATTAATACATATATAGCATTTTATAAATAGACACTTTTTGTAAAGTTATTATTACTATAATCGTAAACACTTTCATATTATTAATATTTCTTTTTAAAACACGATGTATTTTATATGAAAAAAAAACAAATGATATGTGTCGATATCTGTGTTACAACGATTTAAAACGTTGTTACGATTATCACAATGCATAAATCTGTTCGTTTTGTCCTTTCACTTTCACTCTATACGTTCACCTATTATTTGAATTTCTACGTGTTCCCGCGGTTTAGAGTCAGGGCTGTATCAAAGTAGTTATACCTGAGAAGATCGAAACATTTTTCTATTTTTTCAACGTAACAGAGATGTGTAGAGAAACATAAATCGTGTTAATTACATTGTGATTTTCAGTAGGAAAATAAAGAACTTTCAGCTTAAAAGTGTCGTTTATTCTTTGATGTTTAAGATGTTAACCAATACTAGAAAATTATAAAATATAAATGGGACTCCTAAATGAAGGTAAAATGTTTTCGAGCAATATGGCATGTTAATATTAACTAGCCATTATAATGTCATACTAATTCTTGACGTGTTAAATAAAATGTTATATTTAACGAAAGTGAAAAATAGATTTTTTTTTAAGTTTATAGCTTCGAGCGTGGCGTAACAATACTTTGACAATATTAATGCAGATATGCTGGGATTTTACTGAATTAATAATAAACATAATTATAATTGAACACAGTTATAAAAAAACTAGGACTAGTACACCAAATTAAATCTTCATACTGTGAAGATATGAAATTATTAAAACACCCAATTTCCATTTGATTGCATAGTATGGTTAATGTTTTTAAGCAATTCAAATTATACTTTGCACATAATTGCTCCTTCTTCTTAATTGTAACTTTATGAGTATATAAACATTATAATAAATGAATGTACTCAATATCAGTAAATTTTAGATTGTATACAGTTATAATTATACTGCTAAAAGTTAAATAAAAATGTATTACTAAGTTGATATTTCACGTATTCATTCATTATAATAAATGCATACAATTTATCTAATTATAATAAAATTGGAAGTATAATTATATGGTAAAATAAAATCTGATATTTGCAAAAAAATTTAATTACAAATCACGAAAATAAATGCAATTAATCTTGTTTGTATCAATTAATCTACTAAAATCGTTAGTGTAACATCTATTGTTAACATTAAAGTACTACAATCATTCCCAAACGGACACTTAAACAATTTAAATATTGCAAGCTACATGTAACAATATTATTGTAATCGCTAAATAAACCACTCGATTTAAAGCAACATAAAATAAAAAGTAATTTAAATATGATAATGTTGCACTCTCGTAACTTTCCAGGTGTAGTTTTACCGTAGATTTAATTTTGATAACGAATTAAAAATACTGTTCGATTCGAGGTAATCCTATAGATAATGTAGAAATTGTAAGACTTTCTTAAAGCATTTTGAAACTATGAATCATAGTGTATTATTTTAGTACAACTATTTTAGCATGTTTAACATTGTTTTTCTAATTCAACTTGAAGCGCAATTTTTATTACAGTACATTAAGTAAACTAAATTATGTTACAATCTACAATTGCGATAATAAATCTTGTGCCTTTTCTATTTTTGTAGAATAGATTTTGGCTATTAGATTTTAACAATTTCAATTCATAAAATTTATAATAAATCAAAAAATTTGAAACCAATCCATTAGATTAACAGTGACAGGTGCAATGTTGCAAAAGTAAAAAGAATATAATTAGATGATTGCAAAACTTCATACTCTGCCTAAGAATAAAACACAAGCGGTTCTATTTTAAAATAACAGTTTTAAACGCTCTGGTGGATTCCTTTTTCAATCATTTTCATCAACACACATTCTGTTCTAAAAATATCAAAAGTACCGTGTCAACGACATCATTTGCAAAAATTCCTAAACAGCATATTACGAAAATAAATATAAAAGAAAAACAACACTATCAATAAAACGTCCAAAATATTTACTGCTTCTAATTACGCGTAAAAATTGTATGTTACCCAACAAAACCATTTCCAACAAAAATACCACGTTATCAAGGGTAAAGAGCATAAGACAACAAGATCGCCTCTCGCTACCCTGCGTGTTTATCAACACCCAGAGGTCAGTCTCCGCTTTTGCGATGGGAATCCCAATAATTCTTCCCGAAATTCGTTAAGTATCAAACGGCGGGCAAAAACATGTTCCAGCAAATGGGGGAGTCACTACTAACAATTGCTATACCATCATTCAAAGTATTGTTTACAATTATTAAATATATGTTTCGTTATGTCGATCGTAGATTGTTACTAACAATATTGTTAGTATTTGTTTCGAAAAAAACTATTGTGGTAATTTGCAAATAGTGTTTAAAATAATAATTGATCGAACCAGTGCGCCGAAAGCATAAAAATATTATTATTAAATATGTTGGTATTTAATCAATAAACAGCGGAATTTATGCATTTATGACAAAAAATTAACGTGTAATTTATAATAGTATACAATATGACACAATTCAGTACGATTTTAATTTATTTCAGATTTAAAAAGGCTACTACCGCGGGAAAAAGTTTTCTTAAAATTCCTCTACAAAAGTTGAAAATTGCATAAACAGTCTAGTCATCATAATCCGAACAGCCAACTGCGCCCGCCAAAATTCTGATCCTCTCTTTAGCGGTTATTTGTACAGTATATCATAAAGAATATACATATAAACAATGTATTTCAATGCTAAAAATTGCATTCCATGCTAAAAATCCCTACCCCTTACCTTCCCCCTGGAAAGTGGAAAACTGGAAAAAATAAATTAATTCTAATTTAAATTTTTATAATGGAAACTAATGGCGAAAGTATATTTTATTGCCTTAATTAATTTCGTTAACAATAAGCTAGATTGTCTAGATATATTCATAGCATATTTTGGTGAAAGGTATGCTGAAGTTTTATTGCAGTAATCATGGCAAAAATATTTATTTCAAGTAACTATTTTAAGTTTGTGTTGAGAAACACATTATTGAAATACATATTTCATATACTTGAGAGATTAAATAAACAATTTCAAATAGTAATTCCGCTAATACGAAAATAAATAAATATTTCAAATTATTTAAAATAACATAATTTTGGACATAATTTCTGGAAATATTATTATTTTTTATTTCAAATACTATTTTTTATTTCAAATACTATTTTGTCTTACGATTGTTATTCACTGAATATATTTTATAATAAATGATTTATGACTCGTAAAACTGTTTGATTTCGCTGAAAAATATCAACTTATAATACTAGCAAGTTAAACTCGTTTAAACATTTCAAAAGAAGATAGAAAATTTTTTACTACGAATTTTGGCTTGGGGTGCCAATATTTGTACAGTTTACAGATTAGTTGTAGTTTATGTAGTGAAAAAAAGTACCTCTGGATCGTTGCTACTAAATGTTCCATACACACAGGTTTATATGATAAACGGGACTTTTAACCCCACTCCACCTTACTATTCAACACATTTGTGGAACGTGATATGTATCCCTGAGAATGTAATGATAACTCGTGTGCCAGTGTATTGTCGCGTAGAGCTTGGGCCAAGCTAGAAAAGAATGCGCCCCTGACGGCGTCTTCTCCCCCGACGCGACGTCGACATCGCCTTCCCCAACGCCGACGACGCCGACGACGCCGATGACGCCGCCTACGCGAACGACGCCACGCTGATCGCCGTTTCTAACTCAGTCACGCTTTATCAGCCGAGCCGTAACGCGGAAAAGAGTAGAGGCGTGAGCGGTTCCGAAACTATATCTTCGTGCCACCTCCGTTCAACCCAGATCTCATCGTGCTCCGTCCTTGCGAAACCGTGGGTTGTCCGTTCAGCTGACCGAGGAACGATTCGCAAACCGGGACAGACGAGAGAACGCGTCCTGGATCCGTCATTTTAACGCTTCCTCTTGAGCCCCGCTGTTTTATTGATCGTCCGCTCCGAGCCTCCGAAAACGCCGCGGTGCCGTTTTAAGGGTTGTTCCAGTCCGAGAAATTGGGAAAATCCGCGAACATGGTGAACGACATCTACTACCCCAACACCGAGCTCGCGAAGAACGCGTACTGCGACAGCTTCAAGCGCTACAAAGAGATGCACGAGAAGTGAGTGTTACGATCCTGTTTCTCTAGGGTTGCTCTTAAAAGGGTTGTTTCGTTTCGTATCTCGCGTGTAGAGATTCTTCGACCTCCCCTGTTCGAAATTCTCCTTTTCATCTCCCTTCGGAACATCCTCTAGTATCCCTCTCTCGTAGCATCAGCTGATCCTCTTCAACCCCTTTCATCCCCTAATTCCGTGAAAGGGTAACTCCGAAAGCCACGAGCGGAATCAATAATTTTGACAGTGACCCGTCCGGAGAACCGCGATGCCACGGCACGTAATTCTCGTTCGATTATTACTTAACTCGATATTGATTATTGTTATGGTGACTTGCACATGATCCAGAGTATGATCTCGTTTACATTTAACCCCTCGCATGCGATTCACTGTTAACGCGAAAATGTTCTGGGAAATGGTTCGATCAATCGCATCGTTGAAATAGAATTATTTTCGAACGTTTATTATTGCTGCTCATCGTCTCTCCTGTTGGAACCATGACAGAAGCTGCACCACGGAATTTGATTAAATAACCTGCCGTTTCGTGTCTTTCCGTGCTAGTCGAATACTTCCGCGAGGGACTGTACACGCGTCGCAATCTGAATTATTGAATAAAATTTACATTGTAAGGCGCTTATAAATTATTGTCGGGAAAAACTGCAAGCGTTTTCACTCTCTAAAATGGCAGGACAAGAAAATCGTTTTGCTAGGGAGACATTGGACGGTTGAAGAAACGATGAAAACTGATTTTCAAGCAAATTCGCCAGTTGATCGTCCGTCATTAAAACACCGATATCGCGGCAGTTAACTTTTACGAAGTGCGAAATTAAAGGTTGCGCTGCTGGGGAAATTATAGAAGGGGACTGTCAAGAGAGGGTGGAACGACGAATGGGAGCTTAACAATAATCGTGAGCGACATGACCAGCGTGGTTATTAAGTGCATTCCCTCGGTGCTCGTTAATGTTTTCATAAGAGAGAGGAGTCGTTGCGCAGAGGGTATCATTCGAGGTTTATTAAGGCGCATCTCGCGATAGGGTGCGTTTCTGAAGCGATTCTTCGTTTCTAGGGCAGTACGAAATTATAATTTCAATAATTCCGAGAGCAACTGTAATAACAATCGGTAGACTGTGATTCTTTATATAATTGAAAAATTGTCCAAGCCAATTGTAGGAATCCGTAGGTTAATGAAAATGTATTTTCACTTTTAATCAGCTGGAAAACTCGGTAACCTTGACTCCCTTTAATGTCTTTTCAGTTTCGCATTTGATCTACACAACTGTATCACGCAATAAAAAATAACTGATTAAAAAGACTATTACATGTACTTCATGCGGCAGTAAATGTACATTAGACGTAAAAAAGATTGTTTTTAAAGTCTCTGTAAATGATCGCGTTGTAAGGGAGTCTATTATCTTTGCTATAAATTATCAATTAAATCCGTAGTCGAGTAAGTAGAAGTTTGCTTCACGATTCTAAGCAGCTGTTAACAATCGAGTTGTTACAAAAGTTGATACCATTCGTGCAATATAAAATTTTTCCAAGTCATTTGTACAAGGTAGAAATAGCATAAAAATGAAACTTTGTCTTTTCATCATTTCAATGAATTCTGTTTCTGTGATAGAATTCGATTCTATTTTGAAATCCTTCAAATCCCTTCATTGTATTTTATCTATTCATTCGCGTATCGCGAATACATAAAGTCCAAGGACTATTATAGACCAGCTGTATATAAAAACACAGCCGCTTAGGGAATTCTTTGTTCTCTTATCATTAATCAAGAAACACTTCTTTATACGTTTCTTTGAATTCCTGGAAACACATGGTCAATATTTCCATACTCTAACGAGTAATCTTGATCGAGTAATTTTTATTCAGTGTGAAGGAAGTGTTTCGATTCAGTTATCTTACGAATCTGTAATACCATAGGTGTCTAATATGGAAATAGAACAATGTTATCGATCTCCATAGCCAGTTACTACAAGATACACTCTCTCCGTCTATCTTGAGTACCTAAACTTAATGCGAACGATTTTTTCCGCCTTCCCGCGTCAGTCTTTTACAATGCAATCGATCTTTACGTAAATGAAATGAATAATAAAGTACACATAGTTACCATAAGTAGCATTATGAAACGGTATTGTGATCAGAGTTGAGTAACCATTATATCTAGATAAAAATTTCGAATAAAGTGATTTTTAATCCCATTTTATTCGAAATTATTATTTCGATAAAATTTTTGCCCAACTCTAATTGTGATATCATATCGGGTTTATCTCGAAGCAATGTTCTGTCACTATTTAGGTTAAATTAGCAAATTGAGTGCAATACTTTGAAATTAATTGGTCCTTTTTTTGTTCTAAAACCAATTAATAGACATTTTTTTGTTATATAGAAGTAGAATATACAGAATAATTAGAATAAAACCGATTTAGGTTTATTAAGTGCGATATGTATAGATTAGACTGTAGATGTTTCTGTAGACGAATTTGAAGGAACTAAAATAGAATAAATTCGATTCGAGTAGCCATTTTAGAACTGAAAGAAATTAAAATCGTTCTAAATTCGGTCATATTTTATATCCTCTCATTTTTTAAACATTTTCAAGAGCCGTAATTGCATTAAGATCCTCAAATCTAGTAATGATTCATGATAAATCGAACTCCTACATGTATCCCAAGAGGGAAACATTATTCCAATAAAAAGAAAAAAGACAGTTTTCGAGTTCTGTCTTTTCAAGTCTAATAAAGAATCCTCTTTTACGTTCAATTAGCAACCCGAGTGTAATGTTTAGTATGAAATTTGTTTGTCTTCTTTTTTATTTTTAGAATGGATTAAGCGACACAGTTTTTAAGTTCTCGCGTTCTGTTTTTTCAGATCCATAAAGAATCCAGTGGAGTTTTGGGGTGAAATAGCGAAACAGTTTTATTGGGAAACTCCGGCGGTCGACGAGAAGTTCTTCTCGTACAACTTCCATTTGAGCAAAGGCGACATTTTTATTAAATGGATGGAAGGAGCCTCGACCAACATCAGTTTCAATCTGTTAGACAAGAACGTGAAGACCGGGAACGGTGACAAGATTGCGTTTTACTGGTAAGTGCTGTCGATTTGCGATTCAAATATCACGGACGCAAAAATTTAAATCATTACGGAACTGGGAAAACGCTGACGTAAAGGACAAATTGTGATCGAAAGTGTATCGTCACAATGGGAACGGACACGAGGACGAACAAATTCGTTCAACGTTTTCGAGCCAGCCTATTCTGTAGTATCTGTGAATCCAAATCGAAATTTCTTTCTTTATGGGGGTAGGCTTGTTTCTAGAATTGCAACGGTGCGGTTTTTTCCAGAGCTGGGGAAAATAGTTTTTTAAATACTAAATAATAAATACTCCTGTTTTTATTTCAAAGTATGTGTACAATTTTGGAAATAAAATAATTTATTTGGGGCAGTAATTTATGAAAATAGTATTTGAAAATAGTATTTTATTTTAAGAATATCGAAAATATTTGGACTGTGTCTTTATTTTCGATTTCAATTTTAAATATTATTGAAAATAATGGTTCGCATTCAATAGATTTATGAGTAGAAATAGTTTCCTGGTGATAAAATCAATAATCAAACCTCAGTAGGCACAAAAAATACAATAATCTATTTTGTGTTTCAGATTATTAAAATAGAAATATTTTATTTTGTAGTTCCCATTGTTAAAATAGAAATATTTTATTTTCAAAATTGTATATCTTATTTAAAATACTACTTTCTTTAAGCAAAATGAAGTCTAAAATATTAAATAGTATTTGAAATATTTGTTTCGCCGAATAATGCAATATTTTTCAGTAGTCAAAACCACTAAATGAAAGATCAATCTAGACCGCAATCACCCTCAAAAATCGTAATTTTACATTTACGAGGCGTAATTTGCACTATTCGGCGGCATGTAGCAGCTTTATGAAAATAGTTACAGTGGACCGCATTAATATTGTACTATACGGTTTATACTTTTTTTGGAAGCTAGAATACATAGTATTCTACAGGATGTGAAAAGAAATTTTTCCAAGAATTGCAATTAATCATAATTGTAAAAAAATACTAACTGTTGCATTTTACAACTTTTTTACGTGGGCCTATAATAAAAATTTTAAAAATACGTTTTGCAGATCTTTCGGGATTCGGGAAACTCTAATACAAAATTTTTTTTGGTATCGTGTGAGTCCCATTTTACCATTCAACTTTGTCCTCACGACGTTTAATATATTTAAGATACATCTTTGAAAACAGGAAAGATATTTGAGGTGAAAACGTTAGGTGACTCACCCTGTATATTATAGTAAAAATCGAAAAAATATAAATAAATTTGATCTAGCTATTTTCATATTGCTACACTAAATGCATATATTTTTAACTAAAACAGTCACTAAGATTAGGAACTAAGGAATATGTCCTGAAAACTGAAAATGGTTGAACATCTACACACAAAGAAAGTATTAATATTTGCAGATTCTTTCAATTTTTTTTTTGGTTAACGTCTCACGTGTTCATTTTTTACATGGACATTTCTCAGTATACCAGTAATACACGATGTCAATACTTTTTTAGTTTGGAAAACAACTAAGATTAGAAACTAATAAATATTTTCGACTGAAAATGGTTGAATTTCGTATTTGCAAGAAGTTTGTTTTGCTAAGACCTTAATACTTTTTACGGAGATACGTATTCGCAGATATGAATGCTAAGATCAGACGGTTTATGAAAACATTTTTTTTTATCGTCTCCAGAAAAGTGTCAGACATAACACTTAATGAACGAGTCGTATATAATAATGACCGATAAGGTTAATGCTCTGCGATGTGATATGTATAACTGAAACATAATACGTGTCCGGTAGCAAAAAGTTAGTTCCAGAAATGAGCCGTATCGAAAAGCGTAATAAACTTGAATAATTATGTCGTGTGATCATTACTCAATTTGATATACTCATACCAACTGATTATAACATTTTGCAATTGAAATTTCCTGTGATTATATTTTATCTTGCGTTATAATTTATTCATGATAGATTTAGAAGTGTTTTTTTTAAGTATAGCAGAAGCTCCATTATCTGAACAGAACAGTGAAACAGACAAGTTCGTATAATAGAACAGTTACTGAATTATACAATAAATTGTACAATAAATAGTTTTGCTTAATCGCCTCAAATTCATCTATTTAAATTTCAAGCATATCGCATAGTAGGTACTTTTATCAGACCATTGTTGGATAAAATTTCATCGTGATAACAAGTAATGAATGAAAGCAACGAATAAAATTTTATTCGTCACTATCACATAAATATTTAATCAAATAAGAGTTTATTCGAATAAAAAGTTATTCAGTTTGTATATTCAATTCGTATCCTCTTTCACGTCTACAGCATGTAACTAATTGATTGGTAATTCGTACACTTACTGTTCTGCTACTGATGATGTATTTGTGTCATTTTGTATTATAACATGAAGAATTAAACTTATTGCGAGCACATACATGACTGAATAAATAGTCTGCGGATTTTATGCATTTATGGGAAAATGAGTGGATGCCATTTAAAACAATACAAAGATTACAATGATTTAAGAGTGCTAATTTATTTTTCTCAGCTTGTTAAAATGATTAAAGTAGGAATAAACTGTTTATGTGGCTCCTGTCACTTGAAATTGTTATAAGCAATTTTTATTTTCGATCCGCAGTCTAGTAATAAACAATTATTCGTATTAGTGTCCGAATAAATAATGATGGTAATTATTCTTGAAGAATATGTTTTTACGAATAATGAATAATTCTTCTCCTAAATATATTAATAATAATTAATTACTCAATGGATTTCGCTACATTGTCGTTCATGAGACAAATAAAATTGGATTAGCCGAATTATTAATTGATATACAACGATGACGTTTTATAAAACGTGTTTAAACAGCAATATTTTCGACTTCCCATTTCTATGTAAAATACATCGGTTGTTTGTAAACGCAAGTTATTTGTGTCTCGTATAAGCCATAAGCGATACAATTTTTCTTTCGTTTTCATTGTGTGACATTTTTGTATGCGGTGTCAATAGATCAGGGTTAAAAAGATGAATAACAAATTTTCGTGGACATTGTGACTAAGGTATTTTTAGTTATCCCGAACATTTCATCGATAGTAACATTATATTTTTTAAATTATACAAGTTGAATCACGAATCGTGATCAGTAGAGATTACTCTGTTATTAGCAGTCTCAGTTTGTAAAAAATATTTCAACTCTTTTTTTTTAATGTTTTTTCAAAGTCACTTTGAATTTTTTGCAAATAAACATATAATATTTCCACGCCTATCTGTTAGAGGATTTCAAGGCGAATTCGGAAACGTATCATAACATTAAAAAAATTTCAAGAAAATTGCTGTTTTAAATTTTTTTACAAAAAATTTGCTATACACGTGAAAGTTCTTTTGAAACTTTTGATAAAATCATTTTCGAACGGACACCTAATAACAGTAATCTCTACTAATTCCGATTCGTGATTCACGCGGTAGAATAGATTAGAGCACAAGAATTTTCTTGTGAGTAATCAAATTTATAATTATCTGTATATCGATTTTTGTCTAAAAAAATCAATGGTAAAAATAGAGTACTAATTATAAAGAATAGTAAAAGTTCATTTTAAACATTAGCAGCAGTTTTCGTAACAATATTTTTATATCTATACTATTTGTTGGTGGTTTCTCGATCTATACTGAGTTTCTCAAGTAAAAATTACATAATGTTTATCGTAACACGTGCACATATTTGTAGTATAGTGAAATAATAACGTAAATTATAATAGCGTAAAATATACAAAGAGATTAACGAAATGAAAAATAATTAATCGGATTCACATTGTCGATACCTATGTATTCTATTCCATTATTTGTCTTAGAATCATTCTACATATAGAATATACATATATACAATACAATTAATTGAAGTATTCAGCCACCTGAATTATTTAACGAATTTTTTATAAAAAGATAATAATATTAGTTAGAAATTAAAATCTGTTTCTTCAATAGATTTTAAACAGATTCCGATTCACTTTTGACTGACAAATGTACAATTTTATATGGATATAACGGAACCTTGTTGTTTTAAAATGTTATTGCCTTTTTATAAAGTATTCAACCACCTTAATTATTTAACGAATTTTTTATAAAAAGATAATAATATTATATTTTTTATAAAAAGTGAATATTATAATCTGTTTTTTAAATAGATTTTAAACAGATTCCGATTCACTTTTGGCTGAAAAATGTACAATTTTATATGTATATGACGCAACGTTGTTGTTTTAAAATGCTATTGCCTTTTTATAAAGAACGATCACAAAAGTGGAAAGTTTCTAAAAGAATTCTACAATACTGCTGACGGATAAAAGAGCGAAACACGCGGCCGCTCACGCGTCTGCATCGTACGATGTTCGATGATTCGTCGAAAATTTGGCACATTGTCGGTGCGGATGCTTCCATTGGTCGAGTCCACGTGGTACGATCGCGTCACGTCACGTGGCGTTAGCATAGATCTCTAGAAATACGCGTTCGTTGTCGTGTGGAAATAAAATATACAGCGGACGCGCCACCGAACTGTTTATATTATTACATTGGTTTACATAACGTCAAATATCTTCATTAACAAAGTTCAATGCTTCCCCAATTCATTCTTGCGACAAAACAAATTACTACAATGCTGATAAATCAGCCAAAATATTCAACCGTAAATATTTGTTTCGCGAACACTTTTTGCGATAATATAAAGCGCATTACATAAAATCGGACTTTATACATTGGGTCACTTTTTTCTTTCAAGTACAGTCAAAGTCAAAGTAATAACGACGATAAAATTTTTGCAGTTGTAACGTCGGAATATTATACGTTCGAAGTATATGATTTTGAAAGAGCTACTCAAAGTACGATAATACAATATTTGTGGTTTGTTAAGAATATTATGGGTTCGAAACGATTTAATCGAACGTCTGCAATTATTGGACCATGCTAACGCGCTGTAATAAAGCATTTTGTTCCACCTTAAAGTGTGGCTCGGACTTTCTCCTATCGATTTCGAATACTTGTTTGCATTAATTTCCATTGCACGTGCACAACGGCAATGCTTAATGTCAACATTTAAATCAGCGGTCTGCTTCTGCTGTTAAACAATGTAATGTCTTATAATTTTTGATATTGCGTAGTTTAAAAAATATTCACATAAATAAATTATTTGAGATAAAAAAGAGAAATGTAAATTAATCGTGCTCTTAATAACATTTGATATCATTATACAACATCATTATTCTTGACGGACGAGCCACTAAATAGATATTTTACATAAATTTATATTCCATATTATTTCTTCAATAAAAAGAACTGATTTCTTTCTCATGTACGTAATAACTATTACAAAACTACTTGTGAAGTAAATTACGGCTCAAGTTTGTTTAATTCAGAGTTGAGCAGTTCCGACAATTACATTATTTGAATTATTATTTCGATTAATATGTTGTTTTATTTTATGATCATTAGAGATAATTATATTCAAGATAATTGTGGAAGTGTTCTTCCAATTTATATTGACATATTTTCTTGTATATTATTTTGAGGATCGAAATTCATGTTGAAAAGAGAACATTAGATTTACATTCTTCTAATTTAGTTACAGTTTTAAAGTACACCTATTCATTTTATCAATTCATGATAAAAATGGCTAAGTTTAACACGAAACAATGTAGACGTTATAATGACCTAAAAATATTATTACTAGAATTCATTTCATTCCTTAATGAAACTTTGTCTCGTTAGAAACGTTTTATATTTCACCCAACTAGTTTCTTCATAAACGCATAAAGAGATCCACAGTCTAATTATTACATTCTTACCTATTTATTAAAATTACTAAGAAAAGAAAGACATTGTTATGACATTGTGTTTATATATATTTAAGACATTGTATTAAAATTACTAAGAAAAGAAAGACATTGTTATCTAACTTTTGCTTGCTTATAATTGAGACAGATAATTTTCATTTTTCATAAAAATCCGCGGTCTATTCATCACTAATTACATCATTTACCGAAACAAGAACACAACTCGATAACTTCGTCTTTGACCCGAAAAATTTAATTGACTTATCAAGCTCTGTTTAATCGTTTCGCTCAATAAGCGAAACTGCATAACCTTGATTAGAAAATTGTAGCAATAAAATATCTGTTTCGATCCGTGTTTGTTTGCATGAGGTATCAGGCCATGTCATAAGTGTATACTATCGTTATCTTTATGTAACTTCTTGTCATGACGGTTGTCCATTTAATCGTATGATCGGAATGGCGTTACTCTGCGATGTCTGGTATCCCCTGATGTTTTGCAGACAATCACAACAACGTCTAGCGACACTTCGAACTTGGCCTTGTAAACAGCGAATGAGACCAATTTTGGAAAAAGCGATTCCCACACGCATATATGCACGCGAATAGCGCTTCCGGTTTAGATAATCAAGGTTCCTCGCACGAGGAATAATAAGAAAGATAAACTATTCCCGCGGCATGACGTTGTGCAAATGGAAATTCGAAGTACCGTTCAAACTTAATTTCAAGCGTATCAGAAATTTTTTGAATAGCTATCGATGCAAAAATATACTCCTTTTAATTCATCGCCACAGTCGATGCTTTCCAAAAAGGTTTAACGTTTCGAAGACTGTTAACTCTGGAAACTATCTCTCAAGATTTGCTTTATTATCAGGTGTACAAATTTCTTCGTGAACTCGTTGATTATTTACAAGCAATCAATATAAATTCTACTCTCGCAAAATACTGTTTATCCCTTTCTATGCACTTACTTCATCTTACAGGTAATTAATAAATCTGCAATGGAAATCGAAGGTTGGAAAAAAATAAATAAAAGATTAGAATTTAAAATAAAGTTACAATTGGTTATGAGAATCACGAATTAATTTGGACACCTTTTACATTTACATACAGATATGTTTGTTCTCCTATAATTGTTTATTTTCATACAAAAAGTGATTTGGGTGTCAAATGTTTTAATATAATTGTTTTTAAAACGAAAATGTAATGTAGTGAAATTTTTAATCTTGGTTAAACTACTTGATTGTAGTTAAATCGTTCGTTTTTAATCGAATTTAATGAGGAAAATAAATACTGGAGTTTAGTTTTAGGCTTCTTGAAGCTACGAGTTTAATTATATTTAAAAGAGATATAAGGGTTTGATCTATATATGGTCTATAATTAGAACTATATATATGTTCTAATTATTCACATGTTCTTTGAAATACTTTAAGTGACATTTTCTCTTGAAGCGCTTGAGTGATTGCTGTAAAACATTTAAAAATTAGTTATTTTATTCCTCAAGTACTTTAAGACAATAATAGCACGACGTTGCTTGTGAATTGGAGAAAAGTTTATTCAAGAAATTGAAGCGAAATACTTGTTCATATCGATCAAATGCAACAGAGCAGAAAGCGCTGATTAAAAATAGTTTTTAGTATAGATTGTTTATGCTACATGACCTTAGGAATACAGTACTCTCTTTCTAGATAATCGATAGTACCTTATCATTACACCATTAAATCTTTGTGAAAATCTCGTATAATAAAAAGAAATTTTTATAGACTATTTTCGAGAAACTAAGGTGAGGAACAATTTCAATTTAACAACTAGAAATTCTAAAGTTTGAAAGTTTTCTTGCGTTTTAAAACTGTAAATATCATATATGCATAATAATTTTCAGTTTACATATCATTAAACTAAAATAGAAAAAATCTTGAATAGATGAAATATAAAACTGTGTGAAAACATCTCAGGTATCTGAACATCTTCCAGCTCATTATAGTCCTTTAAAAAAGAAACAAATGTCTAAGCAGCTCCTGTGTGTTGTAATTAATGCAGACAATATTTATTTGGTTTAAAAGTTCACAGTCCACTTATTGTACATTCATGTAAAAATAACAAAATCATTGTTTATCGTCGTATTTCCATTCTATAATTTACGAATAAGTAATTTCAATCACGTAGATCGGAGTATGAAAACAAATGCAGAAAATGAAGACAATTATTTACAAAAGGGTTACATGCATTTCATACTTCGTACAGCTCAGCATATTGAATAACTTTTTTTTTGTAATAAACGTTACTCGGCCTTCATTTTTTAGACAGGGCAAAAGTGTGTTGGCAACTGACGACAGTTGATTTTTGTTACGACAAACAAATGATATAGTATTAATCGGTACTTAATAAAAGTAGTTAAGACAAAAATTAGTAGATAAAATATAAAACTGTAAAGTCATTAAAAGATTTTAACACTGAACCTACCACCACCAGTCAAAATGATCGGGTCTAGATTTATTATTGCAATAATAAAAATGATTTTATAAAAATTAATTGTATAAATATCTTTAGTAGAGCACGTATTATAATAGAAGCCGCACAAAGTATAAATAAAATCAATCTTGTCATTTTTATAAGGGAACATGTACCAGTTTCTTTTAAGATTCTGTAGGTTTAGCGTTAAAAATATTATTACATTATTCTCAACTTATTAGAATTATTAATCGGAGAATTGCACGTTTTCATTTTGTTTCTTAAAATTGATTTGGACATTTTTTATATTGCATAAAGATAAGCTTTATTTCCGTATCTACTACGAACTTTTGCTCTCTCTCTCTCTCTAAGTGATCACGTGTCGACGACTGGTTGACAGTGCGAATGACTATAAATCACAACGCGGTTCAGCGTTCTTACGTGAATCAATTCCTTCGAAATTGACTGATTAAAACGAGACTGATTAAAATGCTTACACGAGTGATTTTGTTATAATCGGAGTTTGACCGATACTCATTCGTTTCGTAAGAGTGACTCACCGTCGGTGGAAGATTACTCGAATTATGTAACGTTATTTCAGGGAGGGCAACGATCCCGATGATTATTCAAAACTGACTTACAAGAGATTACTGGAGGAGGTATGCCGATTTGCGAATGTACTGAAATCGAAGGGAGTGACGAAGGGGGACCGTGTTGCTATTTACATGCCAATGATCTTGGAGCTCCCCGTCGCTATGTTGGCCTGCACCAGGATCGGTGCCGTGCATAGTGTAGTGGTAATTACGACTCTTTCAACTGCTATACTTCACTTTTAATCCTTTGCACCTGGAGCAATTTTATCTTGAAAATGAAACCTTTTTTCCCAATGGATATTTGTTCGTGGATATATTTGTTTACCAATGGAACTAATTATCTTAAACTAGGAGGACATTGAGATTCAAATATTTCCTAGATATTTAAGGATTTTGATAGAATAACTTCTAAGTACTAAAATTTATAAAGTACTACATATTTCGATAAAACAGATAAAATAGATAATTGGTTAAAAAATGCTTCTGAATTCATATAAATCACTTGTTTTTGATCTGGAAAAATATTCTTCATGCAGCTTATTTATTAAATGTTATTCAGTAAAATTATTAACTGTTTCTGTTGTTCCAAAATTATCTAACTCATAAAAATACTAAATTGCCTGAACAATGCAACTATTATAATAGTTGTGACGAATTGCTACGTTATTGAATATAATTTTGCAGTAATTGAAAGTGAATCCAGAATGATTGTTAGATAATATTTTATCAGGAAATTATAATAGTTTGAACGTTATAACAATTTTTTGATAGTTCTCCTTTCATCCTTGCAAGGTGGATGATCTTGATGAATTGATGGCTAGATTCATTCAAATCTTTATCGATCGCTTCTTTTTATACATTTTGTAACAAGATTGTAGGAACATCAATTACAATTTAGATGGAATGTTTTTAATTAGAGATCAAAATGGACCGAAGTTCCGCTATACTAGGGTTAGGTTTAGGGTTAATTTTGCACTCCAGTATATGAGCCGTTTATTTTGAAAGTGGCCCGAGTCCATTTTCGAGAAAAATCAAGCTAGTAATATTAATATTTACATTTCTACGTTATCTTCTCATTCTGAAGCAAATTGTAATTAATATATTTAAAATCACAAAGATTTTGTAAAAAAATTAACTGGTTAATAGAATGATACAAATTTTTATTTTGAATGTGGCCGAAATCCATTTGCAGTTGTTTGATGTAAAGGTAGAACAGACGTCTAGACTTCTAGCTTCCATTAGAAATATTAAAGTAGCTTTAACGAGGGTAAACATTGTCCAAACTGTTGAACATAATGTGGAAATCATAGACCATAAATTCTTAGTATCAGATCAATCGTTTTTACCAAATGACAGAGATTTTGGCGTCGTAGAAATGTCATTAAAGAAAAATAATTCACTGTTTGTCTTCCCCAAGATAATTATAATGTTATCAAGAAGTGCCGGGAAGGTAATAACTTTATTTTAAATGAAGTGAAACAAAAGGATTTCATATCACTAAGATTTTTGGAGGATGCAATTTTTAAAAAGGTAAATAATTCTAACAGAGAAACAATGAATTGGTTAAAAATATTTGCTGGATGCGTTGTTTGAGAAATGTACCATATAAAATTTTCTATAAGATACCAATGGATGAGATTAGAGAGTTTAAAATATTGAATTTATTACCACGTCGGGATAGACCAAGAAAATTCGTAAATATTGTATTGACACCACTTTATAAAAACGTAAGACAAATTACAACACCGAAATTGAAGGATATCATGGACTTACTACGATATATACCACCTGAGCACCATGACTTCTTCAAATCCCTCCCGCATACACAAAATGTAAAAGAGGAGTAAATTGTTACGTAATTTATATAGTTAAAACATTTCCTGAATTCCATAAATAGTGTTTTTCAAGTTTTGTAATGAAATATAAAATAACTTGAATATTGTTTTTCCAATTTGAAGAATTTAAATTATATTGAATGGACTTGGGCTGTTTCAAATTTTATATTCAAATCTAGTTGTTAATTTTGAAAGTGGCTCAAGTCCATTCGTGGTAAGAAGACACATATTACCCACTTAATAATTGCTATTATTTTAGTAGGAATTATGAATTTAACTCTCTTAGATACACTTAAGGAGTGTGATACATTTAACTTTTGATGGAAACTTAAATGGACTTTGGCCACTTTCAAAATAAACGGCTCATACTCATATCTTGAGGATTCTGAGGATTTACGATTTTTTCCGAATAGACAGTAAATTTGTTAAAAAATGTTACCACAGTAATTTGTACATTTAATGTGTATGTAATGGCATTCCTGCACAATCAGTTTGCAGGTTATTCGTCAGACTCTTTAGCGGAACGTATTTTGGATTCAAAAGCAAAAGTTCTGGTTACAACCGACGGTGTGTGGAGAGGCGAAAAGCTCCTCATGTTGAAGGCCATCTGTGACGACGCTTTAACCAAGGTTGCGAATAATGGCCACGTGGTCGAGTGTTGCGTTGTGGTCTCTCACCTGAGGAGGGTCAGTTGTCCACAGGGTAGCAAAACTAATACAGCAGGTGAGTAGAAAACAGAATTCGTGTTCTCAGTTTATCCCACAAAAGCGTAGTGCTGATATATCCGGGAACAATATCATATTTCTATGAAATTTCAAATATGGATAAAACATTTAAAAAGCAATGATCGATCTAATTTCCTCCATTATCGATTATAGTTTGATAACGTTTCAGTGTGCTTTCTACATATGTATTATCATAACATGCTCCTATTACAAATAATTAAATCCATCTCTTCAGTCATGCTCATATTGTTATAAGAATTGTGAGAAATGTAGATAAGTTCAGTTTTGTAATTGTTATAAAACAACATATACCAGTCACATTTTGTGGTCGGCGCGGTTAGCATTAATGTTACGTACATTTTCTTTTTTGTTAACACTTTCGGCGCACAGGTTCCATCAAATATTAACTATAATAGCAATTCTGCAATTTAAATTGTTCTTGACGTTTTCTCAAGAGAATGATCTTGATTCTGGCTCTTTCCAAACGGTCACATTGATCTCAGTACGATTTCAACCGGCATCGTGTATATTCAAATCATGAATATTTTCATTTTTCAATTTACGTAGTTCGTTTTAGACATAGCAAGTACATAAAAATATTTTTTTGAATTTTACCCCACTATGTATAAAATACATTACACTATAGAATATTTTCCAAACGCAAAATTCTCTTGAGAATGATCCACACCAGGATCGAAACGTTGAGAACAATTTAAATTGTAAAATTGCTATTATAGTTAATATTTGATCGGACCTGTGCACCGAAAACATTAACAAATTTATTCAACATTTACGATCGACATAACGGATTAATTAATACATTTTCCTTTATGTTTAATTTTTGTCAGGATAACGTTACTACGCTCTTACCGGACAGGTTGTATAATTAGATCATTTAAACCGTGTTATTTTTTGTACGCTAATTTTAAAGCATTAAATATTAACATATTTCTATTTGACACCAGATTTACTAAGTACCAAAAGCGTATAACAATAGTAAGAATTTTTATTACAATATATGTCTATAGAAATTTTATTAGATAAATTCCCAGTAAATGCGTTCTTAGGATTTTAACAATTTTGAATTACAAAATTTGGAATACATCATTTTAGTGGTACCCGTAGTTTTAGTGTTAATTACTGAAGTATATTGAAAATCGTTTTCATTGACAATCATCTATCGAACAACTTTTTGATTGCATTTAGAAAAATCTTTTAGGTTTTTCAATTACGTTTTTAAATTGAAAAATCTCTACCACAATTAAGCTGTTAATTATTTCGAAAATCGGCTTTGTCATCGCCTTGCGCGTAAGACATGTTTTCCATTTACGTCACGGTAAATGGAACTTGCGTCACGATAAATGGAATACATCACGGTAATAGTTTGAATAACGTTTGTAACAGTATTGTTCTTTCAGAATTCATACAACATGCGATAACAGAAATGAATGTCGTTAATTCTTATGTTAAGATTCATTTTAGATTGAGAATATCATTCAGTATTTCGAATTGTTAACACATCTGATAAATAAATGACAGCTATATTCATCATACATAGCTTCCAATAAAAATTGATAGAAATAGTATTAATTTATTTCATTGGGTATATATTGTAATAAAAATCGCTAAGATCTGAATAAATATATTTTCGTTGTTTTTATAAAGTCGTGTAGAATAGTCACTTTTAGTGCATCGTAAAAGTAGTATTAAATCAGTTTTATTGAATAAATAAATTAGAATTGTGTTCATATTAGGTAAAAAATACTCTACACATATAGTGATACTCTTTGTTTAAGACAAAAATGTAGATAATCGTGTACGTAGTAAACTATGTTATACAGTCGAAGACAGAATACTAATCTATTTAAAAAAAAAATAAATGCTGTTCGTTGGTAAGCGCATCACTTGAGAACGACTCGACCGATTTGGCTAATTTTCTTTAAAAAATATTCATAATAGTCCGAATAAGGTCTTTAGGGAAAGAAGAATTCGAAAAGTTGCCCGGAAAAATTTTCTAGGAACTCAAGACCATAACTCATGATTCGAACGATGGATATGCGTAATTCTTTTTTTTTTGTTCGTTATAGTCCTGAAAAAGTTTTCAGGAAAAGTAAATTCGAGACAATTACAAAGGAAAGTCGGAAAATTCGAACAAACTGAAAAAATCATAATTTTTTATTCTTTTCAGTAATTCACAAAACGATCACAAACTTTATTGAAAATTGGATAAGAGAACGTCTGTCGGGTCAGGTAGTATAGAATATTTGTTAAAATTGTCAATCTTTGCTTTATGATCGTAATCGACATTCTATACAAGAAATAAAAGTACAGTAGACACTTTGAAGTAAATGAACAAAATTGAAATGATATTATATTCGTTCAGAAAGGAAATCGTAGACGAAGTATTCAATTTCACGGTCACTGCACAAAATATGAACCCAATCTGTAAAAATAGATAGCCAGATTGTGTGAGTAAATAAATACTTATGTGTTCCTTTTTGCCATAAGTGAAAAAATAAACTGTGAAGATTTTGTAATATAGAAGATGTAAACTAGAGTAAAGAAAGTAAAAAATAATGTCTTTCTGAATGAACGGACATATAATATATTCTGCTATATTTTGTAACACGCAATTTAATTAAACGTAATTCCCAAGACAATTCGATCCATCTATTAATATTATATGAAACAAAGGGAAAACGATTTGCTGGCTGCTTTTGAAGTGACTCTTTTTCTCGTTCTAAATAAATAAAATACAAATTTATTTTCTTTCTGTCTCATAAGTAGACTGCGGATCTTTATACAAAATAAACATTGTCTACGTCGATTGCAAGAAGAATAGAAACCAAATAGAATTACATGAGAAACCATACATTGACATTTCCAATTTTTTAAATTATCATACAATTTTGAACGTCATCCACTCAATTTTTATATAAATGCATAATGATCCGCAGTCTACTCATAAGTATTGTTAGCTTAACAGTTATAATTATTTAAAGCTGATATGGAGCTGTAATATTATCATAGATTTAATCGTACATATCTCTGTAATAACAATTAACAGGCTGAGAACTTTATGTATTTGTGACACAATTAAATAAGTATCTGCAAAATATTAAAAGTGACTCTCTTTCATTTGTTTATAAAAATAACGAGAATGTGTTTAGTCAGACTTTTAGCAATTTTTATTATTAAGTTCAAAGAAACTAGTTTATTGAATATAATCCTCGTAAATGCACTCTTTATGCTTATTGAGATATTTTAAAGAAACTGATAAATTTTCATTTGTTGATTGGTGTTGAACAAATTTATTTTGCATAAAGATCCACAGTCCGATAATGGTATTAGAGTTTCTACTTATGTAGAGTACAATCCCTCGGAGATAATATACATATATTCGAAATGAAATTATTGAAAGGAAGAAAGGAAGAAAAAAAATTGATAATCTTTAAAAAAAAAATGTTCTTTGATTGCACAAAGGAAAGACAAACGGTGTGAATGGTAGAAGCGACGGAAATGGCTTGGCAATTCCTCAAGTACCATGGGACGATGATCGAGATGTCTGGTGGCACGAAGAAATGGAAGACGCCGAAGATAAGTGTTATCCTGTATGGATGGGTGCTGAAGATCCACTTTTTATTTTATATACAAGGTAAATAATTTATAAATCTTTTTCTTGAGGCTAATATGCATTCGAAAATGATGAATCTAAAGGAAATATTTACAGAGAAACATCGTATTAAATAACACAGTTTCTAGGTTTAAGTTACGTAATGGATTAAAAATTTATACAAATAATGCATTTTGTGTGATATACATAGTGTCCCGAAAACATTGTACTTTCTTGAAAGAGGTGATTTCAAGTAACTTTTTCCTTTGCGAAAATGTTCTCCGCAGCTGTGATAAACAGTTATTAACGAAAAGCACGGGCCAATCAGAGCGCGGTTACAGCGGACAGATTCCGTCAATAGTCGCGGTCTGATTGGCCCGTGCTTTTCGTTAATAACTCGTTAACAAAGCCGCGGAGAACATTTCCGCAAAGGAAAAAGTTACTTTAAATCACATCAGCAATCATCCTTATCAAGGAAGTACAACATTGTTGAGACACCATGGACATTCTCAAACATTATATCGCTCAATTTAGTTTTCTGATTATACCATTTTTTAAGAAATAACGATGCTTCCAAATTTACGGTACACATGAATTATTAAAAAAAAATTTTGAAGATTCAAAACGTCTTAATAAAAATTGATGAGTTGTTATTTTCGAGTGGTATATCCTCAACTGTTAATTTTCCCTGAACTAATTATTTGCACACAATCATGTCTTTGTCGATTAATTTATAAAAGTGGAATAAAGGAATCGATACTTTTCATTAAGTGTTTTAACACTTCATAAGGTGTCAATTCACTTAATTAGCGTTTCGTTTCCTTTACATTCTCCCTTCTTGCTCATTCATGAAATCCTGTCTTTAAGATTGTAAAGTTGAGTAGACATTCAGAGAATGTTTACTACAACGTGTCGAGAAACATTTTAACCATGTTTTTAAATTGATTCACGTTAGATTCCAAAGTGGATGTTTCCTTCATTGCACTATATCTTTTCAAAAACAGTGGTTCTACGGGAAAGCCAAAAGGCGTGCTTCACACTACGGCTGGTTACTTAATTTATGCGGCAACGACATTCAAATATGTCTTCGATTATCATCCCCCTGACGTCTACTGGTGCACTGCTGATGTTGGTTGGATCACTGGTCATACTTATGTTGTGTACGGTCCTCTGGCAAATGCAGCCACTTCCGTTATCGTAAGTCAACCTCCCTCTCTTCGTCACAGTGTCTTCGATTAATTAAACGCGTCTTATTATACAGGGTGTGTGAAAATTCCTTCAACATCCGGAAATTGGAGGTTCTTGAGATCATTTAAAGCAACATTTTACTTTGCAATAATGGCTTTATTAAGGAGTTATTAACGACGTGATTGGCGTGTTATTACGTCATGGTGTAATTTATAACTTTGATTGTTTGTGGATTTTTCCAAATTTTCTCACAGGACACTGGCATTTACTATTTCTCTTCTCAATGAATAACAATTTTCTTTATAATAAAAAATTTTGTGGCAATTTTCTTTTACAAATTTTCACCGATCCAGAGGTGTAGATTTACCCGTAGAATGGATGACCAGTGCTTTTTGTACACCCTGTACAAAGACGAAAAGTTAAATTATCCCTAACAGGATCATATTGACCTAAAGACAGCAAAGGGTTAAATAACGACGTGCATACAATTAATATGACCTTCTTTATGTGAAATACGAGATCCTGATCATTACACATGTGCAATGCTAGTAAACTTCGTTTTGTCAAGCTTCTACGTAGAAAAATGTTAACTTCTGCCAGTAACAGTATACATATGTTGTCATCGTACTGTTAGTTTTGTTTATTATAAAATTTGAATAATAAAATTTCATTGATATCGTGCTTTTTCTAATTTGCATATGCAGTTCGAGGGTACACCGTTCTATCCGACTAATGATCGCTATTGGTCTGTCGTCGACAAATACAAAGTTACGCAATTTTACACTGCACCTACTGCGATCAGATCGCTAATGAAGTTCGGGGACGAGCTGGTGAAGAAGCATAATTTATCTACCCTAAAGGTAGGTCAGAGTTAATGAACAATCAGTATACCTGGGTTCGAGTAGTTATAATGTTAGACGGTGGAAAGATTAAAAGAATTTAATCGTCAGGATATATCGCCGCCTGAATGTAAGAACTAGGTAACTTATAATTCCTTATTTTAGAGACATTGATGAAACAGTATTTCAAGATTTTAAGATTATAGTAGGGAGACCGTTATTTTAAACATAATGCTAAATATTTAAATATTTATTATATAAATATTTAATATTAAAATATCTGCTTATATTGCTTTATTTTAAACGGAACAACACATGAAAAAACATGATTTTGAATTAAAAAAATTTTAAACCTTTTTTTTGTAAAAAGGAAACAGAAGTTGCTTACTTTTTACATTAACAAGATCAAACTAAATTATGATTCACTAGATGTCGTAGATTAGTTTGATAGGTTACCCAGTTTCTACATTAAATTCTACTTGATTTCTTCTTTAATACAAAGTAGATAACTCAAAATGTCCAAATTTCAAATGTCGAAATTAAAATAATTAAAGAAAGACAGTTATTTCAAAGTGGCTCCATTTTATTACGATTTTGCATAAAAGTCCGCATTCTTTCAAATAAAAATATGCAAATCTTTCAAACTACATAAAAGTCTAGAGTAGCCTCCAGATTTTATGCATTCATAGAAAAATGAGTAGATAATATTTAAAAGAATTTAAGAATACGAATGTATTAGTTTCAACTGATCGAAATTATTAAAAAGGAAAAGAAATTTGTTTGCAGTTACTGGTCTTGTTGTAATCGAAGCAACAGATTCTTATATTGCATCAAAGATCCGTACATTTCCATGTGCCATCTAATACTCAGTTGACAGTGAAGAGCAGGTTCAAGAGAGATGTATTTTTTTGTTGTGATACATACAATGATGTAATTATTTTCTAAGGAATGTTTTGTTCCAGGTACTCGGTTCGGTTGGAGAGCCAATTAACCCTGAAGCTTGGCTTTGGTTCTATAATCTCGTTGGTCATGGAAAGTGTAGCATCGCGGACACATTCTGGCAAACGGAAACCGGAGGCCACGTGATCACTCCTTTGCCTGGTGCTACGCCTATGAAGCCAGGTTCTGCAGTAAGTATTACAAACATGTATATTCCAAATATTGTATCATTGTGGGTGCACAGTTACAAAACATCTTTTGTGACTTATGTGCCCCTCCAAATACAATAACTTTTTTTGAAAACATTTTTTTATATCTGTATAAATAACAAAGTTACCAGGGGTGAGAGGGTTAGGTGGGACACCCTGTATACGAAGAGTTTAATGAACAGTCGTATACATATATTGTATTGGCAAGAAAGTAATTTCGGTATTTTAAGGCGAAATAAAGAAAGTGGTAGACATTATTTGGTGAAGTAAATATTTCAAATACTCTTTAATATTTTAGACTTTGTTTTGCTTAAAGAAAGTAGTATTTTAAATAAGATATACAATTTCGAAAATAAAATATTTCTATTTTAACAATCGGAACCACAAAATAAAATATTTATATTTTAATAATCTGAAACACAAAATAGAATATTGTTTTTTTTGTGCCGACTGAGGTTTCTTGATAAACATACAGTTGCTACTGATAAATCTCAGAAATCAAGAAATCAGAAAAAAAAAGAACTCAGAAATCATAAATAAATTCTATTTATTTCATCTTAAAATACCGAAATTACTTACTTGCCAACCGAATAAACTAGCGCTCAAAAATATGTGGGCACTTATCGTTGAAATTTGTGTACTATGTGATTGTTATTAGACGATATTTATAGTTTGCAGAGCTGGGTAAAATAGAATTTGAAATGGTAAATAGTTAAAGTATATGCGTACCATTGAAAATGTTTACGATAGTTTACCATAGATAAACGTATTTTAAGAGAGGCTTGTATAACTTCAGTTAAAAAGTGATTTTTAAGAGTTTTTTTAGAACAACTACAATTAATTATATGGAACTAGGCCTTTTCTAGATGTAAACAGGTATTCTTGTAGTACAAGTGTTCTTGTTTTAGTGTTAAAAAAATGTATATTGTTCATAAAAATATAAATAAGAAATCAAATATATATTTTATGTCCAGTCCCTAGAGAAATGTGTAATTATACATTAAATAATAATTTTTGTTATAAATGCATAAAATTCGCGGTCTACTAACAAATTATTGCTTAGATAAATTCTCCAATACTGTATAAAGCAGATGACATGAGATTAAATTTCTTGAAGATTCTTTTTCTTCCAGAAAGAGAATTGAACAAGTGTCCAGATACTTTTGAGTGTATTCTTGTGTGGGTTAGGTCTAAGTTAGGTGTTTGGAAAATTGATGTTTGATAACAGTATTATGTATAATAAAATGGATCAATTTAGTAATCTATTACACGATTTCTGACAGACATTTCCTTTCTTCGGAGTCTTACCAGAACTGTTAGACGAAGATGGTCGACTAATCGAAGGAGAAGGAGAAGGATACCTCGTCTTCCGTCAGCCATGGCCAGGAATGATGAGGACACTTTACGGAAATCACCAACGCTTCCAGAATACTTACTTCGACCGGTTCCATGGGTACTACTGCACGGGTGATGGTAAGTGAAGCAATTAATAGAATAGCATCAAATTAACTGATCGACATCAGTACTGGATAAGATTTTCCCAAATAAGCATTCCAAATATCGTTTTATATCTTTGGCTCTGCCCGGGTTAAATAAAATAATATCGACACGAAATTTTAGCAAACAAAATATTTTCTTTTTGACCATCTGGACCACAATATAAAATATCTTATTTTAATCATTAGAATATTAAACTGAAATATTTTAAGTTAATAATTTGAACCACACAATAAATTTTTTTGTTTTATGTTTAATCTTACTAATTGGGTTACTGCATAAGTAATGGAAAATAATTTTAATTGTTCTGCGAATTAAAAGCTAAGAGTTTCTGTTGTTGATGTATTGAATAAAATTAAGATGGGTTCAAGTTGTAAATAATATTGTCAGAAAATGTTTCTGATGAAGTTTCTGAAAACCCGTAATACTTATCGGATAATTTAATATTTCTTGTCTTGCAATTAGCAATAATCTAAAAAAGAAATGGTAATAGCATTTGTATAAAAACAGCCCTAACAATATTTAAAATAAAAGAATTAAGTCAAACTAAATGAGATATTGCGAAGGAAAATTCAAATATTTGCAATAGTCCTTAAATAAAATACTATATTGTATTCGAATTATTATTGTCATCAAGAATATTTTTGAAAAAGGAACCTACATTTAAAGTAAACAGGATACTGTCTCGAAATATGCCAATGTCTTGATATAACAAGACAAAGCTCAATTTTCAATATTCTTCAAATAGGATACTATTTTAAAAAATTGCTGTATGAAATAAAATATTTAATATTCAAAGTTATACTTTAAAATAAACAGGGTTACTTGCTATTTCCCATTGCAACTAGTATTTTAACCAGCTCTGACCGACGATCAGTTAATGCATTATCAATAAACAACTAACACAAAATTATTTAGCCAAAGGATTCCTGTAATTTCGTCCTGCGAATCTCGCATCTTTTCCAAGTTCTTCTTCAATTCTTATTAGTTGATTATACTTCGCTGTCCTCTCAGACCTGCAAGGTGCCCCAGCTTTGAATTGGCCAGCGGACAAACCGACTGCCAAATCGGCAACGAAATTATCCTCCGTCTCAGCCTGACAAGTCGTCACGATGTATCCCCAGTTGCTAATCCTCGCAATCTTCGCGCAGTTAATCGCCTCCGTCACTGTCCCGACTTGCGACATTCGCAGAATAATAGCATTAGCCATTTGCCTCTCAATCGCTTCCTCGATTCGATCAATATTCATGGAAGTCAAGTCATCCGAAACGATTTGAATCTCTTGATCAGCTAACGTGAGCCAGCCCTCCCAATCCTCCTGGTCGAATGGATCTTCGATGGAAACTATAGATGGAAATTCTGCTAGGTATTCCAAATACTGATCTTTGAGGGTTTCTGCTTCCATATAGTCGTCGGGATCGGAGTCCTCTGTTTTAAACCCGAGGTCGTATCCGCCTGTTGCAAGAAGATTATGGATGTTGGTTTCGCATGCATTATGCGCATGTTTAAAAGGACAGATTCAGATTGTTTATTTTACAAATTATTCAGATGACAAAGATGCCTATCTGGACACTTACTGGACACGTTTATTTAAAAGACAATACAAACTAAAGTACTCGCTCGTTCTCTGTCAAAGTAGCCTCATTGCTATGATTACTAGTAATGATTACTAGTATCATAGTAATTATTAGTAATCATAATCATTTTTGTCATCCATTGCTGTATTCTGCGTAATTTTTATGATCAAAGACCATGATTTGATAACTAAGTATGATTTGATAATTGCACATTTTATGCAGCATGCATTTTTTAAAGTTGCTGAAGATTTAGTGGAAAGTAGGAAATGTAAAAACTTAATAATCTTATGCTAACCTTCTTTGTAAAAGGCGCTAGCTGCCATGTCTAATGCTATCACTATTCTCCCATCGTATCCTGCGTCTTTGATAGATTCGTCTAGGAGTAAAAGTGCCTCTCGATCCTCCTCAAATTCTGGTGCGAAGGCACCTTCATCGCTAACGGGAAGTGGGAGATTTATTTCCTGACTAGCCGCAATTTTTTTTTCCAAAACTTTGTACACTTCCGATCCCATTTTCATTGCATCGGCGAAACTTTCAGCTCCTAACAGATTTACAAAATGATATTTATTGGACTGAAGACATTATTGTAAACTCGTATTTGCAGAAACTTTTTCATAATAACAAAAATTGGGCATTTACATCCTACATTGAAGATTGTAACGTAAAACATGATACGGAGAAAAAAACAAATAAAAATTGGTAATTTTACAAAATGATACGTGTCATAAGACACACTTGTTGTAAATTCGTAGTTCAATAAACTCATTCATACAAACATTTACATATAGTGAGCGTAAAAAGTATTCGTACGCCCTTTAAAACAGAATAACTTTTTTATAATTGTACCACACGACCTGATTTTTTATAATCAGTTAGAAGCATTGGTTTACGAAATGATATGCAAAAAGAAAATTTCGAAAATTTTAATTTACAAGGTTACATGTAAAAATAACAAAGGCATTTTTTAAAACTTTTTTATTTGGACCGACAATGACAATTTAAAATATATGTTTTGAAGATTTGTGTTAGTCATACACACACTGAAAATGTACGATTTTAAGTAAAAACTGATCAAAAGTCGCGAAAAAATGATTTGCACCACATTTTAACCATTCGTTGCTCTTGAATTTTCAGCATGTGTATAACTGACACAGATCTACAAAACATATATTTTAAATTTTCATTGAGGGCCCAAATTAAAAAGTTTTAAAAAATGACTTTTGTATTTTTACATGTAATCAAGTAAATTATAATTTTTGGAAAATTTTCATTTGCATATCATTTCGTAAACCAATGCTTCTAGTTGATTATAAAAATCAGGTCGTTTGGTACAATTATAAAAAGGTTATTCTATTTTAAAGGGCATACGAATACTTTTTACATTCACTGTATATTCATCATTAAATATTGTATTCAATCCAAAAGTCAAGTGATATGTCGTAATATGAGAGATATACGTAACAGAAATAGAAAATGGTAATAAAAATGCTGCTGGTACCTATGGGCAAAATCATAAATTCTTGACATGGTATCGTATTACCCGCGTGCCTGCCTCCGCTAATCATGTTGAAACAGGGAACCGGAATATAAAGTTCTGCATTTTCAGCTAATTCCGCAATGTATCTAAAAAAGATGGATAATTTCTGGATATTTACATATATAACTCATAAATCTATTATTCTATTGGCTCATCTCCATTTATACTTAAAGAAGTTATCTGAAATTTGCAAATGATTTATTATAAAAACATTAATAACAACATTGGTGTTCCGCGAAATTCCACGAAATATCCATCTATCTATCTTCTATCTATATAATAAAAATGAAATGCTAATCGTTGGTCATAGTACGTGAGAACGGCTGGACCGATTTGGCTAATTTTTTTTTAAATATCCGTCGTAGTCCGAATCAGGTGTTTAGAGTAAAAATAATTGGAATAGTTGCCCGGAAAAATGGGAAATTCGAGAAAAACTAAAAGTGCTTTTTGAATCATATTTCAATGCAACAAAAAAAAGAACGTCTCAGCTTTTAATCAATATTTCAACAGGAATTTACATTATCGACGTCAAACAAATTTATAGAGGACAGGACAATGTCTGTCGGCTCAGCTAGTATTAAATATATTTAATAATATATTTTCTAAAATATATTTATTTATAGGCGGGATGTTTTTGATTGTTTTTTGAATCATTAATTTTGGCGTTTCGCAAATTTTTCATATAATCAAAAGTGTTTCCTGACTTCAAAAAGGTTAAGAACCACTGCTCTACGTACGTCGAGAGACGCTAGATTAAAAATGATGTATTGATATGCTCCAATGTTTTGAATCATCCCAATATTTTCAATTTCATCTACTCAACTTTGTCATAAAATACACAGTCTATATAGTAGTATCTATAACTATCAAATCATAAAATCAGAGGTGTCAATATAGCAATTACCTGTAAACCGGAAGTCCCTTCTTTGCAGCACCAGCTTTGCAACAGGCAATGGATACACCGAGGATGGCATTAGCGCCCAGTTTCGATTTATTTTCAGTGCCGTCAAGTCTGTTTAGCAAACTGTCTATCTCCATTTGTTGACAAGCTTCCAGTCTCGATTTCAGAAGCTGTGGCGCAATTATATTGTTAATCACGTCAACAGCTCTGAAAACGGAACGTCCGTTATACATAGCTTCATTTCCATCCCTTATTTCCTGGGCTTGGGTAGGGGTTGGTATTAGAACGGATGGTACCGATGATCTCAGTAATCCCACATCAGTAATTATGTCTATTTCCAACGTTGGTTCTCCTCGGGAATCAAAGATCTGTCGAGCTTTAACCTTTTGAATAGGCATCTTCGTGTTTGATTTTTACCTATAGAACTATTGACCTAATCGTTCCAAATTTATTATGGACGTATTGTTGCACTGTAGTTTGAGGGATTGTGTGAATGTTTAGTATTGTTGATTAGGGCGCATGGCAGTAAGAATTACTGAAAATTTTAAGGAAATATCTCCCGAGGTCAAGCCATGTTTTTGTTACTATTTATGTACGAAGATAATTGAAGCTCGACGTGTTCACACATTCCTTTTATGCACCCTTGTGTGTGCTGGTAATCATTACGTAAACTGCTGACACCATAATATCAAAATATTTTCAAATGCAATTATCTATTAAGTCGTTGCATATGAAATGTCCGGATTTTTTTTTAACATTAACGTTAAATAAGCGCAATTATTGCTTATTGATCAATGAATCATACGTTTCTTGATTGTATTATGGTAGATATGGCATTCTTTGGTCACTCACATGCTGCATTTACAAGATTGGCATCTCTATTATGTTGTTCATTTTACCTATCAACAAATAGTGCGCTGTTAATTGCAAGTGACTGAAGCCACATAAATAGATTATTGTTTCTTTAATAATATTAACAAGCTGAGAAAAATACGTAGATTAGCATTCTTAAATCATTGTAACCTTCATTTTTGCAATAAATGTATAAATTTATGTATAAATGTATAAATTTATGTATAAATGTATAAATTAAGTCATTAACACATTTTCACCAAATATCACATAATGTTATTTACGATTTGTTGTTTCTTCACACATACAAAAAGAGCACGCAACAATCGCACTGATTGATGTTGAAATCAAAATTTAAAAGGAAATTTATATGTGTAAATTAAAATTGAAGATAGGATCGTAAGCTTTTATACCTCTGAATGACGTACAATAAATTCGTCAACTGTAATGTAATATTTCTTAATCAAAATGCATTGCAACATTTGCATTATAAAATCGGACATTTCATATGCAACAACCTAATACTTGTATGGATACGTTTAAAAGCTATAAAGAAACAATTCTGGCTAAATATAGAGGTATTTGTGAAGAAATGTTTATTTTAGAGGATTTTATTGTTCGAAAAATTTATACGATTATTATCCATCGTTCTCGAATCTTGATTTGTATGCACTTTATTTTCTATGTAAAAATATTTGAAATATTTTAATCTTGCATACGATCTTCATGAAAATTACACGATGAGATCATTAAGCTTTATTAAAGACCTTCTGAGAGTTTTAAGCTGCAAATAGTTTATACTATTACTATGTAGGTAATTTAATAGTGACCATGTTTTTATTATATTAAAAAACCAAGCCCAGTATTATTGATCACTATTATTATTGAATTAATAGACACATAAACATATTTGATTCCAGGCGCTAGACGAGATGCGGATGGTTATCTTTGGATAACTGGTCGTATCGATGACATGCTGAACGTTTCCGGTCATCTAATGTCCACTGCGGAAGTGGAAAGTGTGTTAGCAGAGCATTCTGCGGTAGCAGAGGCGGCAGTTGTCAGTAAACCTCACCCTGTGAAAGGACAATGCCTTTACTGTTTCATTACACCCAATGAGGGCGAAACGTTCGATAAGAAACTCCAAGACGAACTAAAGAAGAAAGGTAAAAGTTATAATATGTACATACAGTGAATCTAAAAATTGTTTGAACATTGATGTTTCGTCCCTGGAAAAATTGTCAATATTTTTAACCCTTAACACTCGAATGATGACTCTGAGAGAGAGAGGCACCACTGAAAATTGCTGTACCATTATTCAAAATATTGTTTACGTTATTAAATATTTATATTGGCATCTAATCAATTATTAAATATTTGAGTATTGTATATTTTCGTATAAAGTAGCGGGTAGTAAACTGCAGACCATTTTTCCTTAAAATAAGGCTTCGAACCCCGCATTTCGACGAACATTTCGCCGCGCCGAACGGCGAATGGAATGGATTTTTGCTATTTCCAGAATTTCTTGCGAATAACTATAGAAGCTGCAGTAGTGTATACTACACAAAGAAATTCAGAACATGTATTTATAATTTTAGGATATGCTCTATGTGCCCTGCAAACAAATTTGCAAGTGCTACCCATTCGCGTTCGTGCGCGCCCAAATATTCGTCGAAACGTTCTTCGAAATGTTGGTCGAAATGTTCGTCGAAATTCGTGTTTGCGGTCGATCCATCAGCTATGGATCGGCGGCAAACACGGATGAGTTCTTGGAGGGGAACAACTTGTGTTTCATTACTTTGTGATTGCTTTTTATTCACTTATCATTCGCTGAGTCAATAAAATTATTAAATTTTATACGTAGAAATGTTTCTGATTCGATAATCAACGACGTACTAAGAATGCGTTCGGAAGACCACGATTGACAATCGTGGAACATTCTAGAATATTCCTATGGGATATTGTTCCATGGCGTACACGCACGTGTCTAGACACAGTGGCTCACGCCTAGAAGCAGTTCTGATGTGAAGTATGACGAATGGAGTATAATTGGCGCATGGATAAAATTATTCACTTCAACTGTTACTTCACGTATCCAGTTATCGCGTGACTCTAATTTCTTATTATTCATTTACAGTGCGCGAGAAAATCGGTCCGTTCGCCCAACCGGACATCATCCAACACGCGCCAGGACTGCCAAAGACACGATCCGGTAAGATCATGAGACGAATCCTGAGGAAGATCGCTACAGGAGACAGAAACGTTGGCGACGTGTCCACATTAGCCGACGAGAGCATCGTCGATCTTCTATTCCAGTTGAGGCCGCAGGTGTAAGGATGTTGTCGTCGACGCGACGTAGCCGTCTTCGGAGAAAAACCTCGTGAAACGTAGTAATTTAGGCAACAAAAAGGGCCGACACGCTTCCGGTGAAGTTCCGCTTCGAGTTTCTCAAATTTGAGGAACTTGCCAAAACTGTGAGCAATCTAGCGAGAAAAAAAAAGATTCGGATACGAGAAGCTGTGTCTCAGAAACGAAATTCCCTTTTATGTTAGAGTCGTTTCTCCTCCGTTCTATAGCCTAGTACTTACAGTACTATTTATCGATTACTTTCTACGCTAGTATTCCGTAATAGTTACTGTCCGTTTCACAGTTTGCTATTCGGTTAACAGATTTTGCGGCAGGAGACCCGCATTGGCCGCGTTATTTTCGTCAACTCGACACGATGACAATGGCAGGAACATGAGTTGCGTAACACGATTAGCGCGAGATACAGTAGTGCACAATTAAGGTCCATTTATACAAGTCCGTCCGTACGGAAGGTCCGTTTTCACTGGGGGCATACCCCGGGAGGGTACGGTAGAAGCTCGAGCTGCCTCGGTCAGCGAGCAGTGTACACATACCGCGTAATCCGATACCGGGTCGAATATATCGGTGTGAACCACTACTAATCCAATTACAAAACTTTTTTATTTTTCATTATATTTTTGTGGGACTTTCACCAATTTATTTTTGTGGTACTTTCTTATTAAAATGTCACTAAACACGATATAATTTCAAGTGTGTTTAGTGGTTTAATTGACGGCATGCGGCAACTTCTCTACCATGCGATCCATGTTTACATGCTGTCCTCTATGTTCGGTGCGGCGACGCGGCCACAAAAAGATAGTATCCCTTCATAATGTCTGTCACAGCACTGAACCGAGAATTGGCTTAGATCACGACTTTACTGTATACTGTATACAGGTCCAGAAAAAATGCGAAAGGATTAAGATTAAGCGTTCCAGGTGGAGATTAGGCGGGGCGAGAAGCTTACCTCTTCAGACTCGGCTAGTGATGGGTTTGAGACGCTTCGGACTTGTATCGTATACCATAGTACGAATTCGAATCACTTTGAATATGATTCGAAGTTCAAAACTCTTGAAACTCGTAATAATTCTTGAGTGTTGAAAGAAAGAGAGTCTTGGGAGTGATTCGAAGCGATCACTACACTCTTCTCATATCAAGTATCAATCGGCCCTCTCAAAACTCGACGCGCGGTCCAATTTTTTTGGAATCCGGAGGGGGGAATAGAGGCGGACGTTTAATTGTGTACTACTGTAGTCATTTCGAAAAAGCAACCTGGAGAATTCGTTCAGAAAACCACGAGCGTGCGCTAACAATCCGAGAAAGTACACTAAATGTATTTAGAATTTTACAAAAAGCAAACGTCGAATGTATACACGTCGTACGTACTAATCGGCGTTCAACAATATTTTTCCGGATGTACAGAGGGATATCAGAAAATTGAACTACGTACGACTGTTGTGTACGTTATCGCTGGGAAACGAAGAGTTTTATAATAATGCACGCTTGATGGGTGTGTTGAAAAATGATCCATCGATATCAATATGAAAGTATCTTGAAAACTTTTGAACAGTTTACAAAAGTCGTTTCGATTAATTACACGTACACGACATTTTTCAGCATGCGTAGCGCGAAACGGAAGTACCATCGTGCACGAAAGTAATTTGTTTCCGTTTCGTCGCGTAGTCATCAATCGCTTCGTGATCCCGATTCGTGAGGCCTTCTTTATTCTCGTTTGGCTTGTTCGCTACCTCGTTCACTTCTTAACGATTTTCGATAATCGATGACGTTTTGTACTGGTGCCAGCTGGCTCGATGGAAGCCGCTCGTGACATTAATGTTGCAGCAGCTCCTTGACGGTTTAATGAGCAAACCTGTTTGCGGAAGTACTATAGTTCATGGATGGGTCACGGCGAAACGTAACGTCAGACTCTTGACCCCTTGATGACGGCAAACGTAGAAGAAAATTAGCAACAGTTCTCTGCACGAGACGACGTGACTGTATAAAGAACACACATATTCAATGAAAATTTACATGGAGTGGGGACAGAAACATAATTATGATTAGACCAGGAATTTTATGCTTTTACGTCAGAAACTAGTACCTGAAACACAAAGCAGTGAAAACGTACATGGTTATTATCCATTTTTTACAATTATTAAGAAAAGAAATTGATTTTTACATGTGTCCTGCTTCTTGTAATTAATACAGACAATTTTTATTTTGCACAGAATGCATCTTAATTATCATTCAAGGTAATTCCGCGGGTCAGCCAATAAGGAAGTTACTCCTCTCAAACGAAAATGAATGAATACAAAATATCTTTTTGTTACTTATATACAGCTAAATTTGTCTACTATTTTTGTACTCGGTCGCCGAGCGTTTGAATACGCACATTGCAATGAAAAATTAATTTATCTATAATTGAGGTTGCAAAATATTCCCGTCCGATTCTTCGATTACATATCACGGTTGCTTCCGTTATGGTAACTTTTATTAGCCAATTTACAAATGTTTTTTTATCGTTTATTGACTGATTAATAACTTGTAATATTTTATCTGTGCTTGAATATTGATTCTTTATAAAATTAGACACGACGATCGGTAACTGATGGTAGAAAATCGAGTTTGAAAATTCGGTGAACACGTGTGCTATTAAATAGGAACAGTCTGACGCGGCTGTTCATGACTGACCGGTTCTACTTACAAATGCTAAATTTTCGAAGTCGATAATCAAAAAACAAAGCCTCATATCTACCATCAAGTACCAATCATCCTGTACATCAGGATATTTTTTCTGAAGAATTGTCCAGTAATGATCTGTAAGGTACGAATGATTGATGCAAATCTAATAATACTGCATCGGTATTGCAACCCAATGGCTAACTAAATATCTTTTTGAACGGAAGTTGGAGAGATAGAGAGAGAGAGATAATTTTCTTATTAACCGACCTTCGTTGGTAATCGCGTATATTTGCAGAAAATATAATACGTGCTGTTTCATTTTAAAGACAGATTTATTAAGATAGATACTGTCAATGCTGTCTAAAAGCCTATTGAATAGGCTTTTCAATGACTGAAATGTATGTAAAGAAATTCAATAATTTTCAGTAATAACTTCAGAAGTTGTTACATTATATCAATTTTAAAAATTTTGTAGCTGTTCCTTTAAGAAAACTATTTAAAAAATTATTTGTAATAATAAGTTAATTAATTAAATGAAGGTTTAAATACGTTCTAATTCAAACTAAATCCGAGCTCTGGTTGAAGGAAGGATGGTTGAAATTAAACTTAGTTTACTGATACCTCATAAGCTATTAATTTTAAATATCGTATGACACGTTTTCAATGCTTTAATGAAATTCAGAAAAAATGTTGCAAAATTTCATCCTGTGACTCTCTTGTTATTAACTTGAAATTGACCATATAACTGAAATGTTTTTTGTACAGTCTATAATTTGCGAGTAATTTCAAATCGTCATGCTAAGAGACACTGTACACTTTGTCGTTCCTCATCCATCAACTATACGGTTTATGTTAAATTAAACTACACCGTAGTACCCCATAGAAGAGCGTAGTCGTCAAGTCACAGTAAGAATCGTTCTGTAACCCCCGCCATTCAGTTAAGCAAGAACTAGTGATGGCAAAAAGCGTATCGCGAGTGCGCCCACACACGGTCATCGAAAATTTGACTGTTTGAAATTCAAATTCGTGTGATATAAACTAATTTCGAATTATTCGATGGGCCAAGATTTGTATATCTTTAATATTACGCACTCGGTGTTCTACGCGATATTTTTCTCGACCCGATTGTAATTACAAGTGGATTAGCAATAATGTGAGATCCTCCGTTAAATTAATCGCGTGTTTCTTCGCGTCCTCGAAGAGCTATTAAGAGTAAGTTTTTTGCGAAAACATACCGAAAGGGTGTCTAGCAGAGTGAGTTATTTAATTTTTAGCAAATTATATTTTTTACAGCGATCGCTCCGCGCCTAATCGCGCGACAGACCTAAGTATACGCACGATTACTAACGCACTTTACATGAAAGTCAGCGTTTCCTGTAAATTTTTAGAATGCTGGATTTAAACGAATCACGCTGCGTTATGCAGTGTCACATACATATCATTCCTCGCGGAACAAATCAACTATAGGTGTGATAATGATATATAAAAAAAGTATATATATATTGAAGAAAGTATATGTATATTATATGGAAAATGCAGGAGCATACATATATCTGTAAATATACCTACGTTAAAGAACACAATTGTTACTGGCCTGTTAAATGAAATCGTGGTATTCATTTATTCGTTCATCCCTCTTTCGAAATATTTCATTTCCACGAAGCTTTCGAAACATTCTTAACGAACAAGTCGATTTCATACGTTCTTTCGATCTCGAAAACTGTCATACAGCTTCAAAATAAACGATGTCAGATCCCACATGTTATGCAAATTGCTTTTTACAGTCTTGTTTCTTCCATTTTTTAGAAACTTTAAAATGGGTTCATCAAAGAATTAAAATATTGTATCATGGAAAACGAAATAACACAATGTTATTATATATTATTATATTATATTATATTAAAATATCTATATATTATATAAATATTATAAATATATAATTATACATATAATAATATATGTATATATATATATACATATAATATAATATTATATATTGATATTGTATATTAATATAACATAATATAATAATAATAAAAAATTTTTTTTAATCAATACAAATAATAATAAAAAGATATAGATTATATTTCAAATCACTTTTCGAGTGTATGTTTTCAATACAATTTCATTTGTGATTAGAATCCTAGTTATAGAGATATTATATTATTTGATTATTTTGTTTGTAATGTAAAAAAGTTTCAAACCAGAAGTGAAAGAAAAATCTTAAGCTTGTGCAACGTAAGAAGTGTATTATATAATTTATTTATATTTGTTGTTGAAACTTTTTAAAATTAATTTAGATTCAATCTTTTAATTATGTACATCATGTAACATCGAACATATATGTTGTGGTACTTATTATTGCATGGTATTTATATTACTTCATAAATATACTATTTACGTGAAAATCATTTAGTTATGATAATGTGTATACATTTTGACCAACAATTCTCTACGACTTACAAAGCTCTATTAAAGTTGAGAACTTCTTAATCTCACTGGGCTCTATACAACCGTGTATGCTTGAACCATATCAAATCTATTAATTTACTATACAGTCAGTAATGATCTAATGTTTCCAGTTTGTTAAAATGATTAAAGTAAGAGTTAAACATTTATCTAGCTCCGGTGTCTTACAAATGCTGCAGACAATTTTCATTTTGCATAAAAATCGGCAGTATTCGTACGCCCTTCAAAGCAGAATAACTTTATTGTAACTGTACCTAATGACTTGATGTTTTGGAAGTAATTAGAAGCATTGTTTGACTAAATGGTGTGCAAAAAAATTTGTTCGAAAATTACAGTTTACCAGGATGCATGCAAAAATAAAAAAGGCAGTTTAAAACTTTTATTTGGGCTCTAAAAAAAGATTTTAAATACGTGTTTTGTAGATCTATACATAGAAACTACTGTAGTAGTTACACATGCTGAAAATTTCATCGAAATCGATAGACATACACGCGGCTACAAGCGGTTAAACATGGTAAAAATCGTAGTTTTTTTTTAGATTTCGATTAAATTTTCAGTATGTGTATAACTAAAATAGGTCTACAAAACATATATTTTAAATTTCCATTAAGGGCCTAAATAAAAATGTTTTAATAAATGCTTTTTTTACTTTTGCATGTAATTTGATCAACTGTAATTTTTGGAGAATCTTTTTTGCACATCATTTAGTAGACCAATGCTTCTCATTGGTTACAAACAATCAGATCATTTGATACAATTATAGAAAAAGTTATTCTGTTTTAAAGAGCGTACGAATACTGATGAGACTAACTGTACATATTAATACACGTGAATACGTTTATCCTCAATACACATCCAAAACCGTGATCAATATAAAATACGCGATGTTATCTCGCAATTTTGTTTTTTTATGTTGTTAATATAAAACATATAGGTGTTAGGTAGCGGCCAAGTTTGAATAATTTAGTCCTCCATGTAACTCTTTAAAAATTAAATAACCTTCTTTGTGAAACTAATTTTTTCAACCACTTTTTTCAGTATTGCAAGAGGTATTTCTAAGCTAACGAACTTGGCCGTATTTTGTTTGATCTAACTTTTTACGGCCGTAGGAACTTGGCTCCTGTTTACAGGATGTTTTTGTTAGAATTTCATGAATTTTTATTGAAATTTCGTCAATTATCAAGTAGATATTACTTTTATCCCTGATTCATTAAATCCTAAACATTTTTTAATTTTAAGACGGACATTAAATAAATTAATAATTGTATGTTCGTTTTACAACCTATTTATGCCTACTTTAAACTCTGTCCCGTTTGAGGTTTATGTTGTTTCTTTTCTTTATTAGTTAATTTTTTTTCTACATGCAAGTTTTCTTCTTCTTTGTATTCTTTGGTTTAGGAATTTTAGGGTCAGGCATGTGTACTTTTTTAATGTGTGGTCAGAGTACCCACTCGAGGTCTTTAATTTTTCGAACTCTCGTTTTCTGGTGTACCATAACGGATAGATCTGGTTGATTTAAGGACCTTGATCTATTGTATTCTATTATTGCAGTCTCTTGGGCTTTAATTTTGCTCGGGTCAAAGTCAATGAACTGAATTCTATCCTACGTATCTATTTCATAACGTTTTTGTTTCAGTACACACACACAACCTCTTTAAGGTGTAAAATTTCAAACTTTGATAATTATTCCTTTGAGTGTTTGTTATGGTGAACCTATGTAACAAATTTCAAGCTTGTAGGTCAATGGGAAGTACCCAAAAAGTTCTGATGATCAGTCAGTCAGTGCCAAATTTAGCGATTTTTGAGGTCCTATATCTTGTAACCTACTAACGTTGGAAGATTAATGTTTTGTCAATATTGAGACATGGTAACATTTAACAAGTGTACGAAATTACATCTCTCCATTTGCCTGCAGCGCTGAGTTATAATCCTCTAAAAAAACGGCTATGTTTTTGTACTTCGCAATTTTGTTTTGATGATGTTGTTAATATAAAACATATAGGTTATGTGTCTCGCTCTGCGCCATCAGAAGCGATCACAAAAATCGTGATCACGCGAATGTGATCGAATTACAAATAATCCAAAAGTAGCAGTTTACGCCATCCCGAGCCAGGACCTCGTGCAGATCATATTTCGGCAAAATGGCGAGACGGTTTGACGGTTATGCCACTTGTGATGCACTTTGTGGTTCAGTGAACCGCGTCCCCACGTCGCCACTGTCGCTTTCGTTCGCGAATTCGGTGGTGGAACAAACCGCCTTTTTAAAACCAGCTGACGAGATGTTACGTCAGTTGGTCGGCACCCGTTACCATTGGGTGCACGTTATTGTTGCCAGTGACGATTACGTCGAGACACTGTGAAACCGTGTTTCCTTTTCCGCTGTTCAAACGCGTCGCCGAATCATGGTAGACATCGACGAATGTTACATGACCGTGCTTCGGCTGGTGAAAGAGGCTGGCTCGGTAAGTACAAACTTTCTGTGACAAAATCGACGATAAAAAACAGATAATCTCACACGAAGAGCGTCGAGTTATTCTTGGACAACAGCGAGTCACGTCTATCGATTTTACTGCTTCGGATTTCAATCGAGGTGCCAAACGGAAAGGACATGTTCCTCATTCTTAGTTTTCCTCGACAGGATCGGTTTACATCCTTTCATCTATAACCAATTCGTAGTGTAAATTTGTTAGATCATCTTGATGAATTTCAATGTTTGTTTCGCAATTATTTCACGCAACGTGATAACAATGTTAATTTAAAATTTACCGATGAGTACGATTGTTTGTATCTTGCGTTGTTAGGTGCGCGATTAGTCACGTTTGTTTTATTACGTGACTAGTTTCTTTAGTGGTAGAATAGATAATGATATTAGTGTGTACTCGTGAACATGCACTTCCTCGGCTTCTAAGAGAGTTAGGTGAAATGACAGCTCCGTTGCGTTTTTGGCTGAAATGAAGCGGCACGACTCTCATCTATAACCTATAATCTTGATTATAATAAATATTTAATGAGACAAATAAAAATTGTTACATGTATTTTATTCAATTTTACGTTCGAATCTGTATCTCATGTTGTAATATGTTCTACTTATACAATATGTATACTAATTTTTATATTGTTTCCTTTTCTGACGAAATAAACCAAGAACTTTAAGATATTATTGAATCATTATTAAAATATACGTTGAAACGTGTGATAGAATCTATTATTAAATTATCATTCGTTTGTTGATAGTTTCCTTTCTATAAATAAATGACAATCTTCAACTTGAAAATCTACCACTATCTATCTACTAAATTTATCTATCATCATCGAAATATGGTGTGATAGAGTGAAAGAATATATCATATGTAAAGTCATTATTTGTTTTGTATGAATCACTTTTACTTTTAATTCTAATCATTCGAAAATATGGTCTTACTCCTAGTAACCGATTTGATATAAGAATCAATCATTTTTAAACAATTTAATATATTTTACTTGTATAAATGTAACATAATATGTAATAAACAGTAAAAAATATGTGGTAAAAATTACATCGAATGTTTAAGATTATGCAGTCGCTCGAATTAAATTAAATGTTTGCAGATCGTCAGAGAAAAGATCAATCAACCTCAGGATCCGATGATAAAGTCATGCGAAGTCGATCTTGTTACTGAATGGGATCAAAAGGTCGAGAAACTGTTAGTGGAGGGCATATCTTCAAAATTTCCCGACCATAAGTATGTCATTCAAATTGAATTACTTAGTTTTAGAGCAAGTTTTACAAGTTGAAAACAGTAACACTAATTTATAATTTTAATATAAAACCATTAGAAATGGTATTTAATAATTATTAAAATAACTTTTGAAAAGTTTGAGGATTATAAATATGTATAGTACTACTCGTTAATATATGATTATTTATTTTATTAAGTATACTCTTATGGAAATTGTATACAATACTTAATTTTAATATGGTGCAATACATACTTCTAGTACTGTAATCTCATGTTATCTGGAGCAATATGATATCATAATTTACCACCTATCAATTTTTACTAATCATGTAATTGGTTTTATCACACAACTTATCAACATCAATGGCGAATTGCTATTCTCAATTATTACGATCGCATGTCGCATAATTTCCATTGATCAATTGTTCCTTATTGAATCTCCATGTACGAAGCATCTAGATCGTAATTTCGTCTTACCCATCAAAACATTCACGAGTAATGCCCAACAACATGTTTTAGTGGAACATTCCATCCCTAAGCAGTTCTAGAAACATCAAACTGATTCGCAAATTTCCCAAAATACTAGTTTCAAATAACTGCAATAATTTTCTTTATCAATCTGACTGCTGTGCGTTTTACTATACGAATAGTTACATGCATGTTGTGTATAAAAATTATCAGAATCATCCGTCAACTGTAAAATGTAATACTTGTTTACTTTTATGAATAAATAATATTGAGATTAAAAATCACGTTTTCGTGATATAGGCTGGTAATTAAAATAAGTCGTGTGTACGTGATATTGGATGTAAAACGTTACATTTCAATTTAATATTATTATATTTATATAACTTTTTCGTTAATTAAATAAGGTAAACCTCATTTTTTGTTTTCGTTTCATACATTTGCGTAACTTCGTAGGATAATTATTATTCGCGTATATTCTGTACAATTTTGTTTTATTGTAGTGATAATATTAATAATACCAACAAAAAATATTTTTCTAGATTTATCGGTGAGGAAGAAAGCTCACTCGGTGGAAAAATCGAATTCACGGACGCCCCAACATGGATCATCGATCCGATCGATGGAACGATGAACTTCGTACACAGCTTACCGCACACTTGTATATCGATTGCGTTAGTTATTGACAAGGTTACAGAAATTGGAGTTGTTTACAATCCGATTTTAGAACAGTTTTTCACAGCTCGTAAGGGGCGGGGTGCATTTTTGAATGGAGCTCCCATTCGGGTATCTGGAGAAAAAGGTAATTAATAAGTTTACTAACTTTATTCTATACAAAATTAATAACGTTAGAATTACCAGTCAAAGTGGCCCGTTTCAGATTTTTTTATTTCACAATCGCTAAACTTCTTAACATTATTGCTACAATTCTTGTGGGGCATTGTTAAGTAAATTAATTTAATCTTATTCATATAAGAAAAATTAGAACAAGTCTCTTCGAAGTCTAACAACAATATTTTCGTTTATTTAATTATTTTTTTCAGAATTACGCAAAGCTCTTGTAATGATGGAAATGGGTACCAGCAGAGATCCTGAGAAAATGAAAGTTGTGTTGGCAAACGCAAATAACATTCCTTCACAAGTTCATGGGTAAAGCATGTTCACATCTTATATTCCATAAAATATTTTTCAATCGTTTTTGTTTTCGTACCTTCTTTTCTTATTTAATATATTTTTCTAGACGAAAGATGTATTAAATTATATTTAATATAAAAATGCATTCAATTACAATGTCCAAGCAGCTATTAATTTCAGGAATATTTTAATTTCAATACTACAAAACAGGATTACTTTTACCTATTTAAATTAAGATATCTTCTATACTAATAACTTTACAAAGGAAACGCACGATTTATAAAAAATGCATCTGTGTCTTTGAAATTTGTATTTGTATTATGTCGGCTTTTTTAAAATATATATATTGCTACTGTTTCTTTGCAACAACAGATATACAATATTTTGGAATCTGGTCTTATACGACTCGTGGTCTATATTGTTTAACATACATCTATCTTTTCCTAGAATACGTGCTTTGGGTTCTGCTGCTTTAAATATGTGTATGGTTGCGATGGGTGGAGCCGATGTATCATTTGAATTCGGCATTCATGCTTGGGACATTGCAGCCGGTGATATTATTGTCAGAGAAGCTGGTGGTGTATGCATAGATCCTGCTGGTAATTGCCTTCATTACGATTCATTGTTTGAAGTAAAATAATTGTTAAGACATAAATTAATTTACTTTCTCCCGCAACCCCTTCAATTTTGATTTTAGGCGGTACGTTTGATTTAATGAGCAGAAGAGCTCTGTGCGCATCGACCATGGAACTAGCACAATCGCTAGCCGAAATATTAGTTCAATATTACCCCGAACGTGATTGAAAATTGTACTGATGTAATATCAAAGCAACGCAAGCATTTCAAACGTTGGCAGAGACCAATGCTACAACTATAATGTACATGTTGAATGTATGTAAATGTTGTATCCTTTCAATCTTTCTTTTTGTCACGCGTCATTTCAAATTTAATATGTAACATGTTCGTTTATTGTTGCAGGTATTTAAGGTTTCTGAATTAAAACAATAAATATATAAATATTTAAAGAGTGTACTTATATTTAGTTCCTTACATAAACGTTTGGGACAGAGGTAATAATATCTTCAAGAGATTTATAAACAAATCTAAATTTAATACAAATTATTATGTATATGATGATAAAGTGCTTAACACTGATGGCAGGGATTATTTAGCCTACCGAAACGTAATTTCTTTATTACTAGGTATAAAATACTGTATCAAAGCGCAACGTGAAATAAATTTATTTATCCCATTACGCATACGTGTAATTTATTGTGACGATCGTTATAGTACGTTTTTCACGTGTAAAACTTGTTTGTTCGCATTAAAACTATGTTTTCAAAGATTTTTGTTTATAGTCATCTGAAAACTGAAGGCCAAAAATATTAGTATTACGTTCTCTTCAATGTTACCTATAGTTGAGTATATACATATGTATGTAGATACGCGGCATTTAGGTATTTCTAAAATTGATTAAAATTGTTTAGAATTCTCACACACATGTACCTTACCTGTTCACATACTTACGGTTTCATGAATCTCAATGAAATATTAAGACAAACCTTCCCGCTGTTTGTTACAAATTTAATTAAACACTTGCTGATCCCTGTTGCGACAGTCGTTCATTTTACATACAAGTGAAGCAGCTGCTGCGAGGATCCTACCCCATTTTCCTTTGTCATCATCAATGCTTTCCATCAACTGATTTCATCACCTCTTCCATTGCCTCCCCTCCTTACGGGGAGGGCTACAAGTGAAACATTACCAAATTGCCAATTAGATAACTATAAAACTAATCTAAGTTTCGGTGTATTCAATTTTTATTTTAGTATATTGAAATTTCCCCGTAATATCTAATCGTTCTTGTTTATACATTCTATTGGACAAGCCCTTTTTTCTTACAAACATTAGAAAAACAGACTAAATACTCATGCTTTTGTATAGTGTAATCATGAAATAATAAAACTCCACTACGTATTCTCTTATATATCCTTTCAAGACATCAGTTTGCGACTTTCTACAAATATTATGTACGACGACTGTTAGCATATGTATGAGACTTTGCTCTGCCTTTAAGGAGATAGAATACAAATTTGTGCAGGCTTTGACTCGTAACGGAGGTCAACGTTTTTAATGATAAACGGATATACTAAATATCCCATAAGGCAGTCCCCCAAGAATACCTTGCAACGGGATCGGCGTTAAAAGCCCGCATAGGTCCGCCCGCACTTAACGATGCTTTGAATCGAAGACTCATCTGAAACATAAGCAGCCTCGTACAATATTGTCATGTAAAAATATATACCACGAACCATTCAAACAGCATTGACGTTCTGCCGTATCGTACTTAAAAAAAACGAATAACGCAACGATTACGTAAAAGAAAAAAAAGAAAGAAAATTTACGAAGCTAGGGTATGGAAATGTATGCCTTGGACACATTCGTTAAAACGAAAACATTATAGTTTTTATGATAAAAATATAAGTCCGCTATTTGTTGCTATTGTACGTTAAATAATTTTCGTTGCTGTGTTAAAACTATCCGTTTGGTAAATATTCCAGACCTCTATTTTTCAGTGCAAATATATACATTATTATTTTCATATATTTTTCTTTACATTGTCACCTAAATAAATGCAACGTCAGATGTGAAAATGAATATCCGTGATACTAACGGTCAATTAGTAGCTGAGTGTTAACATAGCGACTTATTTTACAACACTTCCTGAAACATATGTTATCTACCTATTTTATATCTCGTTACTAGGTACGAAACGGAGTACAGTTTGTTCGTGTATTTTTTTTTTTAATATATTATAGCTACGGCACGTGCCTTAAATGCACGGAGTTGCGCGCGATTATTCATATTAGTCATAATATGACTGAAAGTATAAAATACAGGGCTCGTTTCTCATTCAGTTAAGCATGTGTCGATTTATTTCAAATAACCTATTTACTATACAATTTGCATTTCTTTTTGTCTGTTAGTACAAGTCTCTTTGATTTACTGAGAGACTTCAAAATGCCATGCACGCGCGCATTTCAAAGACCAACAAAAAAAGAACGAATCGTTCGTAAATCGGTTGCGATTACCGAATTTATAAAGTCTTACAATTTCACAAACACGGAATCATCTCATTGTGAAAGTAAACGCATTATCGATAACGATTTGTGAATATAATAATTTATACGAGATATTGTTTAACTGTAAAGTCGCGCACGTTTTCTTTTCCCTTTACCTTTTCTTATTGTTTTCTTGTTTCAATTGAAAGATTGAGAAAAAGAAAAATACTATGTACCACCATTATGCTAAGTATCGATGGCCAGTGCTGAAAGAGGCGGTCACTTTTTCCCAGTTCATATCGTCCACGGAAGAGAATACGATTACCACGTATGAAATTCTGCATGCCTCTTCTTCTTAGTGTAGCATCGTTGATCTATTTACTTTATCGGTGCTGTGCACAGAGAAAAAGAAATAAACCATATCTAAGCGAACAAACTCGAATTTTAAAGAAAAAGAAGAATTTACACGGCAAAGAAGATTTTTACAGCCTGATACACTATATTGTTCCGATCCGTATAAACGTATCTCGTTTTATGCGTTGTTTGATACAGCAGCGAACTCTCCAACATTTTTATCGTCATTTGTAGTGGTTCTAATTTTAATATAAAAATATTGCACTCTATTGACCTGCAATAGTTATCATTGATTAAATAATACAGTTCAGATTGATAGAGTACAACGTCACATGTACGTGTGATTTTAAATAAGTTTTCTTTCCCTTATGTATGTGTATTTGTAGTATATATATATTGTTTATTCTTCAAATGTTTCTCTCTGCATCAATTAGACGAGATTTAGAGTGAATCGTGAAATTTTGCACCGCCTCTTTCTGCTAAAACGAATACAAGACACATTCTATATAAAGGGACACCGCCTTATGTTAATTTGTTTTATAATATACAACGAATCGTAAGCGGTGTCGTTTCAAACAGGTTTTGTAAAGTTACGTTAATGAATTCTCCGATGTGGATGGACCCTGGACAGGGTTACCTAGATCTTTTCTTGTATAAAGGGATGTGCCAGAGCGTGGTTCACAGTAATTCTCTTTCCGGCATCCAGCATCAATGTTCGCTCCAACAGGTCCTTCAGTTGTCCAACTTTTCTACTTTGCTCCGGTGGCAAAGAATTCCCACCTAACTCTGCACCAAGGTCACGAGTAGCAGGTAACGTTGACATTACTGCAACTTTTTCCTATAAATGTTCACAGTTTTACATATCGTGTGCGATTCGCAGTCAAGGATAATCTATATTATTGTAAAAAGCCACTTACCACACTACAAAGAACAAGGATGGAAAGAAAAGTAGAAAGACAACTTACCCGCTCCGTAACCTTATCAACTTCATGATACAGGAAATTGCAGTTAGTGTCAAAATGTTGGTTCTTGAACGTGCCCTTCCTAATCAGTTTATTAGGCATTTTCCCCTTCAGGTCCATGAAGAATTTCAACATTTGGTTGTTTGTTTTACCCGAAAACATTATTTTTCCCGTGTACAATTCATATATGGTGCATCCCACAGACCACATGTCAATGCCGAAATCATATGGTATACCAAGAACTAGAAAATGGTACTGTTAACGTCTAATACGTGGCAACGGTTAAGAAATTTCTATAAAAACGAAGATCTCTCTAATGTGGGATTGATCAGTGTACCCAAGGTACACTGCCTTCCTATGATATACAGCTTTCTATCAATTTACAAAACATATACAGGGTGTTTGACTAGATATTTTACGAGGTGAATCTACAATCCAAAATAAGCTGAAAATCAAAAATGACAAAACTGTAATTCAAATTGTATTCCGAAGTGTCAATCATTTAAATTTCATTACTTCGATTGTCGCTTTATTTTGTCTTGCAGAATCAGTCTCCAAAATATCCTCTACTCACGGTCGAACAGCCAGTATAATTATGTATATACACGACTCCGAAATCTAGTCGCCATAAAATTATCTGTTTTGATCAAATACAGCTCTCTTTGTAATCACTTTGTATGATGTGTACTACTGCATTACCATTACTAACTGGTTTAATACCAAGTAGTACGTAAATAAGAATGAATCTCTTGAGTTTTTGGCACTTGATTTAGTGAAATGCACAAAGGTGGAACGTATTAGGGAGTTTTAGCAAATAAGTGAAAATTTTAGATGAAGTCAAGAGACTGAAACAGTTGTCTAATGAATGTTGTATATACAGGTGTCATCGCTTAATAGACACATTTTCCCTATCAACCCCAGGAGTCTCAAGACAGATAACTGGCCGTAATTCTCAAAATACAGTCTTCCCTCGCATAGAGGACAGCACGTAAACGACAAAGAGAATTCTGAAATAATTCAATGTCGCGTGTGCTACTAGGTAGAATGTTCATGAATTTTTTCGTAATTGTTTGTCGAGCAGAACAAAAGAAATAAAGCATAATTTGTGTGTAGTCTAACTCAGATAGCGAGGTTAGGAATACTATCATAAGTTTATGTTCCGGATTTTGTTAAACATCAACGCTGCAGCCGAGAATTCTGAAAAAATCTACCAACGTCTGTGTTATTAAGTAGAACACTTATGAATTTTTTCATATCTTTTTGTTGAGCAGAACAGGAAAAATAAAGCATGGTATAACCCAGATATGTAGTTAGGTTGGTTACATTGTAACGCGAGGGAAGATTGTACTTGTTTCTCTGATAGAGATGTGCAAGAACTTAAAAATACCGGGTTGTGGCGGGTCGAGAATTTGATTGGGGAATGGAGACGGGTTCTTGAATGTATCAGGATTTTCGCACACCTCTACTCTCTGGTTAACGGACGCGACGCGAACAAGGAGGTTTTGCGTCTATTAAGCGAGTATTAATTTGGCATTGTAGACATGAAATACTTACTAATTTCTGGCGCACGATAAAATCTTGATACCAAATACGGGGTCATGTCGTTCTCATGTGCATGGGATGCAGAGCCGAAATCGCAGAGTTTCAATACTAGTTTGCTTTCACTGACTAGAATGTTATCCGGTTTGATGTCAGCATGAAGAATGTTTGCACGTTTTAATAACTTCAGAGCAAGGAAAAGTTGCTGCGTATACGATCTTACCGCTTTAACGTGTAAACCAACGTCTTTACCATACTTTTTCAAAACCTAAGTAGACACACACACGTACACCAGTTAGTTATATTACGTACACTAATGTTTCATTTTGTAGAAATAGACGGAAGAATGTACCTCTCTTAAATTCATGGCTAAAGGTTCAAAAACCATACATAAATGATTTTTGTGAAAAAAGTGCCTAAAAAGTCGTAAGCAATGGAATCTGTCTTCTGGATCCGCATCATTAAGTTTTCTAAGAATTTCTAATTCCTTAAGGCCAGTTTTATGCCTGAAACGATAAGGAAAATCTAAGTATGCGAATCGATGATGTTGCAATGCAATGCAATATTGTACTTACATTAATACATTATTTCTTATTATTTTTACAGCAACATCCAGGTTGCCTCGAGCACTGTCTCTAGCTCTTACAACATTACTAAATACACCTTGACCTGTATATCCATAGACAACATATCGGGAATCTAATGTTTCGCCTACTCGCACCCTAAAAACCAAATTAATTACGTATCACGTTACGTATTAAATTATAAAAACGTAAAAAAAGAAAGAAAGCAAAAAACATGTTACCGGTAATATCCTTCTGCATCATCCCAGTTGTCTGTTAAACTTGGATTATCTGGCCCACCTTGTCGTTTTCCTTCGACAGTAGGACTCTGTAAAACGTAATGATATTTAATATAAAAGTGAAAACATTTACAAACTTCATTAGAGAAACTTACACTGAAGTCACCAATATTATCCGCTTCGGCGAACATATCCCATTCGTTTGGTTTCTTCGCGTTCTCCTCTGGCTTGAGCTTTTCGATGGATTTCGTGTCATCATTCTTCTCAATATCTTCCGACGGTGTGTCGTCGAATCTAGATTTTCTTTTTTTAACCATTTGTGGCGACTTTGGCTTTTCAGGCAGTGGTGGAGTGTGACTTTCTGAAGTAGATTCATTATTGTTAGATGGAACTTCTAACGACTTTTGTGAAACGTTTGATTGACTCTCCGATGGCGGGGTGGCTGGTACAGTGTTTATATCGGCAGACATATTGGAATCTTCATTTGGTCCGCCTAACCTCTGTATAGAAATAATATAGAATTACGTAGTGTTCAAAGTTATAAACGGGCGCTTAAAACAGGTATGATTTTAATACCAATATTGCACTAATAAAGCTATATCGAAACCGATATCAAGACCAAAATAAATACCGCTATTTTGTCGGTTTCCTTTTGGCTGTTATCACAACATTGTATGTAAACATAGTACATATATGTATTATTGTAAGCATGCTCATAATTACTCTGATTTCGGTATCATAACCATTGTGGTGCTGCATATTAGTTTTGGCATTTGCTAACATAATGTCGACAATAAAATTATATTGGTTCTAAATAGCGTTCAAACACTTTGGAAATCATAATAAATTTCATTATAATTATAAATATATATGTGGCGGTACGACATCATGCCAGTGAAACCGAAAAATACCGGTATTTTATATTTCGATAGAAGTCCCTGGGTATTCAATACACATACTTTCAGAAGTTCTTCCCTCTGTTTCCGCCTACGCTCTATAATTGCCTCCTCGTCTTCTTCTTCTTCGATATCAATATCTTTTATATCCTCTTCGCTAGAGCTATCCGAATGTTCTACTTTCAGTCCCTCTGACAATGAATCTTTGTACTTGTCATTACGTTCTCTTTTACCGTTCTTCTCTCTGTCTCTTTCATGATCTCTGGGGTGTTTCTCTCTGTCCCTTCTACTTCTAGACACTGATCTAGAGGTCTTGTACCGATCGTTTCGATCTCTATCTAATCTACCCCTAATCCCGGGGCTGCGGGACCTTCTAGTGCTTCTTGACCGTTCTCTGATTCTTTCACGGTTCCGATTATCCCGTACATCATTTCGGTCGCGACTATTTCGACCTTCCCTGTGGCGGTCTCGACTGGTATGACGCTCTCTGCTATCTCTTTTGTCACGACTGTGTCTCTCTCTGCTGGAAGGCCTCTCCCGGCTGCGACGATCACGGCTGCTCGGACGATCTCTGCTAACATGTCGATCACGACTTACATGACGATCACGGCTAACGTGTCTATCCTTACTCACGTGCCGATCTCGACTGACATGACGATCTCGACTGCTTTGTCGTTCACGGTTATCCACTGATTTATAATCGTTACGTGATCTGGAATTATGATGATCTGCAGCATCCCTTCGTCGTTCTTCTTCCCTGTAATTGCACCTCGTTATAGATTATTGAATAATATGAAAATTAGTTTGATATCAAACATACCGTCTATCTTGTTCTCTTTTACGGGACTCGTCCTTTTTAATAGACTCTTTACGCTTATTATCTTCTGACCTTCTGTTGCTATCTTCTTTGCGGGACGACTCTTCCCTGTGTCTGTCACTTATTTTTCGTGTTTGTCTATCATCCCTTCTGCTATCATCTCTCCTTAATTCTTCTTTTGTACGTACCTTTTCGTCTCTCCTTCTATCAGAATCTCGTCGTTTATCTTTATGTTCCTCTCGACTTCTACGGTCCCTGCTCATATCTACAACAACACGCCTTTCAGGTTTTGTTATCTTTTTCCGTTCTCTGCTACCAGATTTACTCCTGGCCCGTTTTTTAGGGGGTACATCATCATTTTCACTGTCATCTTCCACAAGTATAACGTCTGGCGTTTCAGTGGCTTTTACTTCCTCTTGATCAGCTTCTTTATCCTCCTTTTCAGATTCGTCCGTGAGATATTGTACTAGACATGCTTGCAACCGTTCCTGTACGAATAATAAAATATTCTTAGTAAGATTTCTATAGTTACATTTATACATGAATGTAAATGATCATACCTTTTGTTTCATTAATTCCTCAAGATCAATATCCTCTTCGATAATTGTACAATCTACCTCGTCTGAATCTAAATCTATTAATTTCTCATCTTCACTTTCTTCGGTAGAAACTACCTCTAATAACGAAGTTTTCACTTTGCCATTTATACCAACATCTTTCTGAACCATACGCGATGATTTCTCATCCATTGCACCATTTTCAACTTCCCTTTCCTTTTTAGGTCGTTTATGTTTCTTGTGCCTTTTCCTGAAACATTGTACTCAGTAGTCTTATGGCATCGCATTGAATAGCGATATTATATAGTACACATACCTGTCCTGTCTGTCAACCTTCCCATCTTCTCTTTCAATTAATTTATCTTTCTTATGTTTATGGTGCTTATGTTTTCTCTTTTTCTTTTTTCTTTGGTCATTCAACATATCAGACTCAGAATCTATGCTAACAATGTCTCTTTTACCATCTAAACATTCTAGATCTGACGAACTGAAATACATTTTTATGATTACGTTTTACATAGCTATCCGGTAAGTTAGTCATTGTATTAGAAGCAAAACTAAAATTTGGTCGATATAGACAGCGTGTAAATCCTATTAGTCTGAATCAAACAATTATTCAAATATTAAATTAATATTAGTATTTCTTCCATCCATAATGCTTCGTTTAAACTTGAAACGAATAGTTCGGTATTTACATTACTTTGTCCATTAACTGTTAAGCGGTATCTATGGTGAAATAGCAAATATACTAAAACACAAAAACTAGGTTATTTTTTCCAGCGAATAGATATTAAAGTACACCGTACGAGAAGCAAATATTTTCATTCTAAATTTATTCATCGGTCTTACATAATGCTGCAAAAGAAGACTTTTTTTAATAACGCACGAGATTTATTCCGAAAATAAACAGAGGATCACGTAAGTATATGCGATGTAAACATACTACCTCGCACATTTTTTTCCTCGCCAGAAATAAGAATCTTTAAATCAATGCAATAACGTTTATTGAAATGCACGACTTACCCCATGATTAAAGTTGTTAAATTATTGTTAAGAATAAAACTACACAAGCACTGCACAAAACAACTACACGCATATATGAACTCTTTAATGGGCTGCCATCTTGTACGTTCGATCGTGTTATTTCGAGATATATCGAGTGATCTCGAAGCGGTTATCGCACACGATAAATATCGATACGAAGGGGTACTTCCGGCTTTATCCTCTAATATTTCAATTTAAAAACTCGAATTGAATAGCTTTATAATTCTTATTGCGAAAAAAATGTAGATTTAAGAGATGTGTTATTTTAGATATATGTTCTATGTTTTGTAAATCACAATAATGCAACTTTGTTTAATCTTTGTTTGGAAATAAATACATTACATGTAGTTTAATTAATTTAGCTAAATTCTATTTATCGCTGTTGCTATCTTTCAGAGGCGGTCATTACTTGGCGAAAAAAATATTTTAAATACTATTTAATATTTTAGTGTCTACTGAAGTTTGTTGATAAACATATAGAGTATCTTGTCACGAGGAAAGTATTGCTACTCACAAATCTATTGAATGCGAACCATTATTTTCAGCAATAATATTTAAAATTGAAATTGAAAATAAAGACAACGTCCAAATATTTTCAATATTCTTAAAATGAAATACCTTTTTCAAAAATTGCTGCCTCAAATAAATTATTTTATTTTCAAAAATTACTGCATCAAATAAAATATTTTATTTTCAAAACTCTGTACACATACTTTAAAATAAATAGAAATTTAAATAAACATGCTTATTTTTTGTTGCACTAATGTGCAACAAAAATGTAATATCAGATTTATAAAAAATAAATAAATGAAAATATATAAATAAAAAACTAAAAATCCAAATGGAATGTGAAAACTACGCGTGTGAGTGACTCATTACATTACATTATGGAAGGGTGGGGGGGCGTAAAATGCATTTACCCATCGCCTTGAACAAAAAAGGGGGGGGGAAGTTTTAAATGAATAAACACTGGGGTCTTGAATTTGCAATAATTTAATTCGCAAAAATGTCTTACAGTATATAACGCGAAGTATGCGACACGTCGTTGGTGAATTGTTGCTGTTGTTCATGCACCTATATTTTGTTACGTCTCGTGACACCAACCACGCGTGGCATTGCTTCGTTTGTATAATTATTGACCAGTCTTATTGACCAGTCGCGTAGCCGCCGGCATTAAACACCAGCGACACTTATTAAATAATTATTACAACGGTAATGGTAACGAGTAACAATTAAATATACATTATACATTACGAATAAATACTAAAAGTAATCCTCGCAAACTCGGGTGAATAACTGAACGATGCTTTCCGCTCGCGATATATAAATTCATATACAAAGGATTCGGGATACGTGGGTGCGTGGACAATAGGGGTAAGGGGGTTCAAGTATTCTTAATCATTCCTAAATCACTTTACACAAAGATACTCTTTTACGAGTGATCGATTATCACATTATTCGATCATCGGTGTCTCGGGGATTTAACAGACTCGCAGTCGACGATTCTTGGTTGCATTTTCACTATACGAAGGAATCTCGAGGAAGTTAGGACGTTTCCTTCTAATGTTTTGGAAATTCGCGCGATCGACAGAACACTTCGATTCATCATTACTTAATAATTGAGCTTAATTTACTTAACGGTAACTTCATCGAACAAAAAATACTACAGAAACGAAGAAACAGTATACCGAAGCTTCACGATGGTGTAATCTTTTCTACAAAGAAATGTTTTTCTTTTACCAGTTACGTTAAATTCTTATCCGTTAAGAAAAAATGCATACTCTCAAAGAAACCACCGTGAAACATTCGAATGCGGTTTCTTGGTTTCCCTTGGGGACAAACGTTTCGAAGTATTCTTTCGATTCACGTTGAGTTTCCAAAAGTGTGATTTTAGTAAGTAATAATAGTGATTATCCGGAGAAGCAAAAGTACCATATACTTCGGTTTCTTCGTTTCGATTCCATGTGTGCATGAGGAAGTCTTGGTCCGTTGAAAGAAAAAAAAATAGAAGAAAAAAGTATAATCTACGTTGACTAGATTCCACCCATTCCAGTATCGACTCTTAGATTAAATCTTAGTCGCTACACGTTATATGCTAAGGAGAAACGGTTCGATATCATTATCATTATGTTTTCGCAATATTATCTATGATGTTGTTCGTGTGAGAGATCAAAAACCAAAAGTGTTAGAAGCCGTACAAAATTTGTGAAAGAAGAGAGTTGATTATCGGAAGAAATTCTCTTGATAGATTTGTGATAATGAAGCTGAGTTTTGTCGTCTGTTTCCTTTTCGTCGTGATCACTTATGCGTTACATTTTCATGGTCCTCGTTAAGAAGAAGAGCAAATGGGATCATTTCCCACTGTGTCTTCGCCGTTAATTCGTAGAAATGCTTATTCGAAGAGCTTTTTAGCGTAATGCCAAATGCGGAAGAAGTATTCATCTTTTCGGAGAAGCCTCGCCCTCGCGTAAGAATGAATGTCGGCGTCCATGTTGTGTTCTCGAAGCCAAGAACTCGTGTTCTCTGTGCTGAAGCTCACGGATGCGGTTTCACCCTTTTCGGTGGCTTCTGCGATTGGCTCGACCACTGCCAACTCTGAGAAAATCGTGAAAAGATAACGTTACTCTTCCACAGAAATTTTATCGAGTGAAGGGTTCATTCAGGTAACGATTAAAGTGTTGAGTAGACTACGGATTTTGTGCATTTATGACACAAATGAGTGGACTTCAAATGTAAAATAGTAAAAACATTTAAAGAATTTAAAAGTACTGCTGTATTACCTCCGGCTTATTAAAATTATTAAGAAAAGAAATATATATCTATGTAACTTCAGCATCTCGAAACGAATGCAGGCCATTTTTATCCTGCATCAAAATCCACAAGCTGGTAATGAATAGATTGCGGACCTTTATACGACATAATATATACGACTAAACGAAAACGTGCTTGCTTTTTTTTTTACTAATGAGTCAGAAATAATAAAATTATAAATGAAAAAGCCGCCAATCTAATTATGAGTTCTTTAGGTAAAATAAAAATGGTCACCCTCAATTGTAAGACATAGAGACCAAACAAAAATTTGTTCTTTGATGATTTTGAAAAGATGGATTCTTTTAATTTTTGTACTGTTTTAAATTTTCCCTAGATTTTTCTAATAAATGAAAAAAGGTTGAGTGCATTTAGGAAGATTGATATATTATTTTCAATGTATTAATATCGTTAAAGAAAGAAGGAACTGTTTGCTTGGCTTCTACTTCTTACAATTGATGGATTACCTTTTTATTTTGCATATATCCGCAGTAAGTTTGGAGCAAACTTTTGTTTCGTTTTGTTGTTGTAAACCGTGGTTTTATAACAATGCGAATTAAAAATTGGTACTGGGAGATCATACCGGAAACAGGTACAATGTTGAAAGGTTCGTCAGATTCCAAAGCCTCGCTGAGGCCAATCTCGTTCCTGGCGTAGATCCTGATCAGGTACATGTGATTCTCCTGGAGGTCCCTGATGTTCAGCTTCTGCACATCGGCGTTCACTCTGCCTACCTCCATCCACATTGTCTTCTTTGAGTCCCTGATAGCGATTTTGTAACCTTCCAATGGTGCACCGCCATCGGTTTCCGGTCTGCCCCAGGAAATTACCACTGTGTTCGCTGCAATCTGCCTAATCTCCAATGGTGCCGTCGGTGGTGATGGTACGGCTGTGGACATGATCGAATTTCGATTTAATAGTTGTTATCAAACATCCAAAAAATGGTTCAACTTCTCAGTTAAGTTACATTAAAAATATGAAGATGAAAACCATACCACCAAGAAGCACAGTGATTTTTAGATTAATGTGTAAATCACTAAATATTGGCTAGGACAAAAGATTTGATAGATGAAAGATGTGATATTTTAACATTAACACAAGATGTTACATTAAAACAAACAATTTTTTAATGATAATCTAGCTACAATGAAATCTTATTATCAATCATTGATATTTCTTTAAAAAATAATAAGATTTCATTGTAGCTTGATTTTTGTTAAAAAGTTGTTTGTTTTAATGTAACATCTTGTTTGAACGATATTAAATGTCTTTTTCGTCTTTTTCCTCTATTAAATGTCTTTCGTTTTCTTTCCATCGTGTACGTAGAATCATTATATTGAAGTTTCTACTTGTTGCCCTGCTATACATTTCATTCTATAATTATTCAAGTTCTAGTTTAGCTGATATACTTCTATCTAATAAATAAAGACAAATTGCAAATCAAAATCATTATTGAAAATTTAACTCATCAACTTCAAACTTGTTTTGTAATTTTTGCAGCACTAGTTGATGGCTTGCAAATAAACAATTAATTTGTACACGAAGTAGAAATACTTACTGGCATGTGTCTTCAAGGTAACCGGTTCCGAATTCGTTGGTAAGCTGAGCCCTTGGTTATTCTCTGCAAAGATTCGGAAGAGGAATTCGCTTTCCTTCAAATTCTCAACGCAATATTGAAGTGTCGTGGCATCCAAAGTAACGATCTTCGTCCATCTTGCGCCTTTGCCAATTAGCGGCCTCTTCTCGATAACGTATCCTATTTGGAGGATTTATATTAGCATCGTTTTTCGATTGTATAAATTTATATTCTGGTCGGTTTTATATATTTATTATATATTTATAATCGGTAACTGGTATGCAGCAGTTAAGATCGAGAAATTCAGTTTTGACAGTTTACCTGTGAGCTCTGTTCCACCATTGCTGGTTGGCGGTGACCAGTTCAAAGTAACACTCTTGCTGGTTACATTTGTCACTTGTACATTCTTCGGGCTCGATGGTGGTGCTGAAAATTATTCAATTGTGAACAACCAGAGTGAAAAGACTTGCCAGCAAAAAATGTACGTCACAATTTCAACTTACTTCTGCTGATAACTATTTTCGTTGGCGGGAATATGCCGAGCAAAGCGTACATGTCGCTCTCGGTGAGCTCTGTTTTTTCTAAGCGATAGTTCAAGCATAAGCATTAAATAAGCGGCGTGTGCGGTGTTGATTAAAGCTTACGAGAAGTTTAGATTACAAGCGGTTAAGCTGGTAAAATTGTCATTAGACGATTGCGAAAGTTCATGCTCGATTTGCAAATAACAACTTTAATAGTCAATTATAGGATTAATATGCGAATTTTCGTACAAAATAAAAATTGTCTGCATCGATTGCAAGAAATAAAAACCAAACTGAATGTTATGTATTAGGTTGTCCTAAAAGTTTCTTCGAAATATGTTCCTTTAATAATAATTGAGTATGCTTTCGGCGCATCAATTATTATTAACAACCTTACGATCGATAATCAAAACACATGTTCCTTTAATGTTGCTAAATAAATACAAACAATGCGATAATCTTTATGTTAACGTTTTAGAACTTCCTAACATAGAATTTGCATTATGTGCATGAATCGAGAACCAACTTTTGAGACAACCTAATATTTATTTAGTAATATTAAACTTAATATTTCTTCCCGTAATGGTTTCAATAAAGGAGATATGTAAATGCATAAAGATCCACAGTCTAGTGATTAATGTTTGAACAATACGATAACACATTATGTTCAACCGTTTGGACAATTTTTGGCCACGTTAAAGCTACTTTAATATTTCTACTGGAAGCTAGAAGTCTAAGACGTCTGTTGGAGGCTACGACTTCGGCCACTTTCAAAAAAAAATTTGCATCATTCTATTAAGCAGCTAATTTCCATTTTACAAAAGCTTTGTGATTTTAAATATATTAGTTACAATTTGCTTCAAAATGAAAAGATAATGTAGAAATGTAAATATTAATATTGTTAGCTCGATTTTTCTCGAAAATGGACTTGGACCACTTTCAAAATTAACGGTTCATATATTGTTTAATAATATGAACAAAATAATATAATGCTTACTGATTCGTTTTCCTGGTGCGATTGCTTCTTCAGCTACGTAAGGAGGTCCAGTTCCGACGCTGTTCTTCGCTGTTATCCGGAAGTTGTATGGTACATCTGTCTTCAAGTCTGCTACGGCGAAATGAGTCACTTCGTATTTGGTGGTGCCGATCTATAAATAATAAATCTACATAAGTATCAACGGTTCGAATCCTTTCGTTTGAATAATTTTTATCTCATTTTATAACCTTCTGCCATGTCTTCTTCGATTCTTCTTTCGTTTCGATAATATATTCCGTGATTGGCGTACCGCCATCATTCTCAGGAGGCTGCCACTTTATTGTGAAAGATGTCTTCGTCATTCCTGACACTTCTAGTGGCCCTCTTGGTGGTCCCGGTGGTTCTGTGAATTCGTTCATATTACAAGATTACGTTTACAATTTTAAACAACTGCTTTACACGATTACTAATTTTAAACAATTGGTTTACTAATCGCATTGGAAGTGTGTATATTGCTAATTTAAGTAAAAACGGTTGAAAAGCTGATCGAAATGAAATGAGATTTTGTGAATATTTATCCTAACTTGTAAATGAATTTCTGGAAATTTATATTTACGTATACATCTGTAGTAGTGAAATGCAATTATTTATTAGGAAGAGAAAATGGAGGAAGAAAAACGAAAAATGTAGATGACGCGGAAAGAAAAATTAATGAGGAAGTGAAGAAATAATGAAACGTGCATTGCAGATTTGTCATAACAAAGATTAAATTACAGATATGAAATAAAAGAGAATAGAGAAATGGAGAGCGGTGTCACGTGCGCCGATTAGAGAATGGCAAGGGCGAAGATTAGGAAAGATAAGGATTAAAAAAGTACTACAAGACAGTTAATGAAAATAAAGAAAATATCTAATAAAAGGTTCGCGTGAGAGAATATCAGGTGCAAGGATAAGAAAAGATAAAAAAATGCCGCAACGAGATTAATGCAACTCGAATGAAAACAAAAGAAAATATCTAACAACAGACAACGGATTTTATGCCTTTATGACAAAAATAGGTGAATGCAATTCTAAAAAAAAATATGAATTCAAACATTGAATTTATGGTTTATTTAAAATGTTCAGAAAAGGCTAGAATATAAAGTTCTATAAAATTTTGTATAATTTTGTTTTGGATCTACGAAGGCTGTTTCGATTAAAAATAGAATTTTATTTCATTTCACTTTCATAAAATTTCTCGACAAAAATTGAAACATTCATAAACATCCGCAGTCTATTGATCATTATCAATGCAATATTTCTGACCTACTAAAATTACTGAAGAAAAAAAGAAACTCTTAAACCGTTCTTGTTTCTTGGCAAAAATACAGCGCAATTTATATTGCATAATGATGCACAGTCCAGTAATAAAATAATCAAAATATGTGATTTTGTCGTACCGAAGGAAGTCCTCATCTTGACCGTGTCCGATTCCAATGGTTCCGATGCTCCAACAATGTTCCTAGCGATGATCCTGAATTTGTACTCTGCGTCCTGCTGCAGCTTATGCACACAGAAGCTTTCCACCTCCTTGTCGATGTCAGCGACTTTCACCCAGGCCTTTCCAGGCTCACACTTCTCAATGGTGTATTTCTCAAGCTCAGTGCCACCATCATCGCTTGGTGGTCGCCATTCGAGGGTAACTCGATCTTGTCTGACTTCTTTGAAGATAACTGGTCCTTGCGGTTTGCTGGGTTTATCTGAACAGTGCAAGGAACAAACTTGAAAATTACGAGACATACAAATTCAAAATTTAACGCATTATCTACCGGCGATTGTTTCAGAATATCATCGTATCAAAATCGTCACACAATTAGTCAATTTGTGGCGATTAAATCAGATGAGTACTTGTTACTATATTAGGAATGATAGAGACTACATGTTATCATTTTTTAAGAGCTGTGGTCTTAAAGTATAAGTGTTGTCTATACTGTTCCAACTAATCATATGTCTGTATTAAAATATCTGTGTATCTCTAATAACCACATTCTATTTTGTAATTATTATATTCTGTTTTGTATGTGGTGTATTTCGTTTTTTTGTAATTATGTTGAAATAAATCTCATATATAAAAAAAATAAAAAAAATACAGAGACTTATAAGTAGATTGCTGATGTTTATGCAATTTGCAATTGTTCTAGCTGAATTTTAAAAATTTTTGAAAAGTGGAATTAAAGTAGTCTTTGTAAATCTGAAATAAATGAAAACCGTAGTAAGACCGGACGAATTTAGTATTCTACCATATTTTGCAAATTTTTCTGGTGCCATAACTGTATAAAGATCCGCAGTCTAATTATCAGATTTCTCACATGCTTACCGATCACTCTCAGACGCAGATCAACCGAGGAACTGCCGGCCTGATTGTTCGCCTTCGCCGTGTAAGTAGCAGTGTCTTCCCTGACAAGAGAAGAAATCGAGATAGTGGAAGTTTTTTCCTCGGTTTGAACGGAGACGCGTTTGTCGACGATCTTCTTGCTGTTCTTCGACCATGTTACTTCCGGTTTGGGGAAGCCGCTGGTTCGAATCTCGACTGTCCATTGGCTGTTCACCGAGAGATTTTGGCTTGCTAAGGTTTCATCGTAACTGATCTTCGGTGCTTCCTGTATCGTCAACTCGCAAGTTGTTTCTGCTGTTCCGACGCTGTTCTTCGCCTTTACTGTGAATGTTGCTGACGAAGTCTCGGTGGTCTCGGTGATGGTGTATTTCGCTACACGATTCTCGTACGTGATGCTGCTGTCTTCAAACGTTTTACCATTCCTCAACCTGAAAGCAATTGGTTTTTGATGCCACGGTTTAATTGACGATTCCATTATATTATATATTATATTCACTATTATTTGTGAACGGATTTCACATGTCAGGTGATCTTGAATACTTATGATAAAAGAATACATAGCATTCCATTTAAAAAATTGAAGATCATCTTAATTTCTAAAAGGATGATGCAGATATAAAAATTACAGACACCATTACATTGCTTGCTAAAAAACAGTACAACTTTTCCTCTTTCCATAGTCTTCGAATTCTTTTATATACTTCTAGTTTTCGAAAACAAAAACGCTAGATAAAAATGACACGACACTCTGTAGATTTTAGAAAAGTATTTACCAAGTAATTTCCGGAGTCGGTGTTCCACCGATGATGCACGAAAGGGTAACAGTTTCGCTTAAGCCTGCGATAACACTCTTCAGAGGTTCCAGGAGAGTTGGTGGTTCTTCTGCTGATGGTTTTGATATCTTTATGTAAGGAGAGGTCGGCGATGTATCGCCTGGACCTTCTTCGTTTACGGCTGTCACGCGGAAGGTGTACTCTTTGTTGGTGGTTAATTTTGTGACTTTATGCGTCGTCTCTGTTATCGTTTCCGTAATCTTGGTCCACCTACAAGTTCAAATTGAGAGCAATTTTTAGTAAGGGATCTCTTAATCGAATACAAAGAATAGTTAATATTCCAGAATTATAGGCACTTTTATTTTTATAATAAATTACTAAACAATAAGAAATTAACCCCAGCCCGTCCCAACCTAATAAAATTCTTAAAATATTAGGACTTATAATTGTTAAAGATATTGAAATAATAAAAAAAATTAATAAACATTTGAATCTCCCCTTATATAACCTACACTATAAATTAGAATAAAGAAAATAAATAATTAACACCACTCTTATATATAACAAACCGGGATAGCATTAGAATATAAAATTAAAATAAGCGTCCGGTTTGGAAAACATTTGATTACTTCTTCGAAGTTTACACTTTAGTGCAAAGTTAAAACAACAATAAAATTAATTTTTAGTTATATAGAAGAAGAAAAAGATAACTGTCGTCGATGCAATATTAAATCACACTACCGAAACCAAATCTTTTACATACGTTATTAAAAAGATAGAATTTCTTAATACTTTTCTGAGCAAACCGCATTCTGATATCTTTAATGCAGAAGTTCTACTAAAGTTTTTCTAAAATCTTCGATCCACTGTGCGTCGCGTGTCGTTGAAACATAAGAACTGTTTCATTTCGGTGGTGTTTGCCTTCCCAACGATCTCAGCTGTTCGAATTCGGCGACAACCGACAAGGTGATCGATCTAATTTTTAAACCTTGCCGCGTCAAAATTTCGTCGAACTCGCTGTTATTGTTGCGTGAGCTATTGTATCCTTTTTTCCCTATGTCTACATGCGCAGTTGTATGCTTCCCAATATTGAAAATTACGCTTCATAAACGAAAAAATAGGATTTCGATTTTTGAGGGCGATAGCAGATTAGATAGATCTTTTATCTAGCGGTTTGGGTTACTAAGACGGGTCCTATGGAAATCACTGACACAAATTTCCCTGACATGGTTTTCACCAACAACATTTCACCGACTTCAGATTTGACTGACAATAACATTGGCCGGCAACGACTGTGATCGACAACGAATTTGACCCGCAACAAATCTAAAATCGTTGCCGGACAAATTCGTTGTCGGCCGAAGTTATTGTCGGTCAAATCTCGAGTCGGTGAAATGTTGGCGATAAAAACCGTATCGGGGAAAGTGTCGGTGATTTCCATGGGACCCACTAAAAACCCCAATTTTATATTATAGGGAAATGAGAACGCGCATCTCGCACCTTTGCAATCCTAGAAAAACGAGTCTACTCCCTTAACTATTAAAATGAATGTAACCATACAAAAAATATAAATTTTCTTTTCTCATCTACGACATTTTTGTGGATGCGACGTTTTAATCGCTGTAACTGTAGAGAAAATGATAGTGCAAGGAGTTAAACGCGTTCTGCAAACAAGATTCATGGGGAAGTATGTATCTTTTATCTAAAAACGTTCTATTGTACAGGGTGGCCCAAAAGTTCACTTAGAGCATGTAAAATTTTAATTTATGTATAAAAGTATTATTCTACTTTAAAATTGTCAAGTGATTTTTGGGTCGTCTTGTGTAAAATTTAAAATATGATAAATAGTACAATAAATGAATGAAGCTAATTCATCTTAGCTAGAGATTGCAATGAAGCTCTTGCTTTTAAGATGTAAAACGAACAAGTAATATTTAGTCGGTTAATCAACATTTTGCTTCTCTCGTTTACTAAAATTGTTCTAAAAAAGCGGACGTCGCAGTTTTTAATGAATATTTCAATAGGAATTTACATTATCGACGTTTTCACAAATTCACAAAACGATCACAAACATAAAAATTTGAACAGGACAACGACTATCGGGTCAGCTAGTAAATCAATAAAAATACTCACGAAGTTTCAGTCTTCTCTTGATGTTCAAGGATGTATTCAACAATAGGTGAGTTTCCATCTGAATCTGGTTTCTTCCAGTGAAGTGTGACGCTGTCGTTGCCGATTTCCAATGGTTCTGGTGCTCCTGGTGCACTCGGTACATCTAAAAACGTGAGTTCAGTTGTGCAATACAGGAGTGATTTATCATACCTCGCATTTAAGCAACAAGAAAATTTGTTTAAGTACGATACTCACGCACTATGACGACGTTAATATCAATACTGGTCTCGCCTAAGTGATTCACCAGTTTCAAAGTGTAGTCACCGACATCTTCCTCTTGAATTTTCCTAATGGTCAAGCTCGCGCATTCTTCGTCGAGTGACGGCACCACTCGTTTCGATTTCGTCACCACAGTGCCATTTACTGTCCATTCGTCACTCGGTTTCGGTGTGCCAGTATAGTTCGCAACAATATCGACATCCTCACCTTTTTTCACTTTGTATTTCTTCGGTGTGTCCGGATGAATCTTTGGCGGTGTTTCGACCACTGAAAATGCGTCCAATTATAATTATTAACTGTTCGTTAACAAAATTTCTTCGAGACGTGAGAACAGAAGTGCTATGTTCTTAATTGTAATTATACCTTCGACTCTTAATTTCGACGACGTCTTCACGTTCGTGACTATTGCTAAATATTCCGAGATGTCTTCCACTGTGCATTTCCTGACGATCAATTTTTTCACGGTGCCTTCGTCGATAATAGCGTATTTCGGTGACTCCTTGATGACTTCCGTTTTTCTGTGAAATCGTTCGATAATTAGTTTTCATTATGATCTGATTATTCTCCATTTTATTGTATTATTCATATTCATTATTAGACAGCGGATTTTATGCATTAATGATGAAAATGAGAGAAGGTGTAATTTCAAACAGTGAAAACATTAGAAGACTTTAAACACACTGTTATATTATTTACAAATACAAATTTCTACCTTACTTCAGTTTGTTGCAATTCAGGTATTAAATTTTTATTTTGCGTAAAGATCCGCTGTCTATTTATTATCATTGATCTTCAATGATTCGATCTGATTGTGACAGTGGGTGATCTAATTGTTAGAGCCATAGTACGAAAAATATGTTTGTTACACGTGTAGTAGAGAGTGTTGCCTATAGTTGTTAAACTAATTGTTGTTATACTGATCATTCTAATGTTAATTGTACTAAACTCCTTAATTTATATAAATGGCTCTAATTAATTTGACCATCCATTGTACACACGAGTACATTGTGAACATAAGAAGTAATGAAATTTACGAACGAAAATTTATATTTTTTGTATTGCTACGTTTAATTAATGCTGAAATCTCGATTACAAACGGATCAAATTTTATTTCATTTAAAAAGAAACGCGTAGCGTTCATATTTGTTAGATTTTGTTTATAAACTTCACGACGAGTGTGACTGGTTAAAGTACGGCAAGGGTTTAAAAGGGATCTAATAAATACACCAATTTAATCGTACTTCAAGGCAGTTAATTAAAAATATTATTAATAGACAGCGAACGCTGATGCATTTTTCCCATTTCAGGAAACATTTATGTTCCTAATTAGAATTTTGCCTCTGATCGAAATAAAGTAGAATATGACAAAGATTAACTAAAATTATTAAAAATTTGTTAATAGCACAAATGCAAAAATGTCCGCGGTCCTCTTTGGAAATGTGTGGGAGTAAAATTATAAACTAAATCTGATAATATTTAGCTGTGGTTACTATAAAAACGGATGGCAGTAATGTTGTATTACAATTATAATTTTACCTATGATTAAAATAAAGTAGAATATGTCAAAGATGGTGACACAATAGAATTTAAATAGAGTATACTATTTATAATTTGTTAATGGCAAAAATACAAAAATGTCCGCTGTCGTTTTTGGAAATGTGTAGCAGTAAAATTATAAATTAAATCCGATAATATTTAGCTGTGGTCATAATAAAAAATAGTTTATATTATATAGCGTTGTACAGTTTTATTTTGTTACCTGAGCCAAGTGACTGGTACATTTTGAGACAGTTCTATCGTGAAGACAGCGTCAGCGTTCAACGGTACCAATGTCACATCCGGTAATTTGGTGATGAAGTCCACTCCAGGTTCCTCGACAATCAGTCTAGCTGACGAAGACTGTTTACCAACTTCGCAAGAATACACAGCCGCGTCTTCCGGTTCTGTATCGTAGATCTTCAGCCTCTGTCTCTTGCCGTCGATGGATAATTGCACGTGTTCAGAGAACTGTAATTCCTGGCCATCTTTGAACCATCGTACCCGCGCGTCTCCTTTCGTTAATTCGATCTCGAAAGTTGCTCTCTCGCCTCTTGCTATGGTCACGTCTTGCATCTTCGTAATAATTTCTGGTGGTAATTCTGGAATCGTTGGAGTAATACAAATCTTAGGATTGCGTGAATGTAATTGTACTCAAAGTTGTTCGTTTCCGATTTCTTCGAAAAATACGCTCAATCCGAAAAGCGTGTGATCAATAAATTTCCGTTTCTCGAGGAATTGTTAATAGTTAAACTTCGTTACAACAAATAGTAGAATAATAAATTTGGTCTTAGTTTAAAGCTCCAGGCCTCTCAAAAATACCATTACGATTATACGATGTGCTCAATGCTGTTTATATTATATAAAAATCTAATAAAAATTATACTGTGGGACTATATGAATTGTACAAAACTGAAAAACTTAATAACATTAAGAAAATGATTATATAGTAAGTAGACCGTGGATCTTTCTGAATTTATGGGTTCAGAAAATTTTCAAAAAATGAATTTAGTCAAATTTTGATATATTTCGGCTCTACAAAGGCTACTGCCACTGAAAATTATATTTTATTTAGTTATCCCTTCTTAAAAATCATCTAAAAAAATTGAAAGTTGCATACACTTCCACAGTTTAATAATAAGATTTATATTATTTTAGAAGATTATTTTATTCTATAATTTGTTTACGAAAAAGGACAACACTCACCGACAACAATGACTTCCGCTGAGCATTCTTGGTCCAACAGGGTACAAGAATATTCGCCCTCATCGTGTACTGATGCACTTCTAATTAGCAACTTTCTTACAGTGCCATCTTTGACAAACTCTAATTTTTCTTTGCTGGGTTTTAATGGTTCTCCTTCCTTGAACCATTGGACATCGGCGGTCTGTGAAGTAATTTCTACTTCCAAAATGGCGACATCGCGTTCCTTCACTTCGAAATCTTCTAACTTCTTCACGAATTCTGGTTTAGTGGCTGTAAAAATGAATTAAACGTTACATTAAAGTTCAGTAATAATCTATATAACAATAAATTTGCACTAATGATAAATATCTATACAACATTCTGCGATAATTACCGTAGAATTAATTAATTAAACAATAATTTAGGCGTCTGACGAACGATGCAATATATAAAAATTCCGTCGGGCATAATAACTTCCTATCATTTTAAGTGTTTTATTTAATATATACTTCAAAACATGGCTCTTTGAGTGACACTAATTTTAAACAACTTATTTGTAAATTATATTTAAAAT
>CM052328.1:7693662-7723027 GCA_028455615.1 Lasioglossum zephyrum | reverse complement strand
CTTGTGAAACTGTAAGCGATGTTAGCTCGTCCAGCCTTGGTTTTCCTATCTGCTCTTCAGGTAGGACAGGTTTCTCCAGCTCTTCTACGTTTGTTACTGTGAGTACCTGGCTCGTCTCAGCCACTTCTCTGCCAGTGAACGTTGACTTAGCTGTCACTGTGCTTGGTGTCACTTTGCTCTCTAGAACCTCTTCAGTTTCATGTGATATTGTCTGGGAGATCGTTAGCGATGTTAGTTCCTCGACATTCGGTTTTCCTTTCTGTTCTTCAGGACCTTTTGACGTTGTTAGCTCCTGTGCGCTGATCATAGTCAACACCTGCATTGTCTCTGCCACATCACGACCAATCAGACTAGGCTGGGCCATTTTTTCTGTAGGTACTTCCGGACTTGGCAACACGTCCTCCATTTCAGTGGACACTGTCTGCGACACTGATAAAGAAACATACTCCTCCAAACCAGGAACTCCCCTCTGTTCTCCAGGTTTCTTCATCTCGGACAGAATGTCTACATTACTCATGGTTAACACCTCCATTGTTTGGGCCACGTCCCTGCCGATCAGATTTGGTTGTGCTGCTCTTTCGACGGGCACCTCAGGAGTAGCTAAACTGTCTTCAGCTTCGTGAGAAACTACTTGCGAGACGGTCAAAGGTGCCAATTCTTCGACCTGAGGCTTGCCCTTCTGCTCTTCTGGGGCTAGTGGTGCCACAAGCTCTTCTGCGCTGGCTACTGTCAATACCTGCATCGTTTCGGCAACGTCTCTGCCAAGTAGACTGGGTTGAGCAGTCTTCTCTTTGGGGACTTCAGGAACCGGCATAGCTTCCTCCAGTTCACCAGACACAACGTGGGATACTGTCAATGGTGTCAGTTCATCTAACTTTGGCTTTCCTTTCTGTTCCTCTGGTCGTTTCAGTGTAAGATCTTCTGTTTCAGTTATAGTGGTGATTTGTGTGGTCTCGGCAGCCTCTCTGCCGAGTATGTTGAAGTCCGCTTTTTGATCTTTAGGCGTGGCCATCAGAGTGAGTATATCTTCGGCTTCGTTCGAAATCACCTCGCTGACTGCTACGGACGACAGTTCCTCCACTTCCACGGTACCTTGCTGTTCCTTGAGTTGCGTCATCCTCTCCAGAGTCTCGGTCGTAGCTGCAGTAATTACCTGTAGTACTTCAGGAGCCTCTCTGCCAGTCAGGCTAGGCTGTGCTTGCTGCATTTTCGGAGCAACATCTGTTGGTAGAACGTCTTCGACCTCGTTGGAGACTACCTCGGTGACGGTAACCGTGCTAAGCCCCTCGAACTGAGGCTTGCCTTTTTGTTCTTCAGGCTTGAACTTCCCTTCGAATGTCTCTTCCCGTTCACCAACAGTAGTTTCAGTCTTCACCGCGGTCTCGATGACCGTTTGAGTCATGGTCGCTTGAGTGGACGCCTGTTTCTCTTCATGAATCTCTTGGGTGGACTGAATACTTTCTACCATGGACCCTACCACCGTCTCGTGTAAGCTGATGTCCTGAGTAGCTTTGACACCTTCGCGTTTTGGAGCGACGTCGAAGACGGTTTCCTTGTCTTCTGTAATGGTCTCAGAGACTTGCAGAGACTTAGCTTTCTCGATATCGATGTCCGCTTTCTGAGTCTGGGGCTTGAACACGCCCTCGAAGCTTTGTTCGCTTTCCTCGACAATATTTTCATTGATAATGATACTCTCGAAGGTATCTTGCCCTGGAACAGCCACTTGCGGCGTCACAGTCAATTCTTGGGTCTTATCAGGAACATTCACTTGAGATTCAATCGTCGTTGTCTCGATGATACTACGTTCAGCGATGATCGTACTGGTAGCTGTCTGAGAAGCGTCCATTTTCTTCTCTTTCAACACCGACTCGACTTCAGCAGATGTCACTTCGGTCACAGAGACCCCGTGACCTTCTTCGAAAGTTGGTATAGCGGTGGAGGTAATAGCCTTGGGATATTTATCAAATGTTCCTTCCCTCTCCGCGCTGGGAGTCTCTTCAACGATGATTGGTTGCAGAGTATCCTGCGTGGGTTGAGCCTTGACTTCGTGCTTCTCCAGCGGTTGAACCGAACCTGTGCTCTGTTCGACGAACACCTGAGCCGTCTGGGCGACGTCCATGCCAACTTTTGTGAGCGTCACCTCTGCCTTGTTCTCCTCGTGCTTCGTTATTGTCATGGTGTCCTCTTTATCCTGTGTGATGACATGAGCAACCGTGATACTCTTGCCTTCGACAAAAGTAACGGTAGCGCTGCGCTCGTCGAGCTTCATCTTCTCCTCAAATATGGTACCGTGTTCTTGAGGAACCGTCTCGCTAATATCAACACTTTCTAACGTTGTCTGGGTTGGATGTGCCTCTGCAGCCGCTGGTTTTGGAAGTTGAGGCACCTCTCCCAGTCCCTCTCTAAGGTTAACCTCCATCTGCTCAGCGACCTCTTTGCCCTCCATCGCTGGTTTCGCTACTTCTTCTCGAGGCTTCTTCATCTCGGAGAGATCAGCCTCAACGTCTTGCGTCGTGGTGGCTTCTGTGACTGCGATGAAGCGGCTCTCGTCAACCGTCACCCTAGCACTGGTCTTCTGCAACGTCAACTCCTCAACATTGTCTACTTCCTTCTCAGCAAGCACTTGCTCCGTCGTCTCGACCGTCTCGAAAGGCTTCTGGCCTATCTGAGCCGTTGCGGTGGTTGGTTTGATGATATCCACCTCTCCTGTGCTCTGCTCAGGAATAATTTCGGACCTCTCAGCGACTTCGTGACCTGATACGATGCCCGGCACAGCCGATCGTGTTTTTTCCTCCTGGATGGTCTTCAGGACTTCTTCTCGATCGGCTGCACTGATCTCCATGACCGTAGTCACGCGCTTACCTTCTTCGATAGAGATTTCCACCTTTTGTACCGCAGGCTTGAATTTACCTTCGAACGTATTCTCCTGGTCTTGAACGATGTCCTGGGTGACCACAACGCTTTGGTACGTTTCTTGCGACATTTGTGCTTTCTTTGCATCAGGTTTCTCCATAGTAACTTCCGCAACAGAGTCTTCAACAGAGACTGCCGTTGTTTCAGCGATTGCACGAGTGGTATCCAATCCAACGGTAGCTGCGTGTTTTGATGGTGCTTCTTCGGAAACGTACAACGATTCCTTGTCGGCTGGCGTTACTTGGGACACTGTCACGATATTTCTACCCTCTTCAAGGTCGACAACAGCTTTCTTGTTCTCCGGCATCAAACTTGGTACGAAATTGTCTTCGCTTTCCTGGACAACAGGCTGCGACTCAATCAACGGATTGAATGGAATATGTTCTTGCAGAGCCGTAGCTTCGGACGGTTTTTCTTCAACGAAGTCGCCAGTGCTGAAGTCGACTACCTGCATCGTTGTCTGTGCTACAATGTGTCCACCGACTAAGCTTTTATCAGCAGTCTTCATCTCTGGCAGGTCCTTGGTCTTGTATTCTTCCTCTTTGTCTTCCACAACTACTGTAGACACCTGTATCCCTTGATCCTCGACTACAGACAGGTCTGCCAGAGCCTGTGCTGGTGCTTTATCTTTGTCTAGGACACCTTCTGCTTCTGTCGGCTGTGTTTCCGAGCTGATCACTGCTTCCAATGGGATGTTCGATGGTACAGCTGAAGCAGAGACAGGTTTCAAGTCTTCCAACTTCCCAGCACTAGTGTCGACCGTGATCTCGGTCTTCTCTGCGATCACATGGCCAGCAAACTGAATGCTCGCCTGTTTCTCTGACGGTTTCTCAGGAATATGAAGGACGTCTTCCTTATCTGCTGTGATTTCAGTAGTCGTTGTAGCGCTGATAATCTCGTTGATTGATACTTCAGCCTTATTGGATACAACAGCTTTGTCTATGAACTCTTTCTCAGTCTCCGATACAATGGTCTCGGTCTGCACGATACTCTCGAATGGTAGCCTCTCTTCTGTAGCAGCGAACGTGGCAGGTGTTGGCACAGTTAGGTCTCCGGAAGTCACGGCTGGGGTAATCTCCATTAGCTGAGCAACTTTGTGCGCATCAAACGTGGGAGTAGCCTGTTCGCCTTGAAGCTCCAGCTTCTTAAAGTACTCCTTTTCCTTATCCGACGCGATCGTCTCGATGACCGTGACTCCTATGCCTTCCTCAAAGGACACGTCGACCGTCTTCTTATCAGGCTGCACAAAGTCCTCCATCGGCTTCTCCAGATCACCAGTAGCGGTCTCCGTTGTGATCATACTGTGGAAGGTGACATGATCGGTGGTAGCTGTCGCAGTAGTCGTCTCCTGGCGTTTGAAGTCGTCGACGTTATCAGTGGTAGTTGTTTCACTGACTTCAGCCACGATATGAGTCGGAATATCCAATGTAGCGGACTTGATCTCAGGCTTCTCAGCTTCGGGGAGAGAGCTCTCTTTGTCCTCAGTTGTTACAGCGGAGACGATCAAGCCTTCTCCGGTGACAATCTCTAGATTCGCTGTCCTGTCAGATGGTTTAATCTCAGTAAATGGTGCTTCGGTTTCTCTAGTCTGAACTTCTTCAGAAATCGCAGCCTCGATCGGCAGTATCGTGGTTTTAGGTTTTGTCTCCAGCATCGATTCACCAAGAAATTCGCTTAGGCCAGTGTCGCTCATCACCTCGAACGTAGACGCGACTCCTTGAGTCACAATGTCTACCGTCGCTTCCACGCCTTTAGGCTTCTCTTTTCCAGTGAATATGCCTTCTTTGTCTTCAGGGTAGGTAATTCCAACGACGATACCCTCTCCTTCTTGGAACACTACTTCCACATTCTTCGTCTCAGGCTTGACGTCCTCCTGTAGCGAAGATTCTTTCTCGGATACAGACACTTCAGTCTGTTCGACCACTTCTAATCCACTTTGCTGTTGACTCGCGTGCTCCTCCTTCGCTTTCTCCTCTTTCAGGACGTCAATGTTGTTCGCGACTACTGTCTCCTGCATTTCAGCTACTTCGTGACCGCTCGTGATACCCATTGTGACTTTCCTCTCCTTTGGCAAGTCTTCGACTTGCAGTTTCTCCTCGCTCAGGACTGTCATCACTTCTGTCACCGTGAGCTTTTCTGTCTTCGAGCAGATCTCCACATCAGCGCTCTGTGTCACTGGCCGAACATCTTCTTCTCTGATCTTCTCTGTCTCAGCGATGTTGGTCTCCGTTACAATTAGCTCCTCCATGGTGTCGCGTTGGAGTGTAGCCATTCCTGGTTTCGGTTGTTCTGTGCTAATGTCAGCGGTGCTTTGGGCAACCAAGGTCTCCGACTTCAGCGCCACAGAGTGACCAGATATCAATGGCTGAGCCTTGTAGTCCTGCGGCTTGATGTCAGGACTGTACACGTTCTCTCGATCGTGTGGGATTACTTCGAGTATTGTAGCACCTGATCTAGGCTCTGTGAGCTCTACTACTGCTGTCTTTCCATCTGGTTTGACATCTGTTCGGTACAGATCCTCTTTCTCAGCTACCTCCTGCATCGCTACAGTAACGCTTTCTAGAGGCACATGGGATGGCTGAGCTACACCGGAAGCAGGCTTCTCTTCCGGTACGTATTCGCCGGTTGGCGAATGTGTTCTCACTTCTTCAAACATTGGAGCTACTTGAGTGGTGAACTCTGTGCTGGCGTAAGCGCCTTTTACCTCCGATATCTCTGTGTACTCTGACTCCTTTTCGCTCGCGATCACCATAGTCGTGTGCAGACTCTCAATCTCGTTCATCATGACCTCCGCAACCCTGGAGTCTGGGACTTTGTCTTTCTGAACCGACGCCAGGTCCTCGGCGACTACGGTTTCATCTACGACGGTCTCCTGCAAGCTGATAGGTACTATCTTTGCTACCCCAGAAGATGGAGCGTCTTTGGAGATCTCGCCCAAGTTGTCTTCTGGCTGAGTCATCTCGACTTCCAGCGATACGACCGGATGCGTGGGTACTGTTTTACCACGGTGGGACTCTGGCATTTCAAAGATCTTCAGGTCAGCTTCCTTCTCGATCGATGTAGTCTGGTACACTTCGACGCCTCTGATTGCATCGTAGCTTGTCTCCACCACCCTTTCCTCCGGTTTCACCATTTCCTCCATTGTGGACTCCCGATCATGAGCCATAGTCTCTTGAACCATCTTGGCCTCTGTTAACTCCACCGTAACAGTTCCACTCTCTTGTATGTATTTTAGCTCTTCTTTGAAGTCTGACGGATAATCCGCTGTATGGATCTCAGATACCGTAACGTGTTCTTCCGGTCTGATCGACGTCTCAGCTAACACTTGTGTGGGTTTCTGTTCCGGATGGTACACTCCTTCAGACTCCTGGATAAGAGTGCTCGAGATAGACCCAATTTCCAGCGAAGATATAGAAGTCTCAGCTGTTTTGGTAGCTGGTTTGTCACCCGGCTGATAGTCTGTCTCTTTCTCGGATGGAACAGTTTCTACTGTGACAGCTGATGATATCTCGACTACGTTCAGATCAGCCTCGGCCCTCTTCGTCTCTTCTATTGTCAAAGTGGTCTCTTTGTCTTGCGTTTGTACGGTAGACACCGAGACTCCTTCTAACAAGGTAATATTAGGCACAGCTTCGAAAGTGTCGAGTTTCCTCTCTGTCACGTAAACACCCTCGCTCTCTTGAATAACGTTCTGTTCGATTATAGCTGTCTCGTTACCGTAAGAAATGCCAACCTGAGCTTTCTGGCTGGGAGGCAGTCTTCCAGGCACGTATTCACCTTCTTTCTCAGGTGCATGCATCACTTCAGTCACACGCTGTCGCTGGGAAATGATGGTCTGTGTAGCAATCTCAGTGGGGACTATCAGCTCTGGATAGTACTTTCCTGGTTTGTCCTCCGGACGGACTTCTTCGACAATGAGCGGCTCAACTGCAGTAACGTTTACTCTAGGTTTTGCAGGTACTGTCTTCAATGGTTCCAATTTGTCCTCAACTATACCTTCTTGGACTTCGTACACGGACAGACCTATCTGCGACAGGATAGTGTGCTCAGCCTCTGCAGTCATCGGTGTCACGAAATCCTCCGTGGGCACCTCTTGTTGACTGACCATTGTCTCATGAACAGTCGTAGCCTCTTGAACAGTCATGCTGACTTCTGCTGTTCTACTGAGCTCTTGCTTGGTGATGGCTAGGCTCGAGACACCCGCATCGCTGGCTAAGGTCTCGCTGACGATTAGACCCTCCGATGGGACTATCGCTGGCGTAGCTTCGTAGGATGTAGGTTTGAAGGTGTCTGAAAACTCACCGGTGGATGCCTGCACTGTAGTCTCTGTGATAGAGTAGGGTTCCACCGGTGATATTGATAAGGATGCTTTGCGTTCGATAGGTTTGATCTGGCTGATGTCATCGATCTCTCTCTCTTGAACGGGGACCAGTTGCTCTGTTAGGGGTGTGATGGTGTCTATCGTTAGCTTTGCTTTTTCTAACTCGGGTTTGCCAGGTGCCTGTTCGATCGTTCGATCTAGAGGCACCACTTGATGACGTTGGCTAGGAACGTTCAACATGATGGAGGACACCACGTTGTCTCCCTTCACTTCAAATTCCTCGATCTCTTCCAATTCGACCTCATCTCGACCGATTTGTGACCGTTTGGGCTTCAATTGTTTTCTTCGTTTCTCTATTATCTCTTCTTCTTCTTCTTCTTCTACCTCTTTCTCTATTTCGTCGTGTTTCTTTTCTTTCCGAGTCAGTCTACCCTTAGTGTCTGTCTCTACGATTACTGTCTCTATCTCTTCCTCGACTTCCTCCACATCCTTTCGCTTCTTCTTCTCCCGTTCCGTTTCCTCGATCTCTTCGATCTCTACAACCTGAACCCCCTCTTCCCTATCTTCCTTTCTCTCTTCGATCTGTTCCGTTGGTATTGTATCTTTGCGTTTGCGCAGTGTTGTGTGTGCCTGCCGTGTGTCCTCGTATTCTGTGGAAAGTATGTGAGAATTTTCGTGTCAATCAATCGCGAGTGTACGGTAATCACTGTTCTCTCTCTTTGCTCTCTCAATCGCTCTCTCGTTCGCACTTCGCTATTAAAATTGACAAAAAAAAACCATTCTCTGTTTTGAAAAAGACTCCATGCGACGAACCATTCTCGAGCGGATGCTGCTTTGCTAAGGACAAGAATCGTGCTTACAACGAAACAAGAGTCAACCAAAATCCTACGGACAGTGCACGCTGAACGAGCCAATGTGAAGATTAAACGGAAAAAAAGAAAGAAAAGGTTGTGGGGAAAATGTACAGCAGACAGAGTGTGAACAGCATGTTTCCACTTTTATTCTACACGACTTCCAAAGGTATCGTATCATTTTCTTTGTTGAATCTGTTCCTATAATGCCTTTATTTTTAATGACAAATAAATTGACCGATACTTTCAAATCATTCGTTGTAACTATTATGGTAAAAGCACCAATAGTTGACCAGTTAAAAAAATTCTCAAAGTTAAGTAAATGCCTCTGTCTCTCTATCTTTTATCCTTTATTAAATAGAGAGACTCTATGCGTGAAAATGCTGTTTTATCGCTGTTACAAGTTTGAACTGTTTAATACTGTTTGAAGCATTGTGTAACAAAGCTAATTTTTAAAAAATAATTGTTTTATACAAATTTTATAGACATTTTTGAAAATTTAATATTTGTGTTGGAAGTTGGCCATAAGTTAGTTAGTACTTGACCACCTATAGTAAAGCCAGAAACACTAAAAGTGATTACTTTGATATCGTTTGTTTGCAACGATTAGTATAAATTACAAGTAAAAGGCAAATACAAATGAAATGAAATTAATACCATATAAGATTTAGGAACAAAGTAGGTAAATGTTTCATGGTTCGCTTGTTCCTCGTTACTATGAGAAACTATATTTATCTTCCGCACCTTTTTCGAAAGATTATTATGTCTGATACGAGGTCAATTACTGGTGCCTTTACCATAGTTGTTAACAATATTCTTCTATAAGTTCGAAATATTGCCATCGTATGAATTATTATTTAAGTAGGTTTATCGATATCGAAATAGATTATAGATTTTAATAAGAAGTTATATAACCAAGAAATGATATTGATATTATATGGAACTTATTCAACAAGTAGATTTTATTCTTGGCAATTATAAATATTAACCCCTTCAAGACACTTAAAAGTCATCAGCTACAGAAGTGAAATTTTTGGAAAAATTACCTATTTCCATTTTTAAGTTTCTATATTTTCGTACAAGTATCATATGTAACACTGTAAATAATTACATTTAAAAAAACAATTTAATAAAAACATTTAGACGATTGAAAAATACTGTTTCATTGTTTTCAACTTTATAAAATTATTAATGAAAAGAGATAGGTGTCAATGTATTATACCTTGAAATTAATACAAACAATTTGTATTTTGTATAAAAATCCGCAGTTTAGTCATTATTTTATTTCTAGCATACTAAAATAACTCCCCATAGTTAACGCAATGAATCACTAAAACAATTTCGAATAACTTGTAATTCGAGCACAATAAAACTGTCTGAGCAAAATATAAACTATTAATTATTTTTAATTGACTGTAATCACTAGACTGCGGATCCGTATGCAATTATGGCTTTTGAAAATTTTCAAAAATGCTAGGATATAAAATACTACAGAATTAAGTACGATTTTAATTTATATCAAATATAAAAAGGCTACTACCACGAAAAAAAAGATTTTATTTGATACGAATATTTTAAAATTCGTCTACAAAAATAGAAAAATGCATGAACAGTTTAGTAATAATTTTATAAAAGTATAAACTTGTACAAGCGTTCTCAGTCTACTATCAAAATTTCCCTAGATTACATCAACGTATGTATAATCTACCCCCGATTAAGTAAGGTAAGTTTTTATATTGTTTGAATAATGTTTTTATAAAATGTCTCAGCTGGGTCAATATCAATATTAATTCGTTTAAAAGTGTCCCTGTGAGTTTCGGAATGTAAAATAAAGTCTAACAGTGTTTTCATAGTATAATTACGATGTCTCTGGAATGTTATAGAGTAGTGTGCTGTGTAGCAGTGTAGCAGTGTAGCAGTGTAGCAGAGCACTAGGGCATTCGTTGTTTATTAACAGGTGGTGCGTGTGTGAGTTTCGTGTGGTAATAGAAAGAAATAGTACAGGCCGGCCAGAAGTCAAACCAACATGAACACAAAAATAAGAGATGCTTGTCTGTTACACATCGTGCTAACTACCAACAGAAACAAATTAAAAAGAAAAATAACATAACAATCTCTCATTCAATTGTTTTCTATGTGGGACAACATTGTTATGCAGAAATTCATGTGAGTGTGTAATTTGAATGTGTAACAGTAACAAGTAATACAACATGTAAAATAGTTGCTGTCTACGCATATCACCAGAAAATATTGGAAACCATGAAATATCGTGTTTGTAAAAATACGTAACTCTTGTGAAACGTAGTATACAATGTGCGGGACTTCAATAATATAAACTATCCAAATTCAGATTAAAATAATATTAGGTCGTGAGCTAAGTTCTTGCTAAAATTACAAATACCTTCGAGACAATTATACAATTTGCATTGCTTATAAAAATGTTGTTGAAAAATCAAATGAACGCTCTCGAAAATTAGTTGTGAACGCGCAACAATTTAGTTGACGACCTAGTAATTAAGACGTGAGAATGATGATTAATTACAGTGTATTTTCACGCGTATTATTTCACAGTTTCTTCTAAAAGTCTACATTTGTAAAACACGAGAAAACTACACAACTAACAGCACGGTACGTATAGTAACACAAAACTGATTATAATTCAAAATCAAACCCATGGAATATACATGAACTGAAGCACAGATTGTATCTTACTTACATTAAAAACTGTATTAGCAGCGCGAAGCTCATATCGCGAAGCGTCGAGTTTTGGTGTTTGGATCGGATAGTGATTAAGAGGACAATTACGTTAGGGTGAGAGAACGTTACTATGGAGGAATACGGCGCGTGGAAAGCATAGCGGCTTAGGCAGACATATTTTACTGCTTATTATTCGATCAAGTTAAGCTTCATGCATCTGAAAGAATAATAAAATAAAAACATTACGTAGAGACCGTATCGTGCGATCACTACGTACATACTTCATGACTAGATTACTTTTTTTTCTACGTTATACCGGAACTATGAATCGGTATAAGTGAGCATGAGATGAGATGAATCTTCATGAAGTAATTAGAATGATCTTTAAGCTGAACTTTATAGAGTATTAAAATTTCGCATCCGTTCAAAATTACCACATTTTGAAATTGTAAGGGTGGTCTAAGAGAAACGATTAAAGAATATCGTTTTTGTATTAATTAGAAATATTTTATCCATTTTATTAAGTGCTAAACGTGTATCTACGAATTCTACAATGTTTCTCGTAGATTACCCTGTCCTACATCTTTTTTAAACAAATACAATATCTGAAAATTATACAAAGCGCGTCAGGACGGTAGTATAATTGCAAATTGGAATGTTGACGAATAAATAAACTAATTGTAATACATATTTTTATTACAAACAATATTTACTAATTATTTTAGAAAAATCGAGATGGAAAATTCGTTTGGCGAGCGTGCATTTGAGTATTATTTCATCTGTGTCTGACGATTATTGACTGTTTCTACTTGCGCTGTTCTTAAGCTATGATAGTAACATGTAGTCTGCGGATGTTTATGCAATTTTCATTGGCAATAGCATTTGTAAATCTAAAATAAATAAGAATCGTAATAAATTCTGTTAAATTTAATACTCCTGCAGTTTTTGAAAATTTTTATAAGCCATAAATGCATAAAGATCTCCGCAGTCTAGTGATATGATATTATTAGATCTCCTCGCAATTTGAGACATTAGTTGGACAGAAAAGTGATTTTTTTAATAATTTAACTATGATGTATAAATAAAAAATATGTTACACAGCTTTGTTTGAACAACGATGGTGTAAAATGAAGAGAATTGAAAATATTAAAATTGAAATTAACTAAAGTTTCTTGAAATCAAATGCATTGATTTTTAAATGAGTTTAGAAGATATTAAATAAATGGTGGATTATAAAAAAAAATTAGATAGTTATTAATACCGTTAATTCAAAATAACATAATAAATTCTATATGGAATCAGTGAAATATAAATAGTGTATCGTTATTATTCATTCAAATAGAATGCATAAGTGATGCAAAGACACTTTTGTCAGCCACGTTGTATGCGACGCGTAACGAATTTTCGAATCTGTATTAGAAAGAAGTATCTTTCTTTTTTTTAAGATTCAGCGTTCATAAATTTTACTCCACATTATGAATTTTTGTTTGCATGCAGTAGATTTAGATATTCTGTCACGGTACGCTTTGTATAATGAAAATATGGAACGAGATACTTAAGTCACGGAATGTTGAATCTATAAATGCAAGTAGATTAAAGCGAGTATAAAGTAGAACTAGTAAATGCAGATGAGAAAAGATCTTGATGTGGTGTCGACAGTTCCGGATACTGATGCGTTTCTCGAAGGTATGATAAGAAAAACCATTAATGCTGCTCTCCATTCACTAATCGAATGACCGATTATTCGAACGTATAACCCATGCACTGAAACTCGTTGCTTCAAACCTTTAATTTCTCGAATATCCTGCGTGCGGACGGCTTTTCTTTCGTCCCTCCTCTCTGCAATCAAAAGATCGTTCGTTTTCGTGGGAGGCTCGGGATTAGGATTATCAAACGAAAACAAATGTGAGAGAAAATAAAAACAACACATACACGCAGCGATTATGGCACGTTGTAAATATATATTCATTTTATTCGATAAATCAAATGTACAGTATAAAACGTACAAAGATGTCGAAACTATCTTCGTGTACTTTGTTATACGTAAGTACAAGAAAAAAAGGAAAGGACGCATGCTTAGTCGGAGCTTATGTCTAGCTGTAAAGCGACGAAATATTTACAAAAAAATGGATTAGGATCATGTACAACATTGTATTTATGAGGCAGCCACGCAAGCACACACAAAAATCTATGGTTTTTAATGTCTAGAAACAAAAACTGCAACGGATTTGTGATGCTGCAAGTCCGAAGATCATTAATTCTTTGAATGTTTCTTTTCGTTTCAAACCTCGCGCCACGCAGTCTCGACTTACCCATGATATGGACCTCGGTCTTGCGGACGATATCCACCCGTTCCGCGACATGTTCCTCCGTTTCCACCTAAAAAGAAAAGCGTGTTAGAGAATACATGCGACATTTCAGAGAAAGTCATTCCTTTCAATAACGTGTAAAAGATTTTTATCTTTTCTGCAATTTTCTTACTAGTTGTTAAGCCATTTGCATGCAAACTTGAATCTATGATCTACGAATTGAATTTTGTTTTGTCATACAATTTGAATAATTATCATATTCTTCGTATTTTTGGAATAAACATTGCAAGGGAAATTCAAATGTTTTTAGATGTTGCTAAAATAAATAGTTTCTCTTCAAACTTCCTGGAGTTCTAAATTCCCCATTCGAAGAACCTTAATTTAATAAAAAGAATTGTCCTACACTCTCTGGTTTCCAAGATATCTCAAAAAAAGAATGGTGGATGGTGGCCGATAAAAAATACGTGTAGAACATTTTTCTGAGCACTATTTCTCATATAAGTTTCATGAGAATCAGACACTATCATTTCATTAAATAATTGAAACATACCAAAAAGATTTGACCCGTTAAAAGCACGAAGAAAAATTAATGGCGTCGAGAATCCAATAAAACTATCGAGTCCCAAAGAATGAAGAAAATGAAAATAAAATTTCTATTATTTTCAACAATCTATATCAATTTCATATCCATGTCGGAAGAAATGTTTCATTTCCGAGTTAAAATAGCTCCGAGTGTAAATGGGTTAAAAGCTTGAACGGCAGTGATAAGTGAATCTCTGTAAAAGAAATGATGGGTGTATCTTACTTCCGTGGCTTCTGTAACCTCCCAAGCGCGCGGCCGGAAGTCCTCAGGCGCGAAGTGCGTGATGACCTCCTCCACGGTGACATGTTGCAGCTCAATCATTCGCATGAAAGCGCGGAAGCCAACGGTGGCAGCCACGACGCTTTCGTCTGTAGTCGTCTCTTCCGTAAGGACTTGTGTGATCAGAGGACCGTGGCCCTCTCTTTCCACCAGCTGAACTAGAGCATTCTGAGCCTCGGGTGTCTTCAGCGCAGGGAAGTTGTCCGTTCTGTATAGACTCTCATTAATCTCGTTCACGGAGACACCTTGTCGCACCAGAAAACCGATCGTGGCCAGTTCCCGAAGAGGAGCTTCTCCAGGCCCGAATTCCTTCGCGTGAAGAGTCTCCATGATCTCCTCGACCTCCCTTGCGATATTCTCTCTTTCTCTCTCCACGATCTCCTCGATGCTGAGCTCCTCTCGAAGCTTCTTCTCCGTCTTCTTCTTCTTCTTCGGCTTCTCCTCCACGATCGCTTTTCTCGGTATCTCTTCGGACACCTCTTCTTCGGTCACCACGGTCTTCTTCGCTTTCCTTTGCTTCGTTTCCATTCGCCTGATTTCCTGTACGCTGGTCTCCGTGTGCACCTCGGACACCGAGACTGTCTGCAAGGTCTCTGATGTTACCTGCGCTCGGTCTACAATCGATTCGACCACGAAGTCCGGCGCCAAATCCTCGGTGGTTACTTCTGAGACGACTACTACACTTTCACGCTCTTCGACCACCCTCTTCGCACGCTCTTCGGGTTTCGGGACCAGATCTCGAGGCTTCTGATCGTCGATCTTCTTCAGGGACGCCGTCGCTTCCGTCATCACCGGCTCCTGCACTGGCACTACCTTCTTTGCCCGGGATACCTATTTATTTTAGAATTTAATCAATCCATTTTTCAAACAAAGTCTGCTAGATATAATACAGAGTGGGTTAAAAGCCCGATGGGGTTACGAACCAGTTGCTAAAATTTTTTTTCTCAGATATTGTAAAGGAGACCTGGCAGATTAATTACGGTAAAAATTCATGACCGAAGAGTGAACACAAATTGTGAGATTTTATTATGAAAACCAAGATTCGATCATTTTAATCAGTGTAATTTTATTTTCTATGTATATTGCACGTGATACTACGATGCACTGTATATTTAAAATGAAAAATGAAGTAATTATTAGATTTGAATAAACGTATACTACACTAATAGGATGCGCGCTGTTAGTCGCTGTTAATCTTCGATGTTTTCTATTCATTTTTTGAGGTTGTTCAAATTTGGTATTTACCTCTGTAGGCTTCTCTTCTATGATCTCTGTCGACTCCAGTACCTGCGTCTCCTCAATGTCGACGATTTTCCTGAAAGAGCAGATTACAAACGAGTGAATTATGAACAGAATTTATTACGTGCGAGTATGTTAAATAATAACAAATTTACGAACTTTTCTTCCGGTTGTTCTTTAGGACTCAGCTTCTCCTTGCGCAGTTCTTTCTTGTCTACCTTTACACGCTCGGCTTTGATCTTTTCTTTCGTTTCCTTAGCCTTTTTCAGATCGACTCTCTTCTTCTTTGGTTTCTCTTTCGGTTTAACTTCCTTAATTTCCTCCTCGACGACTTCTTCATCCTCGTAGACCCTTGCTTCACCCGTTATTTCTGTTAACGAACAATGTATGCTTACAAGTTGCATTTGATTCATTGTACAAAGTCATATAAATACATTAATATTATAATAATATAATAATTATCATATAAATAATTGAGTGAATATAAGTGTCCGATTTGTTTTATATGAAAGCTTGAACATTTATTAAGAAGAGCATGTAAATTTTAACTGAAACCTTCCGCAACCTGGAAATATAAACGGATTTTAACAAATACGGGCCTGCGGTTATTCGACCCCTCAATGGAGTTAGTAGGCAAGGATTAAGGAATTATCGTGGAGACTTTCCGAGATAAGAATCGCGATTTTACTGTAGCAGACTTATTTCGCAATGTTGTCAAATCGCGAGGTAGTTTACCTGTAACGTGCAATCTAGCTTTTGTCGTGGCCAATCCAATTTCGCTGGTAGCTTTGCAAACGTAAGTGGCATCGTCTTCTTCGGTCGCGTGTTTGATTGTAAGTACCGTTTTCTTGTCCTCCTCGAAGAGACGCACCTTCACGTTCGGCGTGTTCATCACCATCTTGTCGTTCTTGAGCCAGACCACATCTTAAAATTTATAAACACGTAATTAATATCCTGATTCGTCGTAAATGTAAAAATACAACTTTTGTGGACGATCGCTGGATTTAGGAAAGTCTAGAGAATCTTTTGCTGAAAAGAGCAATACAATATCTTTTATAATAACATCACAATATTTCTTTAAAATTGAAAAATATATTTTCTTTTTCAAATTAAGTTTCTTAAAAACTGTGTGTCTAGAGGAAAAATTAAGGGCACATTCGAAATCAGCGCAAAAACTCTAAGAATCACCCAACAGTAATTGTTGAACAAATTTCGTGTTGGACAGTGTAAATCGAATTGGAAACTTTCTTCCAGCGGTTGTATTAATCGGAAACTTTCTTCCGTGTAACATTTTGTTTATTTCCTCGTTTCTTTGGTATAATAAATGGAAGCTTATGTTATTTTGTTGTTTTTCATTATTCAATAAGCTCCTTTTTCATTTGAGATCAATTTTAACTCCATAAAGTAATATTTTATACTTATAAATTGTGAATGTTTTCTCTAAAATTCGTATCAATGCGTCCGATAGGAAACATTCTGCCACGGGGGGTAGTGACGTGACTTACTATCTTCTTATTTAAAATCATCAAAAGCTCCAAGAATTATACAAATGTGTAGATGTTAGTAATAATGATATTACAAAAAACCGCATGTTTGTTATACCTGGAGTAGGATTGCCGGAATAAGTGCACTCGAACGTCGCGCTTTCACCTTCCCTCGCGTAAATATCCGTAATTTCTTGAATGAATCGTGGTACAGCTTGCGTGGCTGGAAAAACAGTACACAGTAAACATTAAATTCGATATGACCATCAATGAAGAAAATACGTAGATAAATCATTTACCTGATGTCTTGCTTGGTGATTATGCGACTCACGTGACTCCGATGTCAGTAATCTGATTAGTCAAGAAAAACAAAAATACACACGTACACAAACGAATTCATGCGATAATAATAACAACTCTACAATAAAATGAATCAACAACATGGAACAATTGATTTTATTGGATGGTAAACTGAGCAATTTCACTGCTCTTCTTGTTTAACAAATGAATATGTTCGAAACTATTTATTATCAGCCACGCTACATTGTCCGAAAGAGATTCTCTGTTCTAACAAGTAATATTCAATTCTTATCAATTTTCGTGTATTTGGATATGTTTAAATGGTTATAATTACACTACGAATCTCGGCGCAAAATAAAAATTTTATGCACTAATTGCAAGCAGCCAAAACCAATTAGGAGTTTGTTTGTTCTTTCACTAATTTTGATGAGTTGAGACTAGTATTAATTATAATATGAACCGTAATATTAACTATCGATATTTAAAATTTTTTTTCTGAATTTTGAGATGTCTAATTTATTTATATGTAGGTGTCAAAATCATCTCGAATGAAGAAAAAAATAAATAAAAAGAAGCGATTAAGAAGATTAGTATCGAAACAACTTGCAAAATCTACCTGACATGGTGCCTCTCTCATCTTCGCTGTGATGATCGCTACAAGATACCTCGGACGTTGACATATTTCCCGCCAATCCGAGATTCCCGCTACATTGACTTTCCAGCAATAGGAACTCCTGCAATTCCTCTTGGCTATCCGCCGTATGCAATTGCTGAAACGCTTCCAAATCAACTTCTCTAGGCTCCAACGGATACATTTTCGGGTCCATCATGAGATTCCCAATGCGACGCTCTTTGGACCACCTAGCTACTGGGATTCTAGATTTCGGATAAGTATGATACTTCCTTGTATGATCATACTCTAGCGTTGTCTCCATCTTTTCTGCAAAATTCTCCGCAGCTACCTTACTCTGTTCGTTACCGCTAGACGTCTCACTATTTTCTTTGATGGGTGACAGATAAAATCCAGTCTCCGGAACATTCAGAAAATCCGGATGCATTCGAACGTGACTCCTTTTCTCTGACCTCGGTGGTGGAAATTCGTTGAAGTCCAAAACTATCCTCTTTCGTCTTTCTGCCCCGAACGCCTCCATCATTGATTCGCTCTCGGATGGTATACTATCATCGTATTCTATCATTTGGCAGACAATAGTGTTGTTGCCAAGCTCCTCTACCAATTTGCTCCCTCTTGTCACTCTGCTAGCTGCAACATTCTCAGTCGCTGATAGCTGCTTCGACTTTCCCATCCTCGTGGGCGAAGGTGAACTCGACTTTCTAGTTGTTATAGTTCTATTATCCGAAAGCTTGGCGCACTTGGCTCTAACAGGCGACGGAGACCTGACTTTCACACCGATATCCGTATCAAGATAAGTCTTCATCATTTTAGCAGACAATTGCGAGGTGAATTTTTCTACTGGACTCTTCGGCGTTCGCAGCTTTGATTTTTGTGCGTTCAATTTTCCCGATCCACTCGCGTGTACCTCTCGTTTCACGTTCAACGACGCAGTAATCGAAACTAGCTTCGTTTCTGAACTCCTCTTGGTCCCAGATTTCTCCGTAGTCTCTAAAATTTTCTTCCTCGTTACTGTATTCACGTCAGATCTTCTTCCTCGATCATCTGTAGCATCGATCGCCAATTTATCTTCTCTGACCTCCAATTCGTATTCAACGTCTTCAGCTCGTTGCTCGCTAGATTTGCTCATCTCCCAAGAATACTCCTCAACGTCGACTTCCTGTTCGACTCCCATCGAGTCCGAGTGTCTTCTGGCCAAGAAGAACCCTTTCGAAGATGTTTCTTCGTCTTCCTCGAAGCTTCTCTTACCTTCGTCGTCGATGTTCATCAACGTCCTCGTCGACGAGAACTCGCTGATGATCGTCGAACTGTTTCGTTGCGAACTCTCGTCGCGGATCGCACGATCATCCAGACTGTCGGTCGAGAAACTGCATTCTGGTTCACTCAGCATGCAATCCAGTCCCTCGGACTGGCTCTTACCTCTGAGAGCTTCCTGCATCTCCTCCATCTCGGCTACCCATGACGGTTTCCTGTACTCCTTCGTTCCGAGGATTCCTGGTTCGAGAACACGACAGAACGATTAGACACCCGCGCGGAGCTTCGACCCTTTCAGCTCCATCTTGAAGGCTATCTCGCGGGCGTACACTTAAGCGTTTATGTCGGATTAGAGCGATCGTTCGTCTTTGGCCTATGAATGATTCCGTGAAACTTTCAAAACCTGACCGAGTTAGCTTCCATCAGCATAATTTTTAACGAAATACTTATTTGACAAGGTTTTAACTTTGAACGTTGAAAATACTTTAAGTCTATTTATTGTACTGTATCAAAATTATACAGAGTGTCTCAAAATTCCTTCAACATCCGGAAATGGGAGGTTACTGAGATCATTTGAGGCTACATTTTCCTTTGCAGAAATGATCTCCGCGACTTTGTTAATCCTCATCCGTCTCTCGTGTCAATTTGACAAGGTTCTGCCGAAATAAGTTATACTGTTCTGTTATTTATAGGTAAATTTTCCCGAAATTTCGTGCGACTTTTATTTATTTAATGCGGACATAATAATCTACTATTATTAATAAACTATGATTTTTTACCGAACCAATAATTTTGATTATCTATTGTTCCATTCTATTTAAAAAATGAAAACAAATTTTCCTGGATTTAGTTGAAACGAATAGTTATTTCGCGTGATTATTCAGAGGCAAAGTAGACGGAGCTGAAAGGGCCCGACGAGTTAGCAGAACGCCGGAGAAAAGAATATAAAAAAAGTGTAGGTGAAGGATGTGAGTGTTCAGTGTGAGTCTGATATGATCGTCAACGGGAGGTGCGGGATATATTAGGAGATTCATCGATGATGATTTCCGATCGAAGAGCGCAGCTGAAAAGAACTCGTATCAAGCAAATTAGCGAAGCATCCACCACATTGTTTAGAGAATTGATCTACAGCTAATCGGAAGGCATAGTTACCTTCTACCGACAGGTATGCTGTCGTGGTCGATGCGCCGAGCGGGTTGTGCGCTTCGAACACAATCTCGCCCGTGTCGTCTGGATACGTTTCGGCGATTGTTAACACCGATGTGCCATCTTCGAATTCTTCGATATGGAATTCTTGAGACGATACGATTTCTGCACCCTGCTTGTACCATTTTCCTTCTGGCTTCGGCTTTCCTTTGACCTTCACTTCCAGTCTGCAACGAACACCGAACAATTTAGTCAGAGGAACACATTTTTTTCTATGAAAACATCAGTCTTACGCAGAAGTGGTCATTATTTGGCGATACAAATATTTTAAATACTATTTAATATTTTCGACTTTATTTTGCTTAAAGAAAATAGTATTTTAAATAAGATATACAATTTCGAAAATAAAATATCTCTATTTTAACAATCAGAACCACAAAATAAAATATTTTTATTTTAATAATCTGAGACACAAAATAGAATATTATATTGTTTGTGCCTACTGAGGTTTGTTGATAAACATACCGTGTATCTTATCACCAGGAAAAATTAAAATTAAAATTGAAAATAAAGACAAAGTCCACATATTTTTAATATTCTTAAAATAAAATACTATTTTTAAAAATTACTGCCTGAAATAAAAAATTTTATTTTCAAAATTGTACACGTACTTTAAAATAAATAGTATTATTTATTATTTACTCTTTAAAATACTATTTTCCATAGCACTGGTTTTGCGTGAAATTTTAGGGGGGTATTCCATTTTGGTATTGATTTGGTAGTTTTGCACTCCAAATACACCATTTTGCAAATCAATTTCAACCTTTTACAAATAAAGTATTTTCAAGTAAGTTTTTGTGAACTAAGTCAAATCAAATGTAAATGCTACAAATATTTTCATAGTTATTAAAAATTCACAATCACAAACTTTCAGAACTATCTGTATGTGGTTAGGAAAAATTATCTTATACTTTACGTACTCAAATGTCCATTATATTTCTAACAAGTCACATCGGATGAATTACAACTCGTATTATATTAATATGTTTCGTTACAGTTATAGAAAATTAAACATATTCGTACCTGGTTAGCTCTCCATCTTTGGTAGGAACTAACTGAGGAAGTTTCTTAATTATCTCCGGTGCGGATTCTTCATCCGTATCGAACAGGGGAGTTTCCTGAAAACAATTTGCATATAAGTACAGTTAATTACAATTCAGTTATCAAATTCGATCTTCTAACGAAGGTAGATATATTTATAATATGTTAGAAGAATAAGAGGGATTGAGAAAATTATTTAATAGAGGAAAAGTAGTGATCGTTCACAGCTAACTTTTGTTTCTAATGGCTGACAATTATGATCTATCTAAGTAATCTATCAAGTATAATGACTCTCATTAATATTCGGGCACTCTTAAAAAGACGATAACTTTTTTAATATATATAATAGTCACTGTATGTAATAATCAGCAATGTTGTACAATTATATACTTTTTTCTATTAGTTTGAATAATTTATGTAAACGGACCTTGGGAGATAAGAGATCTTCTTCTGATCCACTTTGCCCTGTAGTAAGCGACGTCGCAACGATCGAGGATGCAATTTCCGAGTCTGGTACGTACTCGTATGCTGAAAATTTAAGAATCATATTTGTAAAAACGACAGCAAAGAAGCAGTTCTTAGTTGAAAGTAAAATAATTCAACACTTTGTCAATTCTCGTGAAATTGTCAACATTTGAACTGCAATAGTTTTGTTACAACAAATAAAACAATCATAAATTTGGATTCATTCTAAAGCTCGAAACCTCTACTTTCTATCTACAATATTTATGCACGATACAGCAGGTGAAAAACTGAGGACACGTTTTTTGTCGAAAATGTTACACATTCAATCAAATGTGAAAGCATCAAAATTTTTTTAATGGATCTATTACAGATTTCAAGATTCAATTTTCATACGTTCAAAATTCAAGGTTCAAGGTCCAAAGTTCTGAGTGAAGGTTCAGAATAAAGAGTTGAAAATAAAAGTTCAGATCATAAGCAGAAGTTATAAGCTCAAGGCTTCACTGTATAATATTTTGATTCTGCATAAAGATTCGCAATTTGGTTATAAGATCGCATGACGTATCTGAAACGTGTTTGCACGTCAAGGGGTTAGCATGCTTGAGAAACTTGGGCAATTACCTTCGACGACAAGCGACGACGTGCAAACAGCTTCGCCAACAGGATTCACGGCACGACAAGTGTATTCACCGGCGTCTTCAGGGAATACCTCGGTAATGGCCAGACTACAGACACCCTCGGTATCTTGTAAAATGGTAATCTCCTTGCCCTCTTTGATCGGCTTGTTGTCGTGGTACCATTCGACTCTTGGCGTGGGCTTGCCTTGCACGACACACGTTAGATTCGCGCTTTCACCGTCCATGACCCTGACCGGTGATAATCTTTTGATGAATGTCGGCGAAACCAGCTCCACCGTCTCTTCCCACGGCGTTTCCAATAGATTTATGGTGGCCGTACAGGTGACCGACCCGCCGACGTTCTCCGCGCGACAGGTATAAGTGCCGGCGTACTCCGTTTTTATCTCGTTTATCATCAGGATCGAGCGGTTCTCTTGTGTTACGATCCTCACTTGAGATGTCGACTGCGAACACAATTTTATATCCAGTTGAATAATGCTCGTTTTGAATTTTACTCGTTCAGCATTTCTATTTTTTTCGAGCCTTACGCATACAGGCAAGAAAAAGGTTTTACTCGTGATTGACTCTTTGCACTCGAAACTATTTTATCATGAAAACCATATATTTCTTCAGATCTATTAGGTTCTTGCATAGGAAATGTTTGATTTTTGAATGCGACTCTTATAAAATGTTTCGACCAAGAAATAAAATGAAGAAAAAGAAAAGAAATGAAAAAAATATAGTCTATAGGTTTATTACATGAATAGACAGCGGATTTTATGAGAAAAATGAATAGGTGTAATTTAACTAAATAAGTGTAAGGATAGAAATATGAAACTTTAAATGGAGCAATAATATATTAATGTTTAACAAAGGCTTATAATATTTTAATTATTTGTAATTAAATTTTTTTAAACCAAACTGATGTTTTTTCATGTATTGTTTCACGTAAAATAAAGAAATATAAACAGAGATTGGCATTATGTTTAAAATAATGGTCTCCCTACCATAATCTTAAAAGCTTAAAATACTGTTTCATCAATTTCTCTAAAATAAGGAATTGTATAAGTTACCTAGTTCTTACATTCAGGTGGCGATATTATAATAAGAACCGCGCAAAGTCTGAATGAATTAATTCTTGTCATTTTTATAAGGCAACCACGTCCATGTTGTTATTATAGCTTGGTACGTTCAGTGTTAATATCCTATGTTCAATTTTAATTTATATGAATAATTGTACTTTTAAATAAAGTTTATTTTTAAATGTCAACAAACACGACTCTCGTGTATTCCTTTTATATGTCTGGAAAAGTAAGTATTATACTAATCGTTGATATTAAAAGAGAATTACAAAATCAAGATAATAATCTTGTAAATGACAAAATGTGATTGACCATAATATAATATCTTATTTTTACCGTATTACAATCGAGAAACATAAAACTTGCAGATAGAATATGTTGGGTACAAAATTGCGTTTGTTTAATGTCATTATTATAAGTCGGTATTTTTACATGCAAAAACTGAATGGAATATTTTCATTCTATAGGATTTCTTTCATATTGTGCACATTAAACTGATGCAATTTATTCATGCAATACTGAAGCGTTTAATAATTTATTTGGAAAGTTTCTATAAATGTGAATTTGAATGTGTTCTCAGATTACAATATACGGATCTGATAATCAAATAAAAATATTCACAGATTATTTCGTAATTTGCTAGTTGTAAGTTTAGAGTATTCCAGAAATGAAATATTAAACTCAAATTGTATCACGGTATCGTCATGCATGGTGAAGTATAATTATGTTCATGTCTGTTGTAGTAAAGTTTCGCTAGGATGCATAACAAGGTTAGAAACTAAAGTACTGTTACCACCTTCTTTGTGTCAGTAGTAAGCAAGAAAATTATCTATCACAGTTGTTCCGTTCGCTGAGAACAACGCACGTACAACATTAAATTCGGAGTAGTATTCACTTTATAAACAAATATTCCAAACATTTTTTAACATCCGTTGTAGAAATTGATTTACCTAATTCTTTTCGGAGTTTTGTAATGTGAAATATTTTACAATGTTAGCAATTTATTAAAAAATCATTGATAAGGACGAAAAGATAATAATTGTTGTAATAAGTATTTAATATTTAGTTGCTCTAATGAATGAACAATACGAACTTTAGCATTGTAACTGTCTATGTAATATTCTGAAACTATAATATTATAATAATATTCATAAATGTATAAACGGAAAACTAAACATCAAGAGATCTTATTAAATACTAGCATTCAAAATAGAGGAAATAAAATACCAATAAAACATAAATAAAGAGGAAATTATACTAACTATGTAACAAAATAAAGAAAAGATATACGAAATATTTAATACACAAACTCGCAGAAGCAGTATTCGTGATATGAATAGTCAGATACGAGGATATTAGACATCCTGTAGAACGTAGAATTCTAATGAAACAGCAGAATTTAAAGTAAAGATAAAGTTGAAATACCTCTAATGGGCGAGTTTCGTGGAACCATTGGAACGACGCAGTCGGATAGGACTCAACCTTAGCCTCCATGATGACCACCTCTCCTTCAGCAACGATTTGCGGTTGTATAGGCTCGACGAATCTAGGAGCTTTCACTTCATCAGTCTTATCCTGTCGCTCTTTTACCGTGACAGAGCCAGAGCTTCTCGCCTCGCCGACAGGGTTCTGTACCCTAACTTCGTACTTGCCGCCATCTTTCTTCTCCACCTCGGGAATGAACAGTTCAGCCGTGTTCTCGTAGATGTTGATCACACGCTTGTCAGACGGAACGATTTCCGTTCCGTTCCTGAACCATTTGACTTCAGGAGTCGGTTTGCTCTCGAAGTCAGCTGACAGCGTCAGAGGCTGTCCTCGTTCGGCTACCAAAGCTGGCAGAGGTCGCGTGATCTTCGGCGCCCTTAGAACTTCCGGTTTGCTGACCCTAACCACGCTGCTGATCACCAAATTCGCTCTGCATTCGGCGCGACCGAATTTGTTTACTGCCCGCACGCGATAAATTGTTTCGTCCTCTGGCGTCGGCTCCAGTATTTCCAATTTAGCTTCTCCGGTTTCAGGGTTGAAACTGATCTCTCTGCCTCTCTTCGGCTTCAGCTCTTGCTCCCCGCGGTACCATTTTACTTCCGGCATCGGAGTTCCGGTGACAAGGCACTCGAGCAATGCTGGTTTGTGCTCCTCGACCATCAACGGTTTGATCGGTATCGCAAAATGTGGTGCCACGCCTTCTTCTTCTTTTTCTGAAGATAGAGTTTGGTATTAACGTCATCGTCGTTACGAATTTCTCTGAACACCGGCACACTTCATGCACAAACGTTTTTTTTAACCACAGTAAATCAGAAAGGTATTGGCACATTGTTATTTAACTGTAACAATTATTTAACTGTTTGTAGATAGTTTGATGAAGAATATTTAACACGTATTTTAGTTTGTTTGCAATGTTCTATATGGAGAGGTTGAAAACGGCTAAAGTCAAGCTTACAATTATCTATTGTGATCACGAAAAATCAAAGACCATAAAAATCTATGTACTATCTATAAAACAAGTTTTTATATTTATCTTCGCATGAGCAAGAAACGTATAATATGTTTAATAATTATTATTAAATGGCGAAAACCAAGAAATTCTGGGAATTAATAAATTGATTTTTTGAAACTGTCTTAAGTGACTTAATTCTCCTTTCAAAAATATAAAGTCTTTTATTATTTTCACTGTAAGTGCATAACATCCGGAGTCTACTGATGACAAAATTAATATGATTTAGCTGTTTTGGTACTTCGTTATACATAGACAAATCTATTGGTTTAGAAATGTTCATGTTTGCCAATACAAACTAATGTAATTAAAACGAAGATCATATGATCAGAAAAATAGTGCATCAGTACAATTAAAAGCATCGTGTTGTAAGGAGAATAGTAAAAAATCTGTTTGTAAATATTAACATGTTCTATAAGTATTGAAGTAGATTTTTCGTTGTTTTTCTTACAACATGACGTTTTTAAATGTACATGTAGATACTGTACAAATCAAAATGATGACAATACTTTCTTTATCACATGATTATCTACATGTTTCTTTAATTGTAAATCATTAAATATTCATAATATTTCTTTACACAATAGAATAATATATAAATTAAATTGCATCAGTAGGCTACCTTTCTAATACAGATTATCACAAACAAAACTTAGTGTGCCAATACTTTATTGATTTACTGTATTCGTTTCAAGAGCGAAAGCTTGTTTCTATTTGATGATGCGTTGCACTTGTTCTAGACTAATAATTCTAGCTTATTGTGTTACTATGCAGAATAACCATTGCGGTAAACAACAAAATACTTGAAATTACTAGTCTTTGGAAAGTGACTGTACGAAAAATTGTAAATGAATCAGTATAAGATGATTGAAAACTCAAATTTAATATAGATATACATATATTATGCAATTTATTTTCTCATATGTAATATTTTTCGAGTAGCTGAATGTATTGTTGAATTACTGATCATTATAATACTACAGAGAATTATTTATTGCAAGGAATTATACATGAATTTAATATATTATTTTATATTCAATAGACAGCTTATCTCAAATTTACAAAAATAAACAGTTTATTTACAAAAATAAAACGACAACTCTTTAATATGTATACTACGTTAAATGTTGAAACCGTTTCAACCATCTGGAAGATTCATTCCATGTTTCACCAATTATTTCTTAAATAAGCAGAAGTGCCTGTTGAAAAAAATTGTGCAAATAACATGAACACACAATTTAACCAGCCAAAAAACGTAGCCTGTGACTAGAAACTGAAATTCGAAAATTAATTACAAATAATTCTTGTATTTATTAATCAATCTTAAAATAATCTTTTACTCTTTCATAAATTATAAAACTGGTCTTGTGCTATTGGCCGGCAATACGTTCAGACTAAAACAAAACTGAAGCGGTTTCTAAAATTGTTGAAGTACGCTATTCAACGCACATTTTGTGTTTCAACATTAAATAGACGATTTCAATAGATTTTCCTAAATGCAATACATCTCCGAAAACCGTTTCTTCTCGTAATCGTGAGAAGCTAAAAAATTTAATATTGGAGAATAATCAAATTTTAATATAGAAAATTTGGAAATGCAAGATATACAAATAGATTCTCCAGAAACGAATCTATACAAATTTCATTGACTAAAGTAATACGCGTATACCATTATAAACATCCAAAAATTCGTTATGTATATTAATATCTAATAGTTGATTACGTTAAATATACTTAATTATTTCTAATGGAATAAAAGAGTATGTAGATATCTTTTTACTTTGATTAGTTTTAGAAATATAAACGCATAAATAATTTTTCAAGCTAAATCATTTGATTGTCTCTTTAAAATTAAACAAATTAAAACCAACTGAGAAAAATGACTTTCAAAATCGCATTTAGTGCACGATGGTCTGAAAGTAATCGCCAATTAAATGTCAAAACAGCAAGAATTCGTTGCTGTACAGTGCTAAGGAACTCAGAACAATCACACGGACATCACGATGAATAGTTTGAATACCGAATATCACGAGATTCACGGTGGATGTCGCTACCCCTGCAGGATTCGACGCCCTGCAAGAATACATGCCGGCGTCCTCCTCCTTCACTTTCGTGATCTCCAAAGCGGCGGTTGTTTCGTAAATGGTCATGATATACTTCTCACTGGCGTGAAGCTCCTGTTCGTTTCTGTACCAGGAGATTTCTGGGAACGGATTGCCAAATACCGTGCAAGTGAACCTTGCGGTGGACTCCGGTTCAGCAATAACCGGCTGAAGTTTTTGGATGAATCTCGGTGCGATCTTTTTGTCTTTATCCGTGATGGATATCTCGACCTGGGTACGCTGTTTGCGTTTTCTTCTGCGATCTTCAACTTGTACTTCTTCCTCTACCCTTTGTTCGACCTCGACCACTTGTTGCGCAACATCTTCGACTTTGACAACCTTCTTGGTCACCTGGGTCTCTTCAGCAGTGACCACAGTCTCTTCTACTTTCTCTACCGGCGCAGGTAACTCTTCAGGTTTCTTCGGTCTCCTCCTGCTGATCTCAATAACTGATTCTACCTTTTCTACTGTCTCCTCAGGTACCTCTTCTACCTTGACAGGTTTTAGTTCTGGTGCCTCTTTCTCTTTAGGTTTCTCTTCAGGCTTTTCTTTCTTGACAGGTTTCAGGACCACTTCCTCAGGTTTTTCAACCTCTTCCGGCTTCTTCGGCTTTGGCTTCCTTCGCCAAGATACCTCTGACGTTTCCGTGACCTCTTCGACTACTTTCTCTTCTGCCTTCACCTCTTCCTTTACTTCTTCCACTTCAACCTTCTCAGCTACCGGTTTTTTCGGTCTTCGCCAAGGCAGTGCCTTGACCTCTTCTGGCTTCTTTTCAATGATTTCTTCAATCTTCGTTTGAACGACTTCTTCAGACCTCTGTTCTACGACTGTTACCTCTTCCTGAACTTCAGTGACAACTTTCTCTTGATCGATTGGCACGACGGTAACTTCCTCGCGGAAGTCGACGACCTTCTTTACCTTCTTACCACGTTGCCATGGGAGTTTTGGTACTTCTTCCTCCTCAGGTTTTTCTTCAACTTCTACAGGTACAATTGGCTTCGGTACTATCTCCTCCGGCTTCGCTTCTTCAGGCTTCTCTGGTTTTGGGATCGGTTTTAGTTTCACTTCTTCAGGTTTCTCTTCTTCCTTAGGTAGTCGTTTTACTGGTTTCAAAGCCACTTCCTCTGGTTTTTCTTCCTCCGGTTTTGGTAAACGTTTCACAGGTTTCAATTTGACTTCTTCAGGTTTCTCTTCTTCTGGCTTTTCCCTCTTTACGGGTTTCAGCTTTATCTCCTCGGGTTTCTCTTCTTCCTTAGGAAGATGTTTCACTGGTTTCAAGGTTACTTCTTCAGGTTTCTCTTCTTCTGGTTTCTCTAATCGTTTTACAGGCTTCAGTTTTACTTCGGGCTTTTCCTCTTCCGGTTTTTCTTTCTTAATCGGTTTGAGAGACACTTCTTCTTTCTCTTCTTCTTCCTTAGGAAGTCGTTTAGCTGGCTTCAAGATTACTTCTTCGGGTTTCTGTTCCTCTTCCTTGGGAAGTCGTTTGAAAGGTTTCAATTT
>CM052328.1:7632126-7693562 GCA_028455615.1 Lasioglossum zephyrum | reverse complement strand
GTCCAAGGCTTAGCTTGCTCGACTTTCTCCTCAATCTTCTCTTTCTTTACCTTCTTTACTTCTTCCGTTCTCGATACATCCAACAGGGTAGTGTCCTCCTCTTCAACATACTGATCAGATGTTTTAACGACCTCTCGAGTGATCTCTTCCGTCGCTGTGGTTGGAACCGGTTTCAAATCCACTCTTTCCAAGCTCGACTTCCTGATCTCCTTCTTCACGATCTTCGAAGGCTTCAGCTCCACGGACTCGATGGTCTCCTTAGGTATCTCTTTCCTATCGAGCTTTGCTCTCTTCAGCATAACCTTTTCCTCTGTCCATGGTTTTGGTTCGTCCTTTTTTCGTTGAACGTCTTCATCCACTTCTCGAGTGGTTTTGAGAAACCTTGTGTCCTCTTCTTCGGTGTAAACTTCATCCGTAGTCTCTTCGAGACGAGTTACCTTTTCTTCAGTCCTGATCTCCCTCGTCACGTCTTTCAAGACGGGTTTCAAGTCGACAGGCTCCAAGCTGGGTCTCCTGATCTCTTTTTTCTCAATTTTAGCCGGTTTCAGTTCGACTTCCTCTAGCTTTTCCTTCGGTAGTTCTCGAGGTACGTGAGGTGTCTTCTTCAGCGTCACTGCTTGTTCTGTCCATGGTTTCACTTGGCTCTCAGCTGCTTGCAGCTTGTCCAAGGAAGTGTCTCGGGATTTTGGCTTTGCTTGTCGCCATGGCGTTACGCCGGCAGGTCGAGGTCGATGGTGCACCCGCCCTTTTCGCCAAGGGAGAGATTCATCGCCGGGTGCTAATGGTATTTCTAATGGCAATCCGTTCTCATCCAAGGGCAATGGTTCTAGGACCACGCCCTCTCCTGTTCCTAAACCTGTGGATGGCTTTTCCCCGGTTTTCGCTCCGGGCCCTGCTTCCACAGGAACTTCGTAATAGCCACCTTTCCTTTCTGCAATGATCGGAGGGTCGAAGTAATTTTATAGTTATTATTTTTTTGTCATTTAAGCTATTCGTCGAAACGGCACTCTGGGAGAAAAAGCTCAAACCATGCTGTACAATGCGACACACGAACACAGGTATATTACAATTACAATTTACAAGCAAATCTAAGCCTAAGAAAATCTTTTCACACTGTATAATAATTGCAAACAATCGTATGGGCACACGTATAAGTGAACCACTTTACAACTTAAGTAATGTTTGACGAGGAAACTTCAAAATACGTAGTTTCTAATTTAGTAATATTTGACATTGACTGGTACATGGTCCACTATACGAACATTTTCGTTTTAACTTGAAATTGTATATTGGAGTAATAATAGTATCAAATGAAATCAAATTACGTAACAGCATTATTCAACAGATTGAAATCACATGTATGTATTGTGCTTCTGAATCGAGTGTTTGGTATGTATGTAGATATTCAGTATTTTCGGATGTCGTCTTCGATTAAATATGAAATGGACATTGTAAGGGAAGTTACATATGTTTAAATAGTGACAAATAATTTGCTGAAATTACGTGATCGTTGATAGTTTCCAAATTTCAAGAACAACGGTTTATTGTATGAGACATCCGAGTGACATGCCAGCTGCGATCGCTTCCAAGGATCTTTTATTATCATTACTAATTTGCACAGTAGCAAACAACAAATTGATTAAATTTAACTTTTCATCGATATTGATATATGAAAACAAACTTCAGTTTTCGAAAAATAAATATCAAATAAATTATAGATCGTTATGTAAAGTATTTGGTAATTTCAAATATGCTTTATAGAAGCTCCAAATGGACTAGCATTTGTTATTAAAATTGATGAAAACGTTCAAGCAGAACGAGATCTATGGAAATATTGAGTTCACTTTTCGAAAAATAAATATCAAATAAATTATAGATCGTTGTTTAAAGTATTTGGTAATTTCAAATATGCTTTATAGAAGCTCCAAATAGACTAGCATTTGTTATTAAAATTGATGATAACGTTCAAGCAGAACGAGATCTATGGAAATATTGAGTTGGTCATAAAGTAATTTCGGTATTTTAAGGTGAAATAGAAGCCTATACTTTTATTCAAGCAATGAACTTTAATCAATAGAATATTTTCCATTTTGTGCGATGATCTTTTGCCATCTTTCTTCGGAAAACTTCGGAAAGTATTGATCGAAGTGCAATTTCAGGTCATCATAATTTCACCTTAAAAAATACAGAAATTACTTTCTTGCTAACCCAATAAGTTCTATAAATGTATGAAATTCGAATTCTAATAATAATTCAGTCAGGAAGTGTAAATATCCATTCCACTGTCTAGAATGCAATTTCGAATGAACACGTGTGCGGAAAACCGATACATCACTGTTAAGATGATAACTTAGAATGTGCAGAGGAACTTAACACGTGATGCATCATATATTCTGTCAAGAGCAGAACAATATCTGGGTACTCTATAAATTTCTCTTTCTCGGTTGCGAGCACGTGTAAATGCACTTGAAAATTAATGTTGCACAATTTTGGATAGAAGGTTTGTGGAGCGGGGCCAAATCAACCTCGCAAAAGAGAAATCAAGGCAAATCGCCAGAGGATTGGCCTTCGGAAACGATGGCAAATGATAACCTCAAACAAATATGACGATGATACGATTTTAATCAAAAATAAACTGTGGCACGGTTTCTCTGATTTTCACGTAAACAAAATCATTTTTCCTGTAACACAACCCCAATTTATAACTGTTTGTTTAACCCCAATTATAACCGTAATATTGTTTGTTCCAATTTTTCATAGTCAATTTCAAACATGATTTTCAAGAAAGAATACAGATTTAATGTTTGGCCAAGTAATTCTCATGCTCCATTATTCTCGTTGTGCCATAGTCTCAGTTGTGTACATTAATTCCTTTTTTTTCTAGTAAAATCCGAAGTTTATTCACGAGTCATTTTATTGTCCAACTTTCAAGAACAAAACGTAAGTTATAGAAATTGATAAGGTATATAATTATAATAACATACATATGAGCAGTAATTACTTAAAACTTTTATAAGTCAAAATAATGTTTAAATGAATATGTATAATAGCTAAATCTAAAGGCACTGACTTAATTTACACACTTACAATATCTCAAAAAGCATACATAAAATTTGAAACTATTTCTTATATGAACCACTTTGTATTGTAATAATTATTCCTACAAATGAGAACTCGAACCTAGTATAACATCAATAATATTCTACTGTATCCATTATTGAATTTAATGATAATTAATTGTAATTGATTTGAATAATTTTTTATTTATTTTCAATATACTTATAATGTCATACATATTAAATGCAAAAGCAGAAAAATACTTCAAAGTACACAGGGCTTTAGCAAAAAAAAAGCGAAGAAAGGCATATATAGATCGAATTGAGTAACCTCCTCCTTTTTCGAAGTCGGTTAAAAAATAGAGAATATTCGCTGGCACGTTAGATGTTTTCCCAGACACTAATTTATTATTTACTATTAAAAATACTATTTTCCCCAGATCTGCTTTATAACTTAATTTCGGAGTGTACTACAGATGTAATCAGTGTGTATATGTTTAATTATAAAACAAATATCCTGTTTAACATTTACTTTTTACTGTGCCAATCACTGTACTATTTGTCTTACGATTGTTCTCTACTGAATATATTTTACAATAAAAGATTTACGACTCGTAAAACTGTTCGAGTTTGCTGAAAAATCTCTATTATCTTATAATAATAGCAAGTTAAGCTCGTTTAAATATTTCAAACAAAGATAAAAAGATTTTAAATACGATTTTGGCTTAGGGTGACAATCATTGTACAGTTTACCCTAAATAAATTCCTTTCGAGAATTTAAGATTCTTTCTTTGCACGTAAAGGAAAGATATCCACGGATCAGATGAAGGTCTGTGCTGAAAGGTTCCGCGCAGATGCGTGCATTTGTTTCTTTTTTATTCTCAGCAGGAGGTTGCGGGCGTAATATCAACGAAAGAACACTGGTCTCAACCTCGCTTGCCTTTATTTTTAAACACGACGAAAAACAGACGATTCGTCATACGTGGGGCAGAATCCAAACGAAATTTTTCGACGTTGTTTTTTCAAATGTATTTTTGCATTGGTCATATTAATCACCGCCTCCGATGGACGAATAATAGAATTAACATCACGGGAAATCTTGTTTTTGTCTTGTTGTCTTTATGAATCACGAAACAAACAATATTTCGAACGATCTTGGATAATGTATCTGTTAAGCTGCGAATAACGCATTCAGAATTTTCAATTCACATTTTTCATGCTGTGTTCGGTTAGTAAATTAAAATTTTTTCGTCTCGTATTACTGTGCATCAGCAAAGGCAGAATACTTTTTTTTATTACTGCTGCTTCAGTTCTGGTCAATCGAGAATTCTCTAATGAAACAATTTGAATTTGATATTGTCGGTAAATATTACTTTTAATTGAAGTATGAACGGTGAACGGTGCAAAAAATGTGTTTGTGTTAATTTGATTTATCATGTGCAATAATTTCTAAAGAATGCAATATTTACTATAAAAGTACTAAAAATTCAAATAAAAAATGTTAACTCCTACTTTCTTCCCATGTAACATTTAAAGTACAATGAAACTGTATGCTACTGTCCAAAACTGGTAAAACAAAAATGGTACAAGTGGCTAAGAAATCATCTCAGAGGGCAAACGTAATCATCAATAACTAAAAAATGCATATATTTCAGCATGTTTGTCTAAAGTTCAGATACACTGACTCTCATTAATATTCGGACGCACTCAGAGAAACGATAACTTATTAAATATTGCACTATACGATTTGAACTTTTTTGAGACGTTAGAGCAAACACTTTACTGCTTGATGTGAAAAAGGGAAATACTAAAAACTAAATTTTACAACATTTTCAAGTGAGCTTATATTGAAAATTTAAACAATACGTTTTATAGATTTGTACAATCCATTCAATGATTTTTATTTAGCCTGTATAAAGATATTTATAGAATCAATTCAATGATTTTATTTAGCCTTTATAAAGATACAATCAATTCAATGATTTTACTTAGATTTTATAAAGATATTTATACAATCAATTCAATGATTTTGTTTGGCCTTTATAAAAATACTTATACAATCATTTCGTATAAAATCATTTTAATTATTTCAATAATTGTAAAAGAATAAATGTGGAACCAATAATTTTGACCGGTGGTGGTAGATTCAGTGCTAAAAAAGTGATCGTCTTTTTAAGAGTGTTCGAACATTAGTAGGAGTCACTGTATATATTCAAGTGTCCGTACGTCCCCTCGAAAAGTCCCGTCGAATCGGAACCCTCGGCCAGGCCAAGTCCTCCTTGAAGAGCAACCAACGCGGAAGTCCGTCTAGCATTCCAAGCTCGCTAATAACCACGTCGGGTCATTATTCTAGAGGAACGAGGTGACGGAGATGGCCGTGCCGCGGTTTCCCACTTAAAATGCAAAAACCCGAACCGCGGGCCAGTGGAGAGTGGGCAGGCAGCGGTGATGCATGCACCGGGTCGAGAGCGGGCGTCCCGACGCCGAGGAACATCGTGGTGGGGAAAACTGGCGTCAGACGCCACACACCACGCACACCTCTACCCCAAGAGCTTAGTCTAGCCTTAATAGTCATCCACTGGAAGCCGGAGACGAACATCAAGCCAACCAGTCTCAGGATAAACCGAGATCTCGACGAACGATCTTCCCGAACCAGCTAGCTTCTCGACTCTTCTACCGCTTTTGACAGTGATATCGGTGCTCCGAAGTGCTACCAAGTCGCGGTGAAGTGTCGGTGCTCGTTCCTCGGTACAGTGCAAAGTGAAACGACGACAGTTGACAGTTGGCTGCCTTCGATCGGGTCGAATCCACTTGAAACGAGTTTCTTCGAGCCCGGCCCGATCGAAGTGCAGCCGCGTTCGAACTGGACACGTGTGAGCCCGAGCTGGTGTCGAGTGTCGCGAAGGTGGTGCATCGATCCTTCATTCATCTTTCGAAGAAGATCCAGAGTCTCGCCACGGATCGACGTTCGACTGACAGTTTCGCCGCTGTCGAGTGTTGCGTGCTTTTATTATGTAGCCGCTATCTTAACTAATACTTTCGACGAGGTTTTCGATCGATTCGCTGTGGTTTTATATTTATTTGTGACACAGTCGTTAATCCCCGTCGAGCGACGAGAATGACACAATGCTTTGACTCATTGTCAGCGTCGGCCGGGATGAGTAGAATTCTTTTTTTCGGGGGAGTGAGTCATTTCTCGGGCAAGGCGAACCTTTGTTTACCGTATTCTGGTCGCTCGGTGGGGAACAGAGACTGTGATACGCTCTACAGGGTGATACAGACATTTTATTCGATGATTCACAGACGATTGGAGTGGTCATGTACAGAAATAAAAATAAAATCGGAACGTTTAGCGCGCCGTGGCTGTCCCTGACCTTCTTCTTCCCTTTGCTGCGTGAATCCTTCCTTCCTTTCTTTCCCTAGTTTCTTCGGCTGCCAGTGATTCTTTTTCAGCGATCAACGGTTATTATTGTCATCGATCCGTCGTATACGAAAATTGTACCATACCGTGTCAAATAAATTACATTCGAAATCATACAATCGACATTATACTGTAAAACCCTTGTACTGCTATGGATCCTAATGAAACTGAAAATTCGAATTTCCATGCGTTCGGGCGAGAGGCGATTGAAAGACCAGAAGGTTATATAAAGATATTTATTTATTTGTTTATCGTAAGCTCGAAAACTGACAAGTGTCCTCGCGGGAGGAACGTTTCTAGAATCCGCCGATCGGGATTTTACTGCTGCATCTCGCCGAAAGCCGCTCGCAGTGGAGTTCAGCCGCGGTTCCCACCAGAAATAATTCCTTCCCGCCTTCCAGAGTGCGCTGACACGCGCTCCACGATATTATTTCTAGCACGGCTGAATCACTGGCAGCTGGGACGGCCGAAATAGTTGGCTTCGTCGGCCTGACTCCTTCTGAACAGCGGTGTCGACGAACAGTGGGGGTGGTCGAGGACCGAAAGACGAAGGTGAACCACGGAAAAGAAGGTCCGATGATTCACCGTGTTCTTTTTCAACGACGGACAGAAGCTGCGAAGCGACGCCTTGGCAGTTGTTGTCTTCGATGCTTCAGGTGGTCGCTCTTCAAGGTCGTCGCTAAACGACCAGACCTCTCCGGGACCAGGGACTTTCTTTGTCGCTTTCTTCGCGGCTTAATCCCTTCTCTTACAATTAGACTGCGGATTTTATGCATCTACAGAACAATTTAGTAGCCGAAATTTCGAGGAACATTCAACAAATTTCACCTTTTCATTTCATTGCTTGTTTATAATACAACGAAGAATTCTTTAATTTTAATGTGTAATCAACTATCTTACATGTATGTTGATTAAGGTGAAGCTTTTTGTCGTCTCAATTTTACTCGTCTTCGTAACAGTTCATGATCAACCGGTTAGAAGGTTAATGATTTATTGAAATAATTGAAGGAAGAAAGGACGTTCCGTGTGGTTTCTGTTTCTCGCAATCGATGTGGACATTTTTATTTTCTTTTGCATTAATATCCACAGTCTATTTATATTATTCTAGTCTAGTTTAGTTCTACTGAATATGATACTGAAAAAGTTTACTTGTGATAATGATGACTTACATTCTAGGGACTTGAACCGTTTGCGGATGAATAAATGGCAACGCAACTCTTCTAATATTATCCCTCAATATTGTCCTTGATACCTTATCATTTAACAATTCGCCATGTAATCTCGTTTTACTTAGAAAATATAAAATTTTTTATTGACTTCCAACGTCTTCGAATTTCTGATAATTACTAACAGAGAATTCGATACGTGTCTGACAATAATAACTATAAAACTCGTACTCCTTGGTTTACGAATCTGTTTCGCGCGAGTGAATGTGACAAAAACATAGATCTCCTTTCAACGCTGGTAAATAACAATGAAACAGTGCCGAAATAAATCATAAGGCAGAGGGTTAAAATAACACCGGGCCATCTGGCAATCATAGTCTATCTTAATCATTTTGGCATCTCTCGAATTCATTACGCAGGACCTCAGTCGTCTAACCAGACTGCGGATTGTGCAAAATTCCCATTTTAATGGACAAATTTCAAGAAAGCGACGCGTTCAGAAGCACTCGATTTAAAGTAGAACTGTTTCGACGTGAACGTGCACGAAACCTAAAAGTGTTCTATGATATTGGTGCCGTTCTTTTGGAAACTTCTGAGTCATAGGCAAACATTCGGCTCGTAAGTTTCAGTTTAATAGCTCTGATCTCATGATACTACAGAGGATTGTATGCTTGAAATAAATTCATAAGTCCGAAGATGAACGGAACCGGTGATTAATTCTGTTGGTGCTTGTCCAGCTTAGAGACAAGCCTTATTTATGGCAGGGTCTCACGTGCCAGGTGTTTTCGTGGATTTTTTCGCGCCGTTGCTGCCGGAGCTCTCGCAATTAAGCCTGCGATCGGTGGCAGATTCGTGCCCGGCCAGAATCCAATTAGAATGGTCTCTCGCGATTATGGCGACCGGCGACTGTGAGAAAGGACTCGCGGATTGATCGTACCCGTTGGCCCGTGAAACTGCGCTCCGAATCGCGGCGACCCGACTCGTCTGCCCCCTCCGCAATTAATTAGATGGATGGCCGAGATTAACGGGCCGAATTCGTGGTCTAATTTTGCGCCGAGTCGCCGACAAGACGCTCTGGTTCTCCGAGTTGATGAACAACGTTGCCGAAGAACGCGTCAAAACTGGAGAACGTCGCCGTTCCGGGCACTGAACTGCGCATCTGCATTTATACCACTCGACCAGCAACATACATTTTCGTAGCGAAACTGGTTGCACAACAGATCTGGTTTTCGCCCGCTTTTACCCTTAATCGGCGGACACTTTTAACCATTTCGTCCTCGCGCATCAATTCTCTTTTACAGATTTTTCTCCCACTTTCTTCAGATCGACGTTGACACATTTATTAAACTTAATATAAATAATTCCGATTGTTTGCTAAAAATACAACGTTTGGGGACCTTTTATTAATTAATTCTACCAATCGAATTTTAATCGTGATTTCATATTTTAATAATAAATTTACCATGGTCGACGATTGGATTTTTGTTTTACAATTATTGTTTTTTTTTAAACGTTTCCAGTGGCACGATTGAATTCGTTTTTCCAGCATAGATTGTAGTAAAGACTGGACGAAATAGAAATAAATTCAATTTTTTCTTCTTCGTTTAATACGTAATATGTTTAGTGTTGAATAAACAATTTATTTATTTAGTATTGCAACCTTTTTATAAAGGTTTGTCTACTTAATGACAGGTTAAAAATTAATTGTCATTGCAACAGAGGCTAATAATTTTGATTTCAAAGTATGCGTTCTGGTTTATGAGGATACTTGTATGAAGATCCGCGGAATAGTAATTTCTGTGTCGGTCACGCCAGCCTTTCCGCGACGATGAACTTTTAGGTCTACTTCTTGCTCGGCGAACAGTGGATAATTATATAGGAGTGTAGATTTAAGACACATCTGCATCAAATTTCCTTCCCTACTAGAAGATAATTATGGGTCAACGTGTTAGCTGTAGTGGCTGTGGAATATGCACTCGATTTTTTACAAACATCTTAATGTATTATTAACAATATTTCTATAGGTATATACATTATGACTAGACTGCGGATATTTATAGAATTTCCAATTTTTGTAGACAAATTTCAAGAGACTGGAAGAATTAAAATCCTATTCTTAATGAATACAAATGAAAATCGTACTAATTCCTATCAAATTATATGTTTTAGCATTTTTCGAAAATTTTCATCAGTCTAATTATTACTCAGGACATTTCTCACATTTCTTCATTCAAGTGGGAGCTATACATAAAATTATTGAAATATAATGTCAAACTAGACAATTTCTTCATTAAATATCCAGCTTAGAAAATGGTTTAATAATATTGTTCTTCTCGTGCCTACTTGGACACTATTTGAATAAGATTTTCTACTGTAGATGGAGTTTTCAAATAATTAAAGATGAAAGCAGTTTTATCTACAAAGTGATCTAACCCAAAGTCATCGTGTATCCTTCATTTCCAAAATAAGCAATGCAGCAACGAAGAAAAATAATCTCGAAAGAGGATACCTGGAAAGTAAACTTCCATTCTATTTTTTAAAAGCGGAATGTTTAGAGCAGGGATGTCTACATCTGGAACTATCCGCTATAAAGTATAACGTTGGAAATCAGGGGGACGGATAGCAATGAATTGCAGTCTAACTTTAGAGCAACCTTTTGTAAGGTAATATTTCACCCCAATTTCTAGAAGTAGGCAGACTAATTATAAAGAATCATCTTCTTTTAAGCTAGTATAATTACCGAACTGTGGATTTTATGTATTCGAAGTGAATTATGTATGCTCTCGAAGTAACTAGTTCACATTATTTTATAAACATAATAAGAATGTGTGTATCCAAATTTTTGGCCATTCTTCTAATAATATCTATCTAAAGAAATAAATTTGGTAAATAATTCCTCGAGAAAGCGTCTTTACTTTAATCTCAAAGCAATAATATTAGAGTCTAATAAACCTATTAACCTAATAAACTTGTTGCAACTCGAATAGAAAATCATAATTTTGCATAATGTATCTCCAAAGGTAATCTACGAAGAGCACATTGAGCAGACTAAACAAAATACCAGTTTGGAAATTGAATCTTATAAAATATTAACATAAATTTTAGTAATATGAATTTATAATATTAAAACAAACTATAACGAAGCTAGGTGCTTTATGCAGAATAATGAAAGTAAGGATATACTTTACGAACTACCAATTACATTATTGACACAATATTATAATTACATATTATACTTTAAAAAATAAATAAGGAATGAATGCTTGATGTGACTTCCTTAAATGTGGACTCAGTAAATTGTATCTCAGAAATTCTCAAAAATGTTCATATACTCTTTCAATCCTCTTATATTTGCAGATTCTAATTTGATACCTTGATTTTAACGTTAAAAGTATTCTGCATTAATTACAAGAGATAGGAGCAGGACAGAAATGTCTTTTCATCATCTTCATTGTTGTCGCAAAGACGAGAAGTTTTAATTCATTTAGACTTTATCCGGTTTTCATTATAATGTATGATTGATCAACGAAATATATTCAATTATTTCCATGGAAACGTCTTTATAATTTCAATAATTGTCAAATAAAAAGCTAGTTTTTATTAGAGTAAAAAGAACTGCGTGCCTTTGAACAGAAATACTAAATATGTATGGTAGTTATTAATAGACCATGGATTTTATGCATTCGTTACAAAAATGATTTGCGATTGGTCAAATAAAAAACTGTAAAGACATTACAATGTTATATTGTTTTCGACTTGTTGAAATGACTAAAAAAGTAAATACATTTTCATATTACTTTTGTCTGTTATAGTCGACACGTGCAATTTTTATTTAGCATAAAGATCCACAGTTATTATAAAATTTTATTTTGTTGTTGTAAATATATCGTCGAAGAATACGTAGGCATACAATAAATTTAAACTTTCCTCTTCGAAAATAAATCGTAGTGCCAGACGTTAAATTATTAAAGAAACTAGAGTGAGATATTTGGACAGAATAATAGCGAATAATTTTTCACCGTCGAAATACTGTTTACTGTAAACTGTTGTGCCTGGCCAAATGCAAATTTAACCCCGTTGTTAATCGGCCAATAGTCGCGAAAGGATTCTACGTAAAATTTACACGGCCGTTCTCCGTCGAAGAAATTATCAAGAATACAGTTCTAATCACTGACAATTTTGAAAATTTTTCTCAAGTTGGCAACTTGGCAACTTCGCAACTTGGCAAAGTTTGGAAATTTTCAAAAAATGCTGGTACGTAAGATACGATAGAACCTGGTACGATTTTAATTTATTTCAGATCTAAAATGGCTACTACCACCGAAAATAGTATTTTAAATAGTAAATAATCCTATTTATTTTAAAGTATGTGTACAACTTTGAAAATGAAATATTTTATTTGATGCAGTAATTTTTGAAAATACAATAATTTATTTGAGGCAGTAATTTTTGAACATAGCATTTTATTTGCAGAATATTGAAAATATATTGTATTTTGTCTTTTTATTTTTAATTTCGAATTTAAATATTATTGCTGAAAATTATGGTTAATTCGATACATTTACAAATGTAAATCGTTCCTTAACGATAAGATAAGATAATAAGATGTTTACACAGTTTCTCAGAGTATTGTAGCAATGCAAAGAATTTATTTCGAATATAGAAATATCTTCATTTTCGAAATTCTATATCTTATTTAAAATACAATTTTCTTTAAGCAAAATAAAATCTAAAATATTGAATAGTATTGGAAATATTTGTTTCGCCAAATAATGCCCACCTCTGCGATAAAATAAACGATAGTACAATTCCGTCTCCTAGAAGCGGGAGACCGAGCGTGCTGAATAAAGCCGATCAGCGTCGCTCGGCGGTAGATATTTCATCATCGAATTTCGCGAAGGTTTTCGCAGGGTCGCGGCGCGGTTTTCGCGGATCGTATTTACGGGTATCTCATTTATGCTCGGCTTATAAAACGTGAAAGTGGTATCTCGCAGGAGTGCGGCGCGAGTGGCCAACAAGAGAGACCCCACGTGAATTTACCGAGACTTCGGGGAGTTCCGAACCGGCGACCAAATATAGCCGGGTAATGTAATACACGTCACGTGGTCAGAAATAGCCTAAGAAGAGGGCCTAGCCGAGTCTGCACACGGCACTGCGGCGGCCACGTCTCTCGTTTTCAAGCGAGCCGGCTACCAGAAGCGATGGAAGAAAATACGTTTACCTCTTCACGCTCGTTAAACCAGTTACTCTGAGAGAAAGGTGATACTCGGAACTGAACCGAGCGTCGTTAAATACCCGTGTACCGAACGACAGATGCACGTCTGCGTTCATATACATATGACTAGACGGATCTTTATGCAAAATAAAAATTTTCTACTGGTGTCGCAACAAATTCGAATGAAATAGAATTTTAATTTCTTAATCCTCGGACAAAGGACGATTTTTATAGCCGAATACACATTCTCATTGAATTCTACAAATTTATTCAAGGCGAGATATTTATTTTTACATATTTTAACATTTTTAACCATTCGACAACGGACGATTTTATTGCTATATAATTGGCAATACTTAAGGCCGTTCACAGCTCTAGTTAATAACTTTTGAAAATTTACTTTTGATGATATCAAAGAAACATACAATGAAATGACAATTTGGATGTTCCCGGTCAAAATAGACTCAGACTTTTAATGAATTTTAAATTCTTCGAGTGTTTTTACTGTTTTAAATTACACCTACTCAGTTTTGTCATAAATGCGTTAACTTTGCTCGAGTTTAATTCAATAATATTCACTCGAACTGATTATAATTATGTGCTATACTCCGGGCCTTTCTACGGACAAATCGCAAGATACAGGAGTCACATATACATGTAGAAACGTGTTTCTCCCTCTTTTATACTAGACTTTGGTTTTGCATATTTTATTTTACAATTTTATTTTGAGTGGTTTAAGTCCAAAAGTTGACGACTGGAGACTAATAAGAATAAAAGAGCCGTAATTCTTCAGACAAAAAGCATATTAATGTGAAAGGTACATGAATATCAACTTGTTAGCTACGTCGAATCTAATTTTATCAAATTTAATCAAGCATTATTCCGCTTTGCATGAAAACAATAAATAAACGACTTCCACAGTTTTGCACTAGAATAGTCAATTCTTTCCATGGGAAATGATCGAAAATATTTTTTTTATTAAAGTATGTAGTATAATGAACATAGTGCAAGATCCAAGTAAATTTAATATTGTCATTTTAACAGTAGTCTATGTATATAAATTTTTTGGAACTGATACTTATCGCATTGACCTTGACACTAAAAGTACTGATAGTTAAACTAACTCACTTTCAATGCTAGTGACACAAAAAATCTAAAATGACTCATTTTGACTTGTTCTATAGATTTAGTGTTAATATTTTACATATTAACCTTCTGTATGCCCGTGTATATAACTTCGAAGTCACACACTGATATGTAAATGTTATTTAATTTAATTTAATCGTTAGGCACAATGTGACAAAAGTATTTTGTTCTGTTTGTGTATCAACAAACCTCAGTAGGCACGAAAAATACAATATTCTATTCTATGTTTCAGATTATTAAAATAGAAATATTTTATTTTGTGGTTCCCATTGTTAAAATAGAAATATTTTACTTTCGAAATTGTATATCTTAAAATACCATTTTCTCTAAGCGAAATAAAGTCGAAAATATTAAATAGTATTTGAAATATTTGTTTCGTACAGTTATTATCAATTCTTATTTCACGCCGCAAGGTAAATGCAATTTTTTCTTAAACCGTGGAATTCATTGTGTATCTAGATCAAGGGGTTCTAACTTGGTCCCCTCCAAGAACCGCCAGCTCCCCACCATTAGTCATACCTCCTCCCACTACTACAACTCACAGACGTAGAGTTAGTAGAGTGGGAGTAGCGGCATGGAAACAGGGAAGAAGTTCTACGGCAACGATGAAGGAGTGGGGGAAGTATCTAAGCAGGGAAGGAGCCAGGTGTGACTCGTGAGTCACATGTTAGAACTCCCTGATGTAAATTATGATCTCTTAAAGTTTCATAAATTTCGTTATGAAAATAACCGGTAAAGTATTTAGACAGAACAATTGGCAAGTAATTTCACAGCGACAGATCCGTGTTTACTGTAAAGTGTGTCTGGCGAACTGCAAATTTAACGCGGTTTTGAAAAACTTTTAGAAAAGGAATTTTAAAACGTTTCCACGGTCGCACATTGTTTCGAACAGTGCGTGTAAGCTGGACAAAAATAAAAATTTAAATTCCACTAACAGTCTTTCTTTATAAGTAGACGATGAAAAATAACGTTTAGTGCACTCAGTTTTTTTTGGAACTTATTTTGTACAAAAAGTATTTAGACACTACGTTTCTTTTCGAAAGATTAACGATATTTAAATTGTGATAATTTGTTCCACACAAATAGTACAACCAAAAACCTGAACTCATTTTAAAACTTGAAGTCTCTGCTTTCTCAAAGCAGTGAAGATTCCTTTTTATCCTTAAAATGCTGCAAATCCAAACGTTTCGAAAAACTTCAAAATATTGTTCTCGTAAATAAAACTACCATCGATTTATATCTGTATATAATTGATATAAAATTTCGTTTCGCTGTTTCGCAGACGTTTGAATGTATAGCATTTTCAAGAAAGAAGCGTCTTCAGTTTCTCGGTTGCTGTATTACGGAAAGAATCTTAAAATAAAATTAAGGACAGATTATGAAACTGGAGGCTTTTAGCATTAAAATGAGTCCAAATTTATCGTCGTGCAATCATTTACTACATTATCATTTATTACAGTTTAAATATATGCTATTTTTCGAGAATTGGTTATTTAGTATTCCAATGCATTTTGGCATGGAATTGTATAAAATTGTTTTAAAAATATCCATTTATGGCGAAAATGACTAGGTGTATTCTGTTATATTATTTTTAATCGATTAAACATATTAAGGAAGGAAATAAATTTCTATTTCACCCCGGCTTGTTTCTAATCAGTTAAAAAATTATTACGTGCATGAAGATCTGCTCTCTAGTGATTCTCTAATCGTGCCGATTTTGAAAAATTTAATTCAAGATTGTAGAGCCTGAAAATGCAATTTTATCGAGCTAGAATCTAATTTCTCGGAACAGTGTGGGCCGTTTCAAGATGCCACGCGCGAAGCACGAATTTTATTGTTTCTATTCAGAAAGATCTTAATATCTCCAGGGTCAAAAATAGTCGTGGCTGCACTCGACTTCCTCGCAGGAGGCGAACCCCAAGTTTCCTCGCGTTCTGTTATTTTAGCCGCAATAAATCTGGCAAGTGTTGCACTGGGTTTCCGCTGGTCCCTGTCTAGCCTAACGTCTTATTGTTTGATCGATCGTAACGGTCATTAAGAAAGCCCGCCCCGTGGATCATTCGTCTATTTCTGGCCCCGAACTCGGTATTTACATCGCCGCGGTTTTATGCAATTATTTTCGGGGTGACGAACAGTGGCATCGCGAATTGTTTCACGAGACGCGCGAAAACTGACTCATCCGCGTTCCGAATCGACCCCACGCTCGTTTTCGCAACCGGATGAACGATTTACGATCGCAGACCGTGTCAAACTCCGTTACATTACATTCGCGAAGTCATCGACCATTCAACTAACGATTCTTACCTCAACTAGCTAAAAGATTGATGATTTCGCAGAAAACAGATTTTCGAGACTTTGTCTTTTCACTTTGATAAATTCAATTTGTTTCAAAAGATTTTGAACCCTCGGGTGGCGGAACGTTCTTATAATTATATAATTGATGATGCATTTAGGATTATTCACTGCTTCATTTGCCAAGATTATCGAACACATTTTCCAAGGTAAATTTTATAGATACGTTAAACTTTTTTATCGTTGTTAACGCAGCAGATTGACAGTTGATTAGTTTCTGAGAAATTGAGTAATTGAATGACGATTTTGATATTCTGGCTCAAAGTAAACCCGAACCCTGACGTGGGAGGATTAAAAATACTAGTACTTTGTCCACTGACAATTTTCTAGTAGTTCTTTTGAGATCAATAGCTTCTTCATAAATTGCTTGAAATTGACAGCAATAATTTTATATAGCAAATTATATGAACAAATATAGTGTAACCATTTCTTCTGAAATTGTTACTTAAAAGAAGTTTATCAAGCCTCTTTTAATTACAGCTTATCAATTAAATATTAAAATGCCTGTCAATTGACTTTCGATAATTAAAGTGCCGAGTGTAATATGTTCAAAGATGGATTTGAAATTTTATAGTGACAATATATGTATCATGTAATATTAATTATTGATAATGTAAAACTAAGAATTTGTGAGAAAAGATTAGGTCTTCCCATTCATAATGCGACCTTTTTCATATTTCTCAAAGGTAAAATACAAAAACAAAATCGCAATCATTATTGTTCTATGTACATTTTCCTTCATTTCCTACGTTCTATAGAATTATTGTACATATGTGAAAGACTGCGGTTGATTCTTTGCATTTCTTCTCTCAAAATTATGAAACGAAACATTACTTATGGATAGACTTGCGGATTTTATGCATTTATAACGAGAGAAAGTAGGTAACATGTAAAATAGCGAAAAAAATTAAAGAATTTGAGACTGTCGATGAGTTATTTTCAATTTAGCAAAGTTATTAAAGGAAAAATGAAATTATTCACCTAATCACCTAATATTATATTAAGATCACCTAATATTGTATTAAGTTTGATGATGTTCTCGTTTTGTTTTGGACCTAATAATAATATTGGTAGGAGAACGTAATTTCTTTAATCTAACGTAGAATTGTTCAAAAGTCCATAGTGAATTACTATTATAATTATAAATATTCTGAAACAGAAAGAATAGTATATGTCGTTTGTATTGTTTTGCACCCTGTGCTAAGAATAATTAATTTATAATAGAGTAAAACCTTGATCTAAGAAAAACCCTTGGGTCCGCGCTGTTTCTTAGATCCTGTGGTTCTACTATTTCTTCAATTAAACCACTAGATGCAGTTCATATTATATCGTGTTTTCATGTTATTTTAATTAGAAAAACGACAGAAATAAGTTGTTGAAAGTCTCATAAAAAGGAATGAAAATAAAGAAGTTCTGTAATTGGATTAGTAGTGTGGTTCATACCGATATTGACATCCTACGGTTTCCATTTTCTTAGATGAAGGCTTTACTGTACCGCTTCGAAAAATACATTAAAAATTCGTAACTCTTCTCGAAAATGTAGGTATTGAAATCTCGATGCGTATTCGTATTGATAGAACCATCCACCTTCCGAAAATTAAATCGTAAATAATTTGTTTCTAAATAAGTCTGGACAATTTCGAAGTTGCACAGAATTCGGAGATGCCATTTCTACTGATTTCAAAGCGTCCCCATTAGACTCTATGCACTTAAAGATTATCTGTACCAACGTATCATGTAAAACTATCGAGTCGGCAACAAACGAGGCTTGTACGTACTTAAAACAATCGATTTTATTGGCCTTTCCATTGTACAATAATAAATAATCGATTAGTAGAATGTTAAGGGTTCTGCGGTGTGTTTAGTCGTGTAACTATAAACTTTCTTCGCCGGTGTGACTAAATCGTAGATTGCATTTTCTGCATCTGTTTCGGCGACGGGGTAATGTATACACTTACAAATCTATATATGTATATTATATAATTTTAAAGATACACGTAATATGCTTGTTTATATAATGAAACATCGACACTAAAACGAACGAGTGTATGAACGAGTTTCTTGCTCGTGTACCGACATCGTTTCCCTTATTGTTTCGCTCGACTGTTCCGTAGTTCTCTCGCGATTCTCGAGATCCTCAGAACAGACGAACGATCCATCGATGCGGATCGTTCGTCGCCGTTCACGATCGTGTTTTATGTACAACGTGGAACCAGAAGAATCGCGACACGATCCCAGTCGAAAGAGAGCTCGCCGATTCGAAGCACCGTCTTTTCGATCGTTCGTCTCGATCTCTCTCGATCCTCAACGCAGAGAACGAAACGCACGCGGACGCGTCTCGCTCAACGGATGCACCTTCCGATCGAAAAATATTGCGTCCACGTTCGTTTCTCGTTTCACAGGGCGAAGAATCGATCAAGAAATAATATTGCAAAAGCTTCGAATCGACGTTTCGTTGTTCGCAAAAACGCTTCGATCCGTCATCCGGGCTAGTTTTCTCAGCACCACCTTCGTGACATTGTTCTCTTCACGCTCTCTTAACCACCCTACAGTTCGTTCTCAATTCTTTCTTTTCTTTCTTTACGTCTCGTTTCACTCGCTCGTCTACTTTCAAAACACGACGAGTTAGTACACAACTCCCCGGGCTCGTTTGAAACTTTGATTAAGGGGCGGTTCGGGGACAAGGGATGGGGGAGAATTGGTGAAAATCGCTCTCGTTAAGGGTTTCTTTTTTAGAGAAAACAACAAAAAAAGCGAAAGAAATATAAACACGCACGGGGACCCTCGATGGTGCGCGGTCGACGGAGAAACGGGCGCGTCGGAGGCAATTTATCGGTATAATTGTTTACTCGTTAGCAAAGTGTTCATATTTTTCCTTTCAACGAAATTTGTATTTCAACATGTTCACAGTCCTATGTACCATGTACAGTAGAACCTCGCTTATTGCAAGGAATCTCAGTGCGTTGCATACTAGCAACCCCCACCACAAATTCTGGCGCTCGTGGTGGGGAGCGTGATCGCTATGCAGAAACGAAAAGAATATTCTGCTAAACAAAGACATCTTGTTATTGCTTCCAACGTAAAAGTCATTGCTTTTCTCTGTATTCGAGCTTAGATAATCAGATTGTGAACGTGTTAATCTTTGCAACGTCTTGAAAAATAATATTTTTAAACTCTTTGTGTCCCAGAGGTACTTTCAAGTATCATGAAAATACTATGAACCAAATATGTTTATATTTTGCTTTGATATAACTTATAGTACCAAGATTGCAACAAGATACTTGGCAAATATGTTTGGCACGTGGCCGTTTGAGCAGTTTAGGATTTATTAGAATTGGGATAACAGTAAACATGAGATTTTATATATAATTTGGGAAACAAAGGTGTTATGAATTGAGATTTTTTAATTGTCCCGAATGCCAGCCTGTTTCTCCGCCAGTCCCTAGAGGCTTGTCCCGTCCATTCAATCGCGGGTTCGGGTTAGCAACTGAACATGTATCTTTTATTCAATTCTTACTTTTGACGATGAGTTTGGCGGAGGTTTCTACGGTGCCGGCTGAGGTGGTAGCTCGGCAGGTGAAGGTGCCAGTGTCCTCTTCGTATGTTGTTGCTATGAGGAGGACGGCGTTGTTGCCCTCGTGTATCATCTAGAATTCAAACGTTTTATGTGTTATTAAATCATTTGTTCTAGTTTGCCCATAAAACAAGTTTCATGTAACACGTCCGCCATCAACATTTTCATTCACTTTCCATTCACACCACTTGGAATATACTATGTCATGTTAACCCTCATCCGTCCCTCGTGCCAATTTGACACAGTTTTTCCGAAATAAGTTATACTGTTCTGTTATTTGAAAATTTTCCGAAACTTTGTGATTTTCACTTTTTTAATACGAAACATATAACCGCAAAAACCTAAAATGTAAATGTTAACTCATCAATTTGAAAGAAACGTCGATAAGTAACTGTTTGACTTGTTATTTTATTGACTTTTATCTTATTAATTAATTATTAGAAAAGGTATCGTTTGGCTCTTGTAAACTTTATTTGAAGACTCTTTCAACGTTGCCTATTTCACGATGTGTGATTTAAAATCAAAAGTAAAATCGACGAATTCAAAAACTGTTTTGAACAGTGGAAAATGTCTCGAAAGTTTCAAACGACGAGTACTTTCAAGATCATTGACGTTTGGACATGAAACAATAATTACACAACTTTTTACAGAAAAATTTCCGATTATTTTTGGGTTCCTCTCGATTATTCTAGTTATTATTTGTAAATTGAGATTGTTTACGTTACTATCGTTTCTTCTAGAGTGTCCTAAGATATAGAACATAGAGATGTTTATTCTGTAAAAAATTATACTGTAGCGATACTTTTTATCAGCATTAATAAATAGAATGTCGAGTTGAAATTCATAGAATCATATACATAGAAAAGTGAATGTGTCAATATGAAAGGTCGGATTAAAATTACCTGAAAATCAGGCGACTGTGGGATCAAGGCACCGTCACGATACCATTGGATGGTCGGCTTTGGTTTTGCTGGAGTGACTTGAGTCTTAAACTGGGCTGGCTGCCCCTCCAGGACTATTTGGTCCTTCAGAGGTGTTACTTTCGGCAGAGTATCAGCCGCGTCCGGAGCTAATTGAAAATACATCATGATTTTTACAGAGTTAGTACCAGAGGTGAACATTATTTGGCGAAACAAATATTTTAAATACTATTTAATATTTTAGACTTTATTTTGCTTAAAGAAAATAGTATTTTGAATAAGATATACAATTTCGAAAACAAAATATTTCTATTTTAACAATTGGAACCACAAAATAAAATATTTCTATTTTAGCAATCGGAACCACAAAATAAAATATTTCTGTTTTAACAATGGAAACCGCAAAATAAAATATTTCTATTTTAGTAATTTGAAACACAAAATAGAATATTGCATTTTTTGTGCCTACTGAGGTTTGTTGATAAACATACAGTGTATCTTATCACCAGGAAACTATTTCTACTCATAAATTTATTGAATGCAAAATTGAAATTGAAAATAAAGAGAATGTCCAAATATTTTCAATATTCTTCAAATAAAATACTATTTTCAAAAATTAAAAATGCTATTACAGTCTATAGGTTTATTATTATAAATCTTCCAAATACAATGCTAATCCTTAGCATTAAACGTACCACGACCAATCAAATGACCAGTTTTAGATTATCTATGTCCCAATTAATGAAATTATAACAGATTCTTTCATAAGAAATATTTATTTGTATAATTTTACTTTTAAGCTCGAGCTTCTTAGCCCCTCGCCTCCAGCGGAAGGGATAGGCGAAGGGACACTGATCGTGGAGATCGTCAGGGAGCTAGATCACGACTTTACTGTATTTATAATAGCAATTCCATAACGATGTAACTGAATTCGTCCATGTCTAAATGGATTAAGACTTCGAAATTTTGTTCTCGTTGAAATTATTAAAAGGATGATTTGTTACTGTAAAATAATTTCAATTAAGAAAATAAAACAATTTCCTTTCATTTTCTTGAACTAGTTAAATATATATAGTATAATTTAAATGTATAGTATAAATATAAATATACTCAATCTCACCAAGAACTCGTAGATTGGCTGATGTAGTTACATCGCCAGCTGGATTCTTAGCGATGCACTTGTAGACACCTTCGTCTTCAGGGAAGGCTTCCGAGATCCTTAAAGTACAGAGTTCACCTTCCTTCTGCATTTGGAAGTACTTGGACGGCTTTATCACCTGCAACATTTAGTATATTGTTAGCAAAATCACCCACGTGAACTATTATGTAATCCTCATGTCGATACTTTACATTTTCCACAACACTCTGTTTTATAGTATAAACGCATACTTTTATATGTCGAATGTAAATCACTTTATAAGTATTCAAGAACATAGGAATCTGTAGTAACTTTCCTATTTGTCAACGAGTATCCCAGACAATCCACATAAGGTTCTATCATTTATTAATTAAATTTATAGTCTTAAAGATTTAATTAGATGTTATACCGTTGACGTCAATGAATTTTTTAAATGAATAATAAGATTTATATATGAATGTATTACGAATTGTATAACAGAATATTGAGGTCTTATGTTAATTGAATAGTTTTCATACCTTGTCGCCCTTTTTCCATTGCACCGTCGGTACCGGTTTCCCAGTGATCCTGCACGAGAACGCGACAGCTGTTCCCTCTCTGATAGTTTGATCCTTCAATGGCTCCAAAACCGCGGGTGCTTTCTCCACACCGGGTGTCGTGGGTTTCGCCATTTTCGTCGGAGATTGAGGTCCTCGAACAGTGCACTCGCCGTCGCAACGAGCTTCTCCTGCACTATTTATGGCAACGCACTCATATTTTCCGGAGTCCTCCGGCACTGTCTCCAGGATCAGCAAAGTGTAAACATTGTCCTCCTCGAGCGTCTTATAACGAATGTCTGCTGCTACTTTCTTGCCGTTCTGAAACCGCACATTAACAGAAACGATCAATCAATTTGAAGAACAATCTATAATAATACCAAGTTTTGTTAATTACAATGTAAATAGATATAGAAAACCATGTAAAAACCATGTAAATAGAACAATTTGTAAATACTGTTTGATTTGTATTCAGTTTTAAATTTTAATATTTTTTTAAATTAATTATTTTTTAATTTTAATTATCTATCTAATTTTATTAACAAATAAATCTAATTTTAATTCATTCAATTTAAAAATTTTCCAAAGAATGATTTTTCTATTCCGGGTGGATCGGAAATCGTAGTACAACTGGGCGGAGGATGGGCGGAGAAAAAAAGGAATAACACTTTTTCGTTTGGCAGCTCGTTTTCAAGAAATCCAGTTTAAAGTTCCGAGAGGTTCGCGTGTTTTAGTATATGGGTACAGCAAGTAGAATTGGCTGACCATGGTCAGACGATTCCTATGTGATAGCACGTGCATTAGCTGCACTTTCGTTTTCGATTTTTTCGAAAATGAAGCTTCTGATGAAAAAATGTTATACCAAATTATTTTCTTATTCGTTTATGTAGATTCACCCCCTACCCACAGACTGTACTACGATTTTCGGCCCGCCCTGTATAGTTTCCATTTCTTGAATGTCATTGGACAAATGATGTTTAATGCAAAAGAAAGTAATTGTTCTATTATCCGGCCACTTTTGTCTCCCTATTAGTTCGGATACGGGAGTCTCTACTGTATACTCTAAGTATATTTTCTTTAATTGGAAGAGTGTAGTACCTTCAACCAATAAACGTCCAGAGGTTTAGTTCCAGTTACTTTAGCGTCAAATCTAGCCAGTTGTCCAGTGGTGATCGAAGTGTTCTGAATGGTCGACAAGAAACTGGGCGGCACCACGCCTCCTCTTCCGGGTTGCCGTCTGCGCTCTTCAACAACCAAATTCGCACTGCATTTCGCTTTTCCGCCCCTGTTCTCAGCGATCACGGAGAACACACCGGAATCCTCCATGAACACTTGCCGGACGATCAACACAGACTTCGTGCTGAATGTGTAAATTTGTAGATCCGGGGAGTTCTGGATCGGGAAGTCCTCGCGGTACCATTTGATGTTTGGCAACGGATCGCCGTCGAATTCGACCTCGAAGCGTGCTTGTTCTTGCTCGAAAGCTCTGCAAGGTTGAATCTTCTTCGTGAAGACCGGTGGCTTCGCCGGCTTCGCTACACCCTGAACAACACGCTCCTGAGTCTTGGCCTTGTGCTCCACCTCGGTGGTTTCCGTGGCTGTTATCTTTCTGGTGATCTCCAGATCACCTTTCACCTCCTTCTGCGTTTGCTTTTGTTTGGCAACGTGCACTTCGCGGCCGTGAATCGTCGATTCCGATGGTTCAGGAGGATACTTTCCGCTGGTCTTCGAGCGCTCCACGTCGATATCCACTTCCGTTGTAAATGGCTTCTTCACGAACTTTGTTGCAGTTTGCGTCGTCTCCTGAGTCGTCTCCTTGTCTTCCCTGGAAATCAATTTTCAAGAACGAATATTAGAGAAGATTAGACGAAACGTACTATTTGGACTACACGACAGTGGATTTATCCGTTATAAAAGAACGAGCAATTCTTGTATTTAACCCCTTCCGCTACAATATCGTGTCCGACTCGTGATCATGATTCTGAACAGAGTCTAATAAATATATATGTATGCTACTAATTTTTTTCTTCAAACCGAAATAGAATTCTACTTTGGTTTTGTTACTGTACACATGTTGGAGTATACGCAGAGTATTTCATAATTGGTGGTAGAAGCAAAAGAGGATGATACTACATGTACAAATAAAGTCGAAAAAAGGGAATAACATTTTTCGTTTGACAACTCGTTTTACATCTGATGCATTTTTTCCTAACAATGGCAGGCCAGTAATTCAGGTGGTCTGTTTTATGTGGCTCACCCTGTATAACTATAGTCAGATTCTGTTTTATTTCTGAAACCCACTACATGCTTACAGAAAGAAAAAATTCAATTCAGTACTAGCAATAGTTTTTTCTGCGAATATATCGAAAACTAAAAGGGAGCCCCTCATATGTGAAAAGGAAAAGTTGTTAAAATTATCGAAATCTATAATATATTTAAATTTCATCGAAATCTGAGAGGAGTACCCCTTTCTAAATAATTACCAAAGTTGGAATAGCAAACGATTACGTACAAGGTTTCTTCATATTGTTGAGCCATTCCCTTGGCCACGGAGTGCGCAACGACCTTCTCTCCAGGAATGGCAAATTGATGGCTGGTCTCCCTGAGTCTGCTCTCCTTCAGCACCTGTTCCTCTTCGAGGTTCATCAGTTTGCTGTAGTAATCCTCGTTCTTCTTGCTCTTCACGGATTTCTGCCAGTCCGTCTGGGGCTCTTTGATTACCTTCTGCCCAAGATGCTCAGTGGCGATCTCGATACCTTGGGATACGTTGTGATGCCTCTCATCGAACACTTTCTCGAGCTCTGTGTTCTGTCGTTCCGTTTGGTATTGGGTCAGCCCGTAATCATACCACGCTACAGAAAATGCACGTTAGATCATTCCGCTCTTTGAATTTGTCACGTGAAAGACAACGCATGCCAGACGAACATGAACCATTTGGGTTCGCAAACGTTCAATCCATGTTGAAAGCGCAATGTTCCAAAATGATGGATGCTAAAATGATGGATTCTTTTTTAATATCAGTTTTTAAGGTACAATATCAGTTTTTGTTAGAGGTACTAATTAAGAATTATTTTCAATTCACCCTTTACTTTCCAATTCACCCTTTTACGAATCAAATACAACCGTCTACATATAAAGAACTTTAAGTAAGTGTTTGTAAAAAAAACATCGAAGCAAATGTAAATGAATTAGTAAGAAATTCAAAATTTTATTTATTGCAAAGATGTAAACCAAACACTTATCTGAAAGTAATTACCGATTCATTGTAACCATTTTCTGATTAATAAATTTAAAAAATGAAGGTACATATGTATTAATTGTTCACGTGTGTCTAAATAAATATGAGTTTTAATCTAAATAAATAAATAATTAATTTTAAATATTTCTAATGGGCGAAATTGATTTACAAACGGGTGAGATTGATTTACAAAAGATGAAATTGATTTGCATACGGTTGAATTTCTCAAGAAACAAATTTAATTTGGTATATCGAGTTCAAAATCGATTCAGTTTCAAATTGAATATTGCAAGATGGCATCGATTATCCATGGAACCTTGCACTTTCAGAGCAAAAGAAATTTCTCTAGAACCACTGGGAAATACGACACAGTACTTCATTGGCGATGCAACACATATCGATGTCTCCAGCAACGGGGGGAACAAGGTGCCCGGAAACCAGACTACGGAGACAGAGATGGAGACATCCGGGCGGTTGAAGTTAGATCACGTGGTTAACACGGTTTCATTCCTCCTTTTTTTTCATCATTCCAATAGTAACAATTCCAAAGGCAATACTTAAGAGAATGGCATTCTCACGATTTCAGAAGGATCTCTAGTTTCTAACATTTCAAGAGCTCGCGTTCGTGTATTCAGAGGTCCAGCGACGTTCGAATCGTTCGAAACGGATTATCTGAATTTAAGAAGCATTTACTTAGTTCGTCAGCAACTGGATATCTGTGTTACACGAAACGCGACATACGAGGGAAACGTGGGCAACAAGGAACATTTTGCTACAACAACAAATTCTTCACCTAACGGCGATTAGGCGTGATTAATGTTGACACAGTAGCACGATATGGATAGCACTCTGAGAAATACGGACTCTGCTCGGCTAATCACGCTAAACGGATCAGATTGGAGTCGATCAACCTGACGTATTTAAATCAATGTCACCGAATCCACGCGATCAATGATGGAATGAAGAAACAATACATTAAATAAAATTGGGAAAATGCAACGGAATGAAATTTTTCTGAAAGAAAAAAAATATTAAGAATAATATTAATCAGCAGCAAACCCGTTTTCTCCAGTGAATCAGGCATTGAGCAACACGGAGGAAAACATTTCATCGTAACTCAACCGTAGCATCAGTCAATAGAAACTACTCGAGAAGTATCGGATCTTCGAAGTAGTTGTCTATGAAAACGTGTTCGTCAAATGTTTTTCTCCGTGCCGATATCCATTAACATACGGAAAAAAGACAAAAAGAAATACAGTAACGAAACAGATAGTCTATGAACTGTGTGCTTTCTCGATATTATATTCCATACCTGAACGCCGGTTTGCGAAACCAAGCAGCCGATACCTTTCACTTTAGACGAGATTGCTCGAATATGCTCGTCGAATCCCGAAACCCCGAAGAAGAAGCAGAAGAGGAAGCTGCTCGAGGTGCTCGAGGATGAGATCTATCTTTCGAATTCCTTCGTAATATTCGTATTGGATGAGGATTAGGATGGGGGATAAGTTGGTGTTTCGAATAAATGGTCTCGAGTGTTATATCTGTACTCGAATAGAATGCATGTGTCGTATCGATATTTTATGTACTGTGTTTCGGTTGTCGCGACCATCATTTACCTTGTAGATATCGCCATTCACCACGTTTTCATTTATATTTTTATCTTTCTCGTGTGGTATTATTGTGCCGTTGTTCGATATTTTGGCGGATTTTCATTTGTTCTCTGTATGTGTGTTGCATTCTTTGCGCCGTTTATAACTATTTCGAATATGTCTTCGTTAACATTGATCATTACGGAAGAGAAAACCAAACGCGTAACTGTTCGCAGAATCATGTATAGAAGTTCGAGGAATTGAAGATGCGATAGAATAGACTTATGCGAATTGTTGAGATGTCTGAGAGACACAAAGGATGCAACGACACGTTTATGTAAGAGAGTCTCTGTTCCAGGGTAAACTTACGCCTTGGTGAGTTCTTCAATACGCCACGATAGTCGTCGCTTCTTGGCTTCACTGTCAGAGTTGTTTCAGTGCGAGATTCGCCTACGGAGCTTCTGGCAATCACCTCAACTTTTCCATGGTCGTATTGCCTTGTTTTCGGAATGTCCAAATGGTACATGCCGTCATAGGTCAGCTTGTAGCGTGAACCCTGAGCAAATCGATCATATCGTTTCAATATTAGAAATTATATTATTATATTATGTATATTATTATATATAATGGTTAAAGAAAAAAATATATATATAATATAAAATTAAAGAAGATTGCAAATAATGGAGTCGTTATAAGTAAACTCCGGATTTGATGCATTTATGACAAAAATGAGTAAGTGTAATTTAAAACTGAATATAATGGACAAATTTATACATATATACTTTTATATTATTTTCAACCTAATGAATATATTAAGAGAGAAAATAAATCTCTATGTCACTCGGGTTTCTTGCAATTCAGATGAAAAATTATTAATTTTGCATAAAGATCTACAGTCTAATCGTTACTTTTAATTGTGTTTGCTTCATAAAATCTGGTAGTTGGGTTGTTGTAATAACTGAAACTTACATTGACCACGGTGTGTCCATTGATGATCCACATCACACGTGGTCTAGGATGACCAGTGACACGGCAGCAGAATCTGGAACAATCGCCCTCTTCAACAGTCACGGCTTCCGGTTTGCTGACGAACGTAGGCGGAGCTCGCACCTTCTCCTCTTCACCTTCCTCCTCGGGTACTCTGTAACAAGCATTTGTATATTATTATTATTATTTATTATAGACGGACTGAAGCCCGTTTACATAAGTATTCACAATGACATAAAGACTACTCGTCTAATAAAAAAGAAGGGACATGCACAAAAATGGTATTATCATAAAATCCTGCGTAGTTGCACTTTAAATTTTAAATTAAATGACACTAAACGCGATATAATTTCAACTGTATTTAGTGGTTTAATCGACGATAAAAGTTTCGAACGCAACGGAGTATGGGAAATTCTTTGACCTAAATCTTTCTTTTGGACCTAAAAATAATATTGGTAGGAGAACATAATGTCTTTAATCTAACATAGAATTGTTCAATAGTCCACAGTGAATTACTATTATAATTATAAATATTCTAAAACAGACTCTGAATAATATATGTCCTCTGTATTGCGCTGTAACCTGTGTTAAGAATTATTAATTCATGGTATAGTAAAGTCTTGATCCAAGAAAAACTCTCGGGTCCGTGCTGTTTCCTAGATCCTGTGGTTCTACTATTTCTTCAATTAAACTACTAGATACAGTTGAAATTATATCGTGTTTGGTGTCATTTTAATAAGAAAAATGCCAGAAATAAGTTGGCGAAAGTCCCATAAAAAATAATGAAAAATGAAGTTTGTAATTGGATTAGTAGATTCACACCGATATATCCGAGCCGAAATCGAAAGTAGACACTAGACAAATTCTGAGTAGAAGGTCGCGGGGAAATATCGCGACTTTTCTGTACTGTTTTTCTAAAACTAGAGTGTTAATTGTCCCTGAACAATAATCGAATATTATACAAAAATGCTTACATCTGCCATGCAGCTTCCATCTCTCTGATCTTCTCGATACTCTTCATGCCCTTCGGCAGCTGAGACTCGTAAATGATTCCAGGCTTTCCGGCCGTTCGAATCACCGCTCGTGTTTCATCCATACCGTACAAATTCGTTGCTCTGCAAAGATACTCGCCGCTGTCTTCGGGGTAAACCCAGCCGAAGTTCATCGCCACGTAGCCGAAATCATAAATAGGTGTGAATCTGTTCTTATGGGGTAAAGGTTTGCCGTTAAAGAACCATTCGACTTTCATGTTCGGATCACCCACAGGTGCCAATTGGCACTCGAACTTCGTGCTGTTCATCTCGACAAGTTCGGTCTGGTCTAAGATTTGGGTGACGAATCGTGGCGGTTGCTTCTTGTCCGCGTCGTAGAGATCGTCTTCGGTTAAGTGGACTTCTGAAGTGTACTTCTTGATGGTGGCTTCCATTTGCATCAGCGCTTCCGACTTCTTCATACCCTTTGGCACTTGATTTTGCAGAATGATGCCTGGCAATCCTGTGAGATACATTTAAAAGTCAATTAAATTGGCTGCCTGTGAAACGAATAAAATGATGGCTGTGAAACTGATATTTTTTACTTGTTTAATGGGAATAAAACTCCAAAGATTTATGCGAATATACACGATTATGGTTAAAGTATTGGCAATAGAGTTTAACCTCATCTCCTGCGTTTGTTCAGGCAAATATTACGTTTTACTTTTTGCTTTATTTCATCGAAGTGGAAGCAAACTATACACTCATTGAAGATAGAAAATTGTTTTAAATGAAAATGTTTGTAATATGTTTTTGCAATTAAAGTTTAACGGAAGCCTACAATTAATAATACTTCTGGGGTAAATGAAATTTTCATTTTTTCATTTTGAAATTCTTGTACGACTTTTATATAAAGAATTCAAAAGAACTTTCTTTAAATTTTTCTGTAGAATAGAATTTAATCGAAAACTTAAGATAGAATAAAGTAGATAACGTTTTTATCACCAAAATACAGACAGCACCGTTGTTTTTTATTTTTGTTATGTGTATCATAATATTTCTATCGAACTTGTTCACAATACTTCCAAGTATCATGAGCTTCAGTTACCAGAAATTTCATTTATTGCGTAAATAACGGTCAAATTGACCAGTTTTCTATGCCATTGTTAATGAAATTATAAAAACGCTTTCATACGAAATATATTATAATGAAAACCGTACGAAGTTTAAGTAAATCCAATCTTTTCACTTTTATATTGCTTTGAGTGTGGTAGGATTAGTGTTGTAATTGGGTCCCCCTCCATACTTCCTGAGAATTTTGTAAACCAACGAAATAGACTGCAATTTTATGCAAAATAAAGATTGTCAACATCGATTGCAAAACATAGAAACTAAATTGAATGATACTTCTTCCCGTAATGATTTTAATAGAAGAGAAATCATAAATCGATATCTTTAATTTGAAAAATTTTTCAACAATTCTGAATTTCATCTACTCAATTTTGCTATGATCGCATAAAGATCAGCAGTCTACTGATAATTAAATGAAGTGACAAAGCGTTACTACCCCGAAAGGTTTAAAGAGACTTTAGGGATCCACAACTTACTCTTGCACGAAACCGATGCTCTGGTAGTGTCCTCTCCAAAATCGTTGATGGCCTTGCACACGTACTCGCCAGAGTCTTCAGGATAGACGTAAAGGATGTCCATGGACACGAATCCCATATCGTACGTGCTTCTGTATCTGTGTCCACATGGAATTAACTTTCCGTTGCGGTGCCATTCGATGCGCAAGTTTGGATCATCCTTTGGTTCCACGCGACATTCGAACCTAACTGGTTCGGATTCATCCACGGTCGCTGATTGGATTTGAGTGATGAATTTAGGTGGTTGACGAGGCGTTGGCTCTTCTGGTGGTGGTTCACTGATTGGTCCACGCTCCAGTTCCTTTAATTTCTCACCGCTCATACCTGATGGCAGCTGGGACTCGAAGTCTATCGTTTTCTTTGCTGTAATGTTTCAAGCGTTTATTACTGATGTTGTTTGCCAATAAATTAAATTTCATTTTCAATTCAAAACGTATGTAACTTTCTTATTGACTACGACAACCAATGTACAGACATTTTTCATACATGTTTACCAACACAACAAAAGAAAATGACGTGAACCGGACTGATACAACTTGCGAAGTTAAAAAATTCTCGTTATTTTTTTAACACACCTCGTATATCATTGTATGATTGACGTGGTAGGTAACATGTTAACAATTTTCAAGAGATTATCACTGTTTTAAAGGACGAGAAACGGACAACGATTTTGGCCGACCATGAAGTTGATCGACATGAGTTTGACCGACGAACCGACAAAGAATATAAAATAGTTGTCGATCAAATTCATTGTCGGTCAAAATCGTTGTCAACCAAAGTCGTTTTCGGTTAAAGGCATTGCCGGTCAAATCTTGAGTCGGGAAAAGTGTCGATGATTTCTATGAGACCCTCCCCCACAAAACATCAATTGAAATTATACTTACATTTGCAAGTGATGGTAGCTTTGGTGGTAGCAGAGCCCCACTTGTTGGTAGCCCTGCAAACATACTCTCCACTATCCCTGGCATAAGTGTACGACATATCCAACGATATAAATCCAAAGTCATTAATTTGATGTACTCTCGAGCCGGTGGCAAACGATCGTCCATTGTGGAACCAATCGATCCTCATAGTAGAATCTCCAACCGGTTCAACTCTGCAGTCAAAATGACTAGGCGCTCCTTCCTCCACTTCAATATCCTTCAGCTCCACAGTGAATCTAGGAGGATTCGGTGACTCTTCCTCAGTCAGTATCTCGTCCCTCTTGTAAAGAGCCTCTTCTAGTTTCTGGATGCTTTCAGTTCCGGTCTTGAAGTTGGTGGGCAATTGTGGCTCCAGGATGATACCTTGTCGACCACGCACCTGCAGCTTACAGGAAACAGTGGCCTCACCGTGACGATTGGTTGCTTTACAGGTGTATAAACCGGAATCGCGTTGGTAGCAGTTGGCGACCTCGAGGATGACGAAACCGAAGTCGTGGATGGTCTTGATCCTGCTGCCAGCGAGAAGAGGCTTTCCATTGTGGAACCACTCGACTCTCATGCTGGAGTCGTTGATGGGTGTCAGCCGGCACTCGAAGTGAGCCAGCGCGTTCTCTGTTAGAGTCAAGTCTGATGGCGTTGTGATGAATTCCGGTGGTTTGCCTGTGTCGTCTTCCGGCGTAGCTGCGCTCGGCACGTTTCCGAGACCTTCCAGTTCGGCGATCTTGTCGATCGTGCTCTCCATTCCCTTTGGTAACTGGGATTCCAAGATAATGCTGCGTTTGCCTGTGCACTTCATCGTGCAGGTGGTAACGGCCTCGCCGTATTCGTTCGATGCACGACAACTGTACTCTCCGGAGTCCTCCGGATAGATCGGAGAGATCTCGAGGATCACGAAGCCGAAATCGCAGAAGGTGCGGAAACGTGTACCGGTTCGCAATGGTTTGCCGTTCCAGAACCATTCGACCTATGGATAAATGAATTTTGACTTATTAGTAACAGAAACTTTTACATTAACATTCAGAAGGCGGATTTTACAGATGACACTGTTCACCTTCATTTAGACCTTCGTTTCACCTTTATTAGTTCCTTAATTTTTTTTTAGAAATATTTCCTATATTGTTTCGTCTACAGGTTAACCATAAAGATTTTAAAAGACAGCACGTTTGAAAAAAACCTTAACAAATAGCTGAATATGGCAACTAACATACAGGCTGTCCTAAAATTCCCCTAACTTGGTAACTTCATAACTCCTAAACAAAGCCGCGACAGCCATTTTTGCTAACGAAAACGTCTCCCATTTCTGGGTGTTAGGCAAATTTTGGGACACCCTAGTAGTAACATTTGGTGCTCCATTACCTTTAACTTTGGATCGTCGGTGGGCGTAAGTCTAGCTTCAAAGTGCGCACTCTCTCCCTCTCTTAAGCCATCGATGTTGCTCAACGGCACGGTGAACACCGGAGCCTTTCCACGTTCTTCAACAACCTTCTCATCCTTTGTTCTGATCATCGAGTCTTCGAGAGTCTGAATCTTCTCCAGACCACCCTCCATTCCCTTCGGAAGCTGAGAGTCCAAAATCAAACTAGCCTTGGAGTAGCACTTCAACGTAGCCTTAGTCGAGTCTTCTCCATACTTGTTGAAAGCCCTGCACTCGTAGACACCCGAGTTCTCTTCGTAACAGTACAGTATATCCAAGATGACAATGCCGAAGTCGTGGAAGGTCCTGTACCGGTGTCCATGAGGCAGTTTCTTGCCATTGTAGTACCATTCGACCTTCAAGTCTGGATCAGTAACCGGAGTGAGTCTAGCCTCGAAGTGAGCAGACTGTCCCTCGACCAGCTTGGTGATGTCGGCGATTTGCGTGATGAATTTAGGTGGTTCGGCGACAGGTGTCGTGGGTGTGGTGGGCTGTTCTCCACTGAAGCTCTCCAGCTCGCGGATTCTTGCAAGAGAGTCGGGCTGAAGAGAGTCAAGGTAGACTCCGCTCTTGCCGAAGCACCTGATCGTCGCTTTAGTATAATCCTCGCCATATTTGTTGCTGGCCTTGCAGACGTACTCGCCAGTATCGTGAGCCATCACTCCGGCAATATCCATGACCACGAATCCGAAGTCAGACACCATCTTGAACCTGGAAGAGTGTCTCAAAGGCTGTCCGTTGTGGAACCATTCGACCTTCATGTGAGGATCACCCACAGGAATAAGGGTGCACTCGAAGTGCGCCGATTGACCGTCCTTCAGACCTTCTAGGGACTGTATCTGGGTGGTGAATTTAGGTTTCTGTCCCTTAGATTTGTCAACACACTCCAACTCTACGCTGATCTCGGCCTTGCCCCATTTGTTGGTAGCCCTGCAGGAGTATGTGCCAGAGTCTTCGATCTTCGTGCCGAGCACTTCGAGGACGACCATGCCGAAGGCATAGACGGTCCTGGTGCGATGACTGGCTTCCAATGGCTTGCCGTTGTAGAACCACTCGACGACCATAGTCTGATCGCCTGTAGGGGTCAGGGAAGCTTCGAAGTGCGCGATCTCGCCCTCGGACAGGTTCGTCAGGTTCTCGAATTGGGACGTGAACACTGGAGGATGTCCTTCGTCGCTCTCTGGCGGACCGCCTTCCTGCCTCTTCAAGGACTCCTCCAGGTCTTGGATAGCCTCCAGACCTTCTTTGCCCTTTGGATGTTGCGATCTCTCGATAACGTTCTCCTTGGTCGAGCAGTAGACAGTTGTCGAAGTGAATGCTTCGCCAGCTTTGTTGTACGCTTTGCAGGTGTAGATACCAGAATCGCGATCATAGACATCGGTTAGATCCAAGGTGACAAATCCGAAATCGCTGGTCATCTTGAAACGGGATCCATGCTCCAAAGCTTTTCCGTTGAAATACCACTCGATCTTCAAGTTCGGATCTTCCTTCGGCTCTACCTGGCCCTCCAAGTGGAGAGGCTCGGACTCGCCCAGTTTGAACTCGGGCTGCAGAGGAACAGTCCAGATCGGTTTCGGGTATTCATGTTCGGGGCCGTCTTCTGGCCTTCTGTATTTGGACAAGTAAGCGTCCTCCGCTTCCTCGACTTTCTTCAGACCAGCTTCACCTTGCGGATGCTGAGTCTGCAAGTAGATGTTCTGCTTGCTGGTGCACTTCAAGGTGCCCGAGGTCTGCGCAGAGCCCTTCGAGTTGGTAGCTTTAACGATCACCACGCCGGAGTCTTCTTCGTAGGCGTGATTGATGTCCAGAGCAACGTAACCGAAATCGTAGGTAGATTTGAATCTGGCTCCGGTTGGCAGGGCCTTGCCATTGATGAACCACTCGATCTTCATCGTCGGGTCTTTCGACGGTTCAACGTTACACTCGAAGTGCGCGTTGTCACCTTCAATGCACTCGACATTGTTCAGGTGAGTAATGAAGACTGGCTCTTCGTAAGTTGGTTCTGGCTGTTCTGCGGTGCCAGGATGTGGTTGTTCCAGGGCATCGATTTTCGGAAGAGCGTCAGGATGAAGAGTGTCTCCAAGCAGCCAATGACGATCAACGATCTTTAAGCTGCACGTGGATACAGCCTCTCCGAGAAGATTGGTGGCTTTGCAGGTGTAAATTGCCGAATCATCTGGCCGTAAGCCGTTGATGGATAATGTCACCAGACCGAAGTCGAAGGTGCTACGAAGTCTGGTTCCGGTTTGCAGCGATATTCCGTTCTTGAACCATTCTACACGAAGGTTCGGGTCTGCTCTTGGCTCAACTTGGGCTTCCAGGTAGACGTGCTGTCCTTCGACAAGCTTGTCGAAGCTCTCCAAGTGTTTCGTGAACACCGGGGCCTGTTGAGGTGTAGTGTCAACGAACATTTCCGGTACTTTGTTCATCTCGGCTTCCTTCAGTTGGATCTTCTGCCATGCGTCGGGTTGCAGACTGTCAGCGTCGATGGCTGAGCGCGCTCTGACTTTCAAAGATATCGAAGACACAGCTTCGCCGGCTTTGTTGATCGCTTTGCATGTGTACACGCCGGAATCCTCCGTTATCACCTTCAGGATGTCCAGGGTTACGTAGCCGAAATCGTGGTTCACGTGGAAGCGGGAACCTAATCGAGGATCATCGTGTTAATTCGATTGACTATGATGGATGATGTTTCTTAACCCTTATCACGAGACAGCAGATCTTTTTGCAAAATAAAAATTTTCTAGTTGATTCGCAATCAACTGGAGTGAAATAAATATTTATTTAATTCCTTAGGACCAACTAAGTTAATAGGTCGGAACGAACACAACAGTATTTTTAAATTCTTCTAATGTTTTCACTGTTTCGTATTCTATCTACTGATTTTTGTCATGAATTCATAAGATCCACTGTCTACTTATCACTCGAGTGGTGACTCATGAGTCACATAAAAAAGTGCTGTACCATTATTCAAAATATTGTTTATATTATTAATAATGCAGGTGTCTAATCAATTACTAAACATTTACGATTACAAAAATATCATATAGGATATGATATCATTTTTATGTTTCCAGAAAAATCGTATAGAATGAAATTATTCTAGGTGGGAAGAAATGATTAATTTTCGAGTTGAAATAACTTCGAATGTAAAGAGTTAATCGAAAGGTTCTCCCAAAAGTTCATTTCTTAGCATCCTTTGCACTCGAAGCTATTTACATTGTGCCACACTTGAATTCTTAACAATTTATGAAACTCAAAGACATTTAGCAATGTAGAAATTGTTTTGAATTAATGTAGAGTAATTTTCATTGGTGTCTTACACGGGTCAGTCGAGTGCAGAGGGTTAATATGCACACTTGATACTGTTAGACAACGTAGACACACACAAACAGCGCAGTTATTCCTTTATTTAAATAAAGAATAAAACGAAGCGAATTACTATTATTATTATACAAAATACACACTCGTTTGCTAAGAGTTAAAAATCAATTAATTGCGATTATTAGTGGTGATGTACCAAATATAGTTCAGTAGGACTCTGAGAAACGATAGAAGGTTAAGACATTCACAGCAACGATAATACTTAACTTTCCATTTACCATTTCGTTAAATAAATTATGCCCAGAGTTACACCCATAACAAAATGCACCCATATTTAAAATACAACTCTCTTGTCTAGACTGTTTGTAGCAGATTATTTATTGTTAATGTACATTTTGTGAAATAATATTTTTATACAGATGATTGTATTGTTAACATCAGATAGCTGAATGCAGTAGCTTTGATATTAATAATAGAAAGCGAATTAAAAGCAACAAGTCAGTTTACGATCTCTATTTCTTCGATTGTTCTCGTATACTTACCCATCTTTAGTTCGACTCCGTTTATGTACCATTCGAATCTCAAGCTAGAGTCGCCGACGGGCACAACTCTGCACTCGTATCTAGCCATTTGACCTTCCCAGAGTTCCGTAGGGCCGGTCAGCAACTGTGTGAAGATGGGTTTGTCGAACACTTTGTCTGGCTCTTCAGCACGGCCAGGTTTGTCGGCCTCGAGTTGAGCGATCTTGCGCTGCGCTTCAGGGTGCTGGGTATCTAATTGTATGCTTGCTTTGCCTGCACGCGAAGAATTATTGTAATTAGTACAAACAATTCTAATATTATGTTTTATACAATTATAATAGCATATCTTATGAACAGTCTTGTAATTTGTTATTTGTATGTTCAGTTTAATACGGATCGAATTAACCGTGCTACAGGAGACTTGACTGTACACTGTAGCTATTTAGCTGGTAAATATACTGTTATGAATATTGATACTGACTCTTGATCTTCATCGAGGCTGTTGTAACTGCTTCGCCAAGCGCGTTGGTAGCGCGACACATGTAGACACCCTCGTCGTCTTCACGCACATGCGAAATATCCAGGGACACGAATCCGAAATCGTGGACTCTGGTTATTCTCGAGCCTAGATGATAGAAAGTCATTAGAATATTTCAGTTGTTTTTTTAATTGATTTCCTTATTTAACATTTTATCTACCGGAAGCCTATTGATATGATTTTTAATAACTGTACCACAAGGAAGCATAAATATCTTTTTTTTACATGATAATACCAAAGAAAATTGTTAGATTTCATTACTGGACGTGTCTCGTCGATTTCCAGAAAGGTACTTGTGGATCGTAGACTTTCAAAAATTAATTTGTTAAATTATTGAATCATGAAATCATTGAATTATTAAATTATCGCCGGCCAATATGTTAATAATTGCGTTCCTTGTATGAACTTACTTGTTTCAAGTGGTACTTCATTCCTGAACCACTCGACCTTCATCGTAGGGTCTCCCACAGGTATCAACCTGCACTCGAAGTGAGCAGTCTGTCCCTCAGGTATGGCATCGATGTTCTGCAATGGCTGAGTGAAGACAGGTCGTTGTCTAGTCTGTGGTTCCGGTATTTCCGGTCGTTTCCAGGGCTGCTGAGACTCGAGTTCACGAATCTTGTCCATGCCTTCGGGACGTTGGGAGTCCAAGATGATATTCTCTCTCGGGATGACTCTGAGCTCGATGGAGGAGACACATTGTCCAAGAGCATTGGTAGCTCGTACCGAATATTGACCAGCATCTTCAGGAACAGCATGGCCAATGTCTAAGGCCACGTATCCGAAATCGAAGGTCACGTGGAACCGAGAAGCCGATGGCAGAGGCTTGCCGTTGTGGAAGAACTCGATTCTCAAGTTGGCGTCGTGCAGAGGCTCAACTTGACACTCGAAGTGAGCTGTTTGGCCTTCGTACACTTCGGTGGTACCCTGAAAAGTTAGAAAATAGTTTATGGAATTGTTAATACGCTGACTGACATACTCGTGTCCATAAAAGTCATAAATACTTGAACCAACTTGGACCAAAAGTAAGAATTTTACATTACTTTATAAAAATAAGATTAGTATGCTTATCCAAAGTTTTAGCAATTTTTAAATTATATATATATGTATAATTTTAACTATTAAGTATATATGTATAATTTATTTCTTTTATGTATATACATATCTTTGGAATTTTAAAATATTCCAAAACTTTTTTCTTAAATTTTTATGGAAATTTACGTCCGTTCTATATTTATCTGTTCGTCTAAGGAGCAGAAAATAATTATTTAAATAAAAGAAAATTTAATATATCATGTTTTTAAGATGGACTAAAAAGTATAAAATAATTTTTCCTAGCCCCATACAAATAATCCTCAAAGTTTGTTGTTTAATTGTGACTTAATCGCGAATTCTTTAGAATAATTAGTTCAGGTAAATAATTCATGTTACTGTATAATTGTAAACATTAAATAAAAGACAAATAAAAAACTCTTACTCTGAGTTCAGTAACAAATCTTGGCGGAGTCACAGGAGGTTCTTCGACCTCCAAACGTGCTGGATGTCCATGAGCTTCGAGTTCACGAATCTTTTCAAGGCCATCAGGATGCTGTGTATCCAGAAGAATGCTGCGGCGAGCTGAATAAAGAAAAATTGCATGTTAAAACAGTTACTTTCCATTTATCTCGTTTGACGAATGCTACAAAATTAGCGAAGAAATTTATAAATTACTATATAGCGAATTTAACTTCGTCATCGCAGCTTCGTTTCTTTTCAACAATAACAAATATCAATTTATTCTGCAAATTCTTATCTTTTCAGCTTGACAGGGTCTTTCGCGCAAGCCTTGAAACTTAACGCGACGGCCACTGCAGTGGTAGTTTGCACTTTGGCAAGTATTTCTTGATTCGTCCTTTCCGTGGCAGTATTTGTAATTATCGATATTTGATTCGGAGTTTCTTCCCGTTCCAAAACAAACTTCAGTTTTAGGATACGTCTTGCAACAACGCTCGATCACTGTTTTATATCGATTTCTTGGACGGCAATAATTATCTTGTATTTGAGAAACATCGGTGAATTGCTTATTGTATGCACACGTCGTTAAGGAGAACGATCCGAATCTCGGCTTCGCGTTTGATAAATTTTCTTTTCGCGTTGGTGACGGACAACAAATTCTTCTGTCGTGACAAAGCTCATTTGTATTCGTACTTTCGGGAGGCTTCAGAGGTCGAAAGCATGGTGGAGGGTAGCGTTTATGTTTCGCTAAATGAGGATTAATGTCAGTTATGCTAGACAGCTACACGAATAAATTTTACGAATCTAACTTAGGTTAGTTGTAAATGATACAATTCTTTTCTTTTCATGGATGTACACTCCCGCTCGTAAGTTTTAGGACACCTATGCTTTTTAGTAAAACTCTGGTGTTTCGTATAGATTATGAACCTTTAACTGTATTAACTACATAATATAACTATAATGATAATGATCCAAAACATGTAAAAACTGTTTGAATCAACTTCAATGTAAAAATTCAGTATAAATTATGGAATGGCCACTCCAATTCACCAGATTTGAGCCCGATAGAAAAATTATGGGATGAACTGCTCTAGCTTCCGAAAAAAAATCTTTAAAAAATTATCGTCTGTTTTAGAGCGTCAGAATATTAGTTCGAGTCACTGTAGATATATAGTACATATGCATAGATAGTAGAATTATACTATAATTATGCAATAAATTATTATTATTAATAGCAATGCGTTTATTGGTACGCGTAATTGGTTTCTATTAAATTAAAATTTTGTAATCTCTAGATCGATTTTATATAACTTGATGCGATGTGCCTATCAATAATTAATGTTTAATGGAATGTACTTACAGCCGACTTTGATGGTGCAGGTGTTGACAGCTTCTCCAGCCAAATTGGTAGCTTTGCACATGTAAGTGCCAGCATCTTCTGGGTAGGTGTAAAGGATATCAAGTGCCACATAACCGAAGTCGTGGGTTTTGCGGAAGCGATGACCAGTTCTTACGGCAACGCCATTCACGAACCTAATTAAGAAAATTCATTCATTCAATTAATACAATACGATTAAATAAAATCATGACTAGACATTTATGAAGAAACTGGTTGGGTGTAGTACAAAACAGTAAATGATTTTAAAAATTCTAGAATGTTGTAATGTTGCTTTTAATGCAACAAAGTCATTAAGGGATGAAATCAATTTGTATGTTATTTCTGCTTCCCACAATTAATGCAAAACCCTGAATCCCCCCAAGGCGTTTATAGAGGATTTACTGTATTTAACTATGGATTGTGTTTTCTGTAGATTAAAAGATTTTATAAATGCATAGATATTAAGAGAGTATTATTGAAAATTATGATTTAAGGGAAGGTTTTGAAGAGATTCTGAGTAATTACCATTCTATTTTCAAGTTCGGATCGTTGATCGGTTCGACGCGGCATTCTAAGTGAGCGTGTTCGCCTTCCTTCAGGTGATCCAGGTTGTTGAGCGGTGTCAGGAAAACGGGCTTCTGATGCACAACCTCTTTCTCAACCTCTTGCTTGATCTCCACCGTCTCCAATTCGCGAATCTTCTGCAAACGCTGGGCGTCCAACGTATCCAAATAGAGGCCTTGTTTTGCTGTTCGAGAAAAACGAGAATCCTTGAACTCTTATCCTTTTCGACGAAGACATTGAAAGCAATGTTTAAACTAATAGCTGGGCGACTTATAAATTTTGACGTTTCGAAAGGTTAGAACTCTTTTTCGATCGGATGTTGTCTATAGCAGATTTAAAAACAAGAACTGTATTGTTGTGTTAAGCAACCCCTAGACGATCAATATCATCGTCAATATATTACACAATGATTGATATTGTACAATAATATTGATCGTCTGTAAATCGAATTGAAAATTGCGCAATATATTGAGTCAATCAAAAAGGATTAGATTTTTATTGTACAATCTCGTAAACATTGCTTCGTCTGTGGGTAATATTGAAGAAGAAAGAAAATTCATTTTAGAATGATATCAATGTGCGAGATTATGAGTTCATCACTGACACGTATGTGTATGTGCGGTTAATTGAGGACGATTAACTTGTCAAGATGGCCGAATTGTAGGAATGTTTATACCACCGTGTGTAATATACTGATTTATGCGTTGTACAAAATATATATAAATAACTTTTTTTTTAAATTAGAATTATTGGGGAATATATAATTATAGTAGCTCATGGATTATGTTCATCTGGGTTATTTTTTTTTAGTAAATATTTCTTATCAAGAAACTAATTTATATATGTTTTGATTTTGTTAAATAAACATCATACTTTTTGAGATGTATCAATTTTACATTATTCCGTTAATTTCGAAATTACTTACAGTCAACGCTGATGACGCAAGTGGTAACAGCTTCGCCGACAGCGTTCCTCGCTTTGCACATGTAGGTTCCAGAGTCTTCGGGATAAGCATAGAGGATGTCGAGAGCAACGTAGCCAAAGTCATAGGTGGTCTTGAATTTATGACCTTGAGGTATCGGTCTTCCATCCCGGTACCATTCGACCACCATCGTGGGATCGTTCACAGGTGTCAAGGTCGCCTCCAGATGAGCACTCTTGCCCTCTGGCAGATGTTCAATATTCTTCAATGGCCGACCGAATTTCGGTTTCTCGGCGATGATCAGATCCTCTTGATCAGTACGCTTGTACCGTGAATCGTCTTCCAGGTACTGGATCTTCTTCAAGGCACTTTCGTGCTGGGTGTCGCGAATAATCGAAGCACGAGCTGTAAAGTGTCATTAATTAGAATGCACACGTCTATCAATCGAAGCGAATGCATGTAGATCTGCTGGATCGAGAACTTTCGAATGAATTGCTATTGATAACGGCAAAATAACAAGAAAAACAAACGTGGGTACATCGAGAGAAGCAGAGTGTGACAAGAGAAGCAAGTAGTCTATCTCGAAGCGGAACTACAAGCGACAGAGACAAAGACATTAGGTGACATAGAGTACGGGATGATATCCGCCTACTGTCCCTGTACGATTTAATTGGAGAATGAGCTGATGCGCCATGCAAATCTTGTATATCATTTTTTCATTTTATTATAAGTAACAGAAATATTCACCCTGTACAGTGATAATCTATATAAATAAAAATCAAATGCTTTGGCTAATTTTTTTAACATGTTCGTAATAGTCCGAATAAGGTTTTAGGAAAAGAAAAATTGGAGAAGTTGCCCGGAAAAATGGAAAATTCTGGAAAAACTATAAGTACTCTTGTTGAATCATATTTCAATACAACAAAAAAAAAAACGAACGTCGTAGCTTTAAATCAATATTTCAAGAGGAATTTACATTATCGACAAATTTATAGTTTGGACAGGACAACGTCTGTCGGGTCTAGTACTGAAATAAATATTTCCACAAGTATGCAAGTTAGAAAGATACGTCTGTTACAGCTCTGATCAACTCCCTAAAATCTTCAGATGATTTTTGGAAGCCTGCTTGGTTTTGATAGTGCTACTTACATTTCACATTCAAATTGATCGAGCTCTGCGCCGATCCCAGTCTATTGGTGGCTTGGCAGGTGTAAGTGCCGGAGTCCTCGGCGTACACCGTCAAAACGTCCAAAGCGGCGAATCCAAAGTCGCAGGTGGTTCTGTACCTGTGACCGGTGGATAGTGGTTTGCCATTGTGGAACCACTCCACCTTCATGGTCGGGTCAGGGTAAGGTTCGATACGGCACTCATAGTGTGCGCTTTGACCTTCGACTAGGTTGGTGGGTCCGTTCAATTGGACAGTGAAACGAGGTTTCTCTTTCACGACGATCTCCTCTTCTTCGCGGCGCTGGTACCTGCTGGTGTCCTCCAGGATCTGGATCTTTGACAGCGCGCTCTCGTGCTGCGACTCCAATTGCAGCGCTGCTTTGGCTGTGTCGGGGAAGAGTATTTGTCAGCGTGTCGTTGTATGGAGTTTTATGTGTTACGCTAAACGTGATTAATCCGGAGATTATGTATAATTATCGGTTCCACTATCCAACAACAAAAATGTTTCCATATAACTGTTGGGTGGATCTTTTAGAGATTTTGGCGCTGATTCCGATTCTGGTCTTAATTTTTCTCCTAGACGCACGGTTTTTGAGAAATTTGAGTTTGAAAAAAAGACATATTTTTCGACTTTGAACAAATATTGTGATGTTATTATGTAAGATATAGTATTGTGCTTTACAGCAAAAGATTCTCGAATCTTCCCAAATCTAGTAATGTGCAATGGTAATACGTTGTGATTGTTTAAACATGTTTGAACGATCACAAGGTATTAGTATTGTACACCATTGAATTCGGGAAAGTCTAGAGAGTCTTTTGCTGTAAAAAAGAATACAATATTATACATATTATATTATACATATGTATAATCATCACTCAATTTGGTAAATGTGATAAATTATTGAATATTTTCGATGTATGTTCAGATCATCATCAAGAAAATAATTAATTGCGTCTGTAAATTATTAAACAAAATTATATTATATTGACTATTGACATAATTAATAATAGTGACGAACTGTATCACTGCCACAAATGTTAATATAATAAAAAATCAAGTATTCCATATAAAAATTGGAATAGATAGTTGAGCAAATTCGATGTTATGGTGCTTGATCGTAATGTGTGGATAATCATGAAAAATTCTGTTGTGTTCGTAGTAGAGGTCTGTAGCGTAGCTTGTATTCGCGAGAAAAAAAATTACGTACAAGCACATCCACGCAGCTTCTGCGAACGGAAACGAAGACCACAAAAAACCATCGAAAAATAGAGAAAAAAATATGCTACGAACACTGTATCAAAAAATGGGAAAAATTTGCTGCACACAAAATACGTAAGTCTACGTGTTAACTACTGTTCCTACGAACTGGAAGCACGTCTGTAGCTTACAAGACAACGGTGCTAGAAAGGTTGAAGCTTGATCTTGTGTGATACCGTCTTTCTGCGTTTACTTACACTGGACGAAGAGTGTCGCAGATGTAACTGCTTCGCCGAGGTCGTTCACTGCACGGCAAGTGTAAGTACCTGAGTCCTCGGGATTAACGTACTTCATGTTCAGAGCGACGTATCCGAAATCGTGCATCGTGGTCACGCGATTGGCTGCAGAAAGAAACTCATTAGTCCTCGACAGAGCTGGGTTAAATAGTAGTTTGAATAGCAAATAGTAATAATCCTACTTATTTTAGAGTATGTGTAAGTCTTCAAAAATAAAATATTTTGTTTTATGCATTAATTTTGATTGGCTGCGGAAAGAAACTAGAAATTATTTCACGGCTTTGACCAAATGCAATTTCTCAAAGAATTTATTATACATTGTCTACTAAAATAATCTCAGCTTTGCAAAAGAATGAAATGGTTTAGCCCACCTTTAAAAAAGCATCAAAATTTATGCACTTAATTTCTTGCAATTAAATTAAATGATTGTTGCTAGACGAATAACACGAAGACTAATACGTCTACAAGAAGCACCATTAATAATATATATTCAAGAAAATTAATAATTAAACCTGTAAACGGTTCGAAGCATCGTCAATTACATATTTAAATATTAAGATTAATAGTTAAATTTGTAGAACGTCTTAAGCATCGTCAATTGTTTAAAAGGTGTCTGAACAACTACGTGAATTACTGTAAATTTGTAAATATTGACGCATAAAATTTGCAATCTATATATATTATAATTTCATTGTAGGAGTCAAAAAGTTTCTTGAAGACTGTTAATTGCTATTGATAGACAAAATTTAAAATGATACTCACAAGCTGCGATAGGAACTCCGTTTCGTAACCATTCAACTTTCAATTTAGAATCGCCGACAGGAATTACACGAGCCTCGAAATGAGCTGCCTGATTTTCAGCGACTTTGAGATCTTTGATCGGCATCGTGAAGACTGGAGCTTGTGTAACGGTCTCCTCTGTTGTTGTTTTACGCTGGTAACGCGAAGTATCCTCCAAATAGCGAAGACGTTGCAGGGTCTCCTCATTTTGGGTCTCCATGTAGATAGATTTTTTCGCTGTTCGAGAAAAGGGTACACCAGTTTTATTGTAAGAGCATAAAGGAAATAAAGGATATCGGAATTTTCACTATGCGACTCTATTTTTCCCCAGGACAAACAGTTTTTAAGACATTTGACAAACATGTTTGAACATTCATAATATATGGATATCACTGTGTTCGGGAAAGTCTACAGAATCATTTGCTATGAAGAACAATTCAAAATATTTTATAATAGCCTCACAATATTTGTTTAACCCTCATACGTTCCTCAGGGTGAAAATTCACCCATTCAATATTTTCATAAAGTCTAAAGTTATTCATTCTTTTATGTCTACGTCGTGAAATGTATTTCTCTAAAATGTGACGCTATAAATGAAACATAATGTGTTGTTTAACGTGTAAAATAAAAATTCAACCAAGAATGGTTGAATCGTTATCCTAGTCTCTTTTATGCAGCTATTTTATGAGGATTAAAGTGGAAAAATATGTCTTTTTTTCGAAATCATATTTCTGAAAAATTGTGTGTCTAGGGGAAAAATTAAGGACACGTTCGGAATCAGTGCAAGAAACTCTATATATATGAATCGCAAAGTGACAATCTAAACGTTGTTTGGCTGTTGAACAGTGTTATCAGAATAGTCCAGTTATTCTAATCTTCGCGTTTCTCAAACGGTTTGTTATAAATCTATCTATATAAATAAAAATTAAATGCTGTTCGTTGCTAAGCGCATCACTTGAGAACGGCTAGACTGATTTGGCTAATTTTTTTAAAAAGAATGTTTGTAATAGTCCGAAAAAGGTTTTTTAGGGGAAGAAAAATTAGGAAAAGTTGTCCGGAAAAAATGGAAAATTCTGGAAAAAATGGAAGCGCTTTTTCTATTGAAATTTAGACAGGACAACATCTGTCGGGTCAGCTAATAGATAATAAAACTTACAGTGCACTACAGCAGTTGCCGAAGTGATGGCCTCTCCGATGATGTTCTTAGCTCGGCAGGTGTAAGTCCCGGAGTCTTCAGGATACGCGTACATGATGTCCAACGCGACGAAGCCGAAGCTGTTCGTCTCGACGAATCTGGACCCGGCTTTCACCGGCTTGTTATTATGGAACCATTCGACTTTCATCGTTACATCGGAAACCGGGATCAATCTGCACTCGAAGTGAGCTCTCTGTCCCTCTTTGATCTCGACGTTGTTCAGGGACGTGGTGAAGATCGGTGCCTGGGTGGTCGTTTCTTCGACGACTTCCTGGCGATGGTACTTGGTCCGGTCCTCGAGATAATGGATCCGCTCGAGACCGAGCTCGTTCTGGGTGTCTGTTAACACCTGTGCCGTTGATCGACAAGATAGTGTGCAAGACACCTCGTCGCTGCCGACGAGATTCACGGCACGACAGGTGTAAGTGCCGGAGTCTTCGGCAATCAGATCGATCACGTCCAGGGCAACGTAGCCGAAGTCGTGTATCGGACGGAATCGGTGACCTGAGAAGCAAATTCATTTTTTTTACTTTCATATTTTCACTTTTCAATTGATACAATTACTGATACATTTGAAACGTTTAAAGTTAATCACTGGATAATAAGTAGACCGCGAATGTTACGCAATTTTCTCTGAATCTTTCTGAATCTCTTTGAATCTCTCTAAACAAGTTAGGCTCGTTATCAAGATTTCAAAGTCGACTAAATACGAACGCTTTTGCTTTATCCTAGATCGATATAAAATTCTATTTTTTTTTAAACAATATTAAAGCTTAAAATAACTATAGATACAGAATGAATATATACATATTTTCTTTTGGAAATTTCTAAATACTGCAGTAAATAAAAGAAAAAATAAAAAACAATTATAAAGATGAAAATAAAACTTATTAATTTGTGCCTGTACTAGATTGTGAAGTAAAACGAATTGTACCAAAATGGAGTAAGGTAAAATAGATCGCTTTAACAAACAACAAAAGAAAGAATGACACTTACCTATAGTAACTGGACGACCATTCTTGTACCACTCGACCTTCAAATTTGAGTCGGTGACAGGTTCCAATTTACACTCGAAATGAGCATGTTCTCCCTCGCGGAGGTTCTCCTGATTTTTCGGAGCGGTGATGAATCTGGGCTTAACGTTAACAATCTCGTCGACCATCTCGTGTCTCTTGTATCTGGAGGCATCCTCTAGGTACTGTATTCTTTCCAAGCCTTCGGGGTGGTGCGTTTCCAATAGAAGATCCTTCTTGGCGTGTACTCTTACGGAGCATGACGTGACAGCTTCGCCAAGTTGGTTTCTGGCTTGGCAGGTGTAAACACCAGAGTCGTCAGGGTAGACACCGAGAATGTCGAGTGCCACGTAGTCGAATTCGTAAGATGGTCTGAATCTATGTCCGGTCTTCACGGCTCTGCCATTTTGGAACCATTCGACTACCATTGTGGCATCGCCGACGGGCTGAAGGCGACACTCGAGGTGGACGTTTGTCAATTCGACTGTTTCGATGTTGTGCAATGCACGAGTGAACTGCGGTGCCTGCATCACTGTCACTTCTTCTTGTTGAGTCCTGCGGTATCTATTCCGAACACAAAGGTAGAAGAAATTGTAGAAAATTGTAAAAAATTGTTAAGTTTTGAGAAGCTGGCAACGTTTCCCCTTTCTCATATTTTGGTATATGACAATTATCTTTAAAAGAAAATGATTATTTTATTTTATCTTTAAAAGAAAATAATTATTAATTATTTTATTTTATCTTTAAAAGAAAATAATGCAACATCCATACGTCTAGATATTAAAGATCTGTTAAGTATTTTCGATTTTATTAAGCGATGTGTAATAAAAAATTTAATTTCTTTGAATTAATCTTTTGAATTACAAATTATTGTCAAATTAAGTTAAGTTAAGACGCGAATTAAGTCATTATGTAATACGCTAATGGATTCATGCACTGTATATGCTATATAAATCATATCTGGTTTAAGGCAATAAATAAATAATAATGCAGTATCTGGAAACAGGAAATAGGTGAATTGTCACCCAAGGAGTGTATGAGGGTTAATAATTGAAATTCAGTAATTTTTTACTCACTTCGATGAATCCTCCAGCATTTGAATCTGTTCCAAGGATTGTTCGTGTTGCGTTTCAGTGACGATATCAGATTTTCCAATGACTCTCACGCAGGCTGATGTATGGGCAGTGCCAAGATGGTTGGTAGCTCTCACGGTGTACTCTCCAGAATCAAGGACAGTCGAGTGTACAATGTCCAAAGCGACGAAACCGAAATCGTAGTATGTTCTGAATCTGGAGCCGACAGTGACGGGACGGCCATTTTGGAACCATTCGACTCTCATTGTTGGGTCACCCATTGGTTCCAAACGGCATTCTAAATGGATATTCTTGCCTTCGCTGACTGGCTTAGGATCGCTCAATGGCTGCACGAAAATTGGCTTCGACTTGGAAATTTCTTCGATGTGGTAGTGAGGTTCGACGAATTTCGATTCCTCGAGACGTTGTGTTTTCTCGTAGGATACGCGGTGCATGCTGCTTGTGTCGACACTTGAGCGTGCTGTAATTAAAGTAGAAACATAAATAATATATGTAAATCGCATATGCAGACGTTAATAGACGATGGTCATGTTTCACAATTTGTTGACGGTTGTTAGAAAAAATGTTTAACTGTTTTAGTAAATGAGTTAGTGGCTCATTCAACGTGTTGCAATGAAAATACTAAATTTTATTTTTAAACTTCCAGCGAATAGGTTCATTTCATCAAAATTTTAACTCTTAACTATATCCACAGGCCGAATTTTTGTTACGAATTTAAAAAAATTGTATCTAACTTTAAAACAGCGAGTATCAACAACTAAATTCAAATTAATAATAAATTCACAGTGTAAGAAATGTATAATTCCTTGGTTACGAAAAAGTACAACATACTTTTGCCAAACTGTAACCAAAAATGAGATTGTTTAAAACAGTGTTCCTTTAATTTTGTGGGGAAGTGTCTTTTGCATAAAGGTCTATTAATTAATTTTCAAGGTTTAATATTTTCATCGTCATACGTTCCTTAACACGTTCTGTGCCGACCCGTTTTTGCTGGACAATTATGCAAACTTATGTGCTTCGTTCTATACTGCATTTCTTTTAATGCCACCTTCTTGTTTGAGATTTTCTACAGTCTTAAACTTGTTGTAAAATATATGTTTTCTACACGCGGCCTTGAAGGATAGTTTAAACGAGTACCATCGCTGGTAGACGTGGCACGGATCGTGTTAATAAAATATTGGAGGACCTGGTAAAAGAGAACTCACTTTCTACAACCATGGTAGCAGCCAATCGCGCTTCGCCAAGAGCGTTTCTGGCAACGACGGTGTAAGTGCCAGCGTCTTCGGGTCTAACTTGAAGAATATCAATGGCGACATATCCGAAGTCGTGGTAGGTTTGAATTCTGTTCGCAGCAGTGATAGCTTTTCCATTGTGGTACCATTCAATTTTCATAGTCAAATCGCTCTGAGGTTCGACACGAGCCTCAAAGTGGGCACGTTGGCCTTCGACGATCTTGTTAGTGCCCTTCAAATTACCCAGAAACCGTGGTGCCTGGGTGACTTGAGTTTCTTCTTGGACTTGTCGCGAATATCTGCTTGAGTCCTCGAGGGTTTGAATCTTCTGAAGTCCGGTGGGATGTTGACTGTCGAAGATTACATCATTCTTGCTAATTACGCTCAGTTGAGCGGTGGTGTGCGTTTCACCGACGCGGTTGTAAGCGCGGCACGTGTACACACCGACATCGTATATCGTTACATATTTTATTGTCAGCGCCACGTAGCCGAAGTTGAAGAACGTCGTAATACGCGAACCTGGAAGAAGAGGATGCACCGTTAGAATTAACCGAGCAGTTTCTATTAGCACTAGTATTTTAATATATATTATAATATTATAATATATTATATTATAATATAATATAGTATTTTATAAAAAGATTCAATATGCTGGTTTCAAAGGTGATTAGTAGCCTGCGGATCTTTATGCAAAATAAGAAATGTTTGCATTGATTGCAAGACACAAGAGTCAAATAAAAATTTCATTCTCCTTTTAATTATTTTATTCAGGTGAAACTAATACACTGGTGACCTTGAATGTTCTTAATACCTCCATTTTTTTAAGTTGTACATATCCATTTAAGTCATAAATGCATAAGATCCGCAGTCTAGTGATTAGTTAACAAAGATTTATATTGTGAATGAAAATCCATCTGTGCTGTAGGTTTTGGTCTATACAGTCCTGTATCACGATTTATGAGCTAGAACCTTTCCATACTTTTAGTTTTTAGCTAATTTATTTTGTATCCTATAATTCTAAGTTAGTGTAGTAAACAGAAAATTTTATACACTTCTTTCGCATAAGGTGCACAATTATACGAAAACGTGATAAAAAAATGTCATCAAAAGATGAGCCGAGGTGAACATTTGCCAGATATTGTGTTCCATTACTAATCTCGGAGTTTATACTTTGGATTAAAATAAAGATATCGCCACTTCTCAAAAAAATATTGCGTTTTTTTTGTTGATTTAAAATGACACTTCTTGTTGAAAGACCCTATATTAATACACTTCCGGTAGGTAAAGTGTTTTTTTTTTAATTTATTTTACGTCGCTTTCAATTATTTGTTAAGGCTATTTTACGACGGGACCGACAGTTTATTAAGGTGGGTTTCGAACCACCTTAGGTAAAGTGTTAATTATAAATATAATGTGTACATACTAGCTTCTACAGGGCGTCCGTCTTTGAGCCATTCAACTCTTAGGTCAGGATCGCCAACTGGCTCTAAACGTGCTTCGAAATGAGCGAATCCGCCTTCTCTAATGCTGTTCTGATCCTTGATAGGTGATTTGAATTCCGGTGGGCTAGTCGGTTCAGGCTGCTCCTGTACATACTTCTGGTGCATAGCCTGTTGATAGGCTTCCAACTCCTCGGCAGCTTCAATATATCGCTGTTGCTCGGGGATACCCAATTCTGAAGTAACGCTTGTGCGTGCTGCAAAAATATGTGCAAATACATTGTATGCAACCATATTATCTTTATTTATCTTCTATCTTTTATATATAGATAAAAATTAAATGTTGTTCGTTAGTAAGCGCATCATCACTTGAGAACGGCTGGACCGATTTGGCTAATTTTTTAAAAAGAATGTTCGTAATAGTACGAATAAGGGTTTTAAGGGAAAGAAAAATTGGAAAAAGTTGCCCGGAAAAAATGGAAGAGCTTTTTTCTATAGGATTTTGGTATGAACTCAAGACTATAACTTGCAAAGATTTCATAACGAAACATCGATAAATCAATCTAAATATGAATGAATAAATTAAACAAAAATAAAATTCCTTATATTACACCTTTAGTAATCGCTGCAAAAGTCATCACCTCATATGTAACATGAAGTAAGAATATTTTATTAGAGAATTAAGAAATAAGAATTTTGTGTGTAATACCGTGTAACATGAAGTAAGAATTTTAAATGAAATTGTGAAATTAATTATTTCGACTGGTGTGGTTAGTTCTAGTGTTAAAAAACGGAAGAAGAATAAATGATATGAAAATATTACCAAAGACACGGAGAGATGCGGAGCTGACAGCTTCTCCCAAGCGGTTCACAGCTCTTGCAGTATAAGAACCCGCATCTTCAGCTCGTAGGTGCATTATATTGAGCGAGACGTATCCGAAGTTGAAGATGGTTGTGATTCTTGAGCCTAGAAAGCAATGGTTCGTGAAAAAATATACAGACGAATGCAGTGTCAAACCTAAGTAGGAAAGAGGGTGTTAAAATGTCTAAAGTATGTTACTCTAACTTTTTACAACAGTGTTTCTCATACTTTATTGCCGTGCAACCCAACACATTTATAATATATCCAAAATGTTTACAATATCAAATTTTCAAAACCTTGTAAACTGGAGTTAATAATTTTTGGATTATTTTAATGAAATATTCTTACACATACAAATGAAATAAAGAGGAAGATAATTTTTAATTCTCAACAACCTCGTTGCTATTATCGTTGCTTGATCGATGAATTATATTTCAATTCTCGAACTTGCATGAACACTGCAGAATGATTTTTTGCAAAGCTCTTAGAAAATAAAAAAAGCTTTTCTTGAATTATTGAGTCGCGGCCTATAGAATGAGAAAGACTGCTCCAAGATTTTTAGAAGCTTCATCAATTGTCATTTATACCTTGAAAGATTGCAATATCGTTTTCAGTCCAGCAACGTTGGTTACTTACTGGATACCTGGTTTTCATGAGATTGATAGGAGAAAATCGAATTTCTTAGTATACTTACTAGCTGTGATTGGCCTACCATCCTTGTACCACTCCACTTTCATCGTGGGATCACTAACAGGGGTCAGCTGCGCCTCAAAATGGGCGTTTCGACCTTCCTGCAGCTCTCCTAGATCCTGGAGCGGGCGGATGAAGGCCGGCCGCTGAGGAGAGATCTCCTCCACACTCTCCTGTCGTTGATATTTTGAGTAATCCTCGAGCTGTTGGATATATTGAAGGCTATCGGGGTGTTGGCTAGCCTGTTCGATTGTCGCGCGTGCTGAAATCATTATTTTATTCAGAAAGAATTCGTAACGTTACTATCACTTGCAAAAATTGTTTCTACCAGGGATCGAAATACAGTAATACCTCCGTAATTTAGTGGGTTTCAACCTTTATGCTACTATGACACTCCGAAAAAATTTTTTTTGCCCCTCCCTACATTTTATTTTTCAAATAAAAATATAATAATATAGACACGTTTTAAAACCTGTTAAGTTTGATTCAATTGTAGATATTATGGTATAACAATTAATTTTTTATTACAAAATTTTGTCGCCGTGCCTGGCATTATTGTTAAAAATTTACATTTTTATTTTTTCAAGGTCAAAAACGTTCGTACCATAATCTCCCTATTTTTCCCATATTCTGTCAAGTTTCAGCCGTAATTAAAAAAAAATTCACCGCTCTATCTCATTTCTATCGGAAGTTCTTTAATTTCATCTCCGATTTGTACGAAAGATCCCACTGTGTGCCGTAAAGGTTTCTACCGTAACTGTCAAAATTTACACACTAATGCAAGCGAAGCAAATTATTACAACTCTCCTAACTCTTTTTTACCATCGTATTCATCTCGTTTTTCTAATTAATATGACCCCAAACACGATACAATTGCTCGTTTAATAAGCAATCGTCGATTTCTGTAGTCATCTTTTAAACTGAATTTTGATAAAAGATATGTTACCAGTCACGCTGAGGGTAGCTCTAGATTCGGCGACTCCAGTCGAACTCACGACACGGCACACGTATTCGCCGCTGTCTTGAATGACGATGCTGATGAGGTCGAGAGAAATGAAGCCAAATCGGAAAATGGAAGTCGCTCGGGAACCTAGAAACACGTTAAATAGCGTCCAGTTAGATTTAGCTTTTAAAAATGTATTAATCATTTTCGAATTTGTTAAATTCTTAAATCGACTTGACACGCCGTCGAATAGTTCCTTATTAGAAGCAAAATTATACATAGTAGCCAATACTGACTCTACTTTGGTGCAAATGAGTTTCATAACATTTGAATTTACGGGTTCAATAATTTCTCTTGTAAAAGGAAACGAGTTTCCGACGAAATTATTTTCTTCTTTGACAAAACTAATAAAACAATGTGAGTGGGAATTTATTCAGTAACTATAAAAACTGTGTCAAACTAATACGAAAGACAGATGGAGGCTTTTAGAATTAACTTTTTGATCAAGCGTTTAGAATTTAAAAAGAAAATGAACTTACTCGCATCAAGAGCTCTTCCATTGACATACCACTCTACCCTCATGGTGGGATCACCCACCGGTTCGATTCTGGCCTCGAAGTGAATTCGTCCACCCTCGATCTGATGGACGTCCTTCAATGGTATAATAAAACGTGGTGGTGGATATACTCTGTCCTCCTCAGGCGGAGGCAAATACGGCTTGGCACGTTCCACGTGTCGCAAATAAATCACTTCGGGGCCAGGCGCAGGTCTGCAAAATTTTTTAGCATTATCACCCAGTCTCATTAATTCAACTCAGGAATAGAATTACTTCAAGTCGTACCATTAAACTTCCAGTTTGCATAAAAGAAAAATTATTATATTAATATCCCGTGAATACACTTGATTAAATTTTAAAAAACTCAGTTTTAATGTTTGATAAATAACTTATTTACAACACAGGAATATTTAAGATCAATGGGATCAGAAACTTCTCAAAGAGAATAGTATTCTACGTTAATGTCTACGTCTTCTAGAATACTGTAACGTATCTTGAAAATTACAAATTTTTTACACTTTATGTCTTAGTGGTATTTTACTAAAGGTATTAAATACTCTTGGGAATATTACATGTTTTAATACCAAAATTCAATGTTACTTTCACAACTTGATCAAACAACGTAACATCAAAAAACCAATTATCACATTATGTGCCCGTATAGTGTGGCCAGATTGAGACTTGTTTGTGTCCCCTCTCTACCTTCCTCTTCTACGTTATTCCCCACGCATCCGCCGCCATTCGGTCATATGACACGTTTCATTTCTGTCGTACATGTTTCCGATAGTGGCAGAGGGAGGGTAACTTTTTACCCTTAATTAATGCCCCCTTCCCTAGTCTCTTGGCAACATATCAGATCCAGTAATTTTGGTTTGAAACATTTATTTTATTTATTATTATCTTAATCTTTATTATTATTATTTATCTCATTAATATAAGAACATTTTATAGAAAAAGATTGAGAACCCATGGTTTAGGAGATAATTGCGTGATGAAATAAAAATGAGAGATTGCAAAAGAGAGATTCATATATGGTTCTCTGTATATGATAGTGATTATATACTAACTCTGGTTCGATGACTTTCGTCGGTCGGGGTAAATTCAGGCGTCTTGGTTCTGGGGCTGTTCCTTTCGGTGTCTCCACGAAAAGCCGTGCTCGCGTTGCAGTAGAGCCGGCTACATTCTGCGCTGTGCACTGATACCAAGCTGCATCCGACAATTTCGCGTAGGATATATCCAAAGATGAAGCTCCGCTTCCATCCGTTGATATACGCACATCCGGTCCAGGTGTTAGTGGTACACCGTCCTGGTAAAAACCATTTTAATCAATACCCTTATTCATCCAATTAATTTAACCCGAATTAGCACTCGAATGGTGACTCTGAAGCGCCACTAAAAATTGCTGCACCATTATTCGAAATATTGTTTACATTATTAATTATGTCGGTATTTAATCAATTACTAAACAAAGCGAAGGATTAATTAGGAAAAGACAAGACTTTCTTGATGAACCCTGCTTCGGTTTCCCTAACGTCTTGATCCTTACCAAATAATTTAATTATTGTAGTAAAATTAGATCAATATTGTACGCACTCTCCCATTCGGGGCAGAAATAACTCTACAACTATGCATGATTAAAAATGGTTCAATTAAATGCTATTCAATTTAATAAGAGGTACCACGCAATCCCAAAAAATCAATACTATTTCCGATTTTTTAAAAAATGTTAGGGGCCCTCCTCCCCAAAAAACGTAATGTTATGTATACAAGCTAATTTTCTTTTGAAAATTACCTTCTGCCAAGTGATACGCGGTACAGGGGTGCCAACCGCGCGCGCCATGAACACAACCGGCTCCCCTTCCTTCACGTTCGTTGTTGTAAATCGTTCTACGAACTTTGGCGCAACCACTTGTTCCTTTTCTATTACATTCAAGTTACATTGGAAGGATGTCTCTCCGGCTTTATTCCTCGCGACGCAGGTGACGACACCGGCGTCTGCACGGCTCACATTGGTGATCATCAATGAGTTATTGCCGGATTCGTTCACCAGGATCTTGTGGGTGAAGTCGTTGGCCACTTGTTGACCGTTTATGTACCATGTTACTTCCGGATACGGACGGCCGGTTACGCGACAATCAAACCTAATGAATAATACAATTTTTTATAAATATCTGCCGCTGTAATTTTCTAAGTAATTTTTATCTCGATCGAAATATTAAGATAATAGGAATTAATTTAGCAGAGCAAGGTTCGATCAATTTCTACAACTCTAGCAAATGTTTGTAAGCATACCCAAACGTGTCGATTCGGATTTGAATCTTATTGCTTGAGGCCACGTTTTGCTATTCAAATGTTTAACAGTTCTCGGGAAAAGAAAGGTGGTGTTTCTTTCTGATCGAACCTTGCGCTGCTAAATTAATTCCTATTGTAATTTTCTTAACGAATTCATCAAATAGTCTTATAAACTTGAATGAGAACTATGAGAACGAACGTAATAAAGCGACGAACTAGTTCTCAAGTGATGCGCTTACCAACGAACAGCATCTGATTTTTATTTATAAAAATACATATCGTACAATCATAAAAAGACGAAAGAATATACTTTCAGTATATTAGATCGAAAATGAGACGTACCTAGTCATTTTTCCTTCGGTAGCATCACGATCGGTGCAGGTGCGGACGAAATTCGGCGGAAGAACTTTGCCGGAGTCAGACTCGCCGGTCGATTCTACTTGCTGAGTCTTGACTGCCTCTTTCTGATAAGCTTGATCTACTTGATCGCTGCTCGACTCGATGGCAAGATAGGCGGAGCTGACGGTGCAACCTTGAGGATTCTCGGACAGTAAGGTGTAATGGCCGCTGTCTTCCGGTAGAGCGACTCTGATCCTCATTGTGGCTTGTTGGTTCGAGTAGCTCATCTCCACGCGCTGCGAGTCGCGGATCCTTTGGCCGTTTTTGAACCAAGTTAACTGAAACACACAAGTTTCAAATAAATTCAACCATTCATTATTAACCCTTAATCTGTAGACTCGTTTTTCTCTGAAGCACCTTCTCATTTCTCTATAATGAAAAGATGGGGTTTCTCAGTACTCAAAAGCGCTAAATAAAAGATTAATTTAGATTGTAATTGCCCTCAAACATCCTATTTTTACATTTACGAGGCGTAATTTGCATTATTCATTAAATATTATTTATACATTATTATTAATTAATTGTCGAGGAAAAACGGCTCGACATGGAACGTATTAAGAGCACCGTCTGGTCTCGCGACCTTTACTTTTTGGTGGCACACACCACTAACCACGTATACGTACACGAGAATTGCAAGGGGCCGGGATTAAACTTCTTCAATTTCAAAAGAAGAAATCGGAAACAAATGATTTCGACCGGTTCGGTAGTTCTAGTGATAAACGAATGACGCAGAGGAGAACTCACTCTCGGTTTCGGATTGCCAGAGATCTTCGCTGTGAAAACGGCGTCCGATCCTTCAACGAGCTTCGAGTTTCTTGGCTTTTGCGCGAATTGCGGAGGTGCAACCGGTCCCAGGTTACGATCCACCGTCGTCGAAATCTGCACGTCCGATTCGCCCACGAAACGACGAGTAATCGACTCTCGAAATTCTGTCTCTCGCAGCAGTCTGTACTCGAACGTGTCGACCTGTAATTTCATCGAATTAACATCCCTTCTCTGTCTACAACCCTCCGAAATACTGGTATGTTGTTTTCAATAATATTAAATATATTAAGACAGAAAATAAATTTCTATATCAACAACTTATTGATCCCTGCCTTACTGGTAAGACCTTACGTAAGCAACAATATTATTATAATATTGACTAAAAAATAGGCAGTGCCATTTAAAAAAATAAAAGTGACCTTCATTTTTCATGAACAACTTTCTTCTATGAATGTTTCTTTTATTGCATTTTATAAACGACTAGAAACTAAATATATTTGTCCCAAATATTTTTTATCTGACTTCTATGTCAATCATATACATTTAAATTCATGCTACTTCAAAGTCATTTAAATTATAACGTTGATATAAACTTTTAGATTCGATTCCGTCAAGTGGTGAAATACTTATGGACGGTAGTGTATGTATGAAGACTGCGGATCTTCGTGCAAATTAAAAATGTTTTGCATTGATTATGGAAAGCAGGAATAACAAAAATATTGATTTCATCCCTTAACGACTTTGTCACATTAAAAGCAGCATTGTAACATTCTTAATTTTTAAAAATCTTTCACTGTTTTATATTTCACGCAGTCTACTTCTATGTATGTAGACTAGGATATTGGACAACTAGTAACCTTGAAGTCCTCGATACTGGTGGAAGATCCGTTCATATAGCTTCGCTTGTCAACCGTTTGCTGATAGCTACGCTGTTGGAAACTCTGACTTCCTGTTTGGCTCTTCTGTTCGGTCGACTGGAAACTCTGCGCGAATTCCTTCCTGTAACCGCCCATCTGCTGCTGCGGAGGCCCAAATCCTTCTGGCTGAATGTAGACTGAGCAAATCGCTTCGCCTAAACAATTAGAATCGATTTTGTTTTAATATTCATTGATCCACAATCCTTCGGTTTGTGGATTAGGACGTTTCAATTTTGTACAATAATGAAAATTAATTATTATAATGAAGTGATTTGCTATTAACTTTTATATGCAAATGTTCCCAAGTGGAAACTCAACTTTAATCAGTTTTTTTATACCTTTGTATATACTTTGTTTTGGATCACAAATTTTTACAGGGTAATTTTCATACTTAGTTTCATGCAAGATTGTTAATGACGTCTTTCTCTTAATAATCATTTCAAAAATCGTTTAATTCGTTAATTTTTAATCTACCGACTATTTGTTAAAAAAATTATGTTGTTTTTGCCAACAGATTCAGACCAAATATATAACTAATATATAACTAAAATGTTTAAATGAAAAGATAATTCAGAGAAAGAAGGTGAAAAGAATGAAGTTTAAAAAAAAATCTTTCATATAGTTCGTTGTTTTAAAATCTTTAAATAAAACAATAATTCAGAGAAAGTGAGAATGAAAAATTTCATTGCATCTGCAATATATACTGATAAATGATCATTTATGTTAATGACTTACCATATTGGTTCTTAGCACTGCACGTGTACTCGCCCTCGTCTCCGGGACCGATTTGATTAATTTGTAGAGTCACTGTTCCAGTTTTATCGTCGTAAGACATCCGAATTTTCCATGACTCTAATAACGGGGCACCTTTGTGCGTCCAGGAGACAGTGGGCTTAGGGTTTCCCCTAACACGTCCTTCGAAAATTGCGTTTCCACCCTGCGCAAATCTGGCGTTCTTAAATATTTGCTCGAAAACCGGCGGCGATGGATCACCGGGTCTACCGGAAAATCTGTAGAAACATCGTACATTTAATATTGCAACCTTTCATTCAAAAGAAACTGTACTTTCAAAATAACTCCCCATTTGATATTCGATAAAAAACATTTCTTTACTAAAGTTGAAATCAATTTAGACTACAATCTATTAAATAAAACAAATATTATTAGAATGTACAGAGTGAGTGGTTACAAAAATCATTGTTATAAACCTTCTCTCTTATTTTTGTATCATTACATAAGCAATTCTGATTTCCTGTCAATGTACAGGATGTCCAATAAATGTTACACTTCCTTGGAAGGGGCTTCATTTTTCAATTAACGATCGAAATCTTTGCTGATTAATAATAATCATCATGTAAACAAATGCCTGGGAATTTATTTTAATATTTGCAGTGAGAATATAGATTATTATGGGTATTCATTTTCTAATTATTACAGAGATATTATTTTAAAAATAAATGAAATATACAATGAATGACTAGGTAATATTCTTTTCTCTTTTGGAATATTTTCTTAAAATAAAACAATTGATGAACATGAGTTTGGATCCAAATGTGTTCATGATCCACTGGGTGAGGATTGATATTTTAAAATAAATTTACTATGACTTTATTTATAGCTTTCTGTTGGTCGAAACACTGCGTCGGATCATGTTTCATCCTCGTATACAGAGTACGAAGGAATTTTGAGGGAATTATGCAGAAATATCGAGGTACTTACGTTGGTACCGTGGGCGTCGACTGCATCACAATCTCCCCTTGAACTGCAAACAAAAAGAAAACGAAACGTTACGTCAGCACGCAATGAGGAGCACGTACTATGTGTACCCGTTATACAATTTACGGAAACGTAGAAATGTCGTTGACTACGGAAGATGAATCAGAAGGCCGATTCTACTGGAGACTTCAATGCGAGGATAGAAACTGTAAGGGAATGACGGCGCGGCGCGGCGATAGAGAATTAGGTGTTATTGTATACAATACTTCATTTACGTATACGATAAAATAAAAATATATTTTAGGCTAAACTAAAATAATAACAAAGAAGAAACATCATTTCATTTAAATTCTGTTCCTCACAATCGACTTAGATACCTTCAATTTGCGTAAAGATCTGCAAACTGCTCATAGAATAGGTAAGAAACACCTACGGATTTTATGCATTTATGATAAAAACGGACGGATCAAAATATAAAACACAAAATACTTATGGAATTATAAAATACTGTTCTATGATCCCAACCCATTAACATTGTGAAGAAAATAAATAAATATGTACAACGAATCACAGTAATATTCGGACACTTTGAAAAGGACGATTTAACATCAATTTGACGAGATTTTCAGAAGATGTATAATTAACAAAGATCTATAAAACGAATTTTTTAAGTTTTCAATATAGGCCCGCGCACGAAAAAGTTGTAAACAACAGCTTCTAGTATTTTCTCTGTAATTTCGACCAATTGAAGTTTTTTCAAAAATGATTTTCGTCTTTGGTAGTGAACTAATTGCTTTAACAAAAAATATGTAATTCTTATGGCTTATAATAGAGGCAATTTTTTTTTAC
>CM052328.1:7539177-7632026 GCA_028455615.1 Lasioglossum zephyrum | reverse complement strand
CAGACAATTTTCATTTTGTGGAAAGATCCGCAGTCTAGTGATAAGGATTTTCTTTGAAATTTAATCCGTTTACTTGTTAGTTTGTTTTGGTTGATAATCGTTTAATTTCAATGACGATGTGTAACTCTTACGATGAAAAGATTTGAGTGATCGCAGGTGGTCAAATTAATAAATCATGGAAGGAAATTAATTGGTGCATCCTACAAACGAAAATAAACATTCGATAAAATCTTGATGCACACTGCTAAAACTACTTTCGTTATCACGGTTTAGCGGCTAAGTAGATTCTAGGGGCAATGACGCCACCGTTCGGAAGTCTGAAGTGCATTCGCATCCAATGCATGTGCTATAATATAACCAGGCACAAATAGTATACAATAATTCAAAACCTTTAACCCCTAGCACTCGAGTGATGACTCAAAGTCACTACTAAAATTTGCTGTAACATTATTTAAAATATTTGCATTATTAAATATGATGGTATCCAATCGATAGACTGCACTTATGGAAAAACAAGAGTAGGTGCCATTGAAAACAGTGAAAAAGTTACAATTATCTAATAATGGCAATCTAATGTTTTCAGCTTGTTAAAATGATTCAAGTAAGAATTAAACGTGTATCTGGCTCCAGTCTCTTGCAAATGGTGCAGGCAATATTTATTTTCCATAAAAATCTGCAATTTACTAATCAATTACGAAACATTTAAATATTGTATCATATAAAATAGGAAGAAATGTTTAATTTTCTAATTAAAATAGCTCCAAGTGCAAAGGATTATATATCAATTATTTGTATATTTGCATATTATTGGTTTATCAACTGTTTAAAGAATTTGTTAACACTATGCGTTTAAATGATGCACATTACGTTTATTAAACACTAAACCTACCAAGCATTAAAAACATATGGTAAATATTGCCTTATAAAAATGACAACACTAAGTTTATTCAGATTGTCCGTAATTTTTAATATAATAGATGCTTAAATAAAGAAACTTATTCCATTATTTTCCATAAATGAAGTTTTATAATCTCAATAATTGTAAAATATAGAACCGGTCATTTGACCGTAGTAGATTTAGCGTTAATTATGGTAATATTAATTTTTAATTGGAAAAGTTTCGAAAAGTACTGTCCGAAATCAACTTTAGTTTATAGCGTAGGAGGCACTTAAATCTTTTATGGAGACTGTGACGTATACAAAATGAATGACTAGTCTTTATCTTTTCAAAATTGGAAGACGATGGCATAAATTTAATACTGACGTTTTATTGTGCCAATGTGTGTGGGAGGAGCACAATAGGCAATGAAAAATTTGGTATGACAGCCGAGAGCGTAGACATGTCTTTTTGACTGTAGATTAATTAGCATGTTTCGATGTTTGGCAATGGAACAAAGACAAAAATAAATAAAATCATAGGAAGATCTTCAAGAAAATTTAAATTATTATTTGATTAGTGTATTTCTAGCTCCTGAGAAACTAGATTTAAGTTAAATTATTCACACACGTTATAAATTTTTGCCACAGTTTTATTACACTTTCCTATTAGATTGTGTGAATCAAGTTTTGATTGAATGAACTTAATTACAACTGTGATTACAAACAAACCACGTGTGATCAGAAATCACACGTTTGATCGAATGCAATTTTGCATTTCTATTAATGAATTAATGAAAACGTTGAATGTGATTATTTATGTTACGAGCTAAAAAATGATATCTTCCGCAATAAGCGTCATCATATATTGTATTACCATTTCGATTTACATGTCTATGGTAACTTTCGGCTATGTGTTATTATATTGGGTTGGCAAGATAGTAATTTTGAATTTCTTTATTCAAACGATGAACATTAATGAGTAAAATATTATCTTATTCATTCATTTTGCCAAAAGATCATCGAACAAAAGAAAGATCATCTTATTTATTGAAATTTATTGCTTGAACAAAAAAATGACACTCTATTTCACCTTAAAATGCTAAAATTAATTTCTTGCCAACCCAGTAGCCGAAACATCCTTTCGAAGTAACAAAAATCAGATTGCAGCACTGTATATCTTCCTAGGAACAATGCAATATTTGTTTGAACATTTTTTTATGTGCAACAAATAACTTACGAGTTATTTGAGATCGTTGTGAGACTCACCCTGTATACATGTATAAATGCATTATGCTTCAATATTAGTACGAATATTTAAGTTTTAAAATTTCTAAAATCCACTAAAATTTTCCATTCTGTATAATTTTGTAAAAAACAACTATAAATCTATTTCCCCTCAGTATACCTATAAATGTTTTCTAAGTATAAAGACATAATATTGTAATAATTTGATAGAATCTTTGTGGTCGCCAATGACCTTGTTGTTGATGCGACCTGTATAAATAAATAAAAAAAAATGCATTATAATGTAGAATGTGTGTCTGATCGATGCAGAACGAAATTCGCGTTCCGTCTCTGTGCGGATAGTATAAATATAAATTAATCAACGATTTTGGACGCGTGAACTGAAAGGACACATGTACACAGAATCCATGAACCATTAACGTGCAGTAACGTGGATCATAAACTTGTAGTATCCGTGCACTTTTGTACACAGTTCCCCTTCCGACGCGTTCAAGTCCCGACAACTTATGCGTTTTTATTTTCCGATCAGATTCTCTTCGACTGTCGATGTTAGAAGGGAGATACTCTCGGCGTACTGATTCGATCAAATATTTACTTAGAAGCAATTCTACAATTTACCACATTCAAATTTCGACGTTTCGATCTATGTTCAGATCATCTTAAAGAAAATTAATAATTGTGTCTGTAAATAATTAAACTAAAAATTATTATATTGATTGTTGATATCAGGTGATTAACATTTAATATTTAATTATGAAATAGTCAATATAATAATTTTTTGTTTAATAATTTACAGACGCAATTATTAATTTTCTTGAAGACGATCTGAACATAGATGGAAACGTTAATTTTTTAAGTTCACGTGGTTTAAAAAAAAGCGTTATTACTACAAGAGAACACAAAAATTTGAATGTTGTCCACCTAGAATCGAGGAATCGATCACTGTGAGTGGAAGCGATTCGAAGTGATTCAGATCCCATCACTATCTATGATGGTTGTCGATGACATCGACCCGAAGTGACACAAAGTGCTTGTACACAACCTTGCGAGGCGGAAGGTCAGCCGGGGCTGTAGACACGTCGTCGTCTACCTGGCGCAATAAAAAGAATGAAATATAGCGTCGGAGCGGAAAAGAGAGCGGTACCATTCTCGCTCGAATCGACGGCGACGGGGGCGGGCGATGTCAGGGAGAAGGATGTAATGTGGTCGGATAACCACGGGATCCTATTTTTGCATCCAGATGGGGATCGCGTTACCGTGGGCCATTTTAGGAGCAACTATCTTTGCGCGGCGCCCAGCGCCGCGACGCGTCGCGTCGCGTCTACGCCGACCGGACTACATGCACCTCTCCACCAATCGTCGGGGACGTTACGCAAAGCTAGTCACTGACCAAAATAAAACAGCTCTCCTAACGCTGTTTCCCTTCTGCCCACCACCACTCACACCCGGTCTTTCTCTCTTTCTAGGCAGCCCCGACCGACAATATTTAACGGATGTTTATTGCAAACAGCAGAGCTGGGCATTATTTGGCGAAACAAATATCTCAAATACTATTTAATATTTTAGACTTTAGTTTTGCTTAAAGAAAATAGTATTTTATATAAGATATACAATTTCGAAAATAAAATATTTCTACTTTAACAATCGGAACCACAAAATAAAAATATTTCTATTTTAACAATGGAAACCACAAAATAAGATATTTGTATTTTAATAATCTGATACACAAAGTAGGATATTGTATTTTTTGTGCCTACTGAGATTTGTTGATAAACATAAAGTGTATCTTATCACCAGGAAACTATTTCTATTCATAAATCTATTGAATGAGAACCATTATTTTCAGCAATAATATTTAAAATTGATATTGTAAATATAAAGAGAATGTCCAAATATTTTCAATATTCTTCAAATAAAATATTATTTTAAATAGTAATCAAATATATTTTAAAAATTGTACACATACTTTAAAATAAGTAGGATTATTTATTATTTACTATTTAAAATACTATTTTCCCCAGCTCTTAAAAACAGCTAGCTAAAACGTTCGGGTATCGGGACCGTGAATTTCCCTTCAGGTTACGAAGAGGGTCCTGGTATCCTTGTCCTTGTGACAGCCACGGTGAAATAATACAATAGAATTTCGATTATAGAAGTTCGATTAATAGAACTTATCGTTAATTATGATGCTAGGGTTCAGTCTTTATTAATTTTTGCAATAAACAGTGGTTCATATAGATTAACTTAGAGTAACCTATTTAAATTTGAAGCTTGTTGGAGTATTTGAGATTTTTCAGACGTTCGAATAATCGAGGTCCTTCTGTACTTCAAGTGAAAACTAGAAATTTTTTCTTAGAGTATTTCCTTAATTTTGTTCCATTAGTTATGTCAGTTGCAATAAAATCCCGGTTATACCCGAATTGTTTAACTTGTTTAAATAACTGTACATCGATTACTATTTCCAATACTTTTAATTTGAAATGTACCCAACTGTGGTTAGCTGTCACCCTGTTTGCCTCTCTCTTTCTAGCACTCTCAACCGATAGACCGTCGTTATTGTTTGCAGTCTGACCTGGCAGGTTGCTTCTGTCGCAATCAGCTGTTTTGAGACTTAGGAAGTCGAAGCGTAGTCTACAGTGTCTACAGTGGTCGAAAGCCACCCGTGGACCGTTTAACCGAACCGATCGGTCTGTACCTACGACGGAAGAAATAAGTAGGCCGAAACCGCTACCAAAGGTGGGCGAGTCGGATAAATTGCACCGTTGCGTTTTAATCAGCTTGTTCGGCTACGGTTCTTGAAAACTAGCTTGACCACAGGGCACTTTTCTCTTGGGCATTACTTAGCTAAATAGGTTGGACCGAAAGTGTCAACGGGACTTGCCCGTGGGACTTGACAAGTCCTTTTATAAAAAGTTGGAGAACTTGATTGTTTATTCTTTGGTCATCTCCAGAGGTGGGCATTATTTAGCAAAACAAATATCTCAAATACTATTTAGTATTTTCGACTTTAGTTTGCTTAAAGAAAATAGTATTTTAAATAAGATACACAATTTCGAAAATAAAATATTTCTATTTTAATAATCTGAAACACAAAATAGAATATTGTACATTGTTGTGCGTACTGAAGTTTGTTGATAAACATATAGTGCATCTTATTACCAGGAAACTACATATTTCTATTCATAAATCTATTGAATGCGAACCATTATTTTTAGCAAAAATATTTAAAATTGAAATTGAAAATAGACAGAATGTGTGCAAATATTTTTAATATTCTTCAAATAAAATAGTATTTTCAAAAATTACTGCCTCAAATGAATTATTTTATTTTCAGAATTGTACACATACTTTAAAATAAATAGGATTATTTATTATTTACTATTTAAAATACTATTTCTCCCAGCTGTTCTCGTTGAGAAATTACATCGTGCTTTGAATCTGACAAAAACTGCGATCAAACTAATCGGCTGTACATGCAGTATAAAAGGCTACTCGCAGCGTATGCTTCGTTAACGAATTATTTGGTTACCTTAGTTTACATCACTTTCGGTATCACGTTTATTTCAGTAATGGTTTTCATGGCTGTAACACTGTATTAACCCTTGGCAACCCTGTATTCGAAGTATTGTTTACCTAATTAAATATGTCGGTATCTAATCACTAGACTGCGGATATTTATGTAAATACACATTTCGATATGCAAATATTATTTTGCATATTGCATATGTTATCTACCATGTGCACATGTACATATATGTTACAATTTCTGTTATATAATTTCACTATACTTTGCTGCGCTTTATCTGACTCCAATTTTTTGAGGCGAAAATTTTAATAAATCTAAATAGGTTCGACTTTATTCTTTTTTCTTAACATCCGGAAACAATGAAGTCATTAATTCACAATCTTCATTTTGTTTCTGTAAATAGGTAGTTAAAGATTTCGTTGAAAATGATATAGTTGCAATTGAAATAGCTCAGCAACAGACACAAGTTGTACAAAATTTGACGTTTATAAAAGTACATTTACAAAACCCTTCCAGTCACAATAAAGAGACTGGAAACTGTCGGAGTGTATCCTTAACAAGTTCAATGAAAATATTCATGGACTGTGTATTGAACATTTAAGAGCTGTTCCTGGTAAATGTGGTGTATCAATTCGTATTAAAATAGATGCAATGGTAATAATGAATCCAAGTTTATGCGAAATATCTAAACTCGTGAGGATATTAAGCGATGAAAATGTGTCAACTAATGTACTACAACGCTATTGGAGCAAATATAAATATGCACCCATTAAATCCTGCGATCTAGAACGTACTTTTTCATTAACTGACAAACGGCAACAACTAAGTGTTGCAAACATGGAAAAATTGCTAGGAACTTATTGTAACAAAAATTATGATGTCTCCATACAAATAAATTGTTAAATATTTTTCGTTCACATTTTCATATTTTATGTGTATATTTGCATATGCTTTGTTGCATATGCTGCAACACAGTCTACTAATCACTTACGAAACATTTTGGTATTTTAAATTTTGAAATATATTTGAAAAAAAAATTTTGAAAATAAAAAAAAAATTAAAAAAAGAAGTAATATTATACCAATTTCATCCAAACATTTCTCGCTATGTATAATAATAATGACGTAAATCAGAGTGGTAATACCTGGTGTCCCACCCTGTATATTCAATTGAAATTTTCTTCTTTCATTCATCTTTATGCAAAATAAAAATTTTCTTCATCAATTGTGAGACGCAGAAATCCTATGAAACTCTCTTCCTATTTTCAACAATTTTAATAAATCGAGAATAACATATGTGCGTTGTTAAATAGTCTTAATGTTTTCACTGTTTTAAAATCCGCAGTCTAATAATTACAATATATTGAAAATAATGTATCAATTTCAGCTCTTCATTCTTCTCACAAATACATGCCATCCAAAGTTTATTCATTTCATTTTTAGTACCAAAAAGTTGGTGTAATAAACGGTCCTAAATGTTCTCAATTCTCGTTTGTAATTTAGAAATGTACATTTACTCAGTGGTTTCACTCGTTTCTTTTGAGGGAACCTGACTCACGATCATTATGATCGACCAGTTCATTGAGAGATCGAAATACATACTTCCGTGTTTCGGCACTTATAACGATAACGTAAAAGTATTCGTGAAGCAGTTTCAATCTCTCCTTTGATTACAGCACGTCTGCGGATATGAGGTAATAGGCTATTTCTTTCAAGGTTTGTTCTATTTATACATTTTTCGGAGGTGATTAAGCACAGTTATACCTTCTAAATTTAGAATGACAATGCAGGTCCAAATGAACGAAAGCAATCGATTTTATCATGAATTATACAAACAGACTAGTTGTAAGTATGAATAGTAAGTATGAAGTGCGGATAGCATAAATTCATTTTTCGCTGAAACGAAATAGAAAAATGTCAATGCAAATGCAAGTCAAATCAGATGCACCATTTATCAAAATTTATTCCAGTATAGCGAGAAAATATCAGATGATTGCATAAGTTCGTGCCAGATTCGAAAATAAAATTAGATGGTGAAATTTTAAAGAGTACTCTTCTATTGGGTTGGCAGGAAAGTAATTTCGGTATTTTTAGGTGAAATAAAACCGAATTTATTTATTCATCTTTTGGCAGAAGATCATCGAATAAAAGGAAAAATATCTTATCCATTAAAGTTCATTGCTGGAATAAAAAACTTGGACTCGATTTCACCTTAAAATGCCGAAATTAACCTAATCCAATACTATTGAGAGTACTATTCTTTTCTACAATTATAAAAGAATGATCACTGCATATATAATTTCTGTTTTTACACTCCACCGTGCAGTACAGTTTGCGACATCTATCAAAATCCGTCACGAATTTATGCAATCATTTAATTTAAATATGCAATGTGTCAATTATAATAATTAGAGAATATCTAAGTATAATGTCTAGACTATAGATAGTATATATCTAGACTATAATATTCAGAGAGTGTTATGTTATTTTCAATCCATTAAATATATTAAAATAGAAAATACATTTTTAATTCACTCCAGTTTATTGCAATCCAGATAGAATATTTTTATTTTCTATAAAGATCCGCTGTGTAATAATAACATTTCATGTGGTGCAGATCGAAATTGATAGCAGAAGTAACAGGATAATGTACACATGCAATCATGTTCGCATGACTAGGTGTGAAAATGCCCTTTCAAATCCTTAACTGCTTTATTGCACGAAATACACATCAATCGAATAGAATACAAGAAATAATATCAAAAATATGATGATTTATTATTGTACATGATTTCATAAATTAAATGTTGAATTAAACGCTGGCAAGACCTAGACTAAAAGAAACAATTTAAGCTACTTTCATCAAGTTTATATAGAAATGTGAGTTGATTAAAACAATGAAATTGCGTTTGAGGTACTAAACTCGATTAATTATAATAATGAAAATAAACATCGGAATAATTATTCCTCAGTTGAAGGATGTATATTCCACTTTCCATGGTGTTTCCTCCTTTCGCCAATTTGTCAACACATTCTCGGGCTCGTATATAATTAATGATCAGGGCGATGACGTCTGGTAATATTTTTAATTCGCACGAAACACAAGACAGTGGTCGGTTTTCCTTTATTAATAATGATGATTTAGTAGCGCGCAGCATCGTCGCGTGAAATAGCTGACGCTTGTCACAGTTGACGAGTGCTGCTTTGTCAGTTGTTTCTTGTATCCTACGCATCATTTGTATTTCGAATTTACTCTCTGGCCGATACTATGATTTTGACGGACATTTAAGAGCTGCGGCATAGACGTGTTAAACTGCGAATTATCTAGAACCAGTGGCCAAAGAGATAAACGTCCCTTAATGTCACGATGCAAGATAGCTAAATATGCAAATGTACAAAAATAACTAATAAAAGAACTTATGATAACATTCTCAACCATATGCTTATGCTATCCCCTGACTGATAAACCAGAATACCTTCAATTTTCTGAAGAAACTTTTATTGTGCTACATCTATTATAAATTAAATTCTACTAACGTTATTACTAGACTGCGGATTTTATGCATTTATGGTAAAAATGGATAGGTAAAGTAAAAAAATCAAAAGAATTTAATAGTGTCGTTATATTACCATCAACATATTCAAATTATTAAAGGATGAAATACATTTTTATTTGGTTCCAGTATCTTGAAATTAATGCACACAATTTTTATTTTGCACAAAGATTCGCAGTATATTTATTACTAATATTTATATATTAATATATATAACAATTAAATAGTTATATTACATTAAATATGCAAGGTATTTATGAATGTATGAAGAATGAATTTTCTATATATTAACAGATTTTTGTGTTTATATATGTGTGAATTAATGTGCACTTATTAATATCAGTTATTATGGTTATTCTACTAACTGGTTTAACTCGAGTTTTCATTCATAAATGTATAAGTTCATCTTACTGCATTTGTTACATATTAAATTCCAGTTGGGTTACTTATTTTTAATATAATGATTAGTGCTTTATTTATTTAAAAAAATGCGAGAAAGTCGAATAGAATAGAACGACTTAATAATTAAACTGCGGGTATTTATGCAAGATTAAAATATAAAAGATTTCCTAAGTCAATTCTCAGAATCAAAAAATCGATAAAAATGCGTTTGTCTCTTTAATAATTTTGATAAATAGAAAATAGTGTAGCTTTACTTAGAAATTCTTTAAATATCTTCACAATGATATATATCGCGAATTTATTTCCGTTATAAATGTATATAGTGCACACTCTACTAATGAATAATTTAGTTTAGACTCTGTTTAGTACTACAAATACTAAAATAACTTACTTTTTGTACCTGATTTCATTCATACTTGAGAACGAACAATGAAAATTATGAATTACAAATTTCGCTGTTAATAATAGAATAAGCTTTGCAAACGTAAATTGACAATGAAGAGTTGCGATTACGCTGCAAGTTGATTATATTAAAAACAATTTAGCAAAATATTAAACGAAAATAATCTATTCGTTCGGTACTGTTCATCGAGAAATAAACTTGCGTTGTTACATGCCACCATTTGTATCAAAGTATCAAGTGAATTAAGAAGAAGTCATTGATGCCACCTACGCATTCTCTTCTCTCCGTATCAGTAATTAGAGAAGCAAATATTTAAACGTTTTTAAGATCTCGAGAGATAGTGCCAACGCTATCAAAAAATTTGCGGCACAACTGCCAAGAATTGCAATCGTAACATGAATTCCATTTCTATTCACACATAAACCCACTCTAAAATTATTTACTTCACTGCCAATCACTAATCACCAGTCATATCATTCATTTGTTTCTCTCAAAGTGTTCTAATAATATATGTATGTTATATATAAACCAAACATGTTTTACGGTATCTATAAATAAATAAACAAAGTAGTTTTTCTGTGTATCTAAGTAATTCTAGATTCTTTAACTCGTTTATATGTGAATTAAATAAATATCGATGTGATGAAAAGTACCATTTATTATTTCAATCACCAAATAATTATTATTACTAACATTAGTAATATTAGTCGTTTGTTTTTCTGTATATAAATATCTCCAGTTTCCTTAACCCCTTGACATTATACGAATTAAATAAAATTTTATGTGACCAAAAGTACCATTCCGCCGCCTGAATGTAAGAACTAGGTAACTTACAATTCCTCATTTTAGACTTTTTTTTGCAAAAAAAACAGAAGTTGTCAACTTTTTACATTAACAAGATTAAACTAAATTATGATTTCTTTTTTAATACAAAGTAGATAAATCAAAATGTCCAAATTTCAAGTGACCTAGTTCTTACATTCAGGAGGCGATTTATTCATTTATCATTTGTGTAAACTTAACCATTATGTAGCCAATCGTAATGTATAAAGTACCTAAAACCTTCTGTCTTTAACATTTTTCACAAATTCTCATTTTAAGGCTATAAATTAATATATTATAATATAATTATAATATATTAATATAAAGTATAAAGTAATATTAAGTAATATTATTATGTATAAAGTAATATTTTCAGAGGAACATTAACAGATTGTTGAAATTATCGTAGTTAATGGATACCCGGCTGGCTACATAATGGTTGACAACGAATTTCCGTAGAAATGGAAAACAGATATGCTTCCAGTAAATATTGCTGATGTGAACGATGCCATAACAAACACATCCGAGACGTCTATAAACATAAACATTAAGGGCACATTAGTTGAATCGAAATGAATGAAAGTGATCCATGAACACTAACGAAAGATGAAATCGTAATTTATTAAAAAGATGAAAGGGACAAAAAAAGGTGAACAAAGAAAAACAGGTTTTTGACAACGTTTCAAGACGATACAATGAAAGTTGAGCTAACAATGAGTTTGGGTCTGTAATTAAATTTGAGAATACCCACGGAGCAATTGCAATCGTAAAGCTTTCGAAATTCTCCATGGTATAGTCTCAAGGGACTTCTAACCATGAATCATGTATGGGTACATGTCTGATATTTTTGGTTCGTTCTCGCGGCGAATCCGTTGCGTCGGACCCGCAACGAGCGACCGAAATTTATCGACCTTCCGATAAAATTTAGACGCTCCAAAAATTACCGAACACTCGCCGAGAAACAAACGAACGACTTAACGCGTGGCGGGATCTGCCAGAACCGTTGTCGAAAACAAATTGATGACCCATTCCGGTTGCGTAACTGTGATATTCGCATCTGCGAATTCCAAACAATTTCTTGAACTCGTCGCACTAATGCGTTCGAATGTCTCTACCGTTCAAAATCTGGATCAAAGTTGCTTACGTATACTGGAAAAACACAGGCTTCGAACATCCACTTATATTTTGCATATCATAAATAGATTTCAAGTTTTGTGCCTTTAGAATTGGCACACGTTGCAATGAAGGTGTTGTATATTCACTTGGATTTTACCTATCAACAATTTCTTTTTCGCTTCTACGAACTTTACAATTTGATATATCTGGGCTGATAAATGTGTAGGTGACATAGAACGACGGAGACATCATTAAACTCATTAAAGTGGATAATGAAATTCTATTTAACACTGATATATACAGTATTATAAAAATAACAAGATTAAATTTATTTATATTTTATGAAACAGAACATTTTTATTTTGAATAAAAATCTACAGTCTAGATATATCAGTACTAGATTATGGATTTTAGGCATTCAGAATTCATAAGCAATGTGATAACTAGGCTACGGTTTTTGTGCAATTGTAGTAAAAATCGGTAGGTACAATTTAAAATAGAATAATGATGAAGAGAATTTAGAAACATGAATTTACTGTATTCAACGTATTGAAATTATTAAAGGATTTAATCAATTTTTATGCAACCCCTCCTTTTAATGAATAAATAATAAATCGTCTAGTAATAACAAAAAATATGTTATGATGTAAATGGTCGTCACATCGAACCTCTTATATCTCTGGAAAACGTGACTTTTTCCAATAAGTAGATACACCATAAACTAGTTTTAAGTTAAATTAAAATGCGCGTTAAGATATTATGTAAAATGTTAATATATTCATGTATTTTATATGCTACATAAATCTTACTTGGTTTAAAGCATTAAATAAATAATAATAAGTAGGTTAATACTTTTTTGGTTGCAATAAACAATGTTTTCATTTTAAAAATAGTAAATGATCTTCATATGCTTCCTACGTGTTCCTTACATGTTGTTGAATGGTTCTGTAAATGGTCATTACATAGTCATGTAAAAATCAAAGTTGTAGTATCTGGTGTAACCCACCCTATTATACTAACAGTCATAAAATGTTACAGTACGTTTTCGATGATTTTCTTGTTACTACAAGTTTCACAAGATTCTGTAACATCTGTTTATTTTGAAGCAATGAATATGTAAGCGTTATTCAGGTTAAGCTTTTAGATAGACATTGTTTGTTTCGTTTTATTTATGTTATGTCTGATCATATACATACTTCAAAAATTAGAATCGATTTCAGTTGGCAGGTGCTATCAAATATGCGGTGTTTTTAGTAGATAACGAAAACGCAGTTGGCAGCAGTGTTACCTCAGAACTGTTTAAAACATTGTGTGACATTATACTAGGTTACTCCACACGTTCTCTTCATGATATAAATGTCCCTTTTTCATGGTGTTAAGCGTTATGAATATTATCGTTCTATGAATGTTTTATGATTTCTTAAAATGTCACTTATTTGCACGCCATCATTTTTTAAAAAATTATTCTGGATTCGCGTTACTCGAAAACGAAACGAACTTTTGGAACAAGTAAATTTAGGATCTACATGATCATCTTAATCTAAGTTTAGAATCTATGTATAATGTATAGTCATAACTGCGACCACGATATGTGTAAAATTATGTTATAGTCTTCATTTTTAAACGATTAAAATTATAATCTTTATTCCTTTTTTAAAGAGCAAGTATAAATGTCCAATTATATTTTTAATATAAATGACTTTTTATTAGAATAATTACCCTTATTGTCAATGAACGACAGTTATAATTGTACGTATCGCAGTTGTCAATTGTTTCGAAAACATAAACAATATTACGAAGAAACTTTTCAAACAGATTTTCAGAATAGAAACAGTAAATAATTTTGTAATTGTAAGCAGTATTCATATCTTAATTTCATATCTATTTCTCTAAATATCACTAAGTGAGTAGTTAATTTAAAATTAGTCAACATAACTAAAAATAACACATCATAAAGCATTGTAATACTTCTCTTTGCATATATAAAAACATGTATCGCATAAAATGTCTCATAACTATATTAAATTCTGACATCAAGAGCAGGGGTCATCAAAGTGGGCGTATTCGAGAAAAAATTACTGCTAAACATTTCTGTCAGGATGATTGAACGAACAAGAATATTCTGACACTGAGAGAACTAGCCCATGCCTTATTTTGGCCAAATGATTCATGGAAATCAACACGTACCTTTCCCGCCCTAACACATTTTTCCCCGATTACGCGCCGGAAACAGAACCGTCTTTTTCTCCGTTTTCGGATGGTTTCCTGGCACGATTCCGATTTTTGCATGGGATCGCGCAATGAGCTCCAGAAACATAAACACAATATAACAACTAAACGGTATTTTCATCCGCGTTTTCCTCCCCATTGGAACAACTCCAACTTCATATTCGCCGGAATTCGCGTAAACTGCCATTTCACTGTGACTCGCTAACATCAATTTTCCACACCGAGAATAACGATCCTCATGTTCTAACACTTTCACGCTGTTTAACGCTCTGCTAGCGTTCTGCAGAAGGATCGACTGCGACCTTTTTTAGACAGTTTCGCGTCCTCCTAGACGCAGTTTTCGCGTGAATAATTGTCGCAGTGGAGAATGGTTTACATGTTTAAAAGAATGCGGACTTTTTAATGCGAAACAAAATTGGTCCAAGTTGGTTGTGAGAGTTAATTAGATTGTTTAATAAATTATATTTTCTGTTTTAATAACATCAAAAATTCTAAAATAATGACATCATTAAATCATTCTAATGTCTCCTAAGTTTGGTGTTTGACGCATACATTTTTGAGATAAATACATAAAATCCGTAAGTCCAATTATTAAGCTCTTAGCACACTCACCCGAGTTAATTCGGGTTTAAGAAATGTCAAACATCAAACGTCCCAACACCACTGAGATAATCAGCAAGACATTGTCTATCATTTGTGCCACCAACAGCAAAGAAAGGAAATAGAGAATAAAAAAATTAATGGGAAAACGTTTGCTTTTAAATTTTTTATTGGTGCGTTAAAGAGAAAGTCAGTCAAATTTACTGTTCTTCATATATCATAACTACTATTTTAGATAAAGAAAATAATAAAGAAAATTTATATATACTATAGATTACAATACTGTCTTTTAATAAAGTTGATATTCTTAACTGTTATTTTAAGTTTCAACATGAATATTAACGAGTATATGCTTTTCTATATAACTACACTTGTCACATGTTCAATAGATTGAATAAACAATAATGATCAAAATCTAATATTTAGCTTCTTATTATCGGTTACAAAAAATTTGGATTTAATGTAGTAGGACTATTTTATACTAGATTATTCTAAATATTGTCTAATTTATCTACAAGTTCATTTGTGGAGCGACATAAAATCTGATTGATAAATAGTTATTCTGTAATAGATATATTCAATATAGTAACGTATGACCCGATATTTTGATCGAAATAAATTCCATATGTAAATTGCATGTAATGTAAATTTGTGAATACTGCAATAAATATTTTTTATACTGTATGTTCGTGCAAATTGAAAAGCATCAATCACCCCAACATTGCATAAGACTGTAAATATTTGAGCAATAATGTATGCAGCCTTTAACAGTCTGTAAACTTTCCTATGTAAACTATAATTACAATGTAAACTCATTCAAACCTGCAAGACTTATAACGTGTTTCGTATTCCTATTAATCTACTCATTTCATTTCTGTTATAACTAAATTTGTTATTGCAGTAGAATTATTTAGAAAAAAGGAAGATTTCAAACACTGGATGTTGTTAATAAAACTGCAGTTAGTATCGAAAATCTTCATTCATGCATAAAACAATGGCGACTCTAAACACTGGAACGCTAATGGTCATAGAACTTCATTCACTCAGCGTCCCAAAAATGTCAAGAGCAGCAACATATCACATCGTGAACCACCTCTGTGATTAAATGATGCGCGCAGCTGTTCTAATTTAACAGTGTATTTTAAAATCGTTTTTAAACGTGAAAAAATTCCGATCTCCCCAAAAATCTAATGAGTAGGCCTTGAAATACATAATAATATTATTATAGTTAGTTCAGATTAAACCAACATTGAATCTTCAGATTTCAGAAGATAAGAAAAACTGTTTTAAAAAGACTGTGCATAAGTGTCTTTTGTGGCAGTAAGTATGTATGTATAATTATGTATAAGTATGCCCTTTTAAACAATTCTCGTACAGATATTCTCACATAAAATACGTACACATATACAGTCTATTTAAACAGTACTTTTATCGTATTTTATACAAAAGTTTATTCTATTAATAATGAGTTTATTTTTTTTGTCAGCACTATTTTGACATCATCTATTTATTATCAAAAAATAGTTAGAAGACTGCCAAATTTTGAGGTATATTCATTACAACATTCATCCGAATTAAATAAATTTCTCCAATCAATTCGTTCACAAATGCATCTTTACAATATGTCAAATATGCCAACATGCCAATATATAAATATATACATATAAATAAATTATGAATAATTTAAGCTCAAGAAAATATGCAACACTACTGAACAAATTATTCTGTCTTTTTTTCATATACGCTGATGATACTATTTAACCATGTTAAACGTGTATATTGCAGACAACAGAAACTTGCAGGATAACCTAATCAAATATATGAACCGCTTTATTTAATAAGTCAGGTGAATTTCCAGTTTTTCCAAAAATACGTCGAGAGAAAATGGTTGATTCACACCTAAGGGAAATACTGTAAACAGCCCTGATTCAACTACATAATATCCAAAAATTAGATACATCGGATAATGGTGGATAAATCATTTTAGAGATTGAAAATTGTTACGTGAATTGATTCATTTATATGTAATAGACACATGATTGAAATAATTCAAATAATAGAAAATTATCTCAATTTTAATGATTATATTTCGCTCCTGCCGAACTGGATAAGTTCCGAATTGTTTAACAAACTGAAAACATTAAAATTGTTCCGATAACTGATGTAATTCGTGCTGTATCCTATAATTGGAATATTTGTTTAGAACTTCTAGAACTTAATAGAACCTGTTGTTTCATTTCAGATATATCCAGTACTAACAATATTTTTATGCTTTCGGCGCACTGGTTCGATCAATTATTACTTTAAACACTATTTGCAAATTGCCACAATAATTATCGCGCTGAAAGCATAAAAATATTGTTAGCAACAATCTACGATCGACATAAGGAAACATATACCCAGTACTATTCAGTACTGTGTACTCATTGCTACAATTGAATCCAAAAGTAGCTGCAGCCTTCCGCGGTAAACGAAAATGAAAGTTATAAGCAGGCGCCTGATACCCAATTAATATAAAAGAATTTGCAAAATACACTTTTGAGACAGTGAAATTCAATGTTCGAGGAGTGCGAACATGGATGATTGGTTTCGCATGCTTTGTATGTTAATCTCGTTACAACAGGTCTTCTAAGATTTTCATTAGAAAACCACATCCATCATGATCGATAGTGATGTTAAACCATTACTTCACAAGATTAGCAGATGTATTCAATTCTATTATATTTGACTAAATGAAATGGTCAAGGCTTATTGATTTTTGTCCGAGTTTTTCGAAAAATCAACCACCGTGCGTCGCGGGCCGCGACAGATGCGACCAGTTGTCATAGTGAATGATCGCCGATACTTTTGCTAATTAACCGGCACTCGGTCGAGCTCGTTGCTTCTCAGGCAACGATCGGCTAAGAGAGGGGCCCCGTGGAAAGTGTGTCTGGCCAGATTTAGAAGCCGCATTTTTTCCCCTCGGAACGAGTGCAGCCGGGGACGCAATCCGCGGGCCAATGACAGATATCCCGTGTCGGCTGTGCATGGAAGGAGAGGGTGGCGCAGCAGCACGGAGTAGGACTGATAGAGAGTAGCATTCGGGTTTCGCTGCGATTTTGACAGCTGCATCTTCGCTACGTCTTGGCTTTTACCCTCTTCGAGGAGGGCGACCCTTACGAGAACGTTTACGGCGCGTGCAGGAATTTTCGAAACGTTGGCGTCGAACATCGTGGAGAACTATCTTTAGAGCTCACGCAGGGGCGGTGCTCTCGCTCGAAAATAGAATATTCGTCAAGGGGATATTCTCCGCTAAGAAATCCGGAGGGATTTTCTACCGTTTATTTTCTGCCACCGGGTTTCGCTCCGCGATCGATTAAACGTAGCAAAAAAACAAATCTCACGAAATGGAATTCCCTCGATCATAGATCGATCATAAATTTCGAAGCTTTTTCTCTGCGAACTATACAAGCGCTGTGGATCGATTGATTTATCGATCACGGTGAATTTGTTAGAATTCAAAACGTAATTTTCTGTAGACTGAAACGGCCGGGTATAATTAGGAGAAGCGTAAAACCGATTTGTCATCATCAACAAGCCGAACTGACCTCTCTGCTGACTGGTGATTTGCTGCCGGGTGACCTGTCGTTCGGTTCTCTGTTGAATGTACTGCTGCTGTTGCTGTTGTGTGATCGTTTGCTGCTGTTGCTGCTGTTGTTGCAGCTGTTGCTGCTGCTGTTGTTGCGGCTGAGACATTTGTCGCTTCATCTTGGATCAGTGGAGCAATCCAAGTCGTCTGGCTCGATTAAATTTGTTCGTCGTCGACGTTCTTCCGGGGAACACGAACGGGCCCCCTTTGGATGCGATCGGTTTCTTCTGTCTGTTTCTTTCTCCTGGTGCGTACAAACTTCCCGTGCGGTGCACTCACTGGGCACTCAACAACAACAAAAATCGAAGGAGAAACGAGGAAACGAACGATGATCGGTATCCTCTTGCGTCACTCGCGATTCTCTACCCGGTTTCGAAAGAGAATAAAGAAAACAAAATAGTAACTGTATAATCCTCCTCGATTTCTATTTCTCTCGTTAGGTCGCTGCTCGTGGCGAGCTTTATGGTGCGTATATTCTTATTTTTCTCGTTATTTAATATATCCTCTTCTTCGTTTCGTCTGTGCTGCCTTATGGCCGCGGCTCACTCCAGTCGGCAGAAGTCAAGTCATCATCAAAAGTCTTGTCCCCGAGACTCTTTAAACCAAGACGTCGGTCGAATGCGAATTGCCGGCCGATGCCGCCTCGGAAAACGAACACGGCCTTCCACGAGGACGTGGTGACCGAAGGGTGGGGGCTCTAGAGCGAGGGTGGGGACGCCGGGCGTCCCGACGCGACTCCGACGACGACGCGTCACGAGCGAACCGAGATAGAGACTAGGGCTGTCCTGTGATTTTTAACACCCTCGACGCGACGCACAGCAATCTAAGATTGTGACAACAATTTTCTTCAATAATATCCGAGAACCTTCACGATTCGTGCCATAGGAACATTTGGGAAATTGATATGACGGGGTGTAAAATTGATATAAGAAGGTTATATATTTTCTGCGAGTGATCCGCGAAATATATTAAATATGAACCGTCTATTTTGAAAGTGGCCCAACAATAAGTCCATTTTCAAGAACAATCAAGCTAGCAATTTTAATATTCACATTTTTACGTTATCTTTTTATTCTGAAGGAAATTCTGACTTATATATTTCACATAACAAAGATTTTGTAAAGGGGAAATTAGCTGTTTAATATAATAATACAATTTTTTTCAAGTACATTTGTTATTTGTTGTTTTAAGTCCATTAATTAGTGAAATTATAAAGATACTTCCATTAAATATTATCTAATAAATTTCCTTATTCAAGCACGTATGATATTATAGAAATTGTGAAAAATCTAAATAAGTTTAGTCTTGTAATTTTGTACGATTAGTGTCTTAACACTAAAACAATTGTCACTTAATGTTAACGTGGCTTCCACGAGACAAACGTAACAATCTTCGATATTAGTGTTTTACAGAACTTCGACTTAATTCCTCATTGATGAAAGAGCTGAATTTATTAATAAAAATATAGACGAATATTGGAGTCTATGCACTAGCGCGAATTAATAATTTCTTATAAACGAAGATTCGATTGATAAGCATTTGTAACAGTGCCATTTATCCTCACGATGATACACAAGATTAAAAAAGAATCTGAATGGAAATCTTAAATCAAAATGTTAAATATCATAGCTTGGTGCAATTTATTATTCACAGTCCTCTTTAGAAGTACCATTAAGATTTCTCGAACGCGTCACCCCCAAGAATTGTTACGCACGTCGCCGTTTGGATTACGGTTCTCGGATTTTCTACCGCTTTCTGCGTTTATTTCGGGCACTGAATGCTCTCCGTGTTTACATATATTTTTCCACGGTACGTATTTTTCCTGGCTCCTACAGGGCGCAACTAAAGAGGCGGTCGGTGCTTCGAAAAATGAATCCACTCATTTCTATTTCCGTAGATACTTATAACAAAAATGTAAGAATCAACAATTACAGTGAAATTTCGTTTTATTTATGATTTTATGTCGCATCAACTGCTAGTTTCTTAGCGACATCATGAAATTAGTCAGGATATGTTATCTTATTTATTGATACGTTTGGTTTCCAAATCAGACTGTATTTTTATGCAGTTTCGCAGAGTATTATTATAGCAATGCAAAGAGTAAAATACTTTAGTTCGTGTAATTAGATTGTTGGAATAGAAATATTTTATTTTGTCGATCAAAATTGGATATCTTATTTAAAATACTATTTTCTTTAAGCAAAATAAAATCTAAAATATTAAATAGTATTGGAAATATTTGTTTCGCTAAATAATGTCTACACTAATCTAATGAAGTGAAATAGACGCGGTTCACTTATTTAATCTGGAATTATGATTGCTACGCGCCTCGCTCTTTCGATTCATTCCGTTCTTCTAGAAAGTGGTACAGGTTCAATTTCGAATGAACGAGGTGAGGATGGGTTTAATCGGAGATGATTAATATCTTTTTTTTTTACATTCTTGCAAGTAAAGGAAGAGTAATGGCTATGGAGTTTTTTTCTAGAATTAGTAGCACGTTAAAAATTGGAACAAGTGAAATTGCAAGATTGTTACGTGTGTGGAGAATTTCGAATGATCTCATCGATTCATACTTTGATTAAATATTCTTATAATACTTATTATCGGTCGCTTATAAATAGACAGCAGATCTTAGAAAATGTTGAATAATTTATTTAAAAATATACTGTGAGGGAAGGCAGTTAGGTCTAAGATATTGCGTCATTACTTTCGGTAACAGATTATGTTGTGTCTTATATTGTTAATATTTCAGTGACCAGAATAACCCTCGGTATGTCTGATGATTCATGTCTGAATCTGATTAACCTTGATGATAGGGTGATGAAGAAAGGTCTAAATTGTTAATTACTTCACATTGCACGTGAAGTATCATTAAGAATTGTCAATGTATTATCAATGCAGGACAAATAGATCAATGAAATCTGTCTTATTTCTCATAGACTCTCTATTTTACATCTCAATCATAGCACTTGCCAACTCAACCTAAATATATAACACATTATTCTACAACTTATAAATATCCCTTCGTACACAAAGGACAATGAGAATTCAATTCGGAAAATTACATTCGAAAAGTAAAGTACTTTAATGACTAATATCATCAAATAACTGTCCCAGTATTTGATAATTATTTGAACTATAGAAATGCATTCATAGAAAATGACGAAATATATTTCCTTGTGCGAGCCTCTCTACTATAATATAAATCGCGGAAAATCTAGATATATTCAATGTTGTTATTTTGATCAAGCAGTTTTTATTAATTGCTACTATTATTCACTTGCACATCACAAGGATTCTAAATTATAATACGAAATTTAATAATACATTAACGATTTTTATGAAACTGACTTCAACTAAATTTTTAGATATATTTTATAATTGTATGAAACAGATTTATTTTGATTTTCTAACAAATCTAATGAACACAATATATTTATAAATTGATAATAACGCAACCTAAAGAGAACACATTATTCTTCTCTTTACATATATCCTCTTACCCAAAGGACAATGAATTGAATTTAAAAAACTCAATTAACTTCGATGTTGTTATTTTAATCAAGCAACGTTTACCAGCTACTTCATTACTTGCAATCGATATGGCCTTCTAACTTATAATACATTTGATAATACACTACAAATTTTATCAAATTGACTCCTATTATGCTTTTAGAAACAGATTTATTTTGTGTTTCCAAAAAATCTAATGAGCACAATATATCATAAATTGGTAACAACGCGAGATAGTTACCTGCAGAACGCACGAAGGAAAGTTCATTCATCAAATAGATCTGAAACGAAATTAAGCAACTACGCACGCGTGAAATGTCTCTGTCCTGATCATTGATACACATTCTGAGTGTACAATGAATCCTGTTTCAAATTTATTCATCAGTCGCGACAACTTTCGCGCTGTTCGGTCTCTCAATCACAAAACCTGTATACAGAGTGCTGACACGCAATGAGACATTGTCCTCGTGACCGATCCAAATTAAGAAATTTACTTTGCACAGTGGAACAGGATTCGAAATTTGTTGACCTTTTTTTTCTCGGGAAGGTCACAGACGAATCACAACGAACTGGTTCCACTTTGCAAGGTGGATCTGTGTTACTCGACGCGCGCGCGAGAGAATCCTCCGCCGTTTATTACTTCAATTGTCCATTGAATTGTCAAGTTACACTTTCTTTCTTTTTTCTTTTTATAATACTTTATCACGTAATTTTTATCGTAAAAATTCATATTCTAGTAGTAACTGTAATCTGTTACTCGAATATCAACTAAACCTAATAAACGACCAATTAACACTTTATCTACCGGTAGCCTATTAATAGGCTTCTCAATAATTGTGCTGCACCAATTGGAAGTTTAGAAATATTCTTTTACACAATAATCCCCCGAAAGAAATTATTAGATTTTGTTATTGAGGGTGAATTGTTGGTTTACGATTAAAATTCTTGTTGCTATTGAAGGATCCTTTTAAAAAATCCTCAGCCATGAACCGTAGATTTTTAACAAATATGGAATAATTACCGGTAGGTAATGTGTTAACAAGTGAAATAAAAACAAAAGAAATCTAATCTGAAGTGCACCAGTCAACAAGTGTTTGTTCGGTAAACGGAGCAATGGGTATAGCAACGTGGTCGCGAATAGGGACATTTACCTTAATAAACAGAAAGGCCTTCGGTTGGCCTGTAAGAGATACTCGAAGAAATGAAATAAAAGAATATTGTCCTACATAAAATGTATACAATATAGAAGCACAAAGAAGTCACCAGGGAATTTCGCATCCGACCGAGCGACTGAACAAGACTAAATGTTTTCTTATTGTCCGACAAGTGAACCACTGAATGAGTACTCAAATCGACCGATGAATTACGTGAAAGGAGGAGAACTCGTGGCCCGAGCGGAGCCGCAAGTCGGCGCGCGGCTCACGCAGTGTTCTCGCGCTCACTGACAGCCACCCACGCATCTACGCACTTCTCGCACCCTGCCTCCCGCCCCTCGCAGCCCCTTTCACCACCTTTTCCTCCTTCTTCGTCGCTCGGTCTCCCGAGCGAGGACTAGTGAGGAGAGCTGGCCGTACGAAGCGGTATCTCTCGTGGCTAGCGATGGGATCAAGTTCAATACAGTAGTATCAGAGCTGGGGAAAATAGTATTTTAAATAGTAAATAATAAATAATCCTATTTATTTTAAAGTATGTGTACAATTTTGAAAATAAAATATTTTATTTGATGCAGTAATTTTTGAAAATAAAATGATTTATTTGACGCAGTAATTTTTGAAAACAGCATTTGAAAATAGTATTTTATTTAAAGAATATTGAAAATATTTGCACTTTGTCTTTATTTTCAATTACAATTTTAAATGTTATTGCTGAAAATAATGGTTCGCGTTCAATAAATTTATGAGTAGAAATAGTTATTATTAAATAAAACGAAAATGTGGCAAATGATATAGTTTCTTATATTAAGTACCATTTCTTTTTTAAATTATTGCTAAGATAAGAAACATTAAATTATGTATAAATAATGCGGTTTCTGAAAGTATTGGGTGTAACAATGAAAAAAAAATACAATATTCTAGTTTGTGTTTCAGATTATTAAAATAGAAATATTTTATTTTGTGGTTCCCATTGTTAAAATAGAAACATTTTATTTTCGAAATTGTATATCTTATTTAAAATACTATTTTCTTTAGGCAAAATAAAGTTTAAAATATTAAATATTATTTGAAATATTTGTTTTTCTAAATAATGCCCACCTCTGTTTGTGCCCCACTCTGCATACAAGAAATCAGACGATAGTAAGAGAATTTATAGATAATCTTGGTGACCTAAAAATACACGGAAAGTGCACGAAGCTCCTCAGTCTAGTTATGGGAGAGACTCCATTTAAATATTTCTGCGCTCTCTCTGTCTTGGCCATCGAATATGTCAGTATCTCGGCGTTCTACACTCTCTCTCTCACATCATCGGTTTCGCTCGTGCGATCTCTCCGGGAATTTTTGTCCGGCTCTTTCCAGCTCGTGACCGCTTGGAAATCGACCCTCTTTCCGGCACTCATTCCCAGTCGGCCCCCCTTTTTCGAGTTTGCCCGTACAAATCACCTAGCCGACACCTACGTGCATGGAGGCTCGGCCAAGTTTAGTCGTCGCGTCGGACAGACCCCTGTTTTCAGTGTTTCGTGCACAAGCAGTCTTTCGAGGCACGCACCGTCGAACCCCGACACTCGGCGGCCTTCTAAAATCGTACGCATGTTCCACGATCCTCCAGAATGCTGCACCAAGGTGCAATGGAACCACGACGCGAGTAGACAAAACACTACGCATCTGTTGACGATCTCGGTAGCCACTGTTTACAGCTGAGCGCAGTCTCTAACGGAACTGCCTGCTCACTCGCCAGCATGAAAGAACATACATTATTTTTGATGCTGTTATCTATACAAATCTATTTGGTTCTTTTTACCTGGCAAGGGATATTGCCCAATTCGAAGTTGCAATTTTTCAATTGTAATCAAACTTGGTACATACATGTTCAAGGTCTGATGAAGTAAATCGTTGTATTTTCTTATTGAACAATAGATAATAAATAAGAATAGTAAGGATGTGGGTTATTTTATTTAGATTTTATTTTATTTTTTATTTATTTACTGTTGAAAAAATATAATTGCCAGCTACATTTTCGCTAGAGAAAGTATCATGATAGCGTTAACGGATAAAAAGCCAATTTTCTGAAAACAATGCTTTCGGCAAAAACAATTTTGCCGTATAAATTGGCACATCCCACATATTCTAAAAAAAGTGTTGAAATGAAGTCAAAACGCCTTAATTCAATGTTTATTGAGTATTTATTTCTTGGATCATTATTTGACACAAAAAAATATTGTTCACTCAATAACAACCGGTTTCATCATCTGAATCATTTCCATATTGTTTGCATGTGAAGTAACTTGCAGGCATATTAGCGCATTTCAACTTCTTTGGCATGTTCTTCATACACGCAATACGATTTTTTAAAGAAATTATGAAAGTTTAAGGATATGAACAATATGATGAAAATCGAAATCGTCGAAGTACTTTATGGAGCCACTGTATGATACGTTGACCTGTCCACAGTTGTCTGCCTTGTGCTATTTCCTAAACTGATAACGAATATTTGCGATACGTGCTCCGTTGTAGTGTAGCCTGTATACGAGACCGTAAAAAACGACGAATGTATCATCTTTTTACTTTCAGTGAAGTAATACGTTACCCAACAAAAACATTCTGTAAACAGGCGCCAAGTTCCTATGGCCGTAAAACGTTATGAGATCAAAGAAAATATGGCCAAGTTCGTTAGCTTAGAAATACCTCTTGCAATACTGAAAAAAAGCGTTTGATCTATAAAGTTATCCTTATGTATTTCTATGTGGAACCGCGTATACGCGTGCAATTATGTTGAATAAATTTTCTTGTATACTCGAACGTTAATTTTCTAGCTCCTTGTGAAAATGGACCATAATGTATAAATAAATGAACATGACAAAGTCAAGTGTCAGATATTAAAGAGTCTCGTGATTGTTTTTATTCTTCTTATTTTTAAATAAAAAAGGCCATATACAAAAAAGGCCATATCTAATAGATATTATATAAAAAATATTATATGAAAATATCATATAAAAAAGGCCATATCTAATAGAAAAACGTAAAAAAATCAAATAAAAATACAGTAAGTTCTGAAAAAGGAACCCTCTGTTTAACACTAAACCTACCAAGACTTAAAAGTAACTGGAACATATATATGCCCTTATAAAAATGACAAGATTAATTTTATTTAGACTTTGTGCGGCTACTATTGTAATGCGTGCTCTACTAAAGATATCTATGTAATCTTTTGTTATGAAATCATTTTATTATTTCAATAATTGTAAAATAAAAAATCTGGAACCAGTCATTTTGACCGGTGATAGTAAATTTAATGTTAATTGAGTAGTTCTGAGAATATGTGTTATTGCGGATTACCTAGTACTTTAAATGCAATAAATCAATCATCGTAAAATACAATTTCTACAGATGCTTTTGCATAGTAGTGTATATTATTTTACATAGAGATTCGCAGTCTATAAACAAACGAAGCAGTCCGTGTAATCTGACGTTGGAATTCTCAGATTCGATTCCGACGCCACACCGGTATAAAATGACGAATAGGTGAACTGTTATTAAGATTGCATCGTGTTACAACCATTGTGCAGGAACACATGTGCATTTGGTGCAACGAGGTTCGCACGTTGCGCTCGCGACTCCCGGCTGTTTCGCTCCGATTCGTCGAGACGCGAAACGAAACGAAACGAAACGCTAACGGTTGGACACGATTTTTGTGCCCATCGGAACCCGCGCAAAACGTTGGACGCGGCGTACGCAACGATTGCGATTAAATTGGTTCCTCTGGCGCTGTAGAAAGAGCTTGAGCTTTTAATGGGATCGGGATTTATTGCCGTCACTTTTGCTTCAGGACTGTAAACGGTCAGAAGCTAATGGCGTGTCTGGCACGTACGTGGCTCGTTTGACGATAAATGGTTTCATTGTCGCGTTTTAATTTACGGTGGAACAAAGATCGTGCCGATTGTCAGAAACTTCGATAACTTTCACCTTCAAGATCTGCTTGGACCTTGTTCGCCGAGAACTGAGTAATTTGAGTGGCACTGGGTGCCCGTTAATACACTGCCACCATGTTCAAATTAACCCTTTGCGCTCGGTACTATTTTAACTCGAAATTACACATTTCGAGTTAAATATGATATGATTTTTTAAATTTTACGAATACGAAATTGGTATAATAGGGTAAACTGTACTATTGCTGCCACTGCAGTAGTTACTGGCACTTTTCATTTAAGCGGCAAATATTAATAATTACTGGTATAGAATTATTCGTTATTATTATTACAATAGTCGTTCATTATTTCTACGTCGTTTCGTATGTTTGTTCGAAATCGGAACTTTTAGTCCGTCTCCGTTATGTTCGAAAATATTTGAAAAATTGATTTTCTTCGCGTTCGAGCGACTGTGCGGCCTCCGTTTGAATCCGAGAGGAAGAAGGTGCGAGTTATGGGTCAGATCCAGCCGTGCGTGAGCGTGTAATTCAGACATTACGCCGGGCGAGAATCGTATACAGTGTACAATGGCTTCGGTTTCACGTTACGAGGTGAGAGAGGCACACGCGTATACGGCCGCGCGCGCGGAAAGATTGCCGTTTGCTCGCGATCTTTCGCAATCGCGACGGCAGAATCCGCTTCTGTTCGTTTATTACGTGTGCTTTCTGCGGGAGACCAACGTTTACAAGCACCCGAGGAAAGAATTCTCCACGAGTTCCCTTTAAACCTTCACGGTCCTAAACCGAGGACGACCCAACGCTGCATTCCATCCAGGATTATTTTTAGTTTTAGAACATGCACATTCATACACTTCGCGTTCAAGCGAACCGCGTATGAAGGCATGCCAAAAACTTCACCACAATGTCACGCACAGGTGCCGCGGAACACATGTTACTCAAATTTATTAGCTACATTAAAACCAATCTTATATTGTTTTCGTTTATTTTCAAGCAGAAATGGTAAGTTTTTACCTTCTCTAACAACGGTCATACTGTAGACGTATAACGCGACGAGTATACAGAGTATACATGCATTTTCTATGGCAGTAATGTTCAATCTTGTTAAACAATGTTTCTTGACATTCACTGTATATTTAATGCCATGTGAAGTAACTTTTAAACCATTTTCGTGATCGCGTTATACAGGAATTTACTGAATTTTAACACTTTAGACTCGGAGCTTCTTTAACTCGAAAATTAAACATTTCTTCCGATCTGGAATAATTCTATTCTATATTAATTTTTTTCTTATTATGAATGTAAAATTGATATAGTACCTCATGTATGTTTAGTCATTGATTAGATAGCGACATATAATAATGTAAACAATATTTTAAATGTAAAAAATGTTTTAATAATTTTAATAGGTGTAATAGGTTTAACTGAAACTAAATGGGTATACATATTTTCATACAAGTATTTCAACCATACTGAATAAATATTACTTATTTCATTCTCTGTTATAGGATTGTTATAGTTTTGTTATTTTACATGGAGATTTTGCATCTTGAAAGGATATGTGAAATTGATAAATTATAAATACACGGTGTCCCATTTCACTGGAGCAACCCTTATGTCTTAAAATAGGAACAATTTCAAATAGTGAAAATATATGGTTCAAAGAAACATTCATTTTTTTCGAAATTTCAAGGTAATTGCAGTTTTATAAAAATTTATACTGTATGCTTTCATTAGTGCATTGTAATAGCTAAGATTAAGGGGATCCAATGACGTATGATACTATAACTTTCTGCTGTCCGTCAGTATAGAAACTTTATAATAGTTGAGTAACGGATGCAAATAGTAAAACAGTAACTGCGACTGAAAGATCACAAAAAATTCTTTTATTATAATAAATGTTTAAAATAAGGTCCATTAACATCAACATTAATTCATGCTATAAAAAATAAGCTATATAACTTTATATATAGGTATACTAACGCTCTAGATAGAGTTGTTTTCTATAGAGTTTGTTGTGTTTATTGACGTATATTCGCATTTGCATAGCTTTGCATTTAGAATCATTTCTAATATTAACAATTTCTAGAATAGGTGGACTCAAAGTTTGTTAGAATTTTCATTTTGTTTTGTAAGGTCCCTAATTTACAAGGAACAATTCATATTCATTGAAATCATGGTAAAAAATTCATGAGATCGTAGCGTAATACATATGTATTTGTGTACATGTATGATGTATATGTATGATTGAAAGTTATTATATTTTTTTGTATAAGCTTGTAGAAATATAAGTTTTCATTTTGACAAAAATTGGAATGTATATCCAATTCCCATGATGAATAAACACTAGTATGCATAAGTAGATAATATATAATATATAATTTGACTAATATTGTGTAAACAAATTCTATCATCATTACTTCTTTCTTTAAATGAAATTGATATACTAATGTTTTTAAAGTCAATACAGAAGCGCTATCAATCGAAAGAAGTTTAAACAATTTAATATACTTCGTTGTTCTAAATTTGCTTCTGACAGTCTGTTATGTTTTCAGAGTTTGATGTAATCTGTTTATCTTACAAAATTACTAAGTTTCCCTTGTAAATAACTGTTGAAAATTTCAAGTGCCAAAGTGACTCATGTAAACATTGCAATGATTAAATCGCTCGTTCTTATTGCTCCATTGTTGGAAACAAGATTATTTTAAAACGTTACATTATCAGTCGAAATATCCCGGGTGGTCGGAACCTCATTTTTTACTGCTTGTGTAACAAACTCCTACAAAACAATGTCTGGGCCCTATTATTTTTAGAGGAGTTTCTATAGCACGTTTTGTGAATCATTGACAGTTAATCATAGATCTTTGTATTACACATCCAGCGTGAAACATCGATATAAATGTACATCCTTACGGCAGTAACAGAATAAAAAATTTATAAAAATATCGTGACACATATACACATTTTACATTTGATGTCTATCGTGACGTAAACGATAAATCTCAAGCGTCCGGTTGAGATAAACATTTCAAATGTAATCTTCTCAATTTTTAGGAAATATACTAATTGATTACTGATTGAATTGCACTTTATTAATCGTGAAAAAATAATTTATAATGATTACGTCATGTCAGCATTTGGATGAATTTATTAATGGTGATATTGAATTAATATGAAAAATTTTATTTTATTGAATTTATATAAAAAATTTAGTACCCTCAATAATAATACATTGTCTGTATAAATTCAATAATATAAAACATTTCATAGTAATAGTATGAACGTACCAACATTATAAAAAGTATAACAATTATTAAGGTCATCAAGACTTTCAAGAGTTTCAAGAATTTCAGATTTCTATTAAATATCGAATTGATTCGAAATTCCGCGGTTATTGATTTGTTCGGAAACTTGCAAAACAGAGTATTATATGCCCATCACTAGACTGCGAATCTTTATGCAAAATAAAGATTGTCTGTATCAATTACGAGAAATAGAAACTGAATTCAACGGTATTTCTTCCCGTAATGATTTTAATAGAGGAGAAATTATATATTGACAATTTCATTTTTTAAAAGTTTTCAACTATTTTTAGTTTCATACACTCAAGTTTGGTATAAATGCATAAAGATCCGCAGTCTACCCATCACGAATGGTGGCTGCACCCTTCGACAATATTTAGCAGGAGGTGCCACAGTGATCGATTCCTCGATTCTAGGTGAACAAAATAAAATTTTTGTGTTCTCTTGTAATAAAAACCGCTTTATTTTAAAACTACATGAACTAAAAAGAATTATATCATTTCATATTGCATCATAGGTTGCATTTTTATCATTTTTCTTGTACTCTTTCGCAAAAACTTAAAAGAAAAAATAGTTTTTGCTGAATCATTAACAGCTTCGATGTTAAAAAATTTTAGAAACAGCCCTATTATTGCATCAACTTTGGATTTAGTATCTTTAGAACTTGTTGAACACCAGGTTTCAAACATTAGTCTTCGTGGCATAACCCCATGATTAAAAAAAAAATGATATAAATGACTAACGGGCAAAAACGGGCGAGCGATATTTAGTATCATTACTTTGAAATAAGTATTCTTCAAAGCTATCAAAGAACGAAGTCCGGCCGAGTTCGGGAGACGCTGTTATCGAGGAATCGATCACTGTGATAGGCGTCGAGATTAGTCACGTTCCTCTGAAGGATCCGTGATTCCAGATCGATACCGCGATCGCGGTCTCCGTAGATCATCGAAAGATGGGTCACGAGACGTGAATCACCGTGGTCCGCCAAGGTAGCGCATAGCGACGTGTCTATTTCGAGGGCCAAGAAGATACTCGGCGAGAGGTGGCGGAAAGGGGTGCGTCGTCTATGATTCAACGTCCGCTTCAAGCCCGTTGCTGAAGAAGTCTGTGCGCGCGTATCTTCGCTCGCTTACCGTGTGTAGATTGGCGAGATTGGCGGCGAGGATACCCGCATGATACATGCACAGTATGCACGTATGTTCACTGTTCTCCGTCGAATGCTATTTTCGCGAAACCGCTACGGCCACGAGTAATCGGCCGAAGGACCCTGAATGTGGGTTACCGAGCCTCAGCGACCATCTCTTGTCTTCGGCATCGAGCGGAGGATGGAGATTAATCAACGCGACAGGTGAACGATGCCAGCGGAGTTTGATACTCGTTAACCGGGTGAACGCCAAGTTGTTGCCTCACGTGCTCGCGAAAACTTCTTTCGAACTTATTTTTCAATAATGAGTGCCGCTGTTCTTGAAATAGCCCCGACAAAAATCAGTTTATTTATACGGCCGGGAATAGTCAGATCGCGGGGTTTGTATTACATCATATTTTCTACTCTGAGTGGTTCAACTGGGACTCTTGTTAGCGATCATCTTGAAACTGATCTGTCATATCGAAGATTTGTTTTCAATGTAGTGGAATTCTGTATACCGTGATCAATGAATTGTTTACACTAAACACTGCACTGTATATTTGTATGCATATTTTGTAATATATATTATAATATAATTTAACAATTGTTGGGATGTAGCCAATCACTAAACATTTAAGTATTGTATCAATTTCATATCCATAAAATGAAAAAACTGTTCTACTCTGAGTGATTGAACTGGGACGATCATCTTCTTGAAACTGATCTGTCATCTCCAAGATTTACGCTTCTAGAAGGAGGTTCGAAAGGATTGTTTTTCAATAAAGTAGAATCCTGTATACCGCGATCAAAAAATTGTTTTAAACACTGCAGGGTATATTTGTGTGCATATTTTCACATATACAGGGTGAATCACGAATCGGGATCAACAGAGATTACTCTGTCATTAGCTGTCCGATCAAAAATGGTTTTATCAGGTATTGCATAGTTTCACGAGAGCTTTCACGTGATTATATCAAAATTTTCGTCAACTCCTTTTTAAAATGATTTTTCAAGGTTATCTTCAATTTTTTTCAAAAAAATTTGTAACTTTTTTAACATCTATTTGTTAAAGGATTTCAAGGTGAATTCGGAAACGCAACATGCAAACATTAATTTTCTAATTGTGTTGAAAAAAAATTTGCTGTAATCACGTGAAAGTTCTTTTGAAACCATGTATATGTGATAAAAACATTTTCGATCGGACTGCTAATGACAGAGTAATCTCTACTGATCACGACTCGCGATTCGCCCTTTAAAGTGTAATACATATATTTGACACTTGTTGGGATGTAGCCAATTACCAAACATTTCAGTATCGTATGAGGTATTCTATCAATTTCATATCCATAAAATTAAAAAAAATCATAAAATAAGTTTTGATAAATTAGTTGGAAGCACGCCTAACTCAATTTTTTAAGCAATATCTAAAAAAGGATGTTCTACACGTTTTTAAAATTCTTTATTATAAAAATTTATATTCTGCTTTAACTATTTTGTTACAATTGAATATTGGTACTATCTTGTAAATATACTGGTGCTATACATGTGCACCAGTCAAAAAAATATGTTTTACTGTTACGTTTTGTAGATAGTCTGATATATTTATAATATTTGTAATTCTTCGAAACAGTTTGAGGTAAGAGCCTTGGCAACAATCATGTGGTAACACTCATAGTTTATAAATAATTATAATTAATATAAATAATTTCAGAATACATTAGTTTTACAAGTTTTACATGTTATCCATGAAATTGTTAATTTAATTATAAAAGTAGTCTGCTGTACATGTACAATGTTTTTTTTTAATGAACGAACGACATTTTCAGTAGGAGTAGCTGCACTGTTTGACAAAGTTCAGATTCACACAATTGTTTAAGAAAACCAAGATTCTCCTGCTTAAAAAAATAATATCGAATAGCTAAAAGTTAGTTAAATGTTAAGGAACCACTACTGTTACGTATGTATGTGAGAAAAATGAAGGAATACACGAAGCTATTTGTTCACATGTTCAACAAACTTTAAACGTGAAGAAAAATAGGGAACTGACATTTGATGTGATCATTTTTAATAAGATTCACTGGTGTTTAACTCTAAAACAGTATCACGGAAAAATAGATAATAAATTTTCAATATATATCTAAAATTTATAAATTCTTGCAAGCATCCAATAAACATGGATTTTTATAGGTACATTTATAGCTCATAAACATTGAAAAATCGTTAAGATACAAAATCCAGTAGATTCTGATACAATTTCAGTTATATTTTACTCGCACGATCTTTTATTTATTTTTACTGTCGAAAATGAAAATTTACTGAACTTCGCTTGCTTGAAACATGTCTATAAAAATAAGAATTCGTATAAACGTTCACAGTGCACTGAACAAATATTTCTCTATGGAGAATGAGTAATTTCATTGTTTTGGCATACAGTGTAGGTGTTGGTGACCGAACAATCGTTTTGCAGACAGCTTGATAAAAGTTTGTTATCTAAGTTTCTGTAAATCTGGGCAAATATATGACAGAAAACGACTCACCGCTGTTGTCCCGTCGCTTCACCTTCGATGGAGTGCACGCGGAATATTCGCGATCGTAGCAAAAATCACCGGCATCGTGAAACAAACCGTTCGCGTCGAAATCGGAATACTCGAGCCGACGTGATATCGGATTTCGGCTTGTTATCTCGTCGCATTCTTCCGTCACAATTTGTCTCTCCAAATAGCTGCCACCTGCGTAACTAAAAGAAACAACAGCCCCGATCACTCACCGATGACTCTCATGCGACTCAATGCACGACTCAACTACATTGTTACAGATTTCATTAGTGGCGCACTCAGAGGAAGCCAGGGGACCAAGTTAGTATGTTGATTCTAAAAATCTGTTGAATTATGAATGAAATTGCTGTTGCTTTCGAACAATCTATTGAAAAATTCTCAACTGTTGAACTTATTCAGAAAATTGTCGGTAAGTAAAATGTTAATTTTGGAAACTTGATCCTAAATTCAGCTATCTCGTTATCGCCAACCTAATAAATAAATCCGCGATTCAGTATTCGTCGAGTCGTATGAAACGCTCGTTTTGAGCGGGTTAATTACCTGCGATCCGAGGACATGCTAATTTCCATACTCGAATCATACTGTTGCTGACGATTTATGGTAGTCAGGTGCTTGAAGTCGTTCTCCGGTGGTAGAAAGAGGTCCCTCAGTGCCACATATTTTGGGGGACTCTCGATCGTCCTTTCGCCAACATTTTGGTCGCGGTAGGTACCATAAAACGGCGACGGTACTCCTAAAATTAATATTAACTTGATGTGAGAATCTGCCAATATTCTAATCCAATTATCCAGAAATTTTTCAAATATTCATTGACTCACAAAACAACTAATTAGGACACAGACCTTTATCTATGTATCGAAAAATTTATAATAAAATGGAACTTGAACGAAACAGTTCTTTCATTTGTAATAATTAGACTGCGGATATTATGTATTTATAATAAAAATGAACAACTCAAATGCAAAAAAGTGAAGATATTCAAGGAATAGAAAAAACCTGTTGTATTTTTAATTCAGTAAGATTATTAAAAAAAGAAATAAATGTTTACACGTAGCTTTTGTACCTTGCAATTAATGCTGATTCATTATGTGAAATGAAAGCTATGAAATCAATCATTTCTAATGAAAACAACGTTGAATGTAAAGTTGTAATAATTTAAAAGAATATATTCTTAATGGAATATCAACTAATATATTACATTTTCATTAATATTAGTGTTCATCAGTTTATATTGAAGTATCGATTTTATGTTTAAAAACGTGTCCACTGCGGCATTCGAAATATGTTTCTTTCTTACCTTCTTATTTCATTTAACCCCTTGCCTTACAATATCGAGTCTGACACATGATCAAGATTCTGAATTGATTCTAATAAAAATGTATGTCAATATTTCTATAATCGGAAATGAACTTCTATTTTAGTTTTGTTAATAGAGCACATATAGGCATATGTATAATAGATATAAGAGTTTTCTCCTTTTTTAGGAAATTACGATCTACAAACAAGTTCTAATCACTGAAACCGTATAATAAATTATAGGGCAAGGGGTTAAGCTTCGCATGATATGAATATTTAAAAAACAAGAAGGAATGAACAAGAATCAATTTGTAAAAGAGATGGTGGAGTATTAGTCTTTGTCAAATTATAATTATTAAATAGCTTCAAAGCGAATGCAAGAACATTAAATATTTCGGCTGAATTTCACAGCATGGAAAAAATGCGCCGTTTCCGCAATTAGTTGGCGTCTTCAGATAGCAGAATCGTAAAAGAACCGTAATATTCAGCAGCATTAATATACTAAAATTAGTATTTTCATTCGTAAAATTCTATACCTAATGCGTTACACGAATCATGAAAGTGTAGTTTTATCCTCTTCTACAATTATAATATTTATTATATATAACTTTAATTTAAAATGGATCCACTCATCTCAAGTAGTCTATTAGACGAATACTGAGTATCTTGAGTTTTTTTCAAGCGTTAATTTCGTCTGTTTAATGCAAGAAGTAGCACAAAAAATAGGGTTGGATTATATCAGTGTATTGTTGTGCCATGACGACGAAAGTGTTAATTGTTCTCATTCAAAGTACCAAGGTTCGCTAAAAAAGAATGAATTGCAATTAAGCCTAACTTCATGGAAAAATCGAAATGATTTTTTAAGCTTCGTCTAGGGTCAACGACCTTCTAATAGGAAACGTGCCAAACGACTTTACCTTTGCGACAAATTACAAACAAAACAAGAAAGCGATCTAATAAAAAAGTGATAAAATGAGAAGTAGTTTCTCTAGTCCATGGCGAGTGCATTCGCGAGGTTCATTCAACCGACTTTTGTGTCAAAGACCATCTGATGCGCAAACGAAAGCAATGGCTGACATCTCCAGTTTAATCAACGGACATCGTCGTAAAATTTAGTCGATTCGCGACTATTTTCGGCGACTCTCGCATGCCAGACTTCCCGAAGATTCGCAATCGCTTCTTGTTACATACATGCGTCCTGGTGGATTCTGTGTAAAACCATTAAATCCCATACGTAACGGGAGCGGTCACGCAAGTATTGACTCAAACTGCGGAAGAAGAAGCAGAATAGGCTAACAAGCCTAATGCCCATGGTAAAATGAATTTAAGAGGCATAATCGTTTAAAAGTTTATGACAATGAAGTTTTCTTTTCACGAATTATCATTCCACATTTTAAATCATCTGATAAATACCAACTACAAACAATTTCACTAAATGAAAATTTAGCCTTACGATGATCCTGATTTTTATCACATTTACATAGCATCGTCGTTAGAAAAATCCTAAAAACCAGTTCTCCTTTTCACGTGTTACAATTCCATATTTCAAACCAGCTGATAAACAGCAACCATAAACAATTTCATTAGATGGAAATAAATTATTTAGCCTTATGATGATTCTGATGTTCACCAGATTTATATAGCAGCGTCATTAAAAAATTCCTAAAGTCCAGTTTTCTTATTCGCGTATTACTATTTCAAATTTCAAACCAGCTGATAAACAGCAACTAGAAATAAATTATTTAACTTTATGATGATTCTGATGCTTATCTGATTTACATAGCGTGGGTAAAAAAGACCCACATCAGCTCATGCAGTATAAAAAATCTTTTTTATTCATAAATCAGTAAATGAGTAAATTAAGATGGAATACACAAAGTCAAATTATTCCATAATACAAGAACGATATCTAGAAATGAATATTCAAGTGGGTACACCCTCGTCATGCAGCCTTGGAACAAATGAAACAAAAATTGCTTAATTTGTCATTCTTTTTTAATCTCTTGCATATCGCGTTTTTGTCACAAGTGAATCAAATCTAGTTGTAATATTAGAACAAAATCGTGGACTGCACAAGCAACGTAAGCAGTGCGAGGATTCAAGGGCGAAACTGGGATTCGATAATCCGAACGAGTATGACGCGTTTTTTTCTGAAAAAAAACTAAGAGCAAACGTAAAGAGATCTTTAACAATCGTGGCCGCTTGTTTTTCTCTCGTTTATTCTTGGATCGCCGACTCATATTTTCCATCGCATTCCGGGATTACCTTACCGTCTATTTTCATACCGCATCATCCGAGAGCCGTTCATCGAGCATGGGAACATTCGAGTATTTGATCCTTCCAAAAATATTAATCCCCGTTTACGAGTACTTTCATTGGACTCGCCGTGAACCGTTTAACGTGTCGTATGAAATTACATAGAAGCAAATTATTCGTATTAATAATGATCTAACGAATCGAAGCGTTCTTGCTCATAATCTCCTTTATAAAATTACGTAATTTTCATTTTGACATGCATTGAGCCACGAAAGTATTTGAACGCACTTTAAAACAGTATAAATATTTTATATATATATCATAGAAGGTCTTTTTGCAGTAACCTTGTAAATTGTAATTTTTGGAAAATCTTTTTTGCAGACCATTTAGTAAACCAATGCTTCAAATTGCTTACAAAGCATCATATCGTTTGGTATTAATATAAAAAAGTTATACTGTTTCAAAAGACATTTTCTTTTTCTCTTCTTATACAATTTTGAAATTGATCTACTGAACCAGTCAAAATGTCTGCACGCATTTCTTTAGAAAATTCGGACAACAATTTGTTAGAGATCGTTCTTCCATCGTTATGCAACTGATGCATTGAACAAAGCAATACAATTTTTAGACAATCAACTATATGAGTGGAACGAGTAGGTTAAATTTAAAACAGTTTGACGATGTCGATGTAACATTTTGAATATATGTTTTTGTAGTTTACTTTACTACTATAGATTGCAAATCGATGTATAAAAATTTTATTTTGCTGAAAGATCCGCAGTCTAGTCATTGGATACATAAAGAGACACAGCTTGTCGTTTATTTATCCGGCATTTGTCTAATTACTAAGCTTTTCTTTCTAGTTTCGAAGGATAAGAATTTATTGAGCGGAAATTAGAGATTTCAGTATTAGATATGAAGAATAATGTAAGTTGTATGAATGAGTTAGTCTTTAATTCTTATCAAGTTTAGAATTGTTTTATAGAAAACGTTAATAATTATGAATTACATTGGGATAAAATTATGATTTTCAATGTCAAATTTGTTGTTGTGTGTTAAGCTTGGCATCAATAATATTATTTTATTTTAGTTCAATACATATTATATTAGCAGAATTTATTTTGCAAGAACAAAGTTTTACATAGTTTTATTAACGAATAACAATATTTTATCATTTGAAACGATTTCATTACACACCCACAACTTTTAATACTGTAAATAGTTAACGACTTTATATAATTATATTATAGATAATTGGTTTTTAACGTCTCATACTCGATCAGATATAAGGGGTAAAATAACTGACTCATCGTTGCATCATTCGCAAATAGTACCGGTATTAAATTTCGCATCTCCAAATATACATATATAATGCGGATGATTAATTCTGAAGCTCAATTAACAGCCCCACGAGAGCTGCACACCGAGAGACGTAAATGTGTTAGTAACCTCGAATGTTGGTAGCGATGTTGTGCTCTACATATTTCTTTTTCCCTCCCGAAATAAGTGAGTGCCTGAAATACTTATGACTAATCACACAACAAGAGCAAGGCGGAACAATGCTTTCGATATATTATTGCAGCGTTGAACGTCTCGCGACGTTTATTCGCGACACTTTATCCCTCGTTTCATTCGAACTCGCGAAACATAAGAGACGAGTCTTCTGATAAATTTTGTATTTCGTTGTATCACGAAGTTAACGCTTAGAAATATTCACAGTGATTATTAGACTGCGGATCTATACGCAAAATAAAAGCTTTTCATGTCAATTGTAAGAACAGAAATTACAATAACTTCCCTATAAAATCGGGAAGTTAATAAAATTAAATTGTGTTTAACCTTTCAATAATTTTAATAAATCGAAAATACTTAAACTCTTCTAATACGTCCACAGTTTTGTATTTCACTTATTCATTTTTGTTATAACTGCATCAATTCCGCAGTCATTAGTTTCTCTTGTAATAATAGGGGAGGTTTTCCACGTATCGGGCATGTAACGTGTTTTTTAACGCTGGAATATCACACTTATTTTTTCAGACATGTACTTCACACGCGGTTCTCAGAAAACCAGAGTTCTTTTTTATAAAAAAGCAGAAAATGTGAGTATTTAATGGTTTTGGGACAATAACTAATCTGAATAGAATGCGTAGAAAAAAATTCAATCATGGTTTGTTATTTTACGAAGAGTTGTAGTCCATAAAAGTGAAAAATAACAAGCCACTCATGGGCATGTCACATTATAATTAATGACGTTCTGGGTTTCTGAGAGATTTTTTAAAATTTTCTTTTCATTAGATTACCTTCTTCAAACTTTGAATTACGATCTTGAAGAAATAAATAGTGGGACTTTTTCAGAAAGTTGGTCTTGTAGTTGAAAGTTGGGAATGTTGGTCTTTTTCAGAAAGTCTTAGATTTCTTATGAGTTCAGTAAAGTCTTGATCTAAGACAACGGAAGCCGTAGGATCTATGAAAAACACGGTTTTAACGAGCCACACTTTTCAGCTTAAATAAAATTTGATTCGTTTGTAATCAATACTCAAGCATTAAGATAAGTGTAGCCATTCAAAAAATATAAACTTTCTTTTCCCTCCTACAACAATTTTGGGGATAAAGACGTTTTAATCATTGTAACTGTATAGACAATGACAATTTAATTAAATTGTACACTTTCTGTTGTATTATGTTTTAAACAAATATTTGATATTGTCAGAGTTTTTATTGAATTATTATATAAACACATTTCTATATTTCATATTAAGTTACTCCTTCTTATTTATTTAATATATAATATGCTTTGATGGTACAATTGTTTACGAATTCCTTCAAATCAACAAATACACAAAAAGGTCAAATAAATGTCTATAATAACTTTTAACTCGAGGGTTTGTTGAAACTATGAGGCAATGAAGTTACTAGACGATAAAAATAGTAACATTTCTGGTAAAAATAACGATAAAACGTCTAGCAATCGACGTGAAAAATTTGGATTTTACATGAATATAGCAGTTTAGTAATAACTATAATAAATCCTGACTCTCAGTTTCTGTTTCTTGAAATAAAGCACTTTACTCGCTTTATTTATGATTGTTGGTTTGGTAATCAACGAATTAATAAGAATGAAATCTCTGTCTGAATAATCTAACACTAGAGAATTTTTAATATTTAATTAGATACTACTTTATCGAGATCTAACCCAGGTGTCTTTTATTCAGAATAGGACTATTGGATAGTCACAGGTACCTAAGCATTCTGGTAGCCTACAAAGACTGTCTAATCTAGATATCTACTAAGAAAAGAGAGAGATTCTTCTTGTCTTACATTGACCGGAAACTAACTGTTCTGGTTGTCTAACAATGACAAAGGGTGACTTAGTAAGTCTAACTAACCTAACCCTCTCTAGAAGATCTACAGTTGCGTTTTCAATGAAGGTGATAAATAGAATTCATCTTTATGAAAAATAAAAATATTTTGTATCCATTCTAAGAAGCAAAAGTTACTCAAGAATTTTTTTTATTCTTCAATAATTTTAGTAGTTGAAAAATATTACACTGATCGCCTTCACTTCTTCTAATTTGTCCATTGCTTTAAATTACATACATCTACTCATTTTCCTCATAAATACTCGAAATCTATGGTTTAATGATAAAAGACTCATAGCATTCAATTTCTTAATTAAAGCTGCCTATAAAAAATGAGTTTACTGAGGAAAGGTTCTTTATATTACCAAGTACGCAACGGACACTTTTGTTAGATGTGTTACCGCATTTTAGGCGGATTTTTAATTGTTAATAGCTAAATAACGAGGCCGAAATCGAAATTTTTTATTCTTCATTTTCGTCTTATATTATCGTCGAGAACCACCCCTTAAATTTTCTCCCACGTGTAATAGTAAGTAAATATTGTTTCTCTTGTACATTTTTTATTTTTGCACTTTGCATAAAGTGCATGGAGCGACATTTATTTCTATGATTTATCTCAACGCACTCCTTTCATTTTTAAACATGTTGTAATCACCTTCAAGTTTTGCATTCAGTTTTTAATTATGTTATATAACTCCATATATATAATTCACTATCAAAAAACAGAACATCTTTTACAGTTGAGACATCTGCTTGTACAGTTATTCATACTATTAATTGTTGCAAATCAGTTCACCAATGGTATATTGTCATATGTTAATAAGTTAGTATATTGTTTGGATACTACAAAAGAAATTCTACATAATTGATAGGACTCTCAATGAAATGGCCGCCAATATACTTAACTTGAATAGTTAATTTACTTTAAAAAATTTTAATACATCTAACTGATGAAGTTCATAAATTTACAATATGTTTTACACATAAACGTAATTTTTATACATCATCACAATATCAGTATGTTCTTGTATTATTTTCGACACGTAAAACTGATTAAGAGAATGAATACATTTGTGTTTAACTTCTTAAACAATTTTTATTTTACATTAATATCCGCAGTCTAACAACGACTGTTGTAAATGTTCAATATCCAGAATCTCTTTACAGTATCAGCTGGTAATCAACAAGTATCTCTTCGAAAAGAAAACAGAAAGCACTTCAAGGCAATTAATGAAACACCAAGTTAATCGTATCATCTAGTGTTAGACCTCAGTGTCGCCATATGAGGGGAGGGAAATCGAAACTTATTTTGTCAATTATAATTTGGAAAATGTTGAATTTGAATGTAGAAATCTATATTCATTTTTCCTCGTAGTTTACTTTATTTAAAAAAAGAACAATAAGAAACATAATAAGAATATATACGTAAAATAATAAGTATATAGTGTGTCCCAGGAACTCTGTCCCAGTTGAGGTGTTCTCTCACCGTAAAGCTACTACACACGCCATTATTCCCCACAATCTCATTGTTATTTCAAATAATACGCGAAAATGTTCCGTACAGAAGTTGTAAAGTTTAAGAAACTACATAATACGGTATCAATGGTATTCTTGCAAGTGGATGCGTACAGAAGATATAGAGGTCCCCTTTATTTTTTTCAGAACTGGCGAAAATAGTATTTTAAATAGTAAATAATAAATAATCCTATTTATTTTAAAATATGTGTACAATTTTGAAGTAGTAGTATTTTACTTGTAGAATATTGAAAATATTTGTACTCTTTGTTTTTATATTCAATTTTTATTTCAAATATTATTGCTGAAAATAATGGTTCGCAATCAATAGATTTATGATTAGAAATAGTTTCCTGATGATAAGATAAACTGTATGTTTATCAACAAACCTCAGTATGCACAAAAAATACAATATTCTATTTAGTGTATTAGATTATTAAAATAGAAATATTCTATTTTGTGGTTTCGATTGCTAAAATAGAAATATTTTTTTCCTTTCATTTTTTTATTTTCCTTAAGCAAAATAAAGTCTAAAATATTAAATAGCATTTGGCTTACTCTGGATGCTCTGTTTTTTTTTTTAATGGAATGTCCAATTTTTTATGCTTGATTTCGATCGATTGGCGTATTCCGAGTATAAAAGTTCTAAAGTGTGTATATATACATATATACACGGGTCACGCAACCGGGCTGCGGCGGAAGCGTGGAGGAATAGCATCGTGGAAGGGGAAGTGTAGAGTGGGGACACGAGTTTGGCGACTCTGGTTAGACTATCTACCATGCATATACCCTCTAAAACAGCAAACAACCTACCATTCTGCACCATAACCAGCGTTGCTTTTCTCCAGCAAGTGAAAATCGTACTATCAGCAGAGAACAATCAGCCAACAGAATGAAAAAGAGAGACTGGGGACGGGATCGAAGGGCTTAGAAAATAATTTGTCACACCATAGTACCCATGATTTTTTTGTATTGCAGAGGAAGCACACGTTTATTTACACAGTATATATCTCAATAATAATTCGTTACTTCGACGAATGACAATGCGGATAACAAAATCTCCGATGTTCGGTGTTCTTCCATCTCGATCTTTATAGCCGAAAAATTAAACCAATCAAACGTGCCGATATCAGAACAAGGATATCACTACTCTCGCGAACGAAACGCTCCTCTTGCAAACATTTTATTCGATTCTCGCTTATAAATAAATACTTCTCTTGCTCTCGCGCGAAGCCTGACGGAGTTTGACTAGCACTGCTTCGAACAGAATCACGGTAACGTCATTTTCCTGCCGACCATTTTACTCTCGTGAACGAAACGCGATTAATAAGTTTTGAGCTACGACAGCATCGCCGCCATGTTTAGTCTCGTTTACAGTCGTTCATGGTCGACATTTTGTTCGCGACGGATATCTCTCGATTGTTTACGAGGTTACCTGTATAAGATAGACAAATTATCGCGATTCTATGCTATGACGGGACGGGCGAAAAAAAAAGAAAGAAAACTCAAGGAGAACTCGAGGATATTTATGAATGCGTACACTGCGTGCTGAACAAGAGAGTAGAAAGTGGGATACCCGAGAAAAAAGGAGGCAGAGAGACGAAGGGAGGAAAGGCCGAAAAGAAAAGAATCAAGACCTAGGGAGCATAGAAAGAGATAGAGAGAAAAAAAACGACCTACTGAAAAGCGTTTCCAAATCGTTCCACGGCAACAACGACAGAAAAATGCATTCGAGGAAAGCTCACTACGGGCCGATCAGATTAAGTAAAACACGTTCCACCAGCAAGTTCCGTTGTTTGTTCATTCGGTTTCTTCGACTTCTCACTATTCGCGGTTACGAATGACTAGTTCTCCTCGCCCCTGTCGCAAAATCGTTTTCAAAATGCAGCGTGATTCTGAGCAGACAGATTCCGCTTAGGAAAAAAATCAATAGGCTGTTTCCCGTTAATCCCGAAACTGAACACCCGTTCGTCTATGATAGTCGAATCTAGACGCTTTCGTTGTCTCTTGGACTAGTTCGATATTCGTTGGTTCGACGATTTTGATTTGCGCCAAGATTTCGTAGATGGTATCGATTAGATGCTCGATGCGATCATTTTGCTTTTCATTGTAATGGACCAATGAAACCGGTGAGTATGTGAATCGTGATTACAGCCGATCGAAGTTAGAGGCCCAATGTTCCACCACCTTCGTATTAGATTGCGTTTTGGTTTGCTTTTATATTTAAATCCCTTCTCGACCATTATTAAAGAGGCGCGTATACTGATCGTCTGTTACCTGGCACCTGCAACGTCGCCGAAGTCACTGTTGAACCTAAGCTGTTCGTTGCGGTGCACGCGTAAATGCCAGCGTCCTCTGAAACAATCAATTAAGGGTTAGTCGTGATAATAACAACAGTTTTAATACACATATATAGTAAACTCGCGATATTTTGCAAACGGCTGTGTTCTGCACGGAGAAATAACGCGTAGGAACGCTATTTTTTATGACTGCGTGGAAAATCCGAACGTAGAAAAGGACAGCATGTAATTACGGATACAAAACTTCTTTATTTTTTTATTTCTGATTAAAATGACACTAAACACGATATAATTTGAGCTGTATTTAGTGGTTTATTCGACGCTGAAAGTTTCGTGCGCAAGAAGTCATAGCGAACACGCGGGCCTTTGAACTGTACCGGCGAGAGCGTCTCGTTCTTTCCCACATGCTGTCCTTCCTTGCGCCCGAAACTTTCAGCGTCGATTAAACCACTAATTACAGCTGAAATTATATCGTGTTTAGTGTCATTTTAATCAGAAAAATGCCATAAACAAGTTGGTGAAAGTCCCATAAAAAATAATGAAATATAAAGGAATTTTGGAATTGGATTAGTAGTGGTTCACATCAATTGGTTGGCAGTGGAGTGGGTGGGCACCGGATAACTTCTAGGTGGAATGTCGATGACAAATATTACGACTTTACTTTATTACGTAATGAAATTTTCCTTTCTATCGATCGTATATTTGTTTATAAAAGATGTATTAATGCTCTCGGCGGTCTGGTTCGTTCAATTTTTACTTAGAAGCAATTCTGCAATTTATCAACTTCAAATTTCAATGTTTCGATCTATGTCAAGGAAATTAACAATTGCTTTTGTAAATTATTAAACAAAATTATATTATATCGACTATTGGTATCAGTTGATTGACCATTGAATATCTAATTATAAAATACTAACTTGCTTTATGAAAATAATTTTAATTGCTTAGAACAGACAAAACACAAACTTTGAAGTTGATGAATAGCAGAATTGCTTCTAAGTAAAAACTGATCGAACCAGCGCGCCGAGAGCACCAATACATCTTTCATACACAATGAAACTTATACAATTTAATAGACTTTTGTATCATCTTTGTTCGTCTATTTATCAATCAATTTATTTTTAATCGATTATCTACATACCTGGATAGGCTCGCACGATAGTCAGACGACAAACGCCGTTTCTATAGTGGATTTCATAACTCGAAGAATTCTCGACGATTCTACCGTCCTTGGACCAAAGGATGTTAGGCTGTGGTTCAGCTTGAACGATGCACTCAAATCTTGCTGTCTGTCCGCTCACAACGGCGATGTCTCTTAGTGGCTGTAGTTGAAATTTACAAACTTAGAAATTAGAACAATAATTGACTATTATATAGAATGCAGGAGTAAACTAAAAATTGATTTTATCCCCTAATGACTTTATTGCGTTAAGGACAATATTACAATAATCAACCAGCCAATTGTTTCAAAAATCGATAAAAATCCCCAATTTAGTAATAAAAATGTTTTATATTAAGTAGATCATTGTATGTTTCTAGCATGAATTTTCACATGGTTTCTTTATTATTTTGGCTGATTTTTTATGTCCGGAATCTTTTACACCTGACTAAAAGTTTTCAACCCCATTTAAATATCAAATACTTCTCTTAAAATTGAAACAAACGAGTTGAACTTTCTTGAAATGTTAGAAGACCTGGTTCAATACGTACTGGAAAACGAAATTTTTAAGAAATGCTATTGGTCAGAATTGCGACGAAAAAAAGAAGAAAAGAAAAATAGAAAATTTTTCTATGTGTTTATAATGAAAATTTCGAACATGCATTTAGTTGATCGACGTCAATCATACATGTACCGGGTGATTCACGAGAAACAGAACATCTCAATAGCTCCATGATTGCCTTCTTTAACTTTTTTCTTTAATATTTTCTTTCATCTTTAAGTTTAACGGAGCTACATATTTAGGTGTTCTGTTTCTCGTAAATTGTTCGGCATACAGTGAAAATTTTTATCAAAATCGACTAAAGCTGCAATGGGCATTAAAAATTTTGAGAGGTAAAGATAGTATTCTTCCGAAGATATTTTTCTAGACGAATTTCTTTTTTATGTTTCACACGCACTCTTCGGAAACATATCTATTGTGTAGGAACAGAACTTGATACAATTGAAATTACAACGGGAAGATACGTTACCGTGATGAAAAGGGGAGCCTTCTTCGGTAGTATTTCGAGATAAGGCTGAATCACTTCTTTGCTCGAGGTCACTCCATTAGTCGTCGGCCACGGTGATCCTAGAATAATCATCTCGATTTAACTCGAGCCTCTTTCAACATTTGTGTACGTTTGTATTACACTTGGCAGAATAGAAATGTTTGTATCTCATGATAAGAAAGTGCAAATTTTTAACGTATTAATCAGAACAGAAGTCAGTAACCGTGGCGCAAACAGTGGTAGTGACAAATTCAGGAGAGAAAGATGTGTAATATCCCTGTGGAATCAAAATGGAAGGACAGAAAATCGAAATTCGAGAGAACAAGGTTGCTGGAGATAGAACTCGATGAAAAGCATTATTCATCTAATTACAGCAAAACAAAATAGAGGGTGCAAATGCGTCATAAAATTCAAAGGCGTAAGAAGCAGAGGATTAACACTCTTCTTTAGGCTAATTACTAGACTGGGGATCTTTATGCAATATTCAATTTTTCTAGAGGATTTTTAAGAAAGCGGAATGAAATAGAATCTTATTTTCCGCAGTAGTAGCCTTTTTAGATTTGAAATAAATTAAAATCGTACTAAATTCTGACGTGTTTTATATCCTAGCAGTTTTTGAAAATTTTCGAAAGCCATAACTGCATAAAGTTTCGCAGTCTAGTGATTACAATAAAGCAAGCCGAGTTCAAAATATTTCAAATGCAAGTGTAAGTCCTTTGAGCAATAAACTTAACGAGTTATCAAAATAGAACAGATGTATTGCGCCTCATTTGAAAATATTAAAGGCCTTTTTCCTGTCTCAATAAAAAATTGTGAAGTGCTACCGAATAATTACTTTGTAAATATGTTCAGTTACATACCGTGTGAACATTTATTCGTACGGTAAGTAACTGGCTAGATCAATGACTGTTGTCACATATACAGTGAACCACGAAAGTAGTATAACTTTCTTGTAATTGTACCAAACGACCTGATATATTTTGTAAGCAATTAGAAGCATTGGTTTACTGAATGATGTGCAAAAAATATTTCCTAAAAATTACAATTTACAAGGTTGCATGCAAAAATAAAATAGGCGGGTAACCGTTACCTTACCGGACTCGCAATTTTTTGCCTTTTTCCTAGAAATTATTATGTATTTGGTATGTAATCCAGTAGATTTGTACCCGGGACGGCTGCAGATTCAAGTGTCAATCATGTAGGATGAATGGTTTAGTAGTTATGTTTGATTAAAGTTCAGCATTTTTCAGTGTAAGGGCGATGCCATATTGGTTTGTAGTGACGATCGCGAGCTGCTAGATGGCAGCACGGGCACACAGTAATATTGCGAATGTAGAGAAAATATCTCAGACAATGTTTCACGAGAAATATCGTGGAAAATATTTACAAAAATTTAACCCACGTTAGTTAAAACGCAACATCGTGGCCATGTCTTCAACAATTCAAACAACAATCGCAATACCCGCTCTATACAGTAATGTCGAAATAAACGGAACAGCCTCGGGGGGATTCGGTAGCATTTATCTCAGACGGGTAGCTATTTTGTAGACCTAAAGACCGAGCCGAACGTAGAGAAAGACAGCGCGTGGCTTTCTTTCCCAAACTTCCTTGCGCCCGAAACGATCATCGTCAATTAAACCACTAAATACAGTTGAAATTATATCGTGTTTGGTCTTAGTTTAATCAGAAAAATGCCACAAATATATTCGTGAAAGTTTTTAAAAAAAGTGATAATAAAAGAGATTTTATTTTGCTTATGTTGCGTTTATGTGGACATTACTGTATATCAGAATTAACGCGTATCCGTGCTGCCATCTAGCAGTTCTACTCGGTAAGTGGCGCGCGGTCAGTACAAACCAATATGGCGGCGCCCTTCCTGTCAAAGACATTGAAAAATACTCAACTTTAATCAAACATAACTCCTGAACCATTGATCTCACAGGACCGAAACTTTGACTATAGCCACCCCGGGTACAAATCTACTGGATTACATACCAAATACATCATAATTTATAGGAGAAAGGCAGAAATTTTGAGTCCGGTAAAGTAAAGAGCATTTTTTAACACTTTTTGTCGAGTTTCTTGCCGACCTCTGACGTAAGCCGAAGAAAACAGAAGAAGTAACGGTTAAATCGATGCGAACGGTCGCAGAAGCAGGTGAATACCTGCGGAGTCGACGTTGCTGGGTGGTCCAGTGGCACTACTGTATCGGGGGGAAAGACTCGGTAAGCTTGGACTCAGGGAAAGCGGACTAGGCGTCGTGTGATCCCATCTGGACGGCGATGGTGAGCAGGGTATAACGAGGCTAGGTGCTGTCATCGTGGTCCCTCCATCGGTCGTGTGCCTTTTTCTCGCATTTCTGATGTCCTCCGCTTCCGAGAACTCGCTCTCCGACGTCGGCTCCCATTTCACGGTCTTCGAGGTGCCGAACTTGCTCGTCGGTTTCCCGGATCGGTTCGAAGAGGTTGTTGTACCGGTTCTCTTCGCGAAGCCGTTCTCCTTTCTCGTGGTGAACTCGTGGACGATCGGCACCTCGATGTCGCTGCCGCGTCTCTGGCCTTGTATCGTTCTGTTCGTGCTGGTCACCGTTTTCTTGCCCTCACCAGGCAACACGATGCCGAACTCGTACCCGAAGTCGTACTTGAAGTATATCAGCCCGGTGTCCGGGTCGATTTGCTTCGTCCCTGCGGTTGTCATTGCGCGCAGATGTTTATTACGTCCGATATCGCCTAGCATTCGTTGACTTTAAATTCCATTTTACAAGTTTTTTTTCCGTTGAATTTACTATTCTCTTCATCTCATTGCTTTATTATTCTCGTTGCTGTGAAACCCGAACTTCGACCGACTCAATCAACATATTTTCAGTAATATATTTAGCTTCGACGCTTCATGAATCGTGTTATAGTCAATTGTGTACGTGTTTCGAGATTGATATTCTTGGATAAAGGGACATGAAGCTTGCATATAGAGTCTGCGACCTCTTAATGAATTATTTGTTAGATTGTTTTTGTTCTAGCAGAATCTTTAAATATGATCAGCACGAGGAAAGTAGATTTGAAGTATATCGCAATTCTCAGAAGAGTATGCTGTTCGATAATTAAGTTTTTTAACAAAATAATACAAATAGTAAGAAATTGAAGCTTTCAGTCACGATTGACATTTCTCACTGCGATACAGAAGAAATAGACCATAGCGATATAAATATTAAAGAAAATTTAGTCATGGACCAGTATGTTAAATTACTTTTGAATTTTTTTGAATCTGTTCGTAAGAATAAATAATATGCACACAGTATAAAAAATAAAATAATAAATGAATATATTAGTAATAGTATCTCTAACTTTTTTCACAATTACGAAAATATAATTTAACATTCTGCTACAATATTTTTCCAAATTGATATTCATATTGTAGTACTGTTATTCATAAAAATCCACGTAAGCATGCTAAATTTTGAATATTCGGAAGAACAAAGCAAAGATCAGACATTAACGAATTTGTTATATATTTATATAACAAATAGAATTTGTTTTTACAATAGTGCTTATCTCGGTTGTGTAATAAATTCCATCTCTTAGAAATTACTTCCTGTACAGTTTGACTAATACACGAATTAATGTCTGTAGAATGTGAAAATCTTTGCTTTTTTTAAATATTTAAAATTTATCAAGCGTACGTATACTCTTGTGACTAATGACGTGTTCAAAATTACAGATTTGGCTTCGCGTTAGTTCCTTTAAAAAATAATCTCAATATAGAAATATAAGGGGGCATTCTTCTGTGAATGTTGCAGAAAACAGTTTTCACGAATCTACTTCAATTCATGGTAAATCCAATTTTATAATTTTGTTATATAGTTACTTTTTCGTCATACATATAGCGATTTCAAACCAGTGGATTCCCAAGATTAAAACTTATATTTTCGGTATTTCCTTGTTAAAATCTGCTTGATTATATTAAAAAGTTAAAAAATCTCTGGTTTTCTTAGATGAAGTTTAGCCTAATATGTGCTTAAATAAAGAAATTTATTCCAAAAATTTCTTATGGAAACGTTTTTATAATCTCTGTCTCTATAATTGTATCTATAATCTATAATTTCTATAATCAAAGAAAAGTCAAATACAAGTGATTAATTAAATTTATTCAAGCTTTGTGTTGTTTTATTGTCATATGTGTTTGAATAAAGTCCTATAGTCTTGTTCGGTAGTTCTATGTAGTGATTGACGACGTTAGGCGTACCATACCTATGGAAAGAATTCCTGAGAATTGTAAAATTTAGCAAGATTCGCAGAATAATGGCCCCTTAGGTTCCTTATGCAAGCTTCGATATGTACTGTTGTTAAATCGATTACCGTGTTCCGAGACTCGTTTTTCCTCTCTGTACGTTCTTGGCTCGTCGGCATCGGCGGATCGGCTGTCGGCCGGATGTTTCAGGATCGGTTTGCCCTGCTTCAGATCCGACTGGATGTCGCTGACGAATTTCTCGGTTTTCGACTTGAAGCTGCTGGTCATGTCGGTCATGTGACGCGACGCGACGTCTGCGGATGTTTCAGATTTTTCGTGTTACGGGAGAAGAGAGCGATCTTGCCAGCGTATTCGAGCAAGCGAAGGAAAAGAATGAGACAGAGAGAAAGAGACACAAAGAATGTTAATCGTGAAAAGACGATGCAAATGTGGCGACCATTAAAGTGAAAATGCGTCGAAGAATGAAACAGAAACCGACGAGACAGCTCGAAAGAACGATATATCTACATCTTGAAAATAGAATCGATAACAGATATTTCCCGATCGAAATGTTCCCGAAACGTACCTCGAGAACGCAATTATAATAATCCAAAAATGGGCACTGGCTCTGACTGCGATGAATTCAATGAAATTCATAGGTTGCTTGGGAAAATTAACGCAGAGAAATAATTTCTTTTGCCACGTCAATTGCCCCGTTTACTACAATATATTGCCCCCTGGGGCAATCCAGAGCGCTCCAACAGTAGAGAGCTCGTTGCTCGTGTCTGTTGAGCTTATCGAACAATGTACACTAGTGGCTAAAATTATACGACACCCCGAAAATAATTGGACGAAAGTTTTCTATTGTATTTTTATTAAATAACATTGTACGTGAAACAGAGCCATTTGTAACTAAAAATAAGCTTGGAGACGGTATAGACAACTCTTTTCGGGTAAGGACTCTTTACTTAACAACTATATTATGATTTGTTTCTAAAAATGACGAAACTATCCGGGACTTGTCTCTAACAAATAGAATGATATCATTTTTGTCTCTTCGGTTTTATAACGAAAGCAAAACGTTATTCCACAAGAAATACCAGGTGTGTGGCTTACACCACTATGATTCTATGCGCCGCGAATAAAAATTTGTAATATCCTGAAGATAAATTACGATCGATAACTAATTAATTAATTATCTATTTGAAATGTTCATCGTGAGTCTAACTATTGCATAATAAGGGGTTAAGCTGTTATCCCTGTAATTATCAGGACGTCTCACAATTTCTTCCACCAGTGTACAAACTCTAAAAACCTCATGGAACAAAATTCAATAAACAACAGATCCCCTACATCCCTCCACGTCGTCAAATGGTCCCGAATCCTCCTCAAATCCCTCCGACAAGTAGCAAAAGCTGTCGCCGACAACTACGCATGCGCAACAGAGACATTGACGAGATTCTTACGATTGGCAGCCTTCTTCACGTCGGTCCTCGAAATGAATCCGAACTCTGGCGGCGATCCAGGCTTCAATTCCTCCTGCTTGGTGTCGAAGTCCCTCTTGATTCTCATCTCGGACTCGGTCTTTCTGCGACTTTCGTCTCTGAGCTGGGTCATCGAGGTCTGTTTCTTGAGGACAGGCGGTCCCCTGTCGAACTCCATCGGCGACACCACGTGTTCCTGTCGAACAGGTGCGCTAGAAGACCTGGGCGACTTGATGGCAGGTGGCTGGACCTTCCTGTATCTTGGTTCCTCGGTGTCGCTGTCCGGCGGGGCCCATTTCGGCTTGATCCTGGTGTCAATGTCGCTCTCGTAGTCGGATTCCCTTAACTGACCCTGCACGAACTTCTTTGGGACCGGCACCTTGTACTGAGGCCTGTGCTTTTGAGCCTCGAAGCTGCTAAAATCTGGAGCGGTTTTCTGACCGTCGCCGAACTTGATCACCCTGCTGGTCTGTTCCATGGTGACGATCCTCCTGCTGTTCTCCGTGGACTCGTCCATCCTCACCGTCTTCTTCGTCTCCGTGCCGATAGCGTTGTGGAACGGCACCCCAGATCTGGCTTCGTAGTACTGAGGTTGTGGTTGAGGCGGAGGTGGAGGTTGCGGTTGCGGTGGAGCGTATGCTAGTTCCGGAGGAGAACCAGGCAAGAGGACCGTCTTCGGGGTGGTCGCGCGTTTTTCCTCCTTTCTCGATAGCTCCTTCGATCTCTGTTCGCGCGTCGAGATCTCTTCGATCAGCAACGACTCCTTCGGCTTTCCTATCGGGAGAAAAGAGTCCCCGGTTGACCTCGGACGAGAGAAGACGAAGAAAGCGGACAGAGGTTGCACCTGGTGCTCGACCGGTTTCACACGACGTTGCCGTGATCTCGAATCTCAATGGCCGACGTGATCTCTTTGATTTCGACGAGCTCGGACATTGCTATCGGTGGATGATCGCGGGATTCGCGATTTTTGGAAGGGGTTTTCGATCTTTGTGTTTTTATTTTTCGTTTTGTGTACTGTTTTTTTTTTAGAACGAAGGTGAAACCAGCGTGATATAGTGACCAAGAAGAGAGTAGGCGATACATGTAGAAGAAGAAGGCGGGTTAGCCACGAGCTGGTGAAGGGTGAAGATATCAAGCGGGGAGATTGTAGTACGTACTTCGAGTGGCCGAGAAGAATAGAGAGAAGCAAGCGAAGCAGGAAGAGAGGAGAACTTGTCTTGCGAGGTAAACAACGAGAAGGGAAGAAAGCTTGCCAGGAGGACTACTTGTTGTAAGCTGGAAAAAAGTCGAAAAAGAATGAGACCCATTGACACAGCCTGTACCATTGTGTTCTACAGACAATCTTGGAAAGCTTTTCACTTCGCGTAAACGCGAATTTAGACTTTTCGTTTTGGATGTACCACACGCTCCCAATGATTTGTCTACAATGGAGGTGTAAAGATTGTTTTCATCGAAAGTGGTTAACGAAAAAAGATCGTGATGAAGAAACGACAATGATGAACCTGTCCAAACGTTTTAATAAACTGTGGAGCCTCTATTATCCGAACCGATGATGAACTCTCGAATAGCTGCTCTCTTAAACAGTTCAACCTGAATCAGTCCACATACAACACGTTGTACTGTACAAATTAGTCGACATTTTTTATTTGATGTAACTAGGTAATTGCTGTTTAGTTCGGATAATCGAGGTTCTACTGTACATACACACATGCAAGATTTTATCCATCATCGACGAGTCTGACGTTTTCTCTTTTTTTTCTAATATTCGACGACACTCTTTTAGTAGTGAACGAGTTTTGATTTGAATTCAATCATCGAAGAAGTATAAATATCATCCGCGATGTACATCCAAGTGAAGAAGTGTAAGTTCGCTTTAACTTTATTTATGACAGATTGTTTACGAGACCCGTCGACCGTTAAGTTTGTGCAGTAGAACTTCATTTATGAGTACTAACGTCATTTTAAAATTTCAGTGCACATCATTCCGTTTGTTATATGTGGAATTAGAGTAGTACATATTCGAATGTGATTGCAAACGTGACTTTTCCTGTATTTTTTTATAATACACATCATGCCTCGCTGTTTCAGAAAACATGTTTTCCGCGTACTTGGTCAAACTCGTTAATACAAATTGTTTTTCAATCTGTGGAATTATCTCTGTCAATATTTTGGAATATTTGGAATATAATTGAACATGAATTCCAATAATTATGAAAAATCAGAAGTAACGAAGAATTTTGTAAACTGATTGTCTTTTATGATAAAGTAATATAAACAAAGTTCTACTGTAATTATATTGCTAACAGTTTTTGCTGTTACCGTTGCATTTGCATTCTATTCAAGCGACCGTAGCATTGTTGTGTTCATTAAGTTCAATTGTTTATTGTAGTCGTGATTGTTCATGTTTTCAATTGGCACCATATTGATAACTTCCTACAAAAATGACGGAGATATGTTTCTTAAGATTTCGCGCAACTTTTTATTTAATAAATTACATTGAAAAGTGGTGGTCCGAACAATTGTTAATTAATATTGTGAAAAATAGAAAAGTGTACTTCGCTTGGAGAAAGAAAGCAAAGTTTCGGTAGCAGAGAAACTGTTTTTCAAGGATTATTTAATATCCATAAATGAAAGATTCCAAAGAACGACGAAAAAATGCACGGGAAGAAATTATTTCTTAATTGTTTAATACAATCACTATGTTATTGTGCTAGATAGTTCAGTAGAAATAGTACTTGGTTAAACTTCACCTTTGGCACCCAGATATTTTAGACTTTTTTAAAATATAATCATGTAGAGTTTGGCGAGATAATGTCGAAAATCCAAGTTTTAATATAAGGAATTCACTGCTTCAAAAATTATGCGTGTTTATATTTTAACAATGTTGGTGTTTTGACATTTTCTCACCCAACTGTATAATATAGGAAAAAGATAAAAATTTCTGGGGACGCAAGGAAAAATTGAACTCTGTATAGTGTATATTATAAATACGTTCATACTGTATAAAACATTTTTCATAAATTGTTTTGGTTTATCTTATTGAGTTCGTTGAAAAAAACATCACATAAGTTGAATTTCTAAACTTTTGTCCATAAGATCTTGTATTTGAATTTCTTTAATGTAGTTATCAATAGACTACGGATCTTTATGAAAAATAAAAATTGTCTGCATCGATTGCAAGGAATGGAAACTAAATCGAAAATTGTTTCTTTCCTGAATAATTTTAATAGAGGAAAAATCACATATTGATATCTTCAATTTAAAAAAATTTTCAACAATTTTAAAATTTCATCTTTTCCATTTTATTGTAAATGCATAAAGATCCACAGTCTAATTATCAAATTAATAACGTCTATTTTGAATTGTCCAGATTCCACGCCATACTGTCTATTTTCTGCTCTATTGTTTTGATGTGTTTGAAGTCCGAAATTAAGGTCTAATTTAATGAGATTCGTAAATACCTGGACCAGCGAGATTAGGTTTCACGGGTCTGAAAGTCTGATCATCGCTTTCGTAGCCTCGGGGCTTCCAAAGGGGTGGTATTCTGCCATCATAATCGCTCTCATAGTCGCTTTCACGAAATTCATTCTTCACGAATTTCGAAGGACTCGGAGAGGGCGGGAATATCTTTTTCGATGTCTCCAATTTTTTCTGCGACTGGTCCGTGGAATAAACAGTTTCCTACAAAAAGATAATACATTTTGTTTAAATAATTTCACGATTTACTGCATCGCTTCGGTGACACAGAATTTTTAATTCGTAGGCCAACAATAATATCACAAATGACTGTCACTAAAAATATCTTCCCAAACTATTCAGTTGTTACAACAGGACTATAATAAATATTCATAGGGTTGAGACTAATGTAGCGAACTCGATCTAATTTAGCGAAGTATGTTATAAAAATATTCATCAGCGTTCCTTACTAAGTTTCTATTTTTAATCAGACCTAGGCATTGTAATAATTAAATGGTTACCAACCGATGACTAGATTATAATAATAGTAAATTAAAAATTAAATGAAAGAGTATCGCATTCAATAAAATTGTTCATTGCAAAATTTCTTAAAAATGTATGTAATACAACAGACGTGATATTCAATGATGAAGAGAATTAAAGTGCAGAATTTACAAGAACAATATTCATGTATCATTAACACAATCCAAACTTGAATTTATTTTCCCATATTATTTCCAAAATAAAAATAATAAGATACATGAACTAGTAATTTCACCTAACATATCAACTATCTTGAACTCAGGTTTGTATTCTACAGATTCCTTAGTAAACTAAACAAACTATTCACACCACAAACAGGACATGAATTAATTCTATTTATCATATATTAATCTAAATGATCAACTGTCATCCATCTCTCCGCATCCTGCTAAAAAACCAGACACAATTCACAGGAACCATGCGTGAAAACGTACATTAGAAATCAACCTAGAAGTCAGCAACGTACAATTATCGCTCATAAGTCACTCTGAGGGTTAGTTATAGCAGCACACAACGAAAGCGAAGTCACACAGGCTGCCGAACCTTCGTGGACATGAATCTCGATGGAGAACTGCCGGAGGAGCTGTAGCTCTTCTCTAAGAAGCAGCTGTGTTGCTGATATGCACCGGGTTGCTGTGCAGGTTTAGCAACCGGTGCAACTGGCGCAGGAGCTAAGGACTGCATCTTCTGCTGTTGCTGACGGCTGTCGTAGCTTTTGCTTTCGAAGAACTCCGATCGGCTTTCCGAGTAAGAGGATCTTGTCTCCATGTGGGAGCTAGTAGAAGAGGACTCGTGTTTGCCAAAAGTCTTCTGCATCGACGCGACAGAACTCTTCTGTTGGAAAGGTTCATCAGTGTCAGCCATGTACCCGCTTTCTTGCTGGAACGTCTTCACTTTGAACTTCGGTGACTCTGGTTTCTTGACTGTGGGACTTTTAGGCGTTGGACTTTTCATGGCCGGTTGAACGTAGATTGGAGGAGAACCAGGCTTCAGTTCTATCGGAGCTGGCTGGACCACTTGGAACTTTTGCTGTTGTTGTTGTTGCTGCTGTTTGAACTCTTGCTTCTTCACGGTGGTCTGTCTCTTGCACGTTTCCTGCTCCTTACTGATCATCGACGATGACAGAGTTGGTGCCGGTGGTACCTCGAATTTAGACGGGGGCAGAGGTTCAGGCTCGGTGGACCGTGGCCTGGTCGGTTGTTTAAGCACTGGGGGCTGAACTCTTCTGTAGCGTGGCTCCTCGGTGTCGCTCTCGTAGGGCCTCCACTTCGCCTTCAGATGACCGTCTATATCTGATTCGTAGTCGCTTTCCTGAGTGAAGGCACCTTTGATAAACTTGGTAGGAGCTGGAGGAGGAGCTACCTTCGGCGCCTTCGTCGCCTGCGGCGCAAGGACAGGTTTGAATGGGAAAGGCTCTAAAGGTTCTGCAGGAACTGGTTGCTTGGCTGGTATAGGTGGAGGAGTCATGCGAACGTCCTTCGGTGGTAGTGCAGGAGGTTCTTCTCGTTTAGGTGCTGGGGAGACGGTCCTAACAGCTGCTGGAGCGACCCTCGGCGGCTGATACTCTCGAGACGCTTCGAAACTCTTCTCTATCTTCTCAAACTTCTTCTCCATTCCTATTGGCGCTGGCATGTACCCTATCTCCGGTGGTGGACCAGGCTCCAGGATGGTCTGACCGGTTGTCGGAATCGGCTCCGGTGGATGGTACACTGGAGGCATTGGTTTCTTTGGTGGTTCAACGCTTCTTACCAAGCCAGGAGCCTTGAGGTCATCCGCGGCTGACCACTTCTTCGAGCTAAACTGCTCGATCTTCTCGGACACCTCCGACTTCTTCACATCGCTCTCGCTGGAGTACTTCTCGTAGAGGGACTTCTCCTCGATCTTGTTCACCATGTGGTCTACTTTGATCGTCTCGGCGTTATAAATGATCGGTTGGATCTTCGGTGGCGACGGAGCTCTCTTCACGAGTTTCTCTGTCGTCTCCTGTTTCGAGCTCCAAGAGCGTCTCTCCAGACTGCTCGAGGATTCCGTGCTGATCTTCTTGATCCCGCCTTCGGGCGTCTCCTCCACTTCCCGTTTGAATTCCTTCGTCGAGGTCTTGTAGTCTTCCGCGGGCACCTGCCACTCGTGTTTGAACTTGGGTGCCGTGTCCTCCTGCGGCGGCCAAGACTTTCTAGAAGAGTCTGCACACTTTTTTGCCCAGGACTTCTCCATCGCCAGTGCGTCCGCCGATGGTCTAGGCGAGGAGGACCTGAGGATCTCCTGATGACTGGAGGCAGCCGAGTGACACCTGTACTCTGAAAGGTCGGTGGATACGTGCGATCTTGTTTCCACGTCCGACGAAGAGGACCATGGTCTGCTCGGAGATGTTGGCCTCAGACTCGGTACGAAGTCCTTCTTCTCGTGCACGTCTTTTTTCACGCATAGGTCTTCGACTATCTCCTTCTTATCGAGTTCGAACGGTGGTGGTGGCATCGAAAACGTTGGCGCGGGTTTAGGGGGTTCGCTGATCTTCGGAGAGGCTGTCGGGAAGATTTTCACACCGCCGATGGGGGCGTCGATGGGGGACAGGGTCTTCTCGAAGGACTCCTGTAGCTGTTTAGCTTTCACCGACACGTCAGGACGTTTTTTTTTCATCTCCTCCGGCTTCGGCATGTACCCGATCTCTGGCGGTGGTTCTGGTTGCAGGTTGAAGCCGCCCATCAACACCTCGGAGCTCTCTGTCTTGCTCTCCGTCTTAGACATCATCATAGAGCTTTGAAAGGACGAGGATCCGGAACTGAATGTCTCTTGCGTGACTGTTTTCTTTGTCTCCACCGGTGTTGGCTTGTAGCTTTCGTATGGGAAGTCAAACAGCTTGTTGTCCACACCTCTGGATGGGCCTCCGCCTTGCTCCAATTTAGTGAAGATCTCGTGGACTGCTTTCTTCGAGGTCTGGAACTCTGTGGGTTTCGGCTCCGGCTTCTTTACCTCCTGGAAACTTGTAGTCTTTTCGTAGTTCTTCGTCAGCTTGCCAACCTTCACATCGTGACCGTCTGTGTCATCTACCAGCTTGATCATCTCTTTCGGCCCTTTTGGTGCTGTTTCTGTAATTGGCTCCTTCGTCATTGACTCGAAGAAACTCAGAGCGTCTTTCTTAGCTATCGTTGACGTCTCTATGTTCTCGTTCTGGATCGTCGATTTCTCCTCGATGATCGTGGACTTTGGTGCTATGGTCTTTTCCTCGCGGATCATTTGTTTCAATACAGATTCCGTTTCCCTTTTAGGCTCCACCACGGGTGGCGTCTTGTGCTCCAGCTTCATGTGGTACTTTTGCTCAGATTTCATTTCTGTTTGATGGGACTCCATGGTGGACGAGATCGTCTCCGAACGAGACATTTCTGGCTTATCGATTTTCTCTACCGTGCGTGTTGTTTGCGACATCGATGAGGATGTCACGCATGGCGGCGGTTTTATTATGGGACACGGTTGGATCGTTGTAATCGGTGTGTATTCGCTTGTATGTTTCGTGGAAAATGCTTCGCTCTTCTTTGAGTCGGACTAAATGCGATAGAAATGAATTTAAACTGGGTGTTCTTCGTTAGAAGTATTGTAGTTTTTGTGAAAGTGCATATTACAGGGGTGGGTATGATTTTTGTGGGATTAGTTTATTTTATGTTAACCCTCTGACGGCGGAGAATCAAAATCGTCACTCAATTACTCAGTTATCGGCGAATTAATTAAATGAACAGCTTAAACTGTCTAAAAGATGTACCTGCAAGATTGATAGATAAAGCAAAGAATAGTCCCAAACATTATCATTTATATTAGGTTCCAGGGAAAGTTCTGTCGTATTTGAAAGATAAAATTTGATCCATTTATAAAAATATATGATTAATATTATTCAATTACACAATTTTCATTGCTTGTAACAACTTGTTGCCATCTTTCAGATAACCTGTTAATATTTGCTTCTGAATGACTCACTAGCAACATGTGGTTTTCATTTATAAGCAAAATAATTTACTTATTTAAAATGCGACAGACTTTCCCTCTAACCTAATTAATTTGTAAGAATGATCGGCCGTCCGAGGATTAAAACCTTTCAGTGTGTTACAGGAGGATATTACATCATAGTCAATATTGTGTACTTCCATTATGCCAATTATTCGTGAATTGGATTATTTGTTTAAATATCATTGATCATTGCGTAACATTGCCTTTTTGTGTGTATTCCATATTTCGATAATGCTCTAATATACACTACCGCTCAAAAGTATCCGGGACACTTCCTTTCCCTCTCAAAACGTAGTTTAAGTTAGCAGAAAAATTTTGTTACTTGTAACTATTGTTTTTATTATTATTATTTATTATAGACGGACTAAATTTATTGTATATTTATTATAGACAATTATGCCTACAAAGTTTTATAACTGCACTATTAATGGTTGCAAATACTTATTATATAGAAAATTATCTAGAGATACTTATTAAAATCATAAACGAGCCGCAGTCCATATATAAAGTATTCTAGTATTGTAGTATTAAATTCATAAAAGAAGAACATAATTACCTGAAGTTGTTTCTTGTCCTGTACATCATAGATAACTGTTTTATGAACTTCCACCATCGTATCAGGCGTTGGCTCGAAAACAGCAAAATCGGCTATACTTTGCGCCTCTCCGCCAGCGTTGGTTGCCCGAACCATATATTTCCCACAATGATGCATCTCGGCTGAGTAAATAATGAAAGTTGCAATTATAGTCCATCAGATCATTTCAATTTTCATGTTCAACAGAGATGGCATTATTTGGCGAAGCAAATATGTCAAATACTATTTAATAATTTAGACTTTATTTTGCTTAAAGAAAATAATATTTTAAATAAGATATACAATTTCAAAAATAAAATATTTCTATTTTACCAATCCTAACCACAAAATAAAATTTTTCTACTTTAACAAACGGAACCACAAAATAAAACATTATTTTAATAATATAAAATACAAAATAGAATATTGTATTTTTGTGGCTACTGAGGTTTGTTGATAAACATACAGTGTATCTTATCACCAGGGAACTATTTCTACTTATAAATCTATTGAATGCGAACCATTATTTTCAGCAATAATATTTAATATTGAAATTGAAAATAAAGACAAAGTCCAAATATTTTCAGTATTCTTAAAATAAAATACTATTTTCAAAAATTACTACCTTTATCAATAATCAACATATAACAATTTCCTTGTTGCTTAATTCTCAATTCAGGTGGACGTTCCTTGATTGGTATGTCATCTTTGAACCAGCAAACAGTGGGTTCCGGCGTTCCCGTAATTTCAACTTCCATGTTGACACGATCTCCACGTTTCACCACTTGAGCCTGGAGTCTTCTACCAAATACAGGCGGGAATATCGTTTCTAAAATCATTTAAAAATATTATGTTTTGCTCTTTCAGTTTTGAACAATATTAAATTGTTTTTGAGATATATCTTTCTATCTTATGTTTTCTAATAATGTGATTAATGTGTTGAATTAATTATATATTAATGTATTGAAATTATAAAGATGTATTCGTGGAAAACAGTTTTATAAATTTCTTTCTTCGAATAGATTTATATAGAGTTTTAAATGAATTTAATATTGTCGTTTTTATAAGGCAATGCATGTCAGTCATTTTGAAGACCGGATACATTTAATGCACTAAGCGAATGTTATGTATAATTATTAACAAATCGAGTTTTTAGGAAGCAATTCATATTTTTCACGTACTTTTGACAACTAAATCGGCTGTACTGCTGGCTGAACCAACATCGTTGTTCGCGGTACAGGTGTATCGTCCTGCGTCCTTAACATTAACATTCTTTAACTCCAGTCGGATATGATTGTGCGCGTAACTCATCGCCATGCCATCTTTCGACTTAAGCTCTTGTCCATTCTTCGACCATATTATCGAAGGTTGTGGGTAGCCTATAGAAAATATGTTAAAATGGTCACAAATATTATAATTTCTCTATATAAATATTCTAAATATTCTTGTGACTGTTCTGTAACAGAGTACGTTCCTTAAAAAAAAAACAGAATTATAATTGCAGTAATTTCCTGCAATTTTGTAAAATTATATTATTAATTTGTAAACCAAATTTGTAATATCCTGAAGATAAATTATGATCGATAACCAATTAATTAATTAATTATAATTGCAGTATTCGTAACTGAATACAACGACTCGGATTAAGCCTTAACGATCCAGAAGTATTTCAAGTTTACTTCCCACCAAGTCCAAGCTATTGCTCTAGCTTCCCAAAAAATGCAAATCATATAGTGTAATATTAAAAAAGTTATCGTCTTTTTTAGAGTATCCGAATATTAACCCCTTGTGCCTTACGATTTAGTTTACGGTTTTAGTGACTAGAACTTTTTTGTAGATCGTAATTTCCTAAAAAGGAGAATATTGATATATAAATTGTATGTTCTCTAATAGCTGTATACTAACAAAAATAAAATAGAATTTTATTTCGGTTTAAAAGAAATTATTAACATACAGTTTTATCAGAATTTGTTCACAGAATCTTCATCACGTGTCAGACACGATATTGTGAAGCAAGGGGTTAATCCGAGTCACTATATGTTAATTATTTTTACTGAATCGCACCCGGGCAAGTATAGTGACTTAATTAAAAAATTTTCTGAACATCGATTTTGAAAAAATCTGAACTAGCTTACAAAGAATTAAAATCTTTATTTTTTTAGTTCTGCCACTGTCCTTGCCGCGGTGCGAAATACTAATGTTTCTAAGAAAGCTTACTACGGAATTTCTCAAATAATCTGCAATGTCTGTAGAATTAAGCTACTTAAATATAGATTACCAAGTCATTAAACTCGGCGGTGAAACATTGTGACGGGAGTTTAGTAGGTGGTAAATCATATAGATGTAATGAAACTAGAGAGAAAGAAAGCGCTTGCCAAAAATAAGAGTCAAACACCTTTCGTGTTTTTCTCTAAATGAGTGAGTATTTCAAAAGCGATAGTATATTCAAATTTTTGTTCAACTAGTTGTGTGGTAACACCATAGAGAAACCATTTTTAACAAATTCTTGAATCAATACTATTAATCTCATTGATTTTTTTTGCAATTCTTTAGTAAAAGTAAATTTTCGTATTTATATTTACAGACACTTATGTAGATAAACCATCGTCTAGTCTTTTGAACTAAATTTCACACTGAAGTTTAGTAAAGCTCTGAACGAATGAAATGTATAGTATTGCAAACATTAACCTTCAAGATTAACATAGTGGGTCACTAATGATTTGCCAACTCTAGAAAATTAATTTACACAGTGACAGGATTGTTTTTGTTTTTTAAAATAATTCCACTCTTAGTGACTGACAGTTTTGGCAATCGCGCTAACAGCGAGGTCTGTCTGAACTTTAATGAGTATAAATGTGCTTCAAAATGATTTGGACTGAAATCTATTTCAATTAGGTCGTTCTTGAACAGAAAAATTTCACGTTTCAAAAATGTACACGTTTGAATTTATATTTATTTATATATTCATATATTGATATATTAATATATTGAATAGATTAATTTATATAAATTTGAATACATTATAATTACGATTTAATTTATCGTTCCATTTTCCTCAGTGAGTACAAATAAGTTTCAAAACGATTTGATCTGCGAAATTTATTTTAATTCGGTAATTCTTAAGCAAAAAATTGCAAATACCTGAGTTCTCAATATTTGTCAAAATACAAATCATAAAATTAGCGATGAGATGGAAATAGGATCACAAAAACCAATGGTATTAGAACAATAGTTAAAAACAATATTGAATTGAAGTTATCGAACGAAATTAATACATAGAAGCAGAAAGAAAATAGTAAATTTTTATCGAGACTTATAATAATATAAATTATTCACCCTCTCTGGTTAAAAAATATTTTAGGTCATGCTAAAAATCTGTAAATTTATGTTCATGCTAATACGATAGTGCTTAAGTCAAGAAAAATAATATTGTTATGCTTCGAAGTAGTATTTGTATGATCTCACCATCGATGATTCCTTCGAGAATAATATCCGTTCCTTGATCAACAATCATTCCCGTGATCGGTGTCACGAACCTTGGTGCTGTTGATTTTCTAGTCGGTTTTGGTATCTGTGTCGCTTTAATGTCACGCTTGATCCCTTCCTCATCTTGAGACACAACCACTGTCTTCTCCTGTCGAATCTCACCTGGCTGGTCTTGTATGATCTTTTCATGTTCTTCGACTTTGTACGACTGTACAATTAAAATATAACATACATGTATAATTTCTAAATCATTTTTACATTTATTATTGTATTTATTATAACACAATCTCCATCTGATCGAGCACTTAATTTTTCTATTTCGTCTAAAGATTTCCTTTTCGGCAATGTAATATTGTTCATTCAAATTTCTCTTATGAGTAATCAAGTTATTAGAGCTACAGCAGAAAAATCAATTTTTCAATCATGTTATGAATAATCTACAGTACTGCTGCTTGTACATTTGTAATTTTTAAATATCAATGCTTCGTATAAAAAGAATAATAATTCTGTATAGCTTTCTTTGAGAAATTGATTATTTTAATATAAAATTCAGTTTAGGAATACTATACCTGCTCAACTTATTTTATGGAGTTTAGTTATTTTACCTACTGACACGACTTTAATATTTGCTGTTAAGAATAAAGAAGCTAATTACATTTGATTAATTTTTTTTTACAAAAACTTACTTGACTTTATTTGCAAAAGGCTGAGTTTGATTTTCAAAAGGGTGAATTCGGAGTGTAAATTCTGCATCACTCGACTGCTTAGAGTTCAATTTGAAAGCACACAAACCTGCACAACTGGAGCTGCCCCATTCTCCGACGACGACTGCTCAGTGCTATGGACGGTGGTTTTAACGCAAACACTGGTCGGTTCTTGTCCGGACTTCGACAAAGTCGAGGACATCACCGACGAGACGAACTCTTTTTTCGTTGTCGTGTGGGTGGTCGATGATTCGGTGATGGTCTGCGACATCTTGGTCAGCGTTTGGTTTTCACCCCCTACCTCGGACATCTTCTCCGTGGAGAAGTGTTTGTCGCTGCTACTCGCCGCGTGCATTTCTTCGCTGGGCACTGTTTCGACTAGCTCGAGCACCCTTTCAACTTCTGTTGCCCCCTCGAACTCCTTTTTCTTCTCCACCTCCCTCGACCAGCCACCTAATAACGGTGATTAATCGGGTTATCAATAGATCGATGACTGTTTGCTGGCTGTTAGCCGGGAAAATTTTTTTTTGACTCTCTTGTGTAACTTGTTTTTATTATTAATTTACTATATGGGACGAACCCATTAAACAGACACGTAGTGATGGGATCTGAAACACTTCGAATCGCTTCGATCCAATGTTTATGTCGAAATAATAAAATATATACCTAAACAAAGAAGCATAAGAGAAGAAAGGAAATAAATTAAAATAGGGTGTAAGGCTAACAGAGTTTGAATTCGAAATGACAGAGAATGACGAAATATATCGACAGCTGTGCGATCATTACTGAAATTACTCACGATTCAAACATAGCTATTAATGAAACCACTAACAATCAACAATGAGTACTATGATGTATACTTCTAGAAAAGAGTAATGACACAGACTTCTCATTGGAGCAATAAAAATAAATTAATTTATTAGTTATAAAATTGCATTGAAAAGAAAAACGGGTCCAGTGACGCAGTCAATTTTATGGGAACTAAAGTCAGGTTTTAATAGAATAAATCAACTTCTGCTACACGACAAAAATTTATCTGGTCATCAGTTCTAATTTTAGACTTAAAATGTATCTTATCTTTTCATATGGATTTCATACGAAACTTTTGATTGGTCTATTTTTATTTCAATTTGACTTTTCAAACACATTTATAATAGATTGTACGATTTCAGAACATCTTTTCGAAGAATCAAATTACTTATAAATCCCTTAATACCTAGAATATGAAATGCATTGAACGACTATATTTGTTTTCCTTCGATGAAGTAGGCGGTGTGTTTGAATTCGAATTCCACTCGTTCCTCGTTTATTAGTCCAAGCTTCGAATAAAACGACGTTCAAAATGGCGAGAAAACCTTCACGATTAAATATCACGCTCGCAAAGAGTTATATTTCATATTTACGAGTTACGAGTTACTCGTACGTAACATTTAGTTTTTACGAAATTCCTACATTTCTTTTAAATTGCTATTGGTCACGATTACCAAGAAAAAAGTATAATAACAATAGTGCCTATAATGAAAATTTAAAATACGACCTTTGTAAATCTAAGTAATTTATATACATTTAGTTAAAACCATTATTATTATTTAAAAACAAAAGAGTGAGAGGCTTCAAAAGAATTTATTAATATTCTCATATTATTTTCAAGTTACTACTTCTATTAAAAAAAGAAATACATTTTTATATAACCCCGGTTCATGCAAATTGATGCAAAACATTTTTATTTTGCATAAAGATTCAGAGTCTATTAATTACAGATTAATCTTTGCAGATTGTCACTAACTTCTCGGATGAAGAAAATTTAACGCCGATTGCGGATCGATTTATTTCTTCAAATGACAGATTAATTAATAGATGGCCCGTTTAATCGATGTGACGCTAGAATAGAATCGGTGAATCCGGAATTAGAATTCGCGCGGATGGTGTAATCGTCTTCGAGATTCCGCGATTGTTCGGCTCTGAACTACAGGTAGATGAACAGTCTACTCTACAGCAATTATAGTGAAGAATTTATTGTACATTTTTCTTAAACTTTTTGGTTTACCGACTTTTTAAACAGATGTAGTTTTTCAACGGTAGGTTTTAGGAAACATCTGAGATCACCGTGGCGACTGGAAAAATTACTTTAATAATCATCCAGGCTTTGTTATTATAAAAAGTGGAGAAAGTCGCGAGTACAGCTAGTATGAAATAAAATCCCATTTTTAATGGAAACAGCCTTTGTAGATGTAAAACAAATAAAAATTCTATCGAATTTTATACTCTAACTTTTTTTGAACATTTTTATAAGCCATAAATGCATAAAGATCCGCTTTTAGTATTTCAAATGGAAATTGACAATAAAGACAATGTCTAAATATTTTCAATATTCTTAAAATAAAATACTATTTTCAAAAATTACTGCCTCAAATAAATTATTTTATTTTCAAACAATTATTGCATCAAATAAATCACATACTTTAAAATAAAAAGGATTATTTATTATTTACTATTTAAAATACTGTTTTCTCCCCAGCTCTGCTGTAAATCAATATTTATGTGTATACTAACTTCAAGACTACAGATTTTTGTGCAAAATAAAAATTGTCTGTGTCAATTATACGAAATAGAAGCCGAATAAAATTGTCACTCATCCATTTCAACAAGATGGAAATGTTACATTTGTATTTAGAAATTCTTTTATCCCTTTTATTATATTGAATTCCATGCATGAAATTATTTTATCATGTCAGGATATTATTTCTGACGAAATATTAAACATTGCAATTAGTGAACAAGTTATTCCGCATACTTCTGTTTACTAGACTGAAAAATCATTCAGTTGTACTACTACCACATAATTCTTATTATTTGTAATTATGAATATGTTATGCACATTTTAATACACTTCATACAGTTACGCATCGAAGCACAAATTTTTTGGACTAATGGACAATATTATTCTTACTGTTTACTGCTATTTACATTCGAAAGAAGTAGTAAAATTGCTTTCGTTGTTAAAAATATTCGTACATCAATTTACTTAATATGCTAACATTTTATATAAATTGATTTTTTCCACTTACTCTGAATTTTTTATTTAATGATGAGTATAACATACAAAAATAGTATAATCAATAAACAAACAAATGACGTATTCATTAAAGTAATTTACGACAGCGTTGATGAATAATATCTGAATTAAAAAGTTTCAAATGGTGCTACGATGTGGTATGAATGTTAGACCATAACGATTAAGAATTCGACTTACTATGTTGATTAAATTATATTTATATATTTCACCGAGGTTAGTCAATTATGCAACAAAAATCCTATTTTTCTATACAACCTGATTATTTTTAGCTAGCTAATAATAAGTCTAAAAAGGCGTGAGATAGGAATAATTAGCTCTTTTCCGCTTATATTTATAAGCGATGTATTAAAATTAAAGTAAACGTGTCATAGGTTTAATTGCACTGTACAGTTTATATTACACACTAATTGGGATTAGATATTTGTGGCACGCACGTGTAGATGACATTTGGATCAGAAGTAAAAATCAATGAACCTGTGACATCGAAAAATATTATCAAATTCAGAAAAAAAATTAAAAGCTAACGACTTAAGTCAGCACCATACAATTTTCGAAAATTTGAAGCATTTCCTGTATTTGCAATTTTAACGTTGCATTACAAAATTACTACTATACCTATAAATAGCAACCACCATATGTATTCTTTAAGACTGTGTATGTACACATTGTCAGTGCTCTATAAAAATTTGCAGCATTTTCTCTATTCACATTTTAAATATTACATTACATAATTTCTGAAGAAAACAATACACCACAAACCTATATTACTTTATAAAAATGGTAAGTTTGTTTACGTAGACTTCCAGCGATTTTTATTATATTTCTTTCTAATCGTAAATTAAAAATTACAGAACCTATTATTTCAGCAGGTGTCGTTGCTCTAATGTTAACACTAACTGTATTACGATCTGTAAAATAATGAGTTTCACATTTTTTAGTGTATGATTAATAAAATTAGAAAGATGATGCTATTAGAAACTAGTTAACAAATTTATTTATTGATATAAATTTCAAAATTTAGTCTAGCAAATTCAATGAAACACCATATACCAGTCACATTTGGTGCTCGGTACGGTTACTATTAATAGACAGTGGATTTTCAGCAGTTATGATAACAATGAGTAAATGCAATTTAAAAGAATCAAAACATTAGAAGAATTTACACATATTTTTAAATTATTTCCGATCTGTTAAACATGTTGTGAAAGAACGTAATTTACTATTTCACTCAAGTTTGTTGCAATTCAGATAGACGATTTGTATTTTGTATGAAGATCTGCTGTTACACACTTTGCTTCTTCACAAAATCGTGTCACTCCTCAAATGTTTGAACGGAAGCGTACGTTTTGCAATCGCCGCGAAGAAATCGATGCTATTACAAACTTTCCTAAAAATACCCAGTAATTCATCTCTAAGAGAACGCTTACACGAATCCCCTATTTTATAATAATCGAAAGAAGTCGCATTCTTTGGCCAACATTCAAATTCTCGGGGATTCATCTGGCCACATCTAGACCGCGAAACTTGCAGCAACCTGTCCCGAATTTCCGAGCGAATTCACGATACATCCAACCGGATGACCGTTGAGCGAAATATCCTGCGAGCGCGAAACCGAGAACAGTTTTTCAAGGAAATTGTTTACGAGATCCCTAAACTTAATGGGACACGGCGGATCGTAAAAGTTAACACTTTAGCCACCGGAAGCCTATTAATACCCTTTTTAATAACTAATACGGGAAGTTATCGAACCCGAAAATCAAATAATTATGAAACTGGATACAAGACTGTTCTTCGTATTCTTTGTGGGAAATACACTTTAAAAGAATTTCTTTATCGCAATTTTAGAGACACAATAAAACCGTGCAACTTTCGTTTCAACTCTTTTTTAATATCATTTGTTGTTGTTGAGATACTTTACGAAAATGAAAATATTGGGATTTTTTCAAGGGCTGATTTCACCCTTCCAATGCAAAATTTCAATTACTTCTTTCTACTAATAATTTCTAAGAAGTTGTTACATTATACCAATTCTGTTAGGTAAAATATATATTATACATTAGATAATTTTCTTTTAAATAATAATCTCAGAAGCGAGTGTCACACTATATTGATTCTAAAAATTTATTAAATGATTAACCGTATTGCTGTTGGTTTTAAACAATTTATTGAAAAATTCTCAACTGTTGCTCTTGCATTTTTTAAAATGCTATTAAATTAAAGATTTTTTATTTTAAAGAGCCTATTGGATAAATTATTAGTACTAAAAGTGTTAAGTTTGGCGGTGTTGGTGTCGAGGTGTCGATGAAAGAGACCGAGGGCCTTTCGACTGCCTAACGAAATAGTTTGCCTATAATCGACGACAGAAATAGTGTCGTTCGCCTAACCGCAACGAAAATCGAGCACTGGGGCGCAATTTATAAGTCGAACGCGATCTAGCCGAGATTGCGGTCGCCTAGCGCGAAATTTAGTTGCCCCTTCATACATTGCGAACAAATGGAATAGCAAATATTTTATATAGAACTGAATCATTTAGCCATTTCTTTACTAGCACTTAAACGTATAGGAAATATAATTGCAGGTAATTAGTGGAGAATAAATTGCGTGTATCGTTTGACTTTTGTCATTATTTCAATTCTTTTTCAATTTTTTCATAAAGTGATGTTTTATTTTACTGCGTTGTTTTATCTAGTTTGTATATTCAAATGAATGTAATTCCAGTATCATTTAAATATTAGTAAAGATCTGAAGACTTTTTCTGTTTTTTTTTAGTTTGTATATTTAAATTGATATAGTTTCAATGTCTATTTAAAAATCGCGAACTTCTGTACATTTGCAATTACAAAAAGAAAAGAATAATAGTGTGCACAATAAAATAACATTTTCTAACACGCTTTGTATTAATTACTGTTTAGTCAAACAAACAGCTACGAACTTGAATAACACAGACAACAAGGAAATCATAACACTATGGACCCTAATCTAGCAACGACGAAATATTAACGAACCACCTGCATCTTTCCGTCACATTACCGTTACTAATGTCCCATACTATTACCACATCTGACAACACCTACCAACCACAAACTAACACATCCCCAAGCACTGGCACTTTTCAGATAAACGCCAAAACTACAATGAACAAAAATACTTTTTAGCGAACCATACACTTTACTCAAACCGTGACTGTGGAGACGAAAATGTTAAATAACAATTCGCACTTTCAAAATTGCTTAAACTGTGTGTATCACTTCGTTTGGAGTTGGGAGAATATAAAATCAAAGAAATTCCAATCGGACGTAGAAACGCAGAAAACTGTCGGTTCGACTGGAGAAAAGTTGTACGACCGAATAGGTTACCTCGAAAGGGGAAGAATGATCAACTGGTTGATCTCGATGTCCCAACGATGACAGGAGGCAAGGACGATTTAAGGGTCACTCGATGATTATTCGTTTCCGACTCGGCGAGATACGACTCGGTAGGAGCGAGGCTCCCCGAAGAAGACGCGCTTAAATTCCCTGGGTTAGCGACTCTGGACTAGGCTACGTGCCGGGTATTCGTGCCGACAAAAATAACGTGGTTTCTGAGTGTGTGCATCGGCCGAAAGAGAGAAAGAGCAAGCGAGGCGAGCTTCTCTCAACACCGCGATACACACGGAACAGTCGGTCAAGCTTGCTAGAACACGGGAAACGCGGAACTGACCTATCGTGAAGGATGGGACCGACAGGATTGGCAGGTCCGAGTCACCACCATCATGTCCAAGAGTCATCGTCTCTGTCTATTTGTCTGACCTGCGATATCGCTCCTAGCCAAAGGTTATTCCGAATGAAGAGTACGTATTCGGTTCATTCGTCATTCACAATGAATACATGCGCTGCATAATTATATTACATTCACAGTTTATTTCTTTAATCTTAATATTGTATTCGAAAACATTCAACATATTCCTTAGTTATAGTTCATAAGTTATCCTTGTAATGTTAGTATGCACAACCATGTGCATGCTGCTAATAATTCCATGTGGGGTTTCACAGCTTAATAAAAAAGAAATTATTAAGAATAAGGAAAAAGTGCATGATATAAAAAAGCATGGTTAATAATGAATTTCATGTAGAAAATATATTGAAGTTGTCTGTGTACAATATATACCTTACAGTAAATCACAGTAATACACGGATACTTTCTAAAAAACGATAACGTTTTTGATATGGAACCATCCAATTGTTATAAAAAAGTCTAGCTACATTGAATTTTTGTAGTTCTCATGGGTGCTCAAATTATTACTGACCTATCGTGAAGAATGGGACCGACAGGTTTGGCAAATACGAATCATCACCATCATGCCCAAGCGTGTATGTCTATATATTTGCCTGACCTGCGATATCGCTCCTAGCCAAAGGTTACTCCGAATGACGAGTACGTATTCGGTTGATTCGTCGTTCACAATGAATACATGCGATGCATAATTATATTATAATTATAAGGGCATAAGAATAAAAAAAATGGATGACATATCGAAAAAAGCATGGTTAAATAAAAAAGTCCTAGTCAACTTATCAATTCAAATAAACTTGTCAATTTATCAAAACTTGATCGTCTTAAGGTAAACTTGTGAATTTATTAAAAATTGATATTCTTAAGGAAACTTGTGAATTTATTAAAAATTGATATTCTTAAGGTAACTTTGTGAATTTATTAAAAATTCATCATCTCAAGGATCAAGATAAACTTTTCAACTTATTGAAAATTGTTCGTCTTAAGGTAAACTTGTGAATTTATCAAAAATTGATCGTCTCAAGTTAAACTTTCACGTTTCCATCATCTCACCGACAGCTTTAATCATTTAATTATCCATTGTAATAGAATGTAATACGATTGTTGTATTATGGGTTCATATAGACTCACACTTCCCGTCAATGCATACCACACTGCACTATTGCGGGATAAATGTTTTTGCACGGAACGGAGATAAATATGTATAGGCACGTACAGGTGGGCGTTAGAAACGTCAGATTTAATTGCCGCGGCTTGTGCACCAACCTAATATTAGTCGTGACTCAAAGTGACTTTTTGCCGGTGAAAGAAGAGAAAAGAGTTTGTTTAGTCGCCCCGGTTAAAAATAAGACCCTCCCGTACATATAACACCGGGTTCGTGGTAATGGATCACTAAATATTATTTACACCGAGACTAAATCTGCAATGAAACGAACAACCAAGCGAACCGACAATGTTACTGTCAAAATAAAATTAAAGAAATGTTAGAAAATAGTAAATTTTTCCGTATTTTCGTGATTTTTGTAAAGTATGATCCTGCGAGCGATTGGATATTTTTCGGAGAGGAGAGTCATCGATTCACTTATACTCGGAAATGTGTGATCGCTCGCGCGATGAGTAACAAACATTCTGCCAAGAAAGATAGAAATAGAATCTGAACCTTTTAAAAGGCGCTAAGCTTCAAGAAATGTCTTCAAACGATCGATCGTTAACCCTTTTATTTTTTTGATTCCTCTAAACAGCTAAATGAGTGAATACTTTGCCAGTGGTAGTAGCACATATATATCGATCAATATTTTCCTTGCAACAAATCAGATTTTTTTGTAGGTGGATGATCTTTGGACCACGGATCTCTATAAAAATATTCTGGAGTTTTGTTTCTATTTTAATAATTTTAGTAGGATGGAATTAATTATACCGATGCTCTTAAATTCAATCACCGTCACAAATACAGTGACTCGAAATTAATATTCGAACGCTCCAAAAGAGACATAACTTTTTTAATATTGTACTGTACAATTTGAACATTTTTCGGAAGCTAGAGCAATTAGCTTACTACGTATGACTGTCACTTTCATTGTTCAGAAGGAAACCTCTGTACTTCATAATTGTTATTGCAGTAGTCGGTTAACTATCAGTCAGATAGTTACGAGTTGAAATGAAGTGAAGTAAAATATTATGTTTCCTGGCTTAGCACTATCATATTAGCCTGAATACAAATTACCAAATTTTTAGCTCGAAATATTTTTGATTCTAGGAGAATTAAAGATACTTAAATTAATATCATATATTATTCGCTGACTTTCTCGTATTAAATTTGTCCGAATATTTCAAAAAAGCTGACAACGAACGCGTTAATCTTTCTACGATTTCTATGATTTCGAATCAGAATAAAAACCAGCAGTTGAATTTTACTTGTATTATTTATATTTATAACAAGAACTGATTTCGATGAAAAGGTACCTTGTAATACAGTAAAACTTTTTTCTTTCATTTTCCTATATGATGATTTTGATCTTTCCCATTTCCGATAAGTACATAAAAGAAATTTTCAAACAAAAATGGGTCAGTAATCAGTAACTTTAAGTAAAAGACAGTGGATTATTTGCATTTATAACATAAATGAGGAGGTATAATTTCAAACAGTAAAAACATCAGAAGAATATAAAAGTGCAGTTACATTATTTTCAACCTATTATAAGCATATAGAGAAAGAAAATAAATTTCCATTTCACTCCAGTTTGTTGCAATTCGAGTAGAAAAATTTTATTCTACATAAAGATCCACTGTTTAGTAATTACATAGTAATAAATTGTAATAACCAAACTTTTAAAAAAGATCCTTATTGTATTAAAAATTAGAGTTCGCTTGATTTGTTTGAGCGAAATTGTATTTATTTAATGAGTAATCCACGCACCTTCGTGCTCTATTCATTAAGGAAATAAAAGTACTTCGCCGGAAATGGAATTAATTTAGAAGAAATACATTTTTTTCCGTTTTGCATAATACTATGTGACGATCGCTGATCGAACGCTGCGATTTTTCTCACGACAGACATGGCGAACGGTGTCGAATTTCAGAGCTCAGCCGGCGTGTCGCAATGTCGTCCTCTTTGCGCATATGTATGCACATCGAAATATCGTGTCCCGTCTTTCTGTTCGTTTACCGAAATGACAGTGGTCTCCGACGACCATGCGTCGTCGGCTACATCGTGAATGAAGCCGCCATGCGACTTCGGTGTACGTTTATTAATAACTCGTGGCACCGTTGCGAACGATACGATGATATTCTGGCAACGCGTAAACGAATTTCAACGCAACACTGCAGGGCAATAAAAATCGCCCTGTTCCCATATCCAAAGATCGACAGGATGATACCGATAGCCTCGAAATATGATTCCTATGACCACAATGGCAGAGCACTTGGAATTTTAACGACTGCAACGCGAATAGACAAGCTGGAATCCCGAATTCCGATCAGCAACGAAATTTCGAATAGGGTAAACGTACCTATTACTGCGGTATTTTTACCCCAATGAAATAAATATACGTAAAAATAAATATTTGCTTTTGAATAAATTTCTAGAATTCAAGGAGAATATATTGCGAATTTCATACATCTCTCACAAATACGAATGTCTAAAACTAACAGACTCTCATATTGTCAGATAACATCTACTTGCAAGCGCGCAAAATGTCCCTACCACACAAATCGCTAAATTACAAAATAACCACGTGCATGATGTATAGGTAATTGAGACATTCTTATCGGGATCGAGCCGAGGAATTCGCTCGGTGAAACACAATAAGGGTAAATGTATCTATTACTGCGGGCGTACGTTTCACTGTGGTATTTTTTTCCAATGAGATTAGCATACAAGAAAAGAAATATTTTGTACAATTCAATGAGAATGTATTCTCGAGGCAAGCCGATCGGAAGCCGATCTTCTAGTTTTCCAAGGACGCATGACTTTCTTTATTTGAAATTTTTCAGATGTACTCTTCGAGCACGTGTGTATCTATAGCGTAAAAATAGAACTTGGTGTATTTATTTAAAATCGCCGTAATAATATTGTGTTACATTTGCTGATTTTTTAGATCGAAAGTTAATCTTGTATTTTTTCAAGGATACATGACTTTTTTAATTTGAAATATTTTAGACGTACTCGTCTAGAACGTATGTATCTATCGTGTAAAAATAGAACTTGGTATATTCATTGAAATTCGCCGCAATAATATTGTATTACATTTGCTGATTTTTTATGTCGAAAGTCAATCTTCTATTTTTTCAAGGATACATGACTTTTTTAATTTGAAATATTTTAGACGTACTCGTCTAGAACATATGTATCTATCGTGTAAAAATAGAACTTGGTATATTTATTGAAATTCGCTGTAATTTGAGACTTACCAATTTCTAGACGAGCAGTGCAGATAGCTTTGCCAGCAGCGTTCTCCGCCACGCAGGAAATAGTGCCGGCATGCGTGCTTCCGGTCTCCGGAATCGTCAGCACCTGTCGATCCCCGCTGACCGACACCAAGAAATCCTTGCCATGGACGGGTCGATCGTTAAACAGCCATTGAATCTGAAAAATAAACATTCCATTGTACTGCTCGTATTTTTAGTCACCGTTCGTTCTTCCCGTCAACTTGATACAATTTTCACGGATACTGAATTAACGCGGCTTTGATTTCGTAGCAACTATAGTTAGATGTACTCAAATTCTTACGTATGTACGTCAAGTGTCAAAATGAAAAGTCCAAGGAAATCCATGTAAAACTTGTAAGATCATCTTGTAACCAAACTTGTAGCCAACTCAATTTTTGCAAAAATAACATTTACAGACGTTTTCAATTCCAGTCTTCATTCAGAGAATCATAAAAAATGGGGGATGGATAAGGGTTGAATACCATTCGATTTTACTTTTTAAAATTTTAATTTGCTGTGTTAGTAATGACACATTTATAATAACCTTCGAATGATTGGACATGGATCCGGTCAAATGGTTCACAACCCCCATAGTTATAAATATTCCCAAATCTACATTCTAATTTTCTAAGAGCACTTCAAATCATAAGCCATTTAGATTAAGTCTACTGAAAAAATCAACGCTGATCATGAAATAGTAAGTTCAAACATGTGTAAAAACAATTGCTACGTAAAAATTTGAATGGATCCAACCATGGCTGTCGTGAATTCGTTAAAAGCATCCTCATTTGCAGCGTTATGTAGTATAACCTGTTCTACAATATTAAGTTACTCGTTTGCAAAATCAATTAACTGTAGAAAATAAAAAGTAGATAAGATTAATAAAATAGTACACGTTCAATTTTAAAGTTCTAACAACTTTTATCATTCAGTGGCATTCAGCCCAATTATTCAAGAAAACCATTTTAAAATTTGTAGTATTAATCAAATTTTCTGACAGTAAAATGCCAAAAAACAGAAATGGTGGCTAATCGATTTGGCGTGTGATAGAATTACGTTGTTCGAATGTTTCATGTCTAAAATTAACAAAAGTCACAAAGTCATAGTGAGAGACTAACACATACTTGAATATAATTATTCCTTTCTAAATTATTAAGCATTCATAAACGTTTTATAAACACCAAGTATTATTAAACGGGTTGAAACGACCTATTTTTAGTTTTTCATTTTAAGATAACCATAAAGATGCTGTAACGAAAAAAACCATTCTTGCGAACATTGAGATGGAAGTTGCCCAGACTTCGGGCAGACCTATTCTTAGTTCTTTTCATTTCTACATTATTATTTAATTTCATTTCTTTATTACCATAAGGACATTTCTATGAAAACTTTAATCTTACGAATATGAAGATAAAAGTTGCGTCAGATCTCTACAAACCTATTTTAAAATATGACAATTTTACGAGTAGACTGTGGATCTTTATGCAAGTATAGCTTTCGGAAATTTTCAGAAAATGTTAGGATAAAAAATGACATAAAATTTAGTACGATTTTAATTAACTTCTGATCTAAAGAGACTATTACCGCGGAAAATAAGATTCTATTTTATTCCACTTTCTTAAAAATCCTTTAGAAAAATTGAAAATTGCATAAACATCCGCAGTGTATTTATCTGATATCGAGTCGACACTTCACATTCCTTCGTTAAACTGAACTGTAAAAATGAATAAACTAATTTTTCACTATTTAGTTGTCTACTTATACTTGAATTACACCTATCACACAAATTCGATTACAGGTCTCAATTAGAAATGCTCGTTAGTTCACGATTATTACATAAAAGGCGAGTTAATGGATTGATTTTAATGCACAATTTTCGAAATTACTGAACAGGAAACCCACAGATTAGGAAATAGCTGTACCTGATCCGCGAGTGTCACAGAAAATTCCGCGACGTTCCTCGCGGTGCGGCTGTAACCGCGAATTTCCACATCAGGTACATTGTTCCTGTTTAAATATAACCCGCAGCCACGAAATTACTCTTAGTTGGCCACCTCCTGACAGGCTGGCCAACTTTGCGCCCTATCTTTCACGCGTCCCGACACTTTCGAAAAACGATTCTTGATCTGGCGCCACGACTCGTGAAAGCCAATTGCATTTACCCACGGAAGGGACCGAAGATTTACGACGGCCCGATTTGTTTATATTCGCGGTTTGCGGCGAGCCGCAAGTGCAACTGACAGATAGATCTTTGTTCGTTCAATTTACATAAAACAATAATATCATATTTTTACTAGGAAGAATCATTTAAGGGAATAGACTCCTTTTTCCGGGATTGCAAGGGAGCAGGATTCGCGAACTCATTTCTCGATAATACAAAAATGGGGTTTTTCAATTGTCAACAACGCTAGATAAAAGATGTAGGACGCTAATTTCTCAATAACACAAAAATGGAGTTTCTTAGTAGTCCAAAAATCTAAATAAGAGATTTACAACGCTATCGCTCTCAAGAGTAGTATTTTTTCGTTTACAACGCATAATTTGTGATGTTTTTTCTTCGTGGAAAAAGTTGTCGGTGAACTATAAAGGGCCCTTCTGGCGAGAGAGATGTACAGTATTTTATCCATAAATGTCCCAAAAATCTGACCTGTAAATGTCCCAGATCTATCCCCACTACTGCGAGGTATACCCCCTTGAGGGGCCACGAAACTCGAGAGGCCTCGTGTATATCGGTGAGATCACCTAATCCGAATTTCTAACTTCCTTATTTTTCATTATTTTTTAATAGAATTTTCACCAACATATTCGTGGCATTTTTGTAATGCAAAATGATATCAAATATGATATAATTCCGATGATATTTACTTGTGTAATGTACAATTACAGTTTTGGGCGCGAGGAAGGATAGCGTATGGGAAAGAAAAAGACGGAGAGTCGGCACATTTCAAAGGCTCACCGGCGACTCTCTTTCCTTACGCCCGAAACTTTAATTGTCTATTACACAAGTAAATATTAGCAGAATTGTATCATATTTGACATGATTTTATCAGAAAAATGTAACAAATATGATCATCGAAGTCCCATAAAAAAATTATGAAAAATAAGAAAGTTGGAAATTTGGATTAGCTATGTTTACACTTCTCGGCGATTGAGGCCTCTCGAGCTCGGCAAAACTCAAAGAATATTGTCCCTGACGCATAAATGTCCCTCGCCAGACCCGTGCTGGGGAGTTATATGAATAAAATACTGTATGACGAATCGAGTATAAAACGCTGCGTCCAGACGCGCGAAGGAGATTGCACCTTTAGACATACAACTGTGCTCATGGGCTGTTTTCCAATTAGCAGTACTTAGAATGATAATAATAATGGTTACTAATTAATTTCCAAGGTTTAGGCAAGCGAAAGACTGGAGTGGTTATTAATGTTGATTCTTACCTTCGGCGATGGCTTCCCGATAACAATGCACTCGAATTTCGTAGAAACCCCGTCCGGTACGTTCCTGTCCTCGAATCTTTCTTTGAACGTCGGCGGGATCAGTTTCTCCTCCATTTGTACGAATTCCTCTTTTCTTCGGAAATCGCCCAGGGATCTAACAACCAGTCTAGCGAAAGCCTTCGCTTTTCCGTGGACATTTATAGCTTTCACGATGTAGTTTCCTCGATCTTCGGGAATCACCGACAAAAATCGTAGCATACCGGTTCCATCTTCTTTTTGCTCGATCTAAACATCGTATAAAGTAGATATGAGTTTAGATGTGAGTCGTCGAACGCAAAAATTGAGCATGTCAGTCAATCATTGGCTACTGAGGAATTAACCGAGTACGCAATCTGCTTCTGATTTGTTATCAAGCAATCAAAATGAATAAATAGGATGTACATACATGGTTTTAAAACATGTATGTAAATATAAACAATTCTGCATATTAACACGTATCTTTTATAACAAAATGTGGTAATCATCCTCAAAATGAGTTCAACGATCTACACACCACGACCTTGAAGTGATATTTAGTTCAAAAAATATTTTAAAACAACTCCGCATAACCCTAAAGACAAATTCGAATTTATTTGCAGTATCTAATGGTTAAAAATATCATGAAAAACTCCATATAAAAATAGTTCTATTAAATATGTCATTATCTAAAGTCGAATGAAACTTGATAAGATAAAATTCACAATTATTGAAACTGTTATTGCAGTTATATACAGGGTGGTTCACACAACTTGTTCACCCTCGATAACTTTCAAAGTATGCATTGTATGAAAACACTTTTTCTAGAAAAGTTGTATGGCTTGAAGGGATACATTATTATTGTCATTATTTTAATAGAAATTCTCAATTGTTAATCATTGGTTTCAAAAAAACTATTAGGAAATTTCTGGTAAGTAAAATGTTAAAAACTTTATGAAGTTTTTTATTCTACCTTGTAATTATTAAAACAGAAGAAGGGACAATGATTGACTGCAAGTCTACAGCATATTTATAGCTAATTACCAAAATTCTGTCATTTGCAGTGATTTCGCCGCTGTCTGAGAACCATCTGAGTTCTGGTTTGGGCTCTCCAACCACTGCGCAGTCGAAAATGGCGTTCTCGCCTTCGGCTACCAATGAATCTGTTGGTAGTTTCACAAACTTTGGTGGTGAACCGGTAACAAGCGTTTCTTCGACTTCCGGTTGCGTTTTGTCCAGCTCGTCCGGAATAGAAACCGCTAAACAAAAATATTGTCTTATGAAACAACACTCAAATTATTCTATAAAAATACTATCGTTTTTAAAACAATCTTCACGTTTTTAACTTTTTCATGGTGACACTGATTAGAAAAATGTATGCTTATTATTAGACTCCGGATTTTATGCATTTATAACAAAAATGAGCAAGTGCAATTTAAAACAGTAAAAATATTTTAAAAATTTGAGATTATTAATATATTATTTTCATCACATTTAAATTATTAATGAAGAACACTTTATATTTAGCTACTGCATCTTGCAATTGATACACAAATTTTTTAATTTGCATAAACATCCGGAGTCTACTTATTATATATTGGGTGTTAATTTTAACTCGATCACTCTAATTATTTCCGATACTATTAAAATTAAACAAAAAACACAACTAATATCGTCATTAGATTAAGAAAACAGTTTGCAACACTTTATCTGATACACCCTGTATACATATGTAATAAGCTACCTCTTGTTACACACATGATATTTGAATGAATTAATTTCTGTTACTCACGCGTCACTGTTAATATGCATTGACTAGATGCTTCGCCGCCAGAGTTAATTGCGACTACTTTGTAGACACCAGCGTCGTCCAGAAAAGCTTCATGGATCACCAAGGAGCATTTATCACCTTGGAACAACAGCTGGAAATCGGCGGACTCCTTCACCGGTTGATCGTCGTGGTACCAGATCACCTGTGACAACAGATTTAGCAACTCGTAGGTAATTACTTCCGCCGAAAACAGTGCAAATAATTATAATAATTGAAAATATAAAAAAAATTTTGACACATCCGTACGAGCAAGACGGCTAGCCCCTGGTATTTTATTAAAATAGCTTGTCTTTTACTAAAATAGGAAATATGTGACAGTAAATAATACGGCTGTCAGAGTGCACGTAAACAGATGCATATTAGTTGTTGCACGCATGTCAAGCGAACGAACTATGTATCTTATTCAATTTTCCATCAAACTTCATCGAAGTATATTCTACATTAGATGTACGTATTGTTTCACACTTTATTAATTTTACCAAGGTAGATGTCCTCTTTATAAGCCATTTAGTGGTGCAGTTTTTCAAAAATAAGTATTTCAATACAACACATTAAAACATAAATAAACTAAGTATGAATTTTAGAAAAGTGTTTACTTGTATTGGCATAGCTGTCTCAACTACCGATATACTCACATCTCCACTGTGAGCCATCATAAAAATAAAAGACTTCATTATTTACTACATTGATTCAAAAATTACTAATTTTCATTCATAGAGTAGTTATATGAATTTCATAATGTAAAGTAAAGTTACATTAGATTTTATAGTTTATTTATAAGTAAACATTATTTTCTTTTTTTTACTTGTTCTTCTTCTTTTAAGAGTTTTCATTCTTTCGTTCAACCTCAATTTTTTTTTTAATAGCAGCCCCTTTTCTGTTTTTTTCTCTCTTCAGTTTCAACCGGCTTTTTAAATTATTCTTTTTCTTTATATTCGTTACATCATTTATTTTCTAATATATAATGCTAGTATGATAAACTTTATCTCATATAACATTTGAATCAATTTATATGTAATTAAATAAGGAGGTTTATGAACAATTGTTCATTACCTCATTGTCATGGACAATAGGTATGCTAATAATAAATACATGTACACTTTTTCTGTACTTGTACTTGGCCACCTTTTTAATGTCAATTAATTAATTAATTTTAATTAATTTAATCATGCGATAATGAAAATATGAAAATATAGACAGCAATTGATTTGTTTTACATGAAATAAAAATTCACTACAAACAGATTTCACTCCTAAAATTTAATTGGGCACCAATTTTCCACTTCTATTATTGAAATGTATTAATTTAGCTTTTCTTAAATTAAACTTATAATTGTTATTTATCACCACGAAACGACGTAAACAGAGTTATACGATCGACTGGTTTATAATAGGAACATTCTCCTTATCAACAATTGAATAGGGGATGTTACCCTAGCGCCAGTTTTGCTCACAGGACAATCTCACCCGGAATTACTATATACTTACTTCCGGTTCAGGTTGCCCGACAATGACGCAATCCAGTCGCACGGATCTTCCTTCCTGGACTTGGAGGTCCTTCAAGGGCATTTGTATCTTAGGGACCACGGGCTCCATGTCACTGCAAGCTAACTCCGAATCGCTGGTCTCTTGAGGCAGTCGTCCTTTCACCGAGACGTTGCAGGACACTGTCGCTTCGCCGGCTTCGTTCTTAGCGGTGACCATGTAGCATCCGGCATCCTTCGCGAAAGCCTCCGAGATGATCAGGCTGGTCTGGCCAGCGTCCGTTTGTATCTGAAGCGAACGAATCACGACACCCTGAGCACTCGATTCCAGTACTTCCTTTTCCTTTCGCCGATCACGTTGCTCTATTTCGAATTCGACGCGTGCAAGTCGCTAAATATATCGGGGGATGCTCGCGACAGGCTCACGGAAGGAATCGTGGAAGCGAGAGGAGACGAGGAAACGCTGCACGGTGGTCGATTTTGCGAAGAAGTGGGACAAAAATCGGAAACCCTTGAAAATTTAATCTATTCGCGTATATTAACATTAAATACATTACTTAAATCTTCGTAGATAGATGTATCATTCTCGTCAAGTATTGACCTATTATCATCATCGATCATGGCCGATTTTTCCAATTAAAATCCTATCAGGTCTGTTATAACGGGATCTGAAGTACACGCATGGGTAAATCTTAAAAGTGTGTATTTCAAATTCTTTTTATAACTTTTAAACCATAAATAGAGATACGTATTTATTCTATTATACCTGTATTATACTGATTTACTGTATTACATCTTTTCATAGATGACAATTTAGCCAACATCGACTACATAGTGTAGAATTGATTTTTTAAATGAGAAATTACTATTAAAAATAATTGGACTAAAAAATTCGAACAAAATATGAATTTGTATCGAATTGGACAAGGGTTAAATACTGAGTTTTTTTGTGTATATAAAACTGTCAACGGAATTCATATACATATGCAAATGAATTTAACATTAGCATATTTGCAGACTTCAATTGAAATTATAAGGAATCTGTTTTCTATTTAATTTGTTTTTTTTTTAAGACTTTCAGGTTATTAGCAACATGTTTAGTTCGAGTTTATTAGTCTAGTGAAAAATACTATGTTATTAATAGACTGCGGATGTTTATGCATTATCCAATTTTTGTAGACAAATTTTAAACAAAGCGAAATCAAACGGAATTTATTTATGAAGCGGAATCAAAATTAATAAGAATCGTACCAAATTCTATTGAATTTCGTCTTCTGATACTTTTTGAAAATTTACATACGCCATAAATACATAAAGATCTGCAATCTAGTTATTAATTTTTGATTCCTCATGGTCATCTTCAACAAAAACGATATATGTATTATTCAACTTCCTATGCGAGAACTTTGATTGTTGTTTTTTCGGAAACTTGCATGAAAAATTAATTGTCGAGGTTTAGTCTGGTCTGTTTGTTTACAAAGGTATTTCTAATAAATCAATTTAATTTTTACCTTTATATTAATGGTTTCTTCGACCGGTCTTCCATCATGATACCAAGTCATTGTTGGTAACGGATTTCCCGTTGCTTTGCATTCAATTTTCACTCTTTGACCAGCCCTGCCCATTGCGTTTGATAAAGGTATCAGGAAATGTGGTTTCTCCATCTTACTTTCTGGGCCTGGAATTGTTCAAATGAAATTCCATGTTAATATGAGAATATCAGAAGACTATAGTGAAGCATCTAATTTCGAAGAAATCGAAGCAAATTATAAACTAATTAGCATCTAATATTTAAAAAAAAATATACACCAAAACAAGTTTACTAGGTTGACTGCTACAGAATAAAACAATTTCTATGGAAATTCTTTTTTAAACACAGATTATACATTTTTTTAAAAACAAATAAAGAATTATGATAAGCGTGTAATTGTGTAATGCTTTCGATAGAAAACTCGCCTAAACGCAGTGAACGGGGAAACAAGAAAGACATTTTAGATTGTCAAAGACTTAAAGTGAAAACAATTGCAAAATGTTAAAAAAGTTATTGATCAAATAGCTACGATTTATCTATGGTATATTATACATATATTAAGTCATTAATGCAGCAAACACGTTAACAATAATTAAGGTGGCTTTTAATATACATTAACCGTGCAACCGAAATATTTCATTGAGAGAAAGCACTAAGAGATATAAATGAAAAAATTTCATATTACGTTAATTGATTGTAAGTATCCAACAACTAATGAACAGGATACATTAAGAATATAAATTACATTATATTCTATAGTATTTGTATTTATAATTATGTGTTACATGCCATATATAATATTTCGTAGGCTACATATAATATAATATAGTAAATATACAAGGTTACACATTTATCAATAAACTTCCTAAATTGTGTTCTATTTTTACATAAAGAAATAAAAAGAAAATCCTCACGTTTTACATCGAGAAAAGCTGAAGTAGAAGCATGGCCCAACCGGTTCGCTGCTTTGCACGTATAAGTAGCCTTATCCTCGAGAAATACTTCGTCAAACTTTAACACCGCTTCGCCATTATTGTAAGTAATAATATAATCCGGAGAATTGTCGATGTTCGTATCATTTTTATACCACTGTACTGTTGGCAAAGGGTTGCCTTTGACAATGCAATCCAATCGGAGCGAGGAGCCTTCGGTCACTACCGATGCTGCCAATTCCTTTACAAAAATTGGAGGGCTCGGTTGCTCTTCCGGTGCTGTTTCTATAAATTATACAAACAACAGTGCAAATTATTACTTCTAATTTATCATCTCTACCATAATGCATTCGATCGAATAGGGAAATGGTTTGGGGGTGGCTTCGGACCCTGCTAATTAACTTTTGCTGGAAACATTTTTCTGGCAGATGACCAGAAGCGGTTCAAAAATCGTGGGGATTAAATTGTAGATCATTCTGTATATCGCAATAGTCGTGAGAACAGTAGACTCACCTTTGACAGTCAACGTGGCTGAAGTTTCAGCAGAACCAGCAATATTGAACGATCTGCAAGTGTATTTGGCAGAATCTTCGGCAAAAGTTTCCTCGATTGTTAACGTGCACGAGCCATGAACGTAAGTCGTCAAATAATCAGGGTTGTTCAAAATGGAGATTCCATCTTTGTACCAAACCACTTCCGGCAGGGGATGACCAACGAGGTTACATTGGAAGGTGAACTTTTCACCTTCTTGAACAGTTGCGTCGTTCAGGGGAATCGTGAACTCTGGAGCTAATGGGGGCACGCTATCTACCAGCGTTGTTTCGTAAGATCTCTGTTGCATTTCTTCAGATACAGTTTTCGTCGCTGGGCTTGCTTCACGCGAAAATGCTGGAACCGTTTTCTCGATTTCCATCTAAAATTGAAAATTCATTATGAACCCGATGTCTAATAAACCGCCAATTATATTAAAAAGAAACCGGACTCTATTATTTTCCTGGCGGCCAGAGTTGTGCTAATTTAAATACATTGTAATTGAATTACATAATTATATTAGGTTGCAAAGAGTGTAATTTCCGACTTTAATGAATAGGGTACATATTTTTCCCTTTGTTCGATGATCATTTGCCAAAAAGGATAAATAAGAAAAAAATTCTCTTAATATAAGAACGGGCACAAATGAAATACGGCTGAATTGTTAGGTGGGTCTAGTGGCGGATCTAATCGTAAGAGGATTAAGCGGCCGCGCGAGGCCCCGAAATACCATAGGGCCCCGAATTTCAAAGAAATTGATTTAACGTGTAACGGTATGAAATATTTTGTTAATAAAATAGGCGACTTTTCTTGCAACTTCTATTTCTAAGTTGAGTTCGAGGGCCCCAAAATTTTTACCGCTTGGGACCTCTACTTGATTTGAGCCGCCACTGGGTGGGTCTAATGAATGCTTGTGGAAAATGTCGTTAAAATTGTCGTGTATCAGTCACTGGGGTTCCCTTGTCATAGAGAATATCCTCTTGGTACGAAATATCACCTTCTGTAAGATGTGGATTTCTTTAGTGGTGGTGGCAGACGTGACTGTTTCCTGGATGAAACTCTTATCGGTGATATCAATTTGTTCGGTTTGCGCCGACACGGAGCACAACGGCGGCGCGATTGCGATCGTTTGCGCCTCCCTTTCTTCCTTCTTCTTATTCGCTTCTGCGGTCGCTTTCTGCAACGTTTCAGCAGCAAGCTTCTCCGCGAGTTTCCTCGCATTCACGGCTTCCTCTCTAGCCGCTGCCGCGGCCGCCATTTCCATTTTCGCAGCTCGCAACTTCTCGTCCGTTTCCAGTTTCTCTATTCGTAACTTCTCCCGGATGTCCTCCGCGTTCTCCAAATTTCTCATCAACGTCTTCAACTCGGAGGAAACGACGGAGAACGAGTCCAGCATTTGACGATTCTCGAGTATCATATGGCTGAATTGAGGCAGTCTGTCTGTTCCTGATTCAAAAAATATTATCGAATGATATTAAACATGTTAACACCGGTTATATTGGTAACAATGTTCAAATAATTCTTCTGATTAGTACGAACTAAACTGCGGATTTTATGTATACAATATGTAAAAACATTTAAACATCTAATAAATAGTATATTTTGGTATATTCGTTTATTAACATATTGTAATACCATCCACTGCTTGAACACATTTAAAAAGTCAAACAAGTGTACTTTCAATTCACCTAATTTTATGGTAACTCAAAAATCAGGCATAGTTTAAAACAAACATAGTTTATATGATTATATGATAGTTTAAAACAACCATAGTTTATATGTTTGTGCTTCTATATAATGAACTTTCTTGAAGCAAGCGAAACGTTTGAAATTATTATATTTGAAAATTCTCTCTCTTGTCCAAACTTCCGTGAACGATATTGTATGTATTTATTGAAGCGTATTGAGTCTCCGAAGAATGAAAATTCACGTTATTTTTTTAACATACCTCGTAAAATATTATAGTCGGGTAATATTAAGTGAAGAAATATATCCATTTAAAATGCAGAAACTGATTCTTTGGAATCACAATGTTTTCAGACAATCGTGAGTTTACTTACCAAAAATAAGAGTCGACAGGTTTTTCAGTCTCTCAATCCTTCGTTCCTGTACCTCCTCCCCAGATTTTAGGTAGCTATCCATTTCTTGAAGAAGATCCAAGACGTCGCTCGGTGTTTTCACCGTAGTCGCTTTTCTCGCGATCACCATTAACAATTTACTACCAGTTCTATTCCATTCCTTGGCTTCTTCCAAAAGTACGAAATACTCTTCGCTTAAATACATCCGTTTTTTCGTTTCTTCGACTCTTGCCTTGAAGTTCCTCCGTCGTTCTCTCAACGTAGAAATGTCGTTCGCTATTTCTGGCGTTAAAACTGTTATCGATTTCTCCGTTGTTCTCACGAAGGTCTCAATTCTTTCTTCCAGAATCTACGAACAATTATACATTACTTAAATGACGCACACTTATTTTTATAAAATTAAACGATATACTATAATGGGTAAAAAATTGCTCTTGTCATGTTTGTAATATTACTAGTTATTTTATTTAAATTTGCGATACTACCAATTATTTTTATTTATTTAATTGGAGTTCTTAAAAGATGCTTTTGTCATTTGTTTTACATTGCCAATTATTTTTATTTACGTAGTTGGACTTAATGAAAAAGTACTTCTGGGACGTAAATTTGTAATAGTACTAATTCAACAAGCTACATTTTGTAATTGTGTATAACAAAATGTATAAACCATTTCAATTTCCAGCATTTTCAAGGAAAAAACATTACTTAAATTTATTATTGTACGACTTTCCGAAATCACAACAGTTTAAACGAGGACAATTTTCTAGAAATCGGAAGTTTAGTCCGTACACATTCACAATTTAAAATCGATTTATAAAAATCCACCGATAAGTAAAGTCTTACCGTGACAGTTTTCTCGAATTGCACGAAGGTAGAAGCAACAGTCTTGGCTCCCTCAAGATTCTCGCCAATCCTAGCTTCCACGATTTTCAGATGTTCGTTCAGATCTCGAAGTTCGCTGTGGATCTTTTCTAGGTCCTCGGCGAAGACGCAAGTTCGTCGATGCTCCTCGATTTTATCAATTCGACGCTCGCAATTCGTGAAGTCGGCTACGAGCGAGCGCATAACGCATTCCAATTTTTCACTATCATGGACTTCGGCTAACGGTGGCTCCTGCTGTCGGACTCGAGTGAGCAGCTCCTGCATCCTGCCCTTTATCTGGTTTAATCTATCGTTCATGTATCTTCTCTTTGTGGTCAACTCGTTCGAAATCGTTTCCACGTCGATCACACTCTTCAGAGACATCGCTCGTTCTGCCTGGACCTCTATCTGATCGATGTCTCGCTTGAACTTGAACAAAAATTTGATATAACAATTTTGTGTTGTAGTAAGCCAACGTGTGCTACATTAAATTACGAACAAAATTGAACAAATGAAACCATTTTGTCAGAAAACATTATTCATGTATTTGCTACAACGGTTTCACACAAAAGCTAAGATTTTTAATTTGCTAGTTATAATATTTTATTATTGACTCAATTTTCCACCAGTCCAAAATACTGATCAATAGACAGCGATTTTATGCATTTATGACAAAAATGAGTAGGTGCAATTTGAAACAGCAAAATTATTAGAAACATTTAAAAATACTGTTATATTATTTTCAGCTTGTAGCAATTAAAGGAGAAAATTTTTATTTTGCATAAAGTCCCGCTGTCTACTGATTAAGAAGTGCATTTAATATTTTATTAAAGGTCACCTTCATTTCTAAAATAATAATGCAAATAATAAAATTATAAACATCATTACATTGCTTGAAAAAATCAGTATAAATTTTTTCTCTTTCATTTTTTTCGAATCACAATAGTTTTTGAACGAAACGCTGGCTAGTAATGACGCGAACATTTTGTATATTACCTATAATAATAATAAAGCAATGTTCATTCTTTAACCTTAATCCACATGATTTGAACAAATTTCTTTATTTTAATGTATGTATGATATATCTGTATTAATAAAATAACAGCTTGAATTTCGAGTTAATACTGAATACATGTAAAAGACAATTAAATAATTAAAATAATAGTATCATATCTTACCTCATCCATGCTCTGAATTACGCTGATCATTGAATCTAAAAGGGTTTCGTAATTTCTAGCCGTTGTACGGAAATTCGCCTGCATCTGTTCGATTTCTGCTATTTGGTCTCCAGCAATTTGGCTTACACCTATTGAAGCATATTTAATCAGTATAAATTTAATCAGTATAAACTGTACTAACTTTAATCAGTATTGATTAAATACCTTTCAAGCCCGAAAACATCATATTCTTAATTCTAGTATTCAATTCATTCAGAGATTTGTTCAATTCCATGGGAACGATTTTCTTGATTTCTTGTAGATTTTGATAAATCGCCGATATGTTGGAAGAATAAGTCCATATTATCGGATAGAGTCGCGTGCTGCATTCGTTAACCGTCTCCAATGCCTAAAAACATAGAAAAAAAACAGTTATACAGGGTAACTGGTGGTACAATTGCATAGGGAGTGATTCTACATTAAAAAATTAGTCAAAAAAATATGGAATAACATTTTTTCATACGAGTCTTCGTTTTCTAGGAAAATCGACTTTGAAATTCGCCAGGTTTGCGTGCTTATTAGCATTTGTGAAAAGTAGATTTGGTGGGTCGTGGTCAGACACGTCAGACGATTTCTATTTAGTAGCACACGCGTTCGCCGAATTTTAAAATACGACTCCCGTAGATTTCAACGAAGAAATGCAGAAAAATCCAAGTTTCAATGTCAGGAATCCACTGGTTCAAACGTTATGCGTGTTTAAAGTCCAGCGATTTTCAGCATTTTTGACAGGGAGACACTCTTGCCTGTCAAAAGGTGAATTTCTAATATTAAAACTTTTATTTTTGGCATTTTCCCGTTAAAATCTACAGGATTCTATAAAAAAGTCCTTCTATTCTACATTATTGTTTTATTTTTTATTCAAAATCTTCTCTTTTCGATTGTACCATCAGTTACCGATCACCCTATCTAAAGTGTAAATGTTGTACGTACGTGTTTGTTAGCAGTGTTAATTTCGGTAACAATGTTCATAATTACTAAGCTTTATTAAATGCAATGCATTCTTTTGCGAAATATGAAAATAAATATTATTGTACAGTGTATGTAGAATTAATTTGATGTTTTACTTCTAGTACAACGCAAAATGATCTCACCTTTGTACACTCTTCAAACGTTCGCTCGTACTCGATACGTTTTTCGATCAAAATTTCGGTTTTGACCGTCTTCAATTCCAATTGTTTGTTAGCAAACTTGTCTAAGATTGTTTGAACGCACAAACAAGCTCTGTGTATGTCCAGATAGGGGTCGTCAACCTAAAAGGAAATTTATCTTAATTGTAACAATAATAACGTCACGAATAGAATATTTCCTGCAAGATACAGTATTAGAATGTTAATACTATTATTTTACATGATAGATGACAGATTTTTATTACAATTAATGCCTAAATTAAGTTCAGTGAAATTAACATGGTTTTCATTTCGTTGTTCGAAATAAATTATATATTCTTGTTAAGTATACAAACTTAAACAATTATAAAACAATTGCATTTCTTTATAAAAAAACAAGAATTAAGAGTATGAGCAAACATGTCCATTAGTATTCGTTTCGAATAAACAGAAAATATTGTAAAATGTGTAAAAAATAAAAAGATTAAATGTTTCAGCAAATATTTAATGTTTCAAGCATAAACGAAGGCGTCGACGTATCTATGAAATATTTATTTTACGTTAAAGTGGTTATTTTATTGAAAAGAAATTTATTTATGTTGGAATCATATAAAGTTCTTCATAAGGAGTTATGTAAAAAGTGGAGTACGAGTAACTGAAGGTTAGAACGTAGTAAAATAATAAATTTGAACTCATTTCAAAGCTCGGAGCCTCTAGTTTCGCAAATATACATTTTTTTCTAGAATATTTGTACATGATACAGAAGGCGAAGAACTCAGAACACGGTTTTAGTCGAAAGTGTCACAAATCGTGAGATTTTAGATTGATTGTAACATTATAACAACGCGTTTCATTAGTTAAGTATTTTTGAATAATAAAAATTTAATTCCTTGGATCTATGATTTTATTCTAAAAAATTACAAGCCTCTTGTGCAATACCTAATCTTATATTTGAAAAAGGTATTTATTTCTGTAATAGAATATATTATTTCGGTGGATCTGTGAGATCCCACCTTACCACATACGATACATTTTCCCACCTTACCAACGCCGGGTTAATAGTAACAGAGTCGCTACGCGAGTGCTAAGGGTTCAATATTCAATGTGTAGCTGAAATGAATCTTACTCGAAGGTTCCAGACGAACAATAAAAGAAACAGGAAAGAAATTCGAATTG
>CM052328.1:7473707-7539077 GCA_028455615.1 Lasioglossum zephyrum | reverse complement strand
TACAGGATCGAAACTTCGATGTGCACGTTCCCCGGGTATAAATCTACCGGATCACATACTAAATCTATATAAATAAATATTAAATGGTGTACGTTGGTAAGCGCATCAGTAGAAAACGGCTAGACCGATTTGGCTAATTTTTTTTCAAAAAATGTTCGTAATAGTCAGTTAGGGAAAGAAAAATTGGAAAAGTTGCCCAGAACAATTTAAGATTTCCCATTGGCGTGCTTCAGAATGTACTTCTCCTTAAATTGATATCCATGACCACAATCGTTAATGAATACAATGATCATTCAGAAATATGTTTTTCTCCCACTTTTACTTCGTTTGCACATTTCCAATAGCTTTTCACAAATTGATAGAACGATCACGAACAAATTTATTGAAATTTGGACAGGACAATTCTGTCAGGTCAGCTAGTACATTCATAGAAGAAAGGCAAAAATTTGAAGTCCGGTAAAGTAAAGTTTCGAAAAATGCAGTGAAAAATAACTCGATGTTCTAATCAGACTGCCCCCTTAATTCTAAACATGGATGCACAGAAATCACACGTAATGCTAGGAGCAGCTAGCTTGCATTAGACAGCGGCAAACGACGACAATTCTCGTTAACACTGGAAAGCTCGATGAAACTCTGCTGCACTGAGTAACGATCGAAGCACGCAGCCTCGTGGCTGCAGTTGCAGCTGCAGCAACATTTGCCATTGATCGACGGGCCGTCTATCGGACTCACCTTCCTCGCTTTTTCGAGGAAATCTTGACCCTCTAGACTGTCCTCCCTTTTCGTCGGTGACATTTCGATCCCGCTGTCTTCGTGATGTCTAGTGTACTCTTTCAATGACAGCGTCATCTCCTTCGTGGTATCCACAGGCGTCACAAACGGTTTCGACTCTTCGGTCTTGCCACTGATTTTTATGCACTTTATTGTACGTTCGCCGTCGTTGGTTTTTGTGGACAATTCGTCTCTGCGGCTATACGATTCACCTGTTGAATATAGAAAAAACACGATATCATCTCAACTGTATTTAGTGGTTCAATAGACGATGATTGATCTCTGCTCGGGTATATCGGTGTGAACCACCATTAATCCAATTACGAAACTTCTTTATTTTTCAATATTTTTATATGTGACTTTCACCAACTTATTTCTGGCATTTTTCTGATTATAATGATACTAAATACGATGTTATTTCAAATGTATTTAATGGTTCAATCGACGATGAAAGTTTCGGACGCAAAGAAGAACAGCGTATAGGACATTCTTTGAACGGGGATGGCGACGGTGACTCTCCACATCTCTTTCTTTCCCAAACGCTGTCCTTACTTGCGCCCGAAACTGTCATCGTCGATTGAACCACTAAAAAGGACAAAAATTTTGAAAAATTGTAATTTTTACCACTTTTGATCGTTTACAACTCGTAAACCAATTAACCAGTTTCAATGAAATTTTCAGAGCGTATATAATTCATACGAATTGACCAAATACATCATTTAAATTTTCGTTATTGGTCCAGCTAAGAAAGTTGAAAAGAAACAATTTTTACTATTGTTTTTTATAATTTCAGCCAAATGCAATTTTTCAACATATTTTTTAGACGTGATTTACTAAACTAATTCTTCTAGCTTACAGAGAAGTTGAAGTGGTTTGGTCCATTCATGAAAAAGTTATTCGGATTTAAAGTGTGTGTGATCAGTTATGCTCCTAACTGTATATGTAAGTAATTTGTAAAATGTGGTCTCTATAATGACGAACTCCTGGAGATTAAAAATGAGTTTGAATATTTTGTACATAAAAAAAATTTGCACTATATATAATGTAATTACGAACTCCTGGGAGATTAAAAATGAGTTTGAATATTTTGTACCTCTAATAAATTTGCATTGTATTAGGTAAGTATTTTATAAAATATGGTCTATACAATGACGAACGCCTAGGAGATTAAAAATGAACGAATCTCACTTTTCGATCCAAGCTCCGTTTCGTGATGATGTCCATTCGTTTTCTCATAGGCTTCCGGTGTCACGATGCGTTCGAGATCTTTGATTTCTTTAACATCAACGTTTTCACGATGATCTTGCACAGTGTTAGATATCACTTTGTAAGATGCGACTCCTAATCGTGTGTCGTGAGATACACGCAAAGTTGTCGTTTCCGTGACTTCCTTTACGATTTTCCCGGATTTGTCCTGTGGCAAAAAAATTTTAAAACAATATCTTAAAGAAACAATTTAATTATTTTAAGCAATGTTATTTTATCAATTATTTCTACTGCTTCAACCCTTTGCACTTCGAATTAATTTTCAATTTTATTGCCCACAACTCCCTACTATTTTAAGTGTTTCATTTGTTTACTTGAAAGGACAGATCCTTGACTGCTACTTATTTTAAACAATTTTGTTTACTAATTGTATTAAATATAGCTCTCAAATTCCGTTGTAATTTATATTTGTAAAATTTCTATGTGTTTTTAACTAGAAAATAAAAAAATAAATATACGTAAAGAGAGAATCAAGTACATATAAATACTTGTTTCATTTAGATTTTTCTTTCTCTGATGTCGAGTCGCTGGAGGGTTAATAAACTAATTTCTCAAATTGCTTTAATACAAAATAAATGTGTCCTAATGTAGACGACACCTTTGTTTATGCTCGAAACATTTTTAATGTTTCCATATAATGAATATATTAACTTATGTCCAAAGTTATCATTTGTAAACTTTTTAAAAATTGTATTTGACATGATGACACGTTTGCTCATACTCTTAATTCTTGTCTTTTTATAAAGAAATGCAATTGTTTAAGGTATGTATATTTAACAAGAATGCATAATCTATTTCTATCAATGTAGAAAGTTATGTCAAACTTATAGATAATGCAGATGCAGAATACGAACATCTATTTTGCACTGTGAAGTCATTTGAGAGGATAAAATTTCCAACTCTTTTAAAAACAAATTAAACATACATGCGATAAATCGTCACTATATTCGACAAATTAATATCGAAACAAAATGTTTTTCTACGACATGATTAAATTAGTTATAATACTTTAAGTATCACGTTTCTGTATATACGAATTTCTCTATGGTATAAAATATTGTTTCTAATAAAACGTTCTGAGCCTTATAAAATCATAATAGCGTACTAAATAAAATCGTTGAAATTATAATTGTTTACTTCTTGACGTACCTCCACAATCTTTTCCATAGTAACAAATTTTTCAACTTTCCTTTCCCCATTCTGGTCACAAATTTCTGGTTTTGAAACTTCGATCAACGTCGCCGTTTTCTCTAATTCAGAAACCTTTGGAAGTTCACTTTGCCTGATTGCAGACGATGACGTCGCCCCTTCAGCAGTAGTCATTTTCGAGTCTTCAATGTTCCACCTGTATGAATTGTGAAAACAAGAAAATTTGTTATTACACATTATTCTTAAACAAATTATCTAGAATGTTACGTTACTGCACAAATTCTTATGACTGGCTTTTCACTAAGTATAATAAGTTAAAATTCGCCTCTATTTCAAGGAACTAGTAGGCACTTTAATTTCGTATTACGTTTGTAACATACTATCATAATTAGACTGCGGATTTTATACAGTTATGACTAGACAGCAGATTTTATGCGTTTATGGCAAAATGAGTAGGTGTAATTTAAAACATTACATACGTTAGATGAATTTAAAAATACTTTTATATTATTTTCGGCCCATTGAACATATTAAGAGAGAAAATAAATGGCTATGTCACTTCGGTTTCTTGCAATTCAGGCGGAAAGTTTTTATTTTGCATGAAGATCCGCAGTCTAGTTATGACAAAAACGTATTACTTTGAAATACACATGCCATAGTATAGAGCACATGATAGTACCGAAAGCACAAATTTTTTTATTACAAAAATGTACATATGCTAGATATTTAGGTAATTAATACATCGTCAATGAATTATTCATTTGAAAACAGTATTTACATACATACGCTATATATTTAGGTAATTAATATATCGTCAATTAATCATTTATTTAAAAACAGTATTTACTTTGCAATTCACATGACAGTAACAAAAGCACACACTTTTTGTTGAAAAAATATGCATTGGTGAAAGAATCAGATGAAGAATTATTGACGATCACGACCTCCGTTGCGTGTGATATATTTTCTTTCTGTATATAGTCTATATTCTATATTCTATATCGTACCAAGTATCGCACACAGGCGTCATGGTTACTGGAGCAGCAAGGTCTTCGCATTCTGGGGACGTGACGAAGGATTCGCTCCTTGAACGACCTGTTGGAGTTGTCGAACACTCGGTAGCAGTCACGTAACACTCCACGTTAGAATCATCGGCTACACTTTCATCGCAAGACTTGTCGATAATATCCTGTCACGAACATAAACATTCTAGAGTTTCGTATTACCGCGTTACTTAACACTCGGAAGGAGCCCGGTTATAATGAATAATGTTTTTCGTTTTGAATCTTGTTAAATGTGTCTAAAAGAATTTTTAAATACAGTGGGTGTACAAAGTGTTCGTAAACCTTTTAAAATAGAATAACTTTTTTATAATTGTACCAGACGACCTGATTTTTTATAATCAATTAGAAGCATTGGTTTACGAAATATGATAAAAAGATTTCCCAAAAATTACAATTACAAAAATTACATGCAAAAATAAAAAAAAATAGGGATTTTTAAAACTTTTTGATTTGGGCTCAATGAAAATTTAAAATACATGTATTGTAGATCTGTGCTAGTTATACGCATACTGAAAATTTCATCGAAATCGATTGACTCAGGAAAAAACGACCCCCATAGAAAGATGTACGATTCTGTGGATTTTAAGCAGAAATTGATCAAAAGTCGTGTAAAATCACGATTTTCACCCTTTTTAACTGCTTGTAGTTAGTGGGCATTAAAATGACTTCGATTAAATTTTCAGCATGTGCGTAACTACTACAGATTTACAAAACATATATTTTAAACTTTCTTTAAGAACCCAAATGAAAAAGTTTTAAAAATCTCTTTTTTTATTTTTGCATGTAACTTTGTAAATTATTATTTTTTTCGTTTTAAATCTTGCAAGTACATATTTTGGTTTTCTTTTTAGTTTTATACGTTTTAGTCTATTACTTAGCATATTAAACATTTTTTTAAATTTAAATAATCATTTACGTTTACGAGACATAATTTGCATTATTCGGCAGAATAATTTGTATTATTCGGAAGCATACAGCTACTCATGTAGCTACAGGTTTCGCACTCCAAATTTAATCAATTTCACCTTCTTGTAAATCAGTTTCACCTTTCTGGCAAATTAAACTCAACCCTTTGAAAATCACTTTCACTAAATACATATGTACTTTCATTCTTAAAATTTATACATACAGTGAATATACATATCTATTGTACAAGTTCCATATATTACAAAGTTAATGAATTGGTAATTACTTTGAAGTAAGTATTTCATGTACATCTTTGCAATAAATAATGTTTTCACAAAACATCCGTCTCTATAACGATCATAGCAGCTGACGCGACATAAAACAAATACTAAATAACAAGTACTTAAAAATACTTTATTCATAAAATGAAATTGATTTGCGAAAGGGTGAATTTGGAGTACGAAAAAATTTGCCGAATAATGCAAACTACGCCTCGTAAACGTAAAAATAGGATTTTTGAGAGCGATCGCGACCTAGATTGATTTTTGTTAATCGTTACATTATCGAGAAATGAGAAGGCGTATCCTTGCAATCCTGGAAACAAGAGTCTACCCCCTTAAGATTTAGAGTTACCATCAAACAATGATTTACAGAACCACAACTTAACAGTAATTCACTATTAAAGATCTTACCTCTGGAATGTCTTCTGCCTGCTTAATCCCACCAGCATCCAAACCACGATTCAGAGAAGAATCCAGCCAATCACTATCACTGCCAGCGGTACTCTTCTCGGCAGTCTTGGCATTAGTCTGCGTGACAGGAGACGAAACTCTTTCAACCCCAATGCAACTTCCATTCGCCGATGTTGCTGGCGCCGTCGAGGATGAAGATGGCAATGCTCCCTTCGCTGTCGTGGTCGAGAACGTAGACACGGATCTCGGTTGAAATTGCGGGGCAGGTGTGGATGAGCTTATCATCGGAATCGAAGGTGCGTTTGCGGTAGCAATCGACGAGATTCCAGCAGAGATCGGTTGCACCGATGAGGATGCAGCGGAGGTAGAGGTGGGGAAAGAGAACAAGGATGAAGTGGAGGACATGGCTGATGATGACATTGGAACTGGCCGAGTCCTGGCGCCCGCCTCGCAGAGTCTTGCGTCCAGCTTCTCAGCGAGCCGCGTTACTTCCGCCAGCCTTGCTGAGATCGCCTCCACTGCTGTCAAGTTACTGACTTTGTCCGAGGCATCCTCGGCTTCAGACATTCTAGAAAAATAAATTTCCGTCGTTCACTTCCAGCTATTAATAGAGTTTCCCTAGACAGAGGTCCGCCAGGTCTGCGAACGATACACCACCGCGTGCTTACTAACATTCACGCTATCAGCCAGCCTCCACGGACGTCTGTTTAGGGTTCCGATCACGACTTGCTGGAGTGACTAGCTACCGACGCGACGGGAAAGAGTGTTTGAGAAAACACGGTCACTGGAGGGAAGCTAAGGGACTCCTAACCTAACTGATTAATGACTAGACGCTGAACTATGTATACACTGGAGTTAACCTAATTTTTCAACTTTGACATTTCGAACACGCCGCCTCCCGAACATGTTCCGTTTCATGAAAAATTATACAGGGAGTCTCAGCCAAAGCAGGCCACCTAAATAGCCTCCTAGAAGTTAGCTCCCCACTTGTTGAATTAAATGATATCAACGGTTGTGATGAATTCTGCTATGCTTGTGCTACATTGTGCTCGAATATTATAACTATAATATAAAATATAAGATGAAAAATTGAGAAAAACGATTTTTTGAGTAGCCCCCCACTTTTCATTTTTTTCAATTTTTTCAATTGTGCTAAGTTGTGCTGGGTTCTGCTAAGATTGTGTTCAATATCACCTTTATTTTTAAAGACACACACACAAAATTGTATTTTTGTTATTCTATCTTGCAGCGGTTTCGAACAAAATTAATTAGTTTCTAGTTGGCTACAAAGAGAGTGTAATAGTTTAATTTCATTAACTGGTACTATTTATTTCTTTAGTATATAATATTAATATTGAGTCAACTCAAGGTGAGTTCAACGGCCTAGTATACTATGACCTTGACATGACCTTAACAGTTGATATTTCCTTCGAGAGATAAATATCTTCACCAAATATTCCATTAAAAAAAGTGACAATTTCCTTTTTTTTAATTTCATTTATTGATTGTCATTTGATATTGACTGATATGTAAATTGCTGTGAATGTAAATTTATTTATTATGCAATATGAAAAATATATATATGTTGATTTATTTGACGAGCCTGTTCCGAAAAAATCTTGTAAAATTGTAAGTGTTAGGAACCATTGTGCTGGACACTGGCTTCATTGCTACGTGGTGGACTTGCTTTTATTACGGAGGATAATTAAAGGTCCATCGATCAGTTGTCGCGGAGATAATTAAACGTAGCGAGGCGGATTCAGTAAACGTCAAATTTCAAAATTGTTATATAATGGACAGTGACAGCGCCGCGACGAGGCGTTGTGGACCAGATGGTGCTTCCAATGTGGGGCGTAGTTCTAATTTCGGTGGACCAAGTGCCGCCGAATCTGCGGAGCATTACGTTTGAGCGGCATTTTCAATCTTTACTGCACACAATAAAATTCTGCGCCGTCTTCGACACGGCGCGTCACTTTCTCTCATCGAAAATAGCTTTTCGATTGCTATTTTGATAACTAATAACTAGAGTAGGGACGCTGATGCAACAGTAAAATTGTTTAGATCGGTTAAGAGCAACGAGGTGTTCAATTAAAATTGTTTACATCCCATAATAATTTTAATGGATTGCAAGTAATATTAGAATATACATGTTTAAATGGTTCTGCTGTTTTATATTATGACTGCCAATTCTTTTTACAAATGCATAAAATCTGCAGTCTAATAATAACCACAAATACGCTCTACTGTCTAGTTTATGCGTATAAAAAATTGAATACACTTTGTTGTATAAAACATTTAAAATAATCATTCTGTGTTTGTTTACATTGTATTTCAATTTCTTTCGCGTGCGTGTACTCTTACTAAAAAAGTAATGCACTTTTCCTATTTTTTTCTATTCTTTTGCTTTCGAATTATATTGTATCATAGATTCTAATACAAAAAGCAGATCAATCATGAACTCTGTGTTTAATTGCAATTACGTGCAATTAATTTTCAGTGACAGAGCAACACGATTTTAGTATTTTCGTTACTATGATCTATTTCGGTAACAGTTTTCGTAGTTATAGACTTCTTTTAGAAGCAACGAATACTTCTATAAAATATGAATATGTTATTGGTGTTTTAATTACATTTGTTACGCAACCAGTGTAACCGGCTTTCATGTAATACAGTATGAACTTTTAAAAAAATTTCAAGACAAATGAAACCATCATAGAAATTTGTTAGATCATGCTTCATATCCTAAGTAGGAGAAAAAATATGATTTAAATTCTAAAACAATAAACAATAACGTCAACTTTGTAACTCTAATTCCATTAAACTTGAATTGAATTTGTTGATCAGACAGTGGTTTCTGGAAAGAGATACATACGAAATACATAAACATTTACTCTCCATTAGAAAATACAGATTTATAAATAGGCAACGAATTGACGTCTTTAGACATTCCACTTATGAACAAAATAGAAATGATTAGCCAAATGTTTTGATTTATCACTTCTTTCACGTTCTGTCACATCATAGTAAATTATTACTAATTTAGGTTCATGTAAATTGATTGAAGATGAAGGATTTATTAAACATAATAAATATTAATATTGTTTCTATTTTTTACCATTTAAATATCCCTGTCCTATTGCATCACAGTAAGTTATTGTTAATATTCACTCGAACATATTTAGAGATAAACAATTTCTAACAAAAATTCAATTTAAACAGGTACTATCGAATGAAAAAAAAATTACTGTTTCTCTGACTTTAACCATTTAAATACCGGTATTGCATCGTATCACAGAAAACTATTACCAATACAGAATCGATCTCATAATTATTCTGACATAACCATGTGTGTCTTTGAAAATTCAACAATTCCAAAATACGGGTGCATAAACGATCGTAAGCACTGTTTTTCCCTGATTCGATTTGGGGGTCATTTATCTACGTAATTCGTGGAATGGATCGTAGCCAACCAGTTTTCTCACGACTCGCTTTCGAACCCGAAAGCATCTACACGTGTATTAAAACAAAGTAGATCTCGGAACAACGGTCCGTCTCTGATAAGGGCTTTAAATAAATGTAACAGCTGCTGTGAAAAATATAAAAAGACGGATGCACCGATGCAGTTACAGCTGTGCGTCGTTTATCTTGGCTGCTAGCCAACGAACTACATTTTCCGGATTTAAAATCTCCCGGACTCGCGGAGATTTCTCAGCTCGCGGACTCGAATCCGACATGGAGAACGTGCACGTAACAGTTCCGATGCCCCTGACCGTCCTCATGCTTGGTGAAAATGGAACGTTGGTCCTCTATGAATACAAACGTCAACGAGGAGGAGACACGGTTGACCCATATTTACCTCATGAACGCGTGGGTGTGCGACAAAACTCAACGCGGCGCGCATCCATCATCGTTTCGTAGTGCTACGCTCGCGAAGAACGATTCGAATAACTCGAACATTCGGCGTGTTTGACAACTATCGACGACCGGACCGGAAGCCTAGTTGGAGACTTTGACAGGTGATTCGATTCATTTGTCACAGAGTTACGTTCCTGGAAGCACTTGTTCAGAAATTCGGACGATTGAAGGACACTTATCCGAAGGTTCCAGGATTCTTGATTCGACAGAGTGACAAGTGGGGTCGTTGTTAATGGTATCTCGAAACGATGGACTTACATGTACCGATTTCAAGGTGTAGGTGACTCTTCGACGTGCAGCCATGGACTGACACACCGTCTCCGTTAAAAACGGAGGTGGCCGTCGACGAGCCTCGTTCCCCCGCACCTCTTATTACCAGCTCCGGCCGGCGCGCCGTGCTCTTTCTTTCGACGAGATTATAGTAACTCGCCGGAGCTGATCCGACTCTCTTCGATTTCGCGGATACGTAGACGATGACCGAATTATCCCTGCGTTTTATTGCTTTAACCCGATTGCACCGGATATATCGGACGAGAAAAATCCAAGGATACACGTGTCGATCGAGAAAGTTCGACGACGAGGAGGAACGGTGCCAAATGTTTCGTTTTTTATTTGTTTTGTGAAAACCCGCGACACCAGATGTTCAAAGTCGTTTGCGGATTGGAACTTACGGAAGTAGTCAGTTGGCGATACACACCCAGTGAAAAAGATAGCACACGTGTGCTATCTTTAATTTCTCACAAGATGTCACAGTGGTGTCGTCGATTCTAATTTAAAAATTTTTGGCCCCCTACAGTGAAGTTTAATCTAAAATGAAGATATTTATTCAATAACAACATATTTTACATTGTGTTCTATATTAATTTCTGCTATTTTTCAGGCAACTTATCATGTTCTAAATATCCTAATTTTATCTTTGAATTTTTATTTTTCTTTATTGTTTTTATTATGTTTACAAGATGTCACAGTGATGAGGTTACCGAACTTTATTTAAAAAATTTTGATCCCCTAACAAGTAGTCTGTTTAACGTTTACTTCTCACTGTGCCAATGACTGTACTATTTCTCTTACGATTGATATTCACTGAATATATTTTATAATACAATATTTATGTCTCGTAAAACTGTTTGATTTTGCTGAAAAACCTCTATTAGCTTATAATAATAGCAAGTTAAGCTCGCTTAAACATTTCAAAAAAATATAAAAGATTTTTACTACGATTTTTACTTAGGGTGCCACTCATTGCAAAGTTTACTGTACCTGATTTCTTCTCTAAAATGTTTATATTAAACGTATATCGTTTTTAAAATACTATTTTCTTTAAGCAAAATAAAGTAGAAAATATTAAATAGTATTTGAAATATTTGTTTCGCCAAATAATGCCCACCTCTGTATAATCATCCGCAAGGCTACCGAAATGATCGTGTCCGTTCGTTCCTCCCCTTAAGCGAACTAACTTTACGGTAAATACTAACAATTTATAATAAGATCCCAATAACTCTATGTATCCCAAAATTGTTTAGAATATAGTTTTGTTTATTTATTTTTAAATCAAACCCTGAAATCATTTTTAAACACCTGACCTCAGTCAATGTAAGTAGGTCCGAAAACTGCGTTCTATCCTCTATACAAATCTTTAAAATACTACTACTTCCTGAAACGTCCACCTTAGGACGTAACACTACCAACAGAATTCACAACTGTAATGAAACTGGTGTTTTTTATTAACAGCATTATTGAAATAGCATCAAGAATTTCTTGCGAAACGCTTATGATCGCTATCGTACTTGCCGTTGATGGCATAGAGGTTCCTTCAGTCTCGTTCTCAAGAGGCGACCCAACCGCACCATTCGGCCGACTTCCAGCAGAAGCTTTTCTCGATCGCCCAAGATGTCCCGGATCTCTGCTCTGTCTCGTGATTCCGCTGCTGAATCCTCCGTCTTCAAGGATCGACGCAGGCTGCACACTGCCTCGATCAAATCGCGCAGTTTTGAACAGTGCTTAAACAAATGTAAGTATGCAAAATAAATTATCCGCTTTGAAATTCACCTGAAGATTGGATGAATGAAATGCTTTTCTATTTGAAACAGATAATTTTGATTATCATTTTGAAGATGATAAATTGTTCAGCTCTCTCTCGATCTCTCAACAGAGAAGTTGAGTTGCACTGAATTTCTGTTATTTTTATAAAGTATTTTGTACTTATATCTTTTGCCATTTTAACAACATTATATGATTTATAAGCAACGTTATTCGTCATATTAACAGATAATCAGACATGGGTAAATAATATTTCAACTAAGAAATAGAAATATTTGCAAATACTATTTCTTACAACTGTGTTACACATGTTTCATTTGAAATAGTAATTTAGTACTAGTTTCAAATGAAACATATGTAACAGTTGTGAGAAATAGTATTTGTAAATATTCGTATTTCTTAGTTGAAATATTTTTTACCCGGGGCTGCATATAATACATGTATTTTTCGTACGGAAGTCCTAATATTGACGTTAAACAAACGCAACATTTATCTAAATAGATTTATTAATAAAACTCATGAGAGAGAGAGAATCGTAATTAACATATTCTATCAATGAATTTTATGTTTCTTATATCTATTTTCCGATTACATGAGAATAGCAATTTGTTACGGAAAAAAACTTCTTAAAATAATTATCATTGTGCATACATCTTCAACACTCCGGTGAAAAACAGCGCAAACCCTCAGCCTGGTCAATTGTTCTTCACCAACAGAACGAAGCTGCTTCCAAGCCTGTCGTAACTTTGAGAAAAGGGTTGTGTTGCTATCCAATGGTAGTCTGCAGGATAACCTTAACACTCGGGCTCCGTTCACTAATTGACAGCCGTAGTCGTATGTCCCCTGGAAATTCAAACACCAACGTAGTTGATTAAATTTTTGTCCAACTTTGGCTTTGTGCCGCAGTAATGAGCTTCTCCTTCACTGTAATGTACATAACGCTGAAGACTTAATTTTTTTTTATTAAAAAGACACGAGAAATTTCATTTTATGTTGTTATTGCATCGCAATAGGTATCTAAATAATTATAAAATTTCCCCATAAGCAAATTAAAACAATATGAACAAAGCACAATCATAAGAACAATCTTTGGTGATTGAGATAGAAGAAAAATGGTTAATACATTATGTATATACATTTGCGACAGTTACGGAAAGAAGATAATAACGCGATACCTTGGCAGTTTCTTGAAACGATTGATGCTCTTCCTTCTGCATTTGTATTTCGTTCGCATTACAGCCAATCTCCATGTGATTCTTCAATAGGACATTGTACAAATCGTTCAACCATTTAACAGCCTGTAAAAGATGCATCGACGTGTAACAGATCTCATTCGAAGAATAATTTCAAGAAATCCGTGTGGTCACCTGTTCCGTGTCCACTTCGTAAGTATATATCAAGGCGATTTGTTTCAGGGAGAGTTTCTGTAGTTCAACGCTGTCGTTGAATATATTTTTCCTTGCGTTCGTTGCATCTAAAATATCTCTGACGTTTACTATGTCTTCGCCGTAGTCGACTCGCACGTCTCGTCCCAGGGCATCCTTCACAGGCATCGAAAGTATGTCCGATAATTTTTCTCCTTCCTTCACCAGTTCGCATTCCAAAGATTCTAGAAATTCACGACAGACAAATATGAAAAGATTCTACACAAATAAAAAAAGTCACCGCGTGGAAAACCACGCGCGGCAGGAGTGAAACTTCTCGCAGTCTAGTATGAACGATCAAGCTAGAGCTGGGGAAAATAGTATTTTAAATAGTAAATAATAAATAATCCTATTTATTTTAAAATATGTGTACAATTTTGAAAATAAAATATTTTATTTCATGTTTTTTGAAAATGAAATATTTTATTTGATGCAGTAAGTTTTGAAAATAAAATAATTTATTTGAGGCAGTCATTTTTGAAAATAGTATTTGAAAATAGTATTTTATTTTAAGAATATTGAAAATATTTGGACTTTGTCTTTATTTTCAATTTCAATTTTAAATATTATTGCCGAAAATAATGGTTCGCATTTAATTGATTTATTAGGTGAAATAGTTTCCTGGTGATTAGATACACTGTATGTTTATCAACAAACCTCAGTAGCTACAAATAATACAATATTCTATTTTGTATTTCAGATTATTAAAATAGAAATATTTTATAAATCAATTTTTATTTTATTCTTGCATCCAACAATCAATGCAGGATATTCTTATTTTACATAAAGATCGACAGACTAATTATTACTAATAGAGTAATAGTTTATTCTTATTATTTACCAAGATTTGCTTGGCTCTGCTCCAATTTTAACAGATTCGCGCTAGCCTGAGAAAAGTCGTGAGTTCTGTTGCCCATCACCAATTTATCGAACACTTCGCTGGTTTTGTCAAAATACTGTAACAATATCAACGAAAGTTAGGCTCTGGAATAAAAGAATGGGATTATCCTATCGTTTTGTTAAGCAAATACCTCGGAAACCAGTCTGAAGAATCTCTGCGAAGTAATTAACACGTTCCGTCGCCTTTCGAGCCTGGTTGCGAAGCTTCGACATACGAAGTCCATGAAATCTCTCTGACATTTCAAATCTTCAGAAAGACGAGTGCTCGGTAAACTATCGATTTTGTGAAGCAGTTCAGCGTAACGACCGTAAGTTTCCTGAAACGATGATTCATTCTAATCAATCTATGAACAACATAGAAATTTACACGTCTCTATATCTTTATTTCAATATGTTTAATCAGTTCGCTTTAAACTTGGTTTCATACTTCGTGGCCTTCAAAAGATCTTGAACTAGAAAATTTATGATAAAGAATTAAATTAAGTCTTCGAAATTATGACCTTGAATAGTAACACAGACATTAAAATATTTTGCTAGTCTATCGATTAATTTCACTTTCAATCGTTTCATAAGATTTTGTATTAGCTTTGTCCTTGAAGTTTAATAAAGTTTGCATTTCCTTAATATATGATTAATTTCTTCGTAGGAAGAAAAGAGAAGTTAGTTAACAAAGTAGAAAAAATCAATTTTTATTATTGTTTTTTCACAATTGCCACCAAATGCATTTTTTCAAGATATTTTTTGGATGTGATTTCCTGAAGTTTGGTCCATTAACTGTATTTCTTCCAATCGACACAATTTTTATTTTGCATAGAGATCCGCAGTCTAGTTATTAGTTTCTAAAGTGTGTTGTTGAATCGTACCCTGCATTCGAGTTCCAATTCCTCGTGCCGCCTTCGCAGCTCTTCCGAGGATGAAACGTCGAATCCAACCTGGCAACAGGAATTCAGCATTGCGTCAGCGGGTCCAAGGATCCAATCGGTGACACGAGACACACCCCTCTCGAGATCGCCGATCACTCTGGCAGTGTCCAGGTTCCTTTCCATTTCAGACCAGGAATTTTCGATGTCCACCTAAAGAGTATAACGCGACGTTTCATTTACATAAACATCAATGTGTTTTTGCTCGATTTAGAATGCCGCGAGTACCTTCTTCAATTCGATCGAATCGATAAGCTCGTGGATTCGTTTCGTCGCGTCCAAAACATCCTTCGCCGACACCCTACTCATTAAATTCACCAAGCTTCTGCCTGAAAAATAACACGCGTTCATACACAACCATTCTTTATTATTTCCTCTTATACAGTTACTCGCATACTTCATCTTCACTAGACTGCGGATCTTTATGCATTTATGACAAAAATTAATAGATGTAATTCGAAAATTTTTAACATACAAAAATTATTAACGAGGAAGATAAATTGTTGTTAAGCTTCTGTAGATCATAATTTATGTATAAACATTTTATTTTGCGTAAAGATCTGCAGTCTAATCATCACACACACTCTAGATCGGAATAACTGTTTTATAGCTGGATCATACGATTCCAACTTCTCTGGTACGATCAGTTTAGCGAATCACGTAAAATAAACGTGTTCAAAAATGTATTTGGTCGGAATTGTGAAAAAAAATTGATTTGTACAACATTTTTACCCGAGTCAATAACGAAAATTTGTAAAAGTGTGTTTTGTAGACTCATATAAGGTATGCTTACTGTAAATTTGATCGAAGTTAATTCATTGACTTATGAGTTACAAACGATCAAAGATGGTAAAAATTGCAGTTTTTCGCTATTTTCGACCTATAACTGCCATTTTTACCACTTTTGATCGTTTATCACTCGTATATCAATTAACCAATTTCAATGAAATTATCGAAATGTATGGTATATAATGTATATGGGTCTACAAAACACAGTTTTATAACTTTTGTTATTAGCCCAGATAAAAAAGCTGACAAAATCTGTTTTACTATTTTTTTCACAATTCCGACCAAATACATTTTTTAAATTTGTTTATGAGACGTCATTTACTAAACTAATCCTTATAGTCTCACATTCGTAAAACATTAAAGAGTGTGTTGAAAGAGTGAAAAAACTGTGATCAATTGAAAGGGTAAAGTTGAGGACTTATTGTTGTATGAATATTGAAAAGGATTGAACAACCACCAGTAAATAATTTGTGAAAATACTGAAATGTATCAAATATGATTTAGATAAGCCAGCTTTACAAGTCAATAAAATACTGACTCTTCATCGTAAACGAAAGTTAATTTTCTCTTTCAACAATTTCAGATGACACGTCTTAACGGGTATTTTATTTCCGTTCTATTGAAAACGAGAAGCTGCATAAAGGAGGACATATACGATGAAACAGAAATACCACGGGACACTCTTATTGTTCACCGTTTTTACACCCTCGCGAGCACATGATCGCGCTTGTTTCTTAAGGAACGCTTATGCTCGACATCCGGTTAAGCCGGTTTTTCAATTTTTGCGGACAATCTAGCTGCAAGTGTCTATCTCCCGGCACGACTGGCGTGATTATAACGCTAGACTAGGAAATAACTACATATTGAGCATGATGCGTAGGAGTAAGTTTCGCCGAGTATTTTCACTGTCGGATGAAAATATTTAGTCACTTGCGATTACCGAACAGCACAGGCTGCAAACAAAAATTAAATCAAAGACACTATAGTATATTATGAATTTTTATTCTCGGCGCAAGGTTCGATCATTTTTCTACACAACAATTAGCTATTTTGTAGGAATACTAAACGCTGGATTCGGATTTGAATCTTCCGGTTCAAGAACCACGTTAGCTATTAAAAATGTTCACTAGGAGGAAAAGAAAGGAGGTGTTTCGTCCTAGGACCTTCTATTAAACATTTTTAATAGCTAACGTGGTTCTTGAACCGGAAGATTCAAATCCGAATCCAGCATTTCGTATTCCTACAAAATAGCTAATGGTTGTGTAGAAAAATGATCGAACCTTGCGCCGAGAATAAAAATTCATAATATACTAAAGATAAATTATGATCGATATATAATTAATTATTTACACTATAGTGTATTGTTTTATGTGATAATAATTTAACGATCTAGAGACAAGGGAAATGGATATCGACCGCGTCATGCACACGAACTCATATTACTTGAAGATTATACGAATCGCTATGTTTAAGTCTACTTATGTAGTTATTCATTTAATATTATTAACCCTTGTGTAGCCAGTGGCGGCTAAACTTCAGATATTTATTCATAGATTTATTCAATAATGTATTTTCAATTCTGTTCTATTACTTTATCGAGGTAACTGTTATTGAATAAACATTTGCATAAATACCTTAATTTTATCTTCGATTCTTAATTTGAGAACACTGCAAACTTTCATTATAACCGAATATTTAATTAAAACACTTGAAAGACTGTATTTAAAAGACAGCGACATTCGTAGAAATAGACTGTCGAAATAATATCTTACTTGAGTTTATTTAAAATTCTATCTTCTTTCAAGAAAAGCAAATATGCTGTAAAGTCGTAAGTCAGGAAGTTAACTGCGAGTGCGGGTTATTTCCAGTCTACTAAAAATAATGACTAAAAAAGTTGTAGCTCGAGTTTATCTAATGTTGTAAATTTGCATAAGCATATCTGGACCGGGACATAGGCACGGATACGGGGCAATCGGCAGTGATAACAGCAGAAAGCGAAACGAGAGGGACATCGAATTCCCCGACGAAGAAATCATGTTCACCTGATTGCAGGATGTATCCCGCTACAGATGTTAATTCCGTGCTCGTATCCCAGTAGGATTCTATATCCTCGTCCGATTCTAGCATGCGAAACGCATCCAAGCTGGTTATTCTTTGGTGCAGGTCTGCCATCTTTGACATGAGATCCGTGGCGTCCTTGATGTAGTCTTCCACTTTCTTTCATGTCGGAAATTTATTATTATTATTATTATTATTTATTATAGACGGACTGAAGCCCTTCTGCATAAGTGTTTACAATAAAAAAACAGAAAGATACAAGACTACTCGTTTAATAACAAAGAAGGGACATGCACAAAATAAAAATTGGTACAATCGATATGGTATTATCATGTAATCCTGCGTAGTAGCATTTTAAAATTTTGTAAAGACTCAATGAAAAAATCAATGTGATTATAAATAGTGCATGATTTTGCAATAATGCGATTCATTATTATTATTTGCTTACGGTGACCATATGTATAGCAATTTTCTAATTAAAATCATACCAAATATGATATAATTCCGATGATATTTACTTGTGTAATAGCCAATAAAATTTTCGGGCGCGAGGGAGGATAGCCTATGGGAAAGAAAGAGGCGCAGAGAGTCCTTCCTTGCGTCCATAACTTTAATTGCCTATTACATAAGTAAATATCATCGGAATTATGTAATATTTGGTATGATTTTTATTAGAAAAATGCCACCAATATGGTCATCGAAGTCCCATAAAAAATAATGGAAAATAAAGAAGTTGGAAATTCCGATCAGGCGGGCTCACCGATCTACTCGCACCGCATGGTGTCATATTTCTCGGTGATCGAGGCCTCTCGAGCTTCCGTACTACCGAAACGAATTTCCTTTCCAACCCAATACATTCGAAAACTAATTTCGTCAATAATCACAGAATAAGTCTTACAAAATATTTTAATGCCAGTGTCATTAATCGAAGAACTTTTTATACTGTAATTACGAAAGGTAAATGGCGAATGGAGATAATGTGCATATTCTGAAATACATTTCCATTAGTTGTAGTAATAATTAAAATTTACCACGCGATTTTGAATCCACTCCGTGTGATCGTAGAATTTGTTACCGCCCAATTCATACGGCAAATGCGCATAATCTATGTGAAGAGGAAGCCTCGTCAGGATAAGGTATGTCGGCTAAAACAATGACGATTACAATAGACAGATTAATTTACGTAAAGTGATGGCATCAACCTCCAAATAACCTGGCGGAGGTCGAGACCCTATAATTCTTTCTTATTTCGCGATATACAATTTCAAAATACAGTTATATTTTGTTATATAGTCTGCTAAAAAAGTTACACGAAAATTAATGTTTCGGTACTCTTTTAACAGAATGTAAATCAAGTTAGAATGCTTATCGTATCTTTTCTTGTTATCGATTGGTCTTCGTCTAATCATTTCCACGAATTCAAAGCATTTATTACAATGTGTTTGTTGATTATCGATCGTAAGGTAGTTTATAACAAGAAGTATTGATGATCTCGGCGCGAAGGTTCGATCAGAAATTAAAACATTGAGTGATCTACATTTTAAATTAATATAAATTTATATAACATAAATTTCTAATCGAACCATTGCGCCGAGATCATCAATATTTATTACAATGAATAGAAATGGCTTTGTTCATTATTAAATTAGGCACAAACCTCTCCTTCCTTATGAGACCTGGTGCAGCTGTCCACTCTTTTATCCCAAAAACCTTCAGGTCGCACAACGATCACAGAGGCAGTATACGATCCCAGAAGAACCATTGACAGTCTTATGCAAGACCTTGCAACGCGCCATGCACCCTTTCGCGCGTCCACGACCAGGACTAACCCATTCCTCTTCGTCTCCTCGCTAACAATGTAATGCATTCCTTATAACCCACTTTCATCATGGCGAAACAATCGGTTCGTAAGGCAGTATTCACTTGTTAGCCGGTAAAGGGCTATTCGAGCGTACTGACTCAAAATATTTGTTTGCTTTAATGTGTATCGAAAACAAAGTATCTTAAAAATGTCCTTGAACTTTATACTCCTATACGAGAAATTGTAGTTAACTATGTTCGGTGCCAAAAAGAAAGAAAAGTATGGAAGATTTTATCAGGCTGCAAAAATTACAGAATGATACATTTTGACGTGATTATGATATTGACGATAACCATTAGACAGCGGATCTTCATGCAAAAAGACATTTTCTACTTGTTTTGCATCGAATTTTGGTGAAAAAAAAATTTATTTTCATTTTTAATATGTTTAAAAGATTGTAAATAATATAGCAGCATTTCAAAATTCTTTAAATGTATTTACAGTTTTAAATTACACCTACTCATCTTTGTACTAAATGCATAAAATCCGCTGTGTAATAATCACACACGTGATGAAGACGTATGCAAGATTTGTGTTCGATTGGTATACTGTAGTTTTTGAGATTTAACATGAAAGATCACATGAGTGTTAGAGTTTCCGTGATAAAGTTTGAATTATTCCTATCGCTAGTCTTTGTTGCATCACACTGAACTAACAATAATAAAAGTCACAAAAAGTTTCGGGAAGATTTACCTACAAATCACAGAACAGTATAACTTATATCGAGCTCTGTACGGACCCTCTCTTTGTCCCCTATTTTTTATACACACATTTTTTAAATCTCAGTTTATTTCTTTAATGTTAATATTATATTCGAAAATGTTCAACATATTCCTTAGTTATAGTTCATAAGTTATCCTTGTAATGTTAGCATGCACAGCCATGTGCATGCTGCTAATAATCCCATGTGGGGTTTCACAGGTTAATAAAAAAAAAAGAAAAAAAAACTAATATCGGGGAAAACTGTGTCAAATTGACACGAGGGACAGATGAGGGTAATACTCCATTGTCATCCAGTTCTGAGCTGCGCTTAAAGTTTCAACTCTCGGAAAGTGGTTTAAAATGCGATTACAATATTTGTCGCATACAACAAGCAACACGGCAAGCTAATATAAGTGTGATAATAATAAATTCGCGGGAGAATTGGTGACCATTCAGTGGCTGTGATAATTACCTAAATATCGACAAAAAGTACAGAATGAGCGACTCCAATCTGGGTTTCGTGTTTGGTTGGAGTTCCGATGGAACGTTGACGACGATCAAAGGTCTTCCCTCGCGATCACGTCCGCCTGGAATGTATGCGAGATTCGATTCAAGGGCTTCCAGAATGTCCACAGCCTCGAAATTCTTCGCGGGCATGGCTGCATCCGCTCCGACCTATTATATCATCCTCACTTTCGGAACAATTTCTCCGTTTAACTATTTCTGAATACGATCACACGCGCACTACATTAACACCGACGATCCCGACGAATTTGCGGATCACCGTGGATCATCATCGTGTAGCGTGTATAGCCGGTGTAAAACAATACGGCAGATCGGCCAGGTAAACGATCGATGTCCCGAGACGATCGTGCCCACCGAGATCCAAGGAATTGTGTTACGCGCGATCAGGTTCGTTGACTGTAAAAACAACCTCGTGGTTAGCATACCGCAATACACGTTCACCAAAAGAACCGCGCATGCATGCCGTGTATCACGTCTAACGAAAAATCCTGTAACCTTAGTATGTACGTTCTTCAGATCCTTCTCGAGGCAATCACGTTCTCACTTCTTTAGCAATGCTGCGACTGTCTTATCCCGTTTTATTCTGATCGCGTTCTTTCAAAGATGTTCGAGGAATTTAATATTATTCTTGATTCTTTCAAATTATTAATCCAGAAAATACATTTTTGCGTAACGTCTGCTCCTTGCACTTAATCACTTTCTGCTTTTTAGAGGCAGATCGATGCATTTAAAGGTAGAGTAGATAGGTATATACTTGGAGTAAGGGTCTTATACTTTCACCAAACAAAATAGTATCTATATTAACGATATAACGATATCTATGTTATTGTGTTTGATAAAAGGTATACTTATATACCTGGGTCGGATAATTGTATAAATTATAATAGAGAATATATGTTTGATAAAAGTACTTATAACAAAATTAGGTTATAAGATTTTTCTACATTATAATAGAGAATATAAAACACAATAATATCTGTATTAATGATATGGCCGATAAAAGTATAAGAAATTGAATTATAGGGTTATAAGATTACTATAACAAAAAAATATTATAATTATAATATTAAAATAGCGAGTATAGAACACAATAGTGTGGATATTATTATATTGATATAATGTAATACCTCCAAGTATACACTTTGAACAACACTTTTTATTCTGTCACAATCATCTAATCACGTTCCCATTCCAAACATTTTAATGTTTTATCTATGTATAAAACTAAAACTTTCAAAGCAAAATCAGTGTCATAAAACCCGCTGTGTATTTCTCATGAAAGGATAAGATCAATCGATGTGATTCGTTTCACAATCTGCGAGGCACTGTCGCATGTACGAACGTTGTTTAACATGCATACCTCGGTGATAACCGATTGTACGGAACTGGTACAATTTTCACAGAAAATTCAGAGCTTCGATAACAAAGCCAGCCAATTCTTCCAGTGATGTATTCACCTCTGTCTCAACTATTTCGGTTTCCTTCGAGCTTTTTCCAACCGCCGTACACTCGAAACGCGTGTCTCCTTTCTGAGCATAACCGAACCACAAACCGTAACAAGACTCAACACACACGTTCACGCACAGTTCGTCTAGAAAACGTTCGAGGAAATTTTATTTGCATTTCAAGGGACCCCTTAGTTCACAGTGAAAGTCGAGCATCGTATCGCAGGCTCCTCGAGAACCTTGACCAACAAATTCAAAGCGTCCATCGCGACTGTTGTCCGGGTGGGACCGAAAGAGTCAACGAGTCCCGCTAAAACACTCACGGAGACTGCGAAGAGGTCCGATTCGGCGAAACTAGCCGAATAAAACTGGGACCGCGGCGTTCCTCGGCATCTCTCGGTGGAGGAGGAATTCGTTTTCGACTCGAGCGGGGTCACGCGGACCGGGAAACGTTTCAACAGCTGTTGCAGGAATTGTCGCAGGTGCAGGTGCACGTGGTCGAATGGTGGTCCACGCGGAAATGCACCGGCACGGCGGTTTACGGTTCGAGATCTCAATATAGGTATCGTTGAAAAGAAAAACTGTCGCGCGCTTTCACGTGCACGAACCAGCGCGCGAGAGCGCACGGTCACGTGCTTGTATCTACGTGGAAGTCGGTGTAAAACGCGAACGGAGAACGGAGAACTGCAGCTGCGATGGAGACTGCAGGGAAACCGAAAGCCATCTCGCTGCTCCATTCAGGTACAACGGTACTCTGGCACCGATTAACCGTCTTCCCCTTCTCCCGTTCATTTCCTCGTGGCTCTTCCTTCTCCTTTCCTGCGTCCACGACCTCTTTCGACCGAAGCGACGACACGTCGTCCTCTTTTGTATCCTCTACACCGGCGCACGGTGGTTAATTCGATTAAAAAGAGTCAGCAAAATTCAATAGAAAGTTTTCCATTCACGGGACCGGATCGATGCCATTAGCATTAGATGACTGCGAAACCGTCTCTGTTCAAATAATAAATGCAACGCACATGGAACACGAACAATTTATAAATATGATTATAAATAATGCATGACTTTGCAATAATGCGATTATTATTATTATTTACCAAAGATCAAAATAAACTAGCATAAGGGAGTAGACTTGTTTTCCTAGGATTGTAAGGGTGCGGGATGCGCGTTCTCATTTCTCGATTATACAGAAATGAGGTTTTTCAATAGTCAAAAACGCTAAATAAAAGATCGATATACATTGCTACCGCCTTCAGAAGTCCTGTTTTTCGTTTATGCGACGTAATTTGCATTATAAATGTTTTCCTTATGTCGATCGTAGATTGTTGCTAACTATTTTTCTTGAAAATGATCTAAGGTAAGATCGAAACGTCAGAAAAAATTATTGTGTGGTAATTTTCAAACAGTGTTTAAAAAAATAATTGATCGAACCAGTGCGCAGAAAGCATAAAAATATTATTAGTAATGTGCATTGTTGTGAATAATGCAAATTACGCCTCGTAAAAGTAAAAATAGAACTTTCGAGGGCGATCGCGGCCTAGATTGATCTTTTATCCTGTATCCTTGCAATTCTGAAAATGAGTCTACTGCCTTAACCCCTTGCCGAGAGAGAGAGAGAACCTTTTCTTCTACAGTTACAATGATTCGAACGTCTTTATGCACAAAAAATGTCGTAGAAATTACGTACATATAAGAGAGTTATAAATAAAACAAAATAGGCATTGTTAAAGTCAATTCACATCTCTTGTATTGGGTTGGAGCGAAAGTTCATAGCGTTGTTTTACAGTTATGTTTTAAAATTTACAGCTTGAAACTTCCTATTTAAATTCTTTTTATATTGTTTATTTATAAAGGTCGCATCAACATCGAGATCAGTAGCGACCATTTTTGGTATATAATTATAAGTGTATATGTTATATAATGAGTGTGAATATAATTAAATTTTTTGGGTAAGGTAAGAACACTTGCAATAGTCTTTTGGTCGTTGAGGCATTCGCTCAGGTTGATTGAAATATTGTGGGCTTGTTGTTGTTTAAATATTTTACGTTCCTGTACAAAGGTTAACAATTACTTTAATGAATAAATTTAGTAATAACTGTCTCGATGCAGTGACGTATAATATAATTACGTCGATTTATGTAACGTTAAACAATTTGATAAATTGTTCCTTCATCTCCTTGCGAAGAATCGTGATACCGCTTTCACCATTGCCACAGACGATTAAACAGACAACAAAAAATAAGTAGCAATTGTTAGACTAGACTAAAACCGCTAAAAGTTCCGCAATAGTTGCCTCTATCCATCGGTACTTTGAAAGTATCGGAAGTGACAATGAGAAGAAACTTCGAAGCTATCGCAAAAACGAGTAAATCGAAAACGACGGAATCATCGGCGTCCGCGTGACGAGATATTTTGTAAGTCTCGGCGTGGAATGTTTTTCTGCTGAATGATTTATAGGTGCGACTGACCTCTCGACGAGTTACAACATGCACACAAGGAACATGTTTTGGCTGTAACTTGCGATCGTAAAATTTCTCAAGGTTATTGTACTCCATGGCAAATAAAAAAGTAGGAACCTGTTCAATTCTTGGACATAGCACTGCTTGGGAGCTTGGAAAAATTAATAGAAAAAGGACATTACAATGTTTAGTGATATTCCTATAGCGTATATGGTAAAAGGAAATACAAAATTCTTAAAATAACAAAGAAAATTTGTCAAGTTTATTCTATCCTGTGGCAAAACAAGAAAGAAGGAACCTGTCAAGAATTTGAACACCGCGCTGCTTGGAAATTAATAGAAAAAGGATATTAAAATGCTGGTAGATGATTAAGCCAATTATTAATAAATAAACAATTTAACACTTTCTTTTCAGAGTTTCTGAGGTTTCTTTTTTATCCATTAACGCTATCATACTTCCTGCAGCGAAAATGTAGCTGGCAACTATACCTTTCCTACGATATAATTCTTTTGCGTAATTCTCATCCCATGAAAGTTTATAGCTGAAAAGCAAAATGTGTCCCAACCTTTACAAAAATCTCTTAGGAATTGCTTCTCAATCGACTGAAATGTCAGTTTAGTTCAATATTTGTCAGTTTAGTTCACAAGCAAATTGTGAATAAGAATAATGCCGGTAGGTCGAACTGAAGAACTTTTTAGTGTCCTGTACGAGAAACCAGTACCGCTTTTTTGCACCGGTATAGGATACTATGGTCCCACCCTGAGGCACGCGAGCTTCGCGCGAAGGATGAAAGCAAGTTCCCACGTCAAACACAAAACCGCAAATTCTTTTATCATCCGCGTATTTTAACGGTCACGTATGCGGAAAGACATCCGGGATTTCAACATTCTTCGAGCAAATGTAGCCCGCTCCCGAATTCCTTACTTGTTGTCTGTCATTACGGTTCTTGCGCGCGAGCAGTTAGGGCACGCGATGAAAGAAACGCAGAGCGGTATTAAACCGAAACCAACAAAGAAATGTTCACTGCAAGAGGTGCAGAATCATTTGTTTAAGCGGATCCCGTGGGAGCATACTCTCATGTATCTTCTCTTACGTAGTTTGAAGTAACCCGTTATAATAGGGTAAGTGTGATACTTTTATGCAGAGTGAATCATTTAAAATTCTCCCCAGAAAGATTTTCGTTGCTTTTAACCACACGAGAAAATGTGGAAGTAAGACGAATCTTCAGTAAAACAATTGTGATCCTTTTGGGCAGAGTGAATCATTTAACAACTTCCCTGAAAGATTTTCGTTGCTTTTAATCACACGAGAAACTGTAGTAGTAAGACAAATCTTCAGTAGAACAATTGTGATGATAAAGATGATATTTTCCTCAAGATCATATTCTCTGATATTTTAAGAACATTTAATTGTATTTTTCGATGGGACAATATTAAAGTTACTTATGATAGCATTATTGTGGTACTTGTGAGTCATTTACCAATTTCCCCTGAAATATTTCCGTTGCTTTCAATCACGCGAGAATATGTGGAAGAAAAATCTTCAGTAAAGATAATTTTTTCCTACACATCATGTTTTCTGATATTTTACGTTCTTCTGATTTAAGATGTTTGTTTAAAATGTCAAGCAAATACTGTTTAAATATTATATAATATGATGTACACATTTTTAAAAATAAACAATTTGATATACAAAAAAATGTTGAGTTCTTCTAATCAGACAAATCTGTCAACCCTGTCCAATGGTATGTAATCTCCAAGTGTAGCGGTGTTGGGGACCGCAAATCTGTACCAAAGTGACAATACATACTTCGTCGCGCGTGATTGCGAGTTAATGCGTCTCGTTCCCATTTTTGTTAGCCGCTGAATACACGGGGGTTTAACAGAGTCGGTGATCCATGGCGCACGTAAAAGCACTTAGGTACTTGGCGGCACGCGCATGAGTCAAGGTCAGTGACCGGCGGTGACCAAACACTGTGAAAAGCAAGGTGTGCCGCAGTAAATACAAGTTCGTACATACATACGTACATACATTACGCGTTCCTCTCGATGTGATGAGGAAATAAAGACCGATCATCGAATAGCTGTTTAGCAAAGATAGGGGTCCCCAATAGTGATGTCACGATCGCGTTCACCTCTTTGCGCCACCAAAAACTCAAGTTTGTGAAAGCTGTGACGACCACGTGGTGGTTGTTGTGGTAAAATTTTGTTGAGAAATAATACTCGACTCTTAAACAGTTTACATATTTGTATGTATACGTGAGCCGTTTATTTTGAAAGTGGTCTAAGTCCATTGAAGTATAAATTGAGGTATTTTATTAGAGTTTGAGTTTCAACGAAATTAAAAATATACGTATAGGATACCATGTACCACACTCCTTAAGTGTATCTAAGAGATTTAAATTTACAATTCTTATTAAAATAATAGCACTTATCAAGTGCTAAGAATATTCGTCATCTCACCAAGAATGGACTTAAGCTACTTTCAAAATTAACAACTAGATTCGAATATAAAATTTGAAACAGCCCAAGTCCATTTGATATAATTGAAAATGATTCAAACTGAAAAAACGGTATGCAATTTATTTTATATTTTATTGAAAAACTTAGAGAACACCATTTATGCAATTCAGGAAATCTTCTAACTAATTTACTCTCCTTTACATTTTCTGTATGAGGGATGCATTTTAAGAAGTCATGGTGGTCCGGTGTATATCGCAGTTAGTCCATCATAGCCTTGTATTTCGCAGTTGTAATTTTACTTATATTTTTTATAAAGTGGTGTCGATACAATATTTTCGATTTTCTTGATCTAACCTGACGCGGTAATCAATTCAGTAATTTAAACTCTGCATTATCATCAATTGATATCTCATAGAAAATTTTATATGGTTCATTTATCAAACAACGCATTCAGCATATTTTTAATCAATTTATTGTTTCTCTGTTAGAATTATTTACTCTCTTAAAAATTGCATCCTCCAAAAGTCTTGTTTTCATTTCATTGAAAATAAAGTTATTACCTGTCCGACACTTCTTGATAACATTATAATAATCTTGGGGGACAAACAGTAAATTATGTTTCTTTAATGACATTTCTACAACGCGAAAATCTCTAACATTCTGTTAAAACAAATGTCCTGATGTAAAACTTTATGGTTTGTGATTTATACATGATGTTCAACAGTTTGGACACTTTTTAGCCAGATTAAAGCTACTTTAATATTTCTACTGGAGGCTAAAGGTCTAGACGTCTGATGGAGGCTACTACCTTAACATCAAACAACTGACGAAAGGACTTAGGGTACTTTTAAAATAAAAATTTGTATCATTCTGTTAACCAGTTAATTTCTTTTTTACAAAATCTTTGTGATTTTAAATATATTAGTTACAATTTGCTTTAGGATGGAAAAATAACGTAGAAATGTAAATATTAAAATTGCTAGCTTGGTTTGTCTCGAAAATGGTCTTGGGCCACTTTCAAAATAAGCTCCTCAATGAGACCCCGGAGCTGTATGCAAAATACAAAGTTCGTGCATCAATTGCAAAATCCAGAAGTTAAATATAAATTTATATTTCTCACTAATAATTTTAATATAGTGAAAACATTATACAGCGAAGTCTTGATCTAAGAAAAACCCTCAGACACATTCTGTTTCTTAGATGAGTAGGTTTCTGTTTTCTTAGATCGTGCGATAACGTAGAAATGTAAAATATTAAAATTGCTACTTATAAGATAAACTGCTCAATTCTAAAAGAGTTGTATATGAGTTCTACGTCGGTTTAAATGACTTTTCAAAATCGGAATCTTCAGCTACGGTCTCCCTTATAGTTTCCTGCAATGTCTTATAGGATCGTCGCGGCGAAGTAATTCGGAACGAGCCAGGAGGTGTCAGCCAAGTCCACTAGGAGCGAAATCCGCCAGCTGGCCGGTTACATAACAAAACAATAATGAATCCGGCCGTGTTCAATCAGCGTGCGACGATCAGCGTGGCGCGAGCGAGACAATTTCGAGAATCCCGAGGAACTCGCGGAAGCTCTGTCGAGGCAGGGAAACAAAGAAATCGGGGGAGGGACAAAGATAGCCTGAAGAGGAAGCCTGAAGAGGCCTGGCGTCGCTACGGTCGTCGGCCACGAAGAGGTCCGGCAGTGCTGCACCGAGCCTCGCGCTATATCGAGCCGGATTCTTTCTCTCTCACTCCCGTTTGGTCTCGGTTCGGACGTCGTCGACGACGGACCGCTATTTTTTCCCTCCTTCCTCGACCGATCTTGATCCTCGGTGTCGATCGATGACGGACTTCCGGTTCGCCGACGTCCCGGAACCAACGGGAAACTGGCCAGGAACGAAGTGATCGTCGAGCGAGGCTCGACGTGGAAGAGGAAGAGGAGGAACGACCGACCATGGGCAACACCACCACGAAGAACCACTACTCGAAGAGTCTGGCTGTCGGCAGCGCCTCCAGAAGACCACGCTGGGAGGGATCAGGTTAGACACTGCTTCAGAACCCGTTTCCGTTTGCCCGACCCCGCCAAATATGTCAAAGACCGCACCTCCTCGGGGTTTGATCTCGAGGGTCGAGGACATGTCATCTACATATGCCACCGGTCGCCATTTTGGTCGGGGGTCGATCCACCACGGGAGCACCTCGTGACAGCTATCTTTCGTTTCGGGAACTTGTCGCTGTTGCATGTCGGTGCAAACCGTGATATTAAGCTGGCGAGGATCATTCTGCGAGGGAAGCGTCCTGCGTGACTAAGTTTCCGGTAACGGCTGCTCGCCGCCGTGCGTGTGACGCGACGCGACGCGCGACGGTGCGCTGTGTTTGGGCTGGTTTTGATTGGCTTGCTTCGATAGTGGGATGATCGCTAAAATTAGGCTCCTCCGCTGACTGATCTGTCAAGATCGCGCAACGTTTGAGTGATCGGTAACGAACCACGCGGGAGTAATTAGCAAGCTGCTTTCGTTTCGTTCGCAGTCTTGCCGCGACCACGTTATTCTCTTGATTAATATGAATTATCGGAGAGCTCTGATAAGCTTTGAAAGTCTAGGATCGAAAATACCGTTTTCCGAATATTGATGATGAGTAATCGTTACGGTGCTTGAACTTCTGTGGTAGTTTATCTGGAAGTTCTGTATTTATTTACAGTCAAATCGACCGGTAATCCAAAATTAACTCATACGCCTCGGTGGCGTTTATTTTAATAGTCGATGGCAGGCCTGTTGAAAGGTAGCTGGGCTACACGGGAAAATCAAGTGAAAACGTGAGTCTTGCTATCGGATAAAAGGAATGACAAATTTTTGTTTGAAAATAGGGTGCGTTATCGCTAGACTGCGGATTTTATCTAGAAAGGATTTAAAAATATCAATGTACTCGTTTTAGCTAATTAATATCATCAGAGAAAAAAATACATTTCTATCTGGCTTATATGTTGTAATTTATAAGGACAATTTTTATTTTGTATAAAGATCCGCAGTCTAGTTACAGCCTGTCCGTTGTAAACTAAATCGTATCGCGAGGCATTAACGATTCCAGTGACCTGAAAATGGTTAAATTTGAAACGTAAATAGATCAATCAAAGCTACGTTCTTTTTTACGAGAAAGAATGGTGATCGTGTCTGTAAACTTTAAAAAGTGATCAGTGTGGGTGTACATAAAATATATTTGTATATTATTAACCCTTTGCACTCCTTTGAAAAATGTAAATAAAACGGGTTCTTATATGTGTTTGTTTTATTTTTTAGTTAAAACGAATGTGAGTTCTACAAATATAAATAATAAGAAAATTTGAGAGCTGTATTTAATATATAATAATTGGTAAACAACTTTGAAGTAAATTTCAATCAAAACACTTCAAATAGTAGGGAGTTGTTGGCAACAAAATTGAAAAATAATTCGGAGTGCAAAGGGTTAGCTTTACGGGGCCAGTGAAAATGGCGGTTTTAAATCTTTTTAAATACGTTTATTGATATTGTAGCTGCACCTCTAAGGAATTATTCAATAAAAATGAACGGCTAAAAATTTGGATAGACACTTTCTTGTTATGTTTATCAGGCAATTTAGACACTCAGTGTTCCGCAAACGTAGTGTTAATCTCTGACGATCACAGTAACGAAATAAGTGACAAGGGGTTGATCTCAAGGAGTTACAGTTGCCGCGATAAGTATGTTGACACGTCACGAAAATGCATATTTTCTATTTTAAATGAATAATTTAGGAATTAATCGAAAGTGTATATTATGTACGTTATTTAATATAGTACAAACTAGTGTGTGCAGCACCAAAGATGACACAAAGTTTATAATAATGACAGAAATAATTAAAATTTGATGTTGAAGATTTGTAATTTAGTGTATTCTTAACAATGAAACGACATAACCAATATAAAGTTTGATACCCATTGTTTTTTATGACATCTTCAAGTCTTCTAGGCATACTTTCAAACAATTTATTTATAACATTTTCGTAAATACTATTCCACGCAATCTGTAGTGTTCGTTTAAAAACTGATTTATTATTACGAAATTTTTCACGTACACTTCGATCTAAATGTTCCCACAGGTGGTCAGTTAAATTCAAATCGGGACTTTGAGTCGTCGTAAATATATACTTCTTCCAACAATCTGGTGATTTGTTTTTAAACAAAATGTGTGTGGAGAAAGCAAGGTGAATGCTTGAAATCAACTGTGATAACGCCTACAGCATGGCATGGTGGAGAATCAGTATGCGTTTGGGGTTGTTCTTCTGCAAATGGTGTTGGCAAAATTTACATTTTATAGACGGGATGCTAACACGAGCAGGGTATGTAAATATTTTGCAACAGAATTTATAAGATAAAATAATAAAAATGAACATCCACGGTGATTATATCTTCCAGCAAAATATCGACCCCAAACATAACTGCAAACCAGCGACGAAATATTTCAGTGAAACTGATCCTTCTTCGTTCTGAGCCTTCACTACTGAAGGCTTCGAACAGTATTGATGAAAATGTTATTATATAAATAAATTGTTTAAAAGTATGCCTAGAAGACTTGAAGAGGTCATAAAATACAAAGGGTATCAAACTTCGTATTAATTATGTCGTTTTACTGTTAAGAATACACTCAATTACGAATTTTCAATGCTGTCAACATACTTTCTGCAATCGATAAAAAAGTTATTTAATCTTTTCTGTACATTATTATAAACTTTGTGTCATCTTTGGTGCTACATGTAGTTTGTACTATATTAAATAACGTACTCAATATATATATTTTCGATTAAATCCTAAATTATTGATTTAAAATAGAAAATTTGCATTTTTGAGACGTGTCAACAGACTTTCCGCGGCGACTGTATGTTCGTAGGGGGTTGCAGGTCAGTATAAACGAGGGCAAACCGTCTGCAATAACGATAGGTATGTTGTACAATTGTATCGGAGACGCGTTGAGCCGGTGTCCGATGTCGGCTAGGAGTCTCGCATAGTTTTCCTACCCTGAGGACTGCACAGCAGTGGCCCTCAGATTGCCAAACGCTTCAAATTTTATTTTGGGAGCGCCACCTGCGGACTTGTGTCGAGAATGTGTGTTCTACACGTATGTGAGCATCGTTCTGGCACGTGCGAGCTTTCCGTGAACTTATTAACGACCGAACTCATTTATACCATACTCACCAAACATCACGCCATCGATGTATTAAAACATTGCGAACCGTTCATTATTCCCTTTTCCACTTGGACGAAAGAATGGCCGATGTAGAACTGAAAGATACGATTAGCGAATATCGTGGTAGATAGATTGTGTTTAAGTGTACAAAACGCAACTGAAACACAGTTGCGTGAGATATAGGTGGTTGACGGCATGTGGCCAGCTGTTTAAAATAGTAAATTAAATAAATAAATTACTGTAAGTAGACGAAATTTCGATCGAAATGTTGCAGTTCCGGTCGGTTTCTTACTTTGGCGAAATAATACCGTTGAAACGCTAAAAACCTAACCCAGATTCAACCGTTATTTATCTTTATACTTAACCCTTAACTGGTATACGGGGGTCGGAAATAAAACCATCGAAAATTTAAACATTGAAGCTTCTCTCTTAGAATGACACCTCAAAAATTAATATTATATTTTTGGTCGTTTTATCGAGCTTTGAATAAGAAATGTGCCGCCATCTTTACAGTAGTATGTATGTAAAGTTACACTATGAAGGCTTTATACAACCGAACGTGTTCCATATTCTTGTACCATAAAACAATTATTATTGCTGAAAATAATGATTCGCATTCAATAGATTTATGAGTAGAAATAGTTTCCTGGTGACAAGATACATTGTATGTTTACAAACCTCAGTAGGCACAAAAAATACAATATTCTATTTTGAAATATTTTATTTTCGAAATTATATATCTTATTTAAAATACTATTTTCTTTGAGCAAAATAAAGTCTCTAAAATATTAAATAGTATTTAAAATATTTGTTCCGCCAAATAATGCCCACCTCTGGCAAGAAGACATGATGGGGGGTCCCGTTTCAGGGCTTCCAGCACCGCCAGGGAAGCCGATTTTAATACCAGGAGCGGACGAGTCCCAGCCCGAGGTGGTGGCCATTCGTTGGGAGAGGTCACCGAGTAACGGCGGCTCGGCCATCGTTGGATATCATGTCGAACACAGACGACTCGGATCGCAGCATTGGGTACGCAGCACGCCAGGGTTATGCACCTTCCCGGAACTGACCTTGAGCGGCCTCGAGCCTGGATGGCGCTACCAATTCAGGGTCAGGGCGCAGAACGCCGTGGGTCTCTCGCGGCCCAGCGAGATCTCGGATCCGCTGACTGTGACCTTGCAAAGGTCCGCCGCATCTCCGCCATCCTTCGACCTTGAGCTCAAGGACACAATCGTCCTCGAAAATGATCAGGTGCTTATTCCTTCTAATTATTAGGTTATAGATTTTGCACTCTCCAAATTCACATTTTTGTAAATCAGTTTCAACCTTTTGCAAATCAATTTCACCCTTTTGTTTGTTTTATTTGATCAGATTAAATTATATATTTATTTATACACACGTGAACGGTATCATTACTGCTAGGGAAACATAAGGCGCAATACTCAATACGATTAAATACATACATATCTGATTTCATTTTAAAAATTTATTAATAATTAAAAAGGGTTAATAAATTGAGAAGAATGTTATAACGTTTACAAATCATTTTAATGTCTTTACAATTTAAAATTCTACCTTGTTTAAAATCCGCAATCTAATGATTAACATCTGTATGCATTGCACGTTATGTCAAGGTGAAATGACTACCATCACATGATGCGTGCTCCGTAATATCATAAAACTTTCATCTAAAACATTTTTTCATTTTCGGTACTTTTGCTGTTGAATGGGAAACGGGTGACGCGTCTGACTATGACCAACTAATTCTACTTCTTGCGGGTGCTAGAACATACAGATTCGTCCAACTTTCAAACTCAATTGTTTCGAAAACGACGCGTCAACTGAAAAATTGTTATTCGCGTTTTATGCTTGTTTTTTTTTGTTCAAATATAATGTAAACTATTTCAACAATCTCCTCACGTCAAATGATTTCATAATGCAATCGTTATGGACCGTTTCGATTAAAGAATACTATTTGTCTACAGGTTTTTTATATTGTACATAGTGAGTCATTTAATTGTATCACTAAAGCTTATTTGAAAACTGTTCATTCTGTAAAAAAGGCTTTCAAAGAAATCTCGAAATATAAAGATAATCTCGAGCAAATAAATTCAAATTAATTTTTGAAATACTGATAATCGTCTACAGACAATTAAAGAAGTTAGAAACCAATAAATTTACGGTAAAGCCTTGATCTAAGAAAAACCCTCGGGTTTGTTGTTTCTAAGACCATGTGGTTCTATTTCTTTGACGAAGGCAGCGCTCGAGTTTCATGGCCCCCGCAGTGGAAGAGATTGTACTCGTTTTTCGTAGATGCTACGGTCTCTGTTTTCTTAGATCAAAGATTTACTGTAGAACCAATTTGCTTACATAAAGTTATTTCACGTATACAACTTTGGTTTTCTTCCTTAGTTTATTTTATATTCCCTCTATCCCATAATAATAGTATCAAGTAAATATGTAAAGGGAAATTATTAGCGAATGCAGCTGTAAGTTATGTTGTAGCGCAAAATTTCGAAAATTAATGTTTTATTGCTTTATAGAATAAAATAACAAACGATCGAACCTTGCACCGAAAACATTAACCATTTTACATGAGTAATATTTTTAATTTCTATTTAATGGAATCTAGTTTTTTGAAAATAAATGTTGAGTTCTATATTTATTTTCTTTCGCTACTATTACTATGGGACAGATGAAGTATTCTTCTAAACCTTCATAGACACTGGTATTCTTTTTACAACTAATTATAGACAAGTAAAATAATTTACTACGGTAGAGCCTCGATTATCCAGACCTCTGATGTTCGAATTCTTTATCGTCGGAATACTTTCCACAAAGAGTTACTTTGCGTCAAATCAACCCATACGCTACACGATTTACTGCACACTTCAATAAGGATTTAGTTCAGCACTGAAACTGGATTATTTAATTAGCACGTATAATTAAAGTTCTGCTGGAATTAAGAAAACAAAAAATACGGGAAAATTGTTGATTTGCTTTTATTTGCAGGCTGAATTCGTAGTACGATTTACTGGTTCGCCTCTGCCGAAAATTTCGTGGTTCAAAGATGGCTTCGAAATCTTCAGTAGCAGGCGAACTAGAATCATCACCGACAGCGGGAGAACGGTTCTCTTAATTCATCAAGCCGCGCTGAACGACGAGGGTGAAATCAAATGCACAGCTACCAACAGAGCCGGCCATACTAGTACCAAAGCCCGACTAATTCTGGAAGGTGTGCAGGACATTCCATTGTTAATTCCTATATAATAATTCTCTGTTTAATATTTAACCCTGAATCTCTCTGTTAAAACTATTTGCTGCTCGTGTCTTCAAGATTAATATTAAAGAATCGCTTTCAGGTACCAAAAATATGATTCATGAAGTTTGTTTAATCTCGAGTTTCAATACTCCAGTTTATATTAATGCTATAAAGAAGCTATATTGAAATTCGTATTTACCTATATTTATAATGTTGTTAACAAGATTGATTGTCGATAACGAGAGTATTAATAACAAGGACTGTATATCGAGGTACCTAAAATTTATTTTAAAAAATTAATAGCAACACAATGATACAGCCTAATAAGTATTTACAACAACACTAAAAAACTAAACGAGGGTAGACAGCTGAAAAATATTGAAACTGTTTTCAGAAGATTGTTAAAAAATCATTTATTGTCGCTTGTGTCCTAAGGTCAGTTTTAAAGAATTATTTTCGTTTTGGTAAAAATTTTATTTTTTAAACTTAAACAAATTTCATTGTGATGATTTGGTAAGAGCATAAGCGTTAGCTTCTAATACGCCGAGCACTTTTTCATTTTTATTGATTTTTTAATTACCCAGCACCTCCAAAAATACGACTTCCACGTCAATACGAGGACGGTCTCCTTTTCGAACAGGATGAGACTATCAGATTGAAGGTGTCGATGGCTGGAAGACCTCCGCCCTCTGTGATGTGGTATCACGATGGGGAATTGATTTCTGATGACAACAGGCACATCTTCGAAACGACGGACAACGAAGCGATTCTAAAGATACCGGATGCCAAGCGCATTGACAGGGGAGAGTACACGGTCAAAGCCATAAATAAACTTGGAGAGGACATATCTTCATTTCTAGTTACAGTCACAGGTTAATATAGTAGCACAATCAATATGGCGATTCGTTGAATGAATATTCTTCCGTGAAACGAAAGGCGCAGCTACTTCTAACGCAATAAAAAAATAATTTACCTCAGAATATCATTCCCGATCCGTTTTATATTTTACTAAATAGCTATACACTTGCTAATTATTACTAATCTGCGGATTTTATTTACAACTTGCTCATGGAAGAAGCGAATAAATTTCTAGTTGACAGCTACTTGTTGCAATTGAAGTAGAACATCTTTTTCATAACCTAACGATCATAATACAGGTTAATGGATTGTGTATCTGGATAATTATTTTTAAACAATAATGCAGAGAAATTACTAGGTAAAACACTCGGAACGATTTATTGATTTACGATTCAACCTGTTGTTTGCTTCTAAAAAAATTATTGAAAAAACCTCAAGTATTAATTATAAAATAACTCTCGTGAATTTTATATTAATCTTCTTCTTGTATAGCATGATCAAAGAGAAAGGACACAACAAGAGACACTCCAGGTGGACTTTGATATATGTCGCTCGTTCGACTGTCCCTTTAAATTGATTATACTAGGTTGTTGCATATAGAGTCGACTTATTTTTACATGTAGAATCATCCCCTGTTCGGTTGTGCCACCCGTCCGGCCACACCCTGTATACAGTGTTGGGCAATATTTAAATAGATAATTATATAACAAAAAATTTAAATAACAAGTTATCTGTTATTTGGATATTCAAATAAAAATCAAAAATAATTATCTGCTATTTGAACAAGTCTAAATGAATTATTTAAAATGATAAAGGTGACTGTTATTTACAAATACAATTTAAATTATTATTTGCATTGGCAAACAATAATTGGAAAAGGTTGCTATAGTACACAAAAAATGCGCACGTGTTCATTGTATACACAAATTACAAGAAATAAGAAAAGACCAAAAACTATTTATTTGATTTCCACATCAATCCAAATAATAAATATTCTTTTATTTGGAAAAAAGAGATAATAAATAGATCACTTTTGGAATTATTTAAATTACTTTTATTTGAATAAAAAGTTAAGTTATTAGTGTCAGTTAGAATCACATGTATATTTATTATTTAATTATTTACTATTTAAAATAAAATTTGCCCAACACTGCCTGTATATCATTTGCATGAAAATGAAGCTAAATAAAGATTTATTTCTTATATAACTAATATATGTAATTGATCAAAAATAATATCTTCATCTTTTTACATTTTTTAAATGTGTCTGCACTGTTTTAAGTTTCACCTACTAATTTTTGTCATCAATGCAAATACGTTAACGTGATTGTCTAATGTCGAAAAATATTTTCAGATCGACCTGCTGCACCTGGTAAAGCTATGATCACAATGACGTTGGGCAGGTCAGTGACATTATCGTGGAACGAACCAGAGGACGATGGTGGTTGCAAAATAGGAACGTATATCGTTGAGTATTATAGGGTACGTTACACAAGTGTTACTGTATCGATCTTTGTGAAATGGCATTCTTCTAATAGATGATTGACTATAAATAATTGCTCCTTAGGTTGGCTGGGATGTTTGGTTGAAAGCAACCACCAGTAGGCAGACCAAAGCGACGTTATCGGAACTGATCGAGGGATCGGAGTATAAATTTCGAGTGAAGGCTGAGAATCCTTACGGCATGAGTGAGCCCAGCGAAGAAAGTGATGTGATCTTCATTCCAGATTTAAAAAGAGGGTAAATTGATTTAAAAAAAACAGATATCAAAAGCTTATATTTCATCGCAGGCAGAGATGGGCATTAATCGATTAAAATTTTAACCAAGATTGATTAATTAATGCGCACGATTAAGAAAGGTAATCATTGAATTCCAAATGCTCTGTGTGTTCAAATATTCTCTGTATTATTGCGGGGTAGTATACAGAGCCTTTTTTGGGAATAGTGTACAGAAAAAATTTTCTTCTATAAAAACTTATACTATTGTTGTTTATAAAGTTTCGAGAAACAATTTGCAAAGAACACTATCACACAATAATTCAGGGAATATTTCAACACAAAGAGCATCAAAAAATACTTCCTCGCAAAATGCGTCAGAAGTAGGCACATCGAAAAAAACAATCTGTTTCGTATTTTCTGTCTTTGTCTCTCCTGCAAGAAACACTCTCCCTCTCTGTCTGCTTCGTAGTTCACCTTTACATACAACTATACAACTCAGTTTTCATACTTTGATGACGTGCTGCGCAAAAATCTTTATCAAGAATCCTTATCTACAAAACTCAATAACTCCGATACTTCATTCGCCCATACCATAAATTTGCATGTCCCAACTGACTTGCCAACGCTTCTTAACCCTAAACCGCTAAATTTTATACTGTAAATCTAAAATATAGACCTTCACGAACATTTTCAAAAAAAATTTCAATTGAATCGGTGGAAAACTGAGTTGTAGGCAGATTTTTGGCCACAAAGATCGCTTTCTCGCCTACTGTGAATTTTGTAGATAAGGATTCTTGAAAACGGTTTTTGCGCAGCACATCATCAAAATATAGACCTTCACGAACATTTAAAAAAAATTTTCAATTGAATCGGTGGAAAACTGAGTGGTTGGCAGATTTTTGGCCACAAAGATCGCTTTCTCACCCACTGTGCGGCGTACCCTTAAGATTCTAATGTTGATGCTGCTCTCTTCCAAAAACAGTATAGTTTCGCCTTCCATGGGCGGGAAGTCGCAAAGTCAGCGAGAAATCAGATCACGCGAGAAACGAGAGGTGAGCTTTGCTGTGCCAACTCAGAGAACCAGAAGCTTGACGAGAGAGGAAGGTCGTGCGAGAGATGAAGATGACGAAGGACGATTTGGTCCAAGTAGTCGATCCGCATCAGCTCAAAGACTCAGCAGATCATCCAGAGCGGACAGCAGAGTCACATTTGCTCTGGACACGATGGACAAGACAGAGTCACCAGTGCCTCCGGCCAGATCGAGGGATCATTCCAATTCAAAGCACGATAGTCGGTCCGAGATTTATGTAGATCGTTCGAATATTAGTGAGGACGTACCGAATACCGAGGCAAGTTACCACTATACCGACGCACCCCTTTTCGAATTATTAACCCTTAGTTAATATTATATTGTAGGATTAAAGTCGTCAGAAGAATAACACATCCGTAAACACAAAATTATTTATTGTTTAATTTAAAATATAACGAACACAATTAATATAGTTATCTCGTCTAAATCTCCGTCTGAGATCAAACACGTCTTTTCGTTTACACTCGTTGGACTAGAATAATCAAATATCGCATAAACAAATATAAATAAATATTAATAATGTAATTTAATTTAATTTTTTTTAAATTATTAATATTATATTTTATTATTCATAAATATGAAGAACGCAATCGATATTAACCCTCATCCGTCCCTCACTTCACGAACTGAATCTATCCCTCGGTGTTAAATTGACACAGTGATAAAAAAAATCTATGAAATAACAAGTCAAACAGTTACTTATCGATGTTTTTTCATTCAAATTGATGAGTTAACACTTACATCTTAGGTTTTTGCGATGATATGTTTCGCATTAAAAAAAAATGGAAGTCACCAAGTTTCGGACTTTACTAAGTTCGGACAAATAACAGAACAGTATAACTTATTTCGGCAAAACTGTGTCAAATTGACACAAGAGGTGGATGAGTCAAAACTCAAATTATTATGTTATTAATAATAATAATAATAATGTTTTAAACAGATCCTAGCTCGAGGAAAAGATAGTGTAGCAACCACGCCGACCATGACAGTGTCACCACCCATCATGGACGAGTCCCTCAAACGATCAACCTTCAGAGAGTCTCGATCGCGGTCAGTTTCCGTATCAAGAGAGCGTAGTATGTCTCCGCTATCGATGCCGAAAATTCAAGAGGAAAGTTCTATAAGGTCTACACCTCCCATTCGTCCTTCACTGAGTTTGACCCTGAAAAAGCAGCAAGCGATAGTCGATGAACCAGATCCGCCGTTCGTGAAGAGCCACTACTCCTTTGACGAAAAACCTAGTTCACCGATGACTCCGAGAGAGGATGACGAATCTGTACTGCATGGAAGCTCGGAGTTCATGTTGGTTTTGTATCCTGATGATCAAGACAGGAAACTTCTGGATATCAATGGTACACCGAAGACTTTAGGTAAAGTAATGTTAATTCGAAATCATTTTTTTAATGTGAATCAACTGATTTTGTTACTAAATATTATTTACATAGAACATTCCAGGTCAAAATTTTGATGTGACCATAAATACTTGATTTTAAAAAAGAACTTTGGGTAAAGTAACGTTGATTCAAAATCATTTTTATTATCTAAATCGACTGGTTTTGTCACACAATATTATCATTAAGCTATCAATTTTCTGGATTTTAAACCTTATAACAGCTTTCCACAAATTCACGAAACCTCACGAAATTTATTGAAATTTGGACAGGACAACGTCTGTCGGGTCAGCAAGTTCATAATAAAAAATAAAGATAGGATAAAAATATGTGTTCTAACGTTTTACTCTTCAAGTACTGCATCAAGTGCTGCATAAATAAAAGAAAATTGAAGAAAAATAGACTAAAACTTAACTGATAAACATTCTAATACCTAGACTGCTATTTTTATGCATCTATAGCAAAAAAAAATTGGTCAAATTCAAAACGGTAACAACGTTAGAAATTTTGAGAAAAGAAAAAGTGCATATAACTACCGTTTCTTACCATCGACTTGAAGTATTTTTATTATGCCTAAAGATCTCGTGATAACCATTCTGAAGCAAATCGTAATTGTTAGCAGCAATGAATACTTTCACAACGATTGATCAGTACATGAAATCGCTTCTAAAATGTTCACAGAAGCAAGGCAAAGCACATCCGAAGACGTAGAGGATATAGAAGACCTTATTCCACCACCGATGTCGCTATCATTACCAGAGCTCTTCAGCATGGAGCATCAAGTGGTAGAGACTCTTCGAGAAGCAGTCAGCTCCACGGAATTGCTTCACGAACGGGCAATGGAGCGTTTCTACCGTGCAGTGGCAGCTGAAGAGGCTTCCGAGGTAGCAAAAAGAAAAACTCAAGTCGAAAGGAAAACGGGCGAATTAGCATCAACGATAGACGAAAAGACAGAAGCGAACATCGACAATCAAGACGTTCGGCGATCGTCTATCTTGCGCAGACTGTCAAACCCTGGAGTAGCTGCGCAGAACCTGATCAGCTGGCAGGCGAAGAAGAATCGTCGGAGATCAAGTGAAGGCCAACCGGAGACTCTCAAGATACCGTTGAAGCTGATAACCCCGAGTTTGCTACCCTCCGTGGAAGCTAGGTCTGATCCAAATCTGCCTAGCGACTCCGAGGCTCCAACAAGTGGTTGGGGGTTGGACAAGGAGGAGGACGCAGCCACGCAGCTGCGCAGGTGGCACGAGGCCAACGTGCCATTGGTTGTTGAAAAAGAAGAAGAGAAATCGATGACCTGGCAGGTTGAGACCAACGAGGAAGCTTCGCGCAACCAAGGGGTGGTTCCACAGGCTCGACCAATCACGGAGAAGAAATCAGAACAAGAGGAGCTGGAAAATGAGGAGTTAGAAAGTGTCGAGACGTCTGAGGAGTCGTCCGAGGAAGTTAGCAGCGCGGACAGCGAAGACCTGAAGCTGCTGAAAGCCAGGATTCTTGCAAGACAAGTGCTAGAGGAGGAAGACACGTACCATCCGCGAGGTAGATCTGTTCCTCATATGGAACCCGAGCCTCTATCGATCACTACCCACAAGATACCAATTTTAGACGTGACACCACCCACACCGACCCTATCAGGCCCTGCATCGCCGACCAACGTGGTTCCTAAATCAATCCTCAAGAAGCCCAAAGAGGATCAACCGATCCCTGTCAACAGCTTCGGCAGACCCATCCCTCCTGAGAAACCCATTCGAAAAGTCCCACCCGTTCAACCTGTTTACCCAGTGATGACACAGGAAGAGGACATCGGCGATGTACAACCAGTTGCCGAAACGCTGAAAACTCCGATTCTGTCTGAATCCGATACGGATAGTATGATGTCGGCTGGAGAAGCGGCGAAAACTCGGAGGATTCAAGCGAAGATGCGATCGACCACTTCCGAAGAAGAGATCGACGAAGAGGACATCGAAGCACGAATGGCGGTTGTTAATCACTACACGGAGATCGTCAGGGAGTACTCCAGTCGTTTCAACTACAGAAGTTCTGAGGAGAGGAAGTTTGGCGACAGTCTAGCTAGTTCTCGAAGGTCATCCGTATCCGAGGAACAGGATAAGAGCCACTTGAACAAGGACCGAGCAGAGTCGATTAAGAAGCAAGAGACGAGAGAACATGGAAATCAGAGAACAGTGGCGAAGAAAGAGAAGATCGATAAATCAGCGCAGCAAGACGAAGAGAAGCCCAGAAGAACAGCTCGCTCCCGAGGGACAACTCCTGCGAGAGACACCAAACCTGTTAGACCTACTCGCCCTGCGTCTAGAAACGAGTCCCCAGCACCAAGATCAAGGAACGTGTCTGTCGAAAGAGGCGGTACATCTTCAAGGTCGTCCTCAAAGACCAGGGTCCGTGCTCCCTCTCAAGATAGAAAAATTGTGTCTAGGACTGGGTCCGAAGAGCAACGATTAGCTAGAGAAAAATCCGTCGACGATGAACCTCGTAGGTCCAGGAAGCCGTCCCACTCGAGGTCTAGTTCTAGAGATAGGATTAGACCAGAGACACCTGTGAAGATGAAGATGGACCGACTGCAGAAGGCGCTCGACAGCAAGAAGTACAGAGCTACGAGGCGTGACTCGGGTGTTGAGAAGGAATACCCTCAGAGTCGAATGAATGATGAACAGCTGGCGTTAGAGGCCCAGAAGAATGTTAAGTTCACGGTCGGCTTTGTCACTGATCTGATCCTGTTGATGGCCGCAGTCTATGTTTACTTGTTCAAGAAAGAAACCCTGGCGATCCCGTTCATAGCGCTCCTCTTGTACAGAAGGATTCAGCACGAGATACGGGGGCGAGTCTCGCGCGGCTGGTGGTGGTCCAAACAAAAACAATGACATTTCTCGCGGTTATTCCGAGATTAAGAGGTTCTTCGCTATCTGCTCGGCATCGAGGAAATCTGCGACGATAGATCGATGAACCTTAGGATTCTGCGCACACGGTCCCTAAAATAACGGTTAACCCTTCAGCGACGATTGTACGTTTCTTTCTAATGTTATAATACGTGGGTGATTTAGACTTTTTGATATTTTGTACAGGGTGAGTCGCGTTACTTACACCACCCCCCTTTTGTCGCCAAGGTTCATACACAACTGTCTTCAAGATAGTATGCAGTAACAGATGAATTTCTATTACATTAACCCTCCGACGACGGAGGCTGTGTCTTTTTCGACCCAGTGTATAAAAATCGTCTTTTAAGGACTCCGTTTCTGGTGATTAAATAAATTAAGATTAAAGGGGATAAAAGAAAAAATATTTTTGAAAGAGTTGATAAATGATGCAGTAAGTACTCCTAAACATCATCGACCAAAGTTGCAAGTTGTCTGAGGGTTAATAGTCTGATCGTGTGTATGCGTCGTCCCTGAAGAGTTAATAATGCTTATACAATGTACTTTGTAACAAGCAGTACAATTCGAAAAGAATGGTTCTATGTAACAAACTAGGTCAAACAACAACGTTTTCTCGTACGAGGTTAACTATGTATTTTCAATCCTTGAACAAGGTGTAAAGAAATTATACAGGGTGTCGCACGTAACAATTCCCAAGATTTCACTTTGTATCCTTGCGAGGAATAGTATAACATGCAATAAAAAAGCGGTTGACTTTTTGACCTTGAAGTTCAAGGTCAATGTTAATTTTGCGGCACCTTCCATCTTATCCTAAATTACCGCACAAATACATCTACGTTCAGTTTTCTACAGAGCTTTGCGACGTTTGCGAACCTATTATAATATAAAAAAAACATACTGTTACGCCAATTAAGTCCATTGTGGTTATAGAGCACTAGAGTCCAGCAAAACATTCGAAACTCTATTGTTTTTCGAAAGATTTAGGAAACGCGAGAAGTTTGAATTACTCTGTATAATTTTGGACGCTTATTTCGAAAATTACCATATAAATGAGGGTTTTACTTTGACTGTGGGATCAATTGTATACAATATTTTGGAAACTTTGAAGTGGTTTTGTCAATCGTATAAAATATTTCGAAAACTTCCTAACGCTTTTAGCGCGTTCGAAAAGTTTATTGAAAAGTAGCGAAAGTTTCAGTTTTATGAATAAACTACTACGACAATTAATGCGAGATAATAATAGTAGCAATAGCTTCGTGAGCTAATTGTTCGCAGCCAATTCTTGTACTTCATTCAGTAACCATACCAAACGAGTACCAAAGAAGATAGCATAATATACGTGTACGTGTCAAGAGAGTAACTATATCGACGGTTGCATGCTATTATAAATTATTGTTATTTATTCTTATTTATTATGAATATTCTTACTGTCTTTACTCGTAATAAATATTTGCAAAATTCTGTTAAATTTAAATCATGCATGTGTTTTATTTCTTGGAACCAGCCTTTATAGTAACTTTACTTCATACTTCTAATTTACATTCAGCCTTATCAAATTATCGTTAGATCGAATTTTGATTTTGCAGTTTTCATTCACTGTAAACCTCAAATTAGAAGAAACTGGTATAATAATGACTTTAAAAGCTAAAATGGAAACAAAAATAAAACAAAACTACATTGGTAAAATATTTTTCATTATTTTAAATCGTGCATACAAATTTTTGAATAGGGACATTTTTTAAAAGTATTTCATTTGAATAATACTAGAAGTGATTGATCTTTATTTTGATTTAATACTTTTGTTCATCTCTGTGTCTATGAAAAAGTAACCTAAACGACAGAAACTTTTTACATTATACATTTCTTGATGCAAATAACTGTATTTAAACCAAAGATGTAATAAGTGAGATGCAGATTTGTACGTATTCTTATGACAACCATGAATGTGATTTATCTAATGTCTTCATATTTTCAATGCACGTTGAACTTATCTTTCAACAATCGTACTCGAGATTTTCATCAACTATTAACTGCCAGGGGCTAAGAAAATGGAGACTTCTAAGAACCTATAACAATAAGTAAGCACCAGTGCATTAAGGCACAAGTATAAATAACTTGGATCATATCAATAGGTTCTAAGATGCACTTAATGCGCAGGCAACTTCCAAAGAACATTGTGTAATAATTAACATATTCTACACGTTTTTTCTAGATTGGTTTCATTAACACACTTGATTAAAGTGTTTATCTGTTGCCACCTGAAATTAGACGAAAAGACAATGCTTATAAAAATCGGTTAACGTAATTTCTAGTAGATTAACAAAAATGTTATGACAGTTATAGCCATTGTTTATTTATCAGGTCAGAAACAACATGCCAATGAAAATTTGCCGGTTATACTTATGTGCAATCGCCATTTACAAAACTGTGTTAAATAATAAACGTTCTCAACGTGAAGACTCGACAAGGTAAGAGGTTCGTTCCGCGAAATCCTGACCACCACAATCACTCTAGCTGCGGCCAACGATCATTCTGAAACTATCCCTAACATTCCGGTCAAGCGTGAATCTACGCACAACGCACAGTAATTCGATTGCTCTTGGCAGGGCAAAATTAATTTTTTTAACTAATATGGTTTTAATTCATTATTATTTAGGGTTTTAATTGTTAAATATAGTTATTACATTAAAAATTTTCGTAACAAATAGTGGTGATAGATGTATTAATGCACTGCACTGGTTCGATCAATTTTTACTTAGAAGCAATTCTGCAATTTATCAAATTCAAATTTCAACATTTCGATGTATGTTTAGATCATCTTCAAGAAAATTAATAGTTGAAGATGATCTGAACATAGATCGAAACGTCGAAATTTGAATTTGATAAATTGCAAAATTTATCCTGACCTTAAATTTATAAATTTAATTTAATTTAATTTAAAATTTATCCTGACTTTTGAACGGTCCCATGGAAATCACCGACACGGTTTTCACAGACAGCATTTCATTGACACCAGATTTGACCGACGACTACTTTGACCGACAACTAATCTAAAATCGTTGTTGATCAAATTGGTGTCGGTCAAAATCGTTTTCGGTTAAAAGCGTTGTCGGTCAAATCTGGAGTCGGTGAAATGTTGTTCGGTGAAAAATTTGATTTGGAAAATGTCGGTAATTTCCATGAGGATCGTATTTTTGAGGATCGTATGAGGATTAAAATGACAAAGCCGAGAATGCCGCGACTTTGAGATCAACGTTGATCTTTTTACTACATCAAATACAAATAGTAATTCAAACTAGCTACTAGAAAATAAGAATTTAGTCGTACCATGTGAAAGTCGAAGGTAAAGCTTCCAAAAATTCTTCTCGCATCGCATCGGAATAGCTAAATCCTGATTTGGAACCACTGTGCATCGGGATTGAGTTGCGTCCGATACCCGAAGATAAAAAGCATTGGCGCGCGAAGTTAAGTACATCCGGGGATAGAGCCGGGCCAAAGAAAGAGTGCGAACGTGGAAGAGGAATCGTAGAGCAGGACAGATCATGACTGTGGGTATGACGCATGTGTGCGTTTCGTTAAAGCGACAAAGCCGAGAGTGCCGCGTCTTTGAGATCAACGTAGATCTTCCTATTGGACCCAATAGAAATTCGAACTGGCCACTAGGAAATTAAAATGTAGTCGGAACGTGTGTAAGTCTGTATTCAAATATACTGAAATCCCGTGAGTCGAAGGTAAAGCTTCTCGTGCCGCTACGAAACAGCTAAATCCTGATTTGGAACCACTGCGCGTCGGGATTAAGATGCGTCCGATGCCCGAAGATAAAAAGCATTGGCGCGCGAAGTTACATCAGGGTATGGGATAGAGCCGGGCCAAAGAAAGAGGGAAGAGGGTGACAGGGAAGAGCCGCATTCGCCGTGGAGAAAGATAGAAAGAGGGAGAAAGAGGAAGAGAAGAGGCGTAGGAGAGCGCACGTCGTTGATCGTGGACACGGCGCATGTGCGCGTTTCGTTAAAACGACGAAGCCGAGAGTGCCGTGTCGAGACGATTTTAGACCGGAGCAGGGCCTCCTGCCGTCAGATTTCGTGGCGCAGGGTGTGCTGTGCCACGGGTCAGGAGTAGAAGAGGTCGCCGGAAGAGGAAGATCGCCGGTCAAGAGAAAGAGGCACCGGGGATAACGCGGTGTGCTGCAGAAACCAACGTGACACACGCAGCTCTGGATTAGGCTCCCTCCCCTGAAGAACAAACGAGTCCGCACCAATCTGCACGAATCTGCACGGGGAGAGTAATGTCCATGCGTGGAGAAGTCGGTCTTCGTATCATCTGACGAGATGACCTTAACAGGTAAGCGCTCTCTCTCTCTCGAGATCTCTCTTTCTACCTTAGAACGCGATCGAACGCCGGTCACCGGCCACTTTGTACCGAGATCATGCGAACGGCGCACCGATCATTATGATCGCGAACCGCGCACACGCACCTCGAGCGCGGACGATCGACACACGAACGCACAGATATCAGACGCGATGGAACCAATTAAAGTTAGCCTCTTTTATTGCTAGATTGTGGATTATCATCCGAAATAAACATTTTTGGAATATACTGCAAGAAACACGATTTCTTATGTTCGGGGCCGCCGTTGCGGATACATGACGTCCGACGATCTTGCAAAGAACTGGCCTCTCTTACTAATAGACTGCGGATTTTTATGCGAAATAAACGCTTTTTAAGACGATCGCGAGAGACACGAATTAACATGTTCGCGACCACCACCGTCACTGTGGGTGAGATATTTGGATACCCTTTAAAAACAAATAAGTTTCTGAATATTGAACCAAACTGAAGGTTAAGCCTTGTAAATAATTTTTTTTTTAAATTGATATTGGTCGGAAGTCAGTTTACTCGAAAAGGAGCCGTTTACAGTTTTCCATTCTAAATAAATGTGCTTAATAATTCTCGTTTACCTTTGTGTTTGTTATTTTTCTATCGTGTGTAGAGCTCTTTGTTATTAATATATAAAGCAAGAACAATTGAATTGAATGTTTATTTGTCACGTGTATGTATGTAACAACACGATAAACGCAAACTACATTTAGTGCGAAAACGGTGTACGTAAAAAAGGTAATTACTGAACGTTGAGAATAAATTAGATGATTCCATTTTCAAAAATTACTTATAAATCAAGCATTCTTATGAGAACGAAAAATTAATTGGATCAATTGACTTACACAACTTTTCCATTAACTTTTTGAGGCACACGATTGTAAAGAAAATGAAAACCCAAGTTGCACAGACTTTTCATAATATCAACATAACTTCAACTTTTCGAGGTGGGTTAAGATATATCCCACTGTGCAGACAAAGCTAAGCAAAAGGTGGGACAGTTTTTAATCCACCTAACCCCGAAGAGTTAAACAAGTCAAACACTAACGTTTCGGAAAACCTTCAACAGTAATGGCACAAGTTTCAAAGTTCATAGTGCTTTAGGGTTAAACCGAACTTTAATATTTGTACGATCTGGAAGAGTTTAAGAAGTAAACTTGAAAATTAATTTTTACTACAACCTTTTAACAGAATCGAATTGGGATCCACGATGTGTAGGAATGTTACAAAAATTGTTGGTATGATCAACTTTGTTTATATTTCGTTTTATATTTTGGCAGTATTAAAGAAGTTATTTTGATATTTATGTGTTTGCTGTGGCACTTAACGTATTAATAATTCCAAGGAGTCGGGAATAGCGTTATAACACCTTAATTTTATTAAATCTATTAAACCAATATTATTATATATTATAATGCATAAATATTCTATCAGCAAGTCATCCCAAAAAACGTAAGTTAATAATTTCGTTACGTAATATTAATGCAAAAGAAAGCTTGGAAATCTTGTTTTGAAAAAATCATCCTCAAACTTCCTTTTTATAAAGTATTGAATTCATCCAATATCTTCGCAGTTTTAGATTTTACCGATTCAGATTCATCATAAATGTATGAAGTCCACAGTCTATTGCACTAAAGCTTTTAGGACCACGAGAAGTTTTGACTAATCCATTCAAAGATGAGAAAGATGAGCTCTAGAAATAACTATTTCACATTATTTTATATACATAACAAGCACGCGTCTATCCAAATTTTCGGCCATTTTTCCAATAGTATATACCCCAAGAAATAAATTTGGTAAATAATTCCTCAGAGAAGCATCTTTACAATCTTGATAATTGCAAATTGAAAATATTAGGAGTCCCGTAAACCTAGTGTTAATAATAAAATGAAAACGGTATTTTCAAGCAAGAACGATTGCGAGATGATTATTAGACAGCGGATTTTTATGCATTTATGTCAAAAGTGCAGATGCAATTTATAACAGTAAAAACATTAGAAGAATTTAAAAATACTGTTACATTATTTTCAACCTGCAAAACGTATTAAGAAAGAAAATGAATTTTCGTTTCACTCCTTTTTGTTTCAATTTAAGAAGAAAATTTTTATTTTGCATGAATATCCTGTGTCTAATGATTATAAACATAGTTTCGAAGCCGGAGGACCGATGGAAACTGTTTCTTTAATCAGTTCATCCACCGTGTTCAGTTTTCAATGTATTTATTTATCGGAATGCCGGCGAGCGACATACGCGTGCGCGTGCGGAATTCCGATCGCGCCGATTCACGGTGGTCCCAAATCAGTATTTAGCAGCTCAGTATCAATATACGTAACTTCTTTCAAAGTTTAAGCGCCATTAGATACAGCCAATCCAAAAATTGTTTCAACACTAAATATCCAATTTGAGAAAAACCTTCGATACTGAAACGGATATAATTTCCTTAAAACATTCGCACAACAAACCTGGTCTCATTTTAAAGCTCGGGACTTCTACTTTCAGATACCAATAATTTATAAAAGATAGTGTTATTATTTATTTAATATAGTTTTCCTTCGAATATGTTAATAATTAAAGCGTTTTCAAAAAGATTTTGTACGTGAATCAACGATAGGTGCGAAAATTAATTTCCCCATCCTCTACAGTCACGTAAAGATACTTCATGGATAATCATTTAGGGTTGTTTTATTAAACTTTGAATGAAAGGTGCACTGTGAAATTGATAGTAAATCGTACAACAATTTTTAAGATGTTGTAAAAGGAAGACTTCAATCATGAAGTCTATGGTGAATTCAGTCAAGAACGATTTTCTTTTTCAGTATTTTTACAGAGGTTTCAATTTATAGCATTTTCAGGACAAATCAATGCACAAATGTTCTCCAAATGGCTTCACACTTTAACTCCTTACCGTATCATTTTCTTTACAAGTATTGTAAATAGCGATTAAAACGTCTCTGCCCCAACAATGTCGTAGAAAAGAAAAGCAAATTAAAATTTTCTGTCCGGCTACATTTATTTTAATGCTTAAATGTGGATTACAAACGAATCAAATTTTAGTTCACTTAAAAAGAAAGGAATAACATTCATATTTGCAAGACTCTGCTTAACAGTAAACCTACCGACCATCAAAAGTGAATAATATGTATAACATTATAAAAATAGCAAGGAATCCAACACAAATAAAAAATGTACAAAGTTCTATTCAATTTTATATTGCAGACTTTTTTGAAAATTCCCATACAATACATAAAGATTCGCAAGTCTGGCTATCACCTATCGAAAATTCTCTCCTTAAGCTTAAGACAATGTTTAAAGCTTAAAAATGTTGTTTCTAATACAACAAATAATTCGTCCCCTTTATTGTGTCATTCGTATAGTATTTATTTTGATTGCGTGCAAGTTGAATGGTTAGCGTCACTCAGTTGAATGGTTAAATTCTTCTAATATTTTTGCTGATCATGTTTCTTTCGTTCATGTTGAAGACTGACTTGCTATATTTTATATAAATAAATGCATTAAGAAAGTATTCAGCTTTAAATTGATTTTGTTCAACTCAACTCTGTATTTCAACGATGAAGCCTGCTTTAATATATTTTATATAAATAAATGCATTAAGAGCTATTCGGCTTTAAATTGATTTCGTTCAACTCAACTCTGTATTTCAACGATGAAAGCTGCTTTAACATATTTTATATAAATAAATGCATGAAGAGCTATTCAGCTTTAAATTGATTTCGTTCAACTCAACTCTGTATTTCAACGATGAAGCCTGCTTTAATATATTTTATATAAATAAATGCCTTAAGAGCTATTCGGCTTTAAATTGATTTCGTTCAACTCAACTCTGTATTTCAACGATGAAAGCTGCTTTAACATATTTTATATAAATAAATGCATGAAGAGCTATTCAGCTTTAAATTGATTTCGTTCAACTCAACTCTGTATTTCAACGATGAAGCCTGCTTTAATATATTTTATATAAATAAATTGTGCTCGTCTATCTGTAGGAACGAAACTCTCGAGCTGCCGAAACGTTGTGGGCCACAGTTCGATTGGCACGAAATTCGCACGGGGTTTCTTTGAACGGCCGATCGAACCGAACGGTTCGGAACGTGTCTCTGGTTTTATTTTCTTAAGCGATTTCCCTCCGGTGCGGCGTGTTTTCCTCGCGCACAGGTATCTATATTTATGCCGCGACGTTTGCATGCACGTAGTACCTACTCGTCGTTCCCGAGGCGGCGATTTCGATTGGCGCGGCCACGTGAGACCGCCTAAATACCAGGTAGTTCGCGAATAATAAATTTTCGCCTACGGGTTCTAACGCGGTTGACGCGTTGATTCTCGGGGGATGTGTCCCTCCGCGTAGCATTAATTATAATAACGCGGTCTGGTGCGGGGCCGTTCACATTGCTGGTTGCGCATTTTCGCGTGACACGCTAGTAATGACCCATTTCATTATGCAATGTCGGCGCTCGTTCGCAGATCATTCGACGAAAGCCAGGGGACCACCGCAATGGCTGGAGCCGGACCAGGTCCTTGCGGCTCAAGGACGCACGGGACAGGACGTAGTCATCGAGCCGAAACTACGGTGGTCCGACGTCTTCGACGAGCTTCGATTCGAGCTGTGAGCAACATCTTCTTTTCTTTTACACTAACACTAAACCTTTTTACCACGCTTATATTAATTATAATTAATTATAATTCATTATAATTAATTACATTATTGCTTGCCAAGTTGTCGTTGTTGTTGTTGTATGCGTCAAGTCTTGAAATCGAATTTTAAACCACTTTCCAATGATCTAGAGACTTGCAACCTTAAACATAGCTCAGAACTGGACCACAATTCAATATTAAAAAAAATTTTAAGCACCTGTGCGTTTAGGAGATTAAAAAATCTCAGCAGAGTATTTCAACGGGAATAGAACCAGGGCCTTACTAAATACGCTAGGTAGTAAAGACTAAAAAGGAGAAAATAAAAAAAAATTAGAAACCACGCTTATTTTAGAATGCACTAAAAAGGAAAAAATAATATTTTACCACAAAGATTACGTTAATATAGTTTGGCGCTCTACGATTTTATTTATAGTCACTAATGTCTAAAAATATTATTTTCTCCTTTTTAGTGCATTTTAATATAAACGTGGTTATTAAAAAGTTTTTTTATATATTGTTTTATGTTTTTTATACAGGCTGGTCCATTCATCTTGGGACAGTTGATTATTACGAAACCAGCAAGAATATGAAAAAATGTTTTATATAAAATATTCTTTATGTGAAGGGGCACATTTAATGGCGCCATGCACATTTTTTCATAATTGCCCTTTTAAGGTCAGAAAAGGGCAAATTCATTTTTTTTTAAATGGAAATCCATACTTTTTATTTCATATTTTTATTCCACGTCGAGAAATAATCACCCCTTTCCAAAGGGTAAACTTGTTTGGGACACCCTGTACTGATCTGGCTTCGTAATTCTTAAAAATATGAACTATACCACGATATCTTCTGCGAAATATTTGTTTTTCGATGACCACTCACATTTTTTTAATGAAATTCAGGCCAACTTTTAAATAATTGAATTCAATTTGACAATTTATTTTGAATGGTTTGCAAATTTTTCCCCTTTGAAATGTACTAGTGGCGTTCATTTTGGTTCGAGTTGAGATTTCTTTGTGCGACATGTTACACCAATAAGAAATATTACACGTTCAATGTGAAATCTTTCAATTAAAAGTCTCCCCTGGTAGGTACTATCACGAACTGTAACTTTTTGGAATGTTTAACCGTTATGTCAATAACTGGATACTGGCATTCAATTTTTTAAACATCACATCTTACAAAATTTTGTTATAAAACGTATCGTTATCTAAATACTTTTAATAATGTTGACACTCATTAGTCAATATGAAATAACAAATAAAAACAAATATAGTCTTAACATTAAACGTAAAAAATAATCAAGTTGAATCATCTTTCACATTGAACTATGGCTGTCCAGATTATTAACAAACAATATCAGCAAAATTAAATAAAAATCGTTATGTGTAGAACAATATCTTCTATTCTTAAAAACAAATATTACAATATTAATTGATCAATTAATATAAAGTTCTATTAAAATTATATTTATTTAAATAAATTGTATCACATCAGTACTGAATTAAAACATAATGGTCCTATTGAAACACGCAATAATGGTCTCCACATGTTTGAACGTTACATTACATTCTAATAATTCGTAGGTTTGTGAAAGATGTTATGTTACGCGTTGTTATAAATACCATTAAAATAACTCGCACATAAATTCTTTCAAATACAACAGAAACAGTATCTCTATCAAACTCAATGCCCTAATTATGTAACAAGGATGATTATAACATAGGAAAGGTCCATGAAAACATCGAGGAAGCAGTAAGATAATCGTGATAAATAATCGAGATGATCGTAAACGAACAAATTGAAAGTTCACGACCCCCCGGTGTCATTCTGTTTCTAGTACACTGTTTATTTGCTGCCGTTTACACATTATCGTTCATTCTCGACTATTGGCCCTTATTTCGGTGGAAACCTTGAAACGTGCCAAGGATCAAACACAGTTTATTTCGAGCTGTCGCGCACTTAATTTTCGTGGAGGACCAAATTATACTCTCGTCTCGCATAATCCTGTTACTGGTTTTCGCGTGCAAACTACAGATAACGTAATAGATAACAAGAAATTGTTAAAACGCGGAATCACGCTTTCGCACGCCATCGAAGTTTTCTTGAGTCACGCGTGAAGCTAAAAATAGATAGACAAAAAACTAATCATCTTTCAATGTAAACAATTGTCTAATTTCGTAAATGAAAGTATTAAATGAACGAGTATGGATATATTGAAATTCAATAACTGGAAAAATTATGTTTTTTCTTGTTCTAAATGATTTGTTGTGTAATTCATTTACGTTGCTGGTCTTCCTTGGTCAGGTAAAAAATAGAGAAAGGTCATATTTGTTCCGGTTTTATTCAATTTTTGTGTAATTATCAGGATGGTTTCACATGCGGTCTAGGGAGGTGAAAGATTCGGTGCATAGGCATTTGAACGCTTATTTCGGGAACGCAAGACATGACCTCATCTAGCCTCGCTGCTTAAATAAGACAAAGTCTCATGTCGGATCGATGGCAATTGTTGTCTTTTTCAGACAATTCGTCTTCTGAGTCAGTCAGTCTGAATCCGTCGAGCCCATCTTTCCAACTATGTAATATGTCTATGTAAACGCGTTATCTCATAGAGAATCGGCTAACCTCTTCAGATTTACGAACGTCCTTAATCTGCGTAAGACATTTTGCTGCAGGGAGTTATAAGGTAAATCTACCTATTACTGCGAGTATAAGTTCTACAGCATTTTTTACAATAAAATTAAAATACGTAACAATAAATATTTTCCCTGAATAAATTTGTACAATTCAATGGGAATGTGTTATCGTTGGCGAGGCAAACAAAATTGTCAATCATTCTCATATTCTAATAATCTGATAATTTGGAAAATGACATTCTTCAAAAAGGTAAAAATAAAAGAATTGTTTGGTCACACGATTGCACATTCTTCATATTGCTTTAAATTGCATAGGGGAAAGTTTTATTATTATTTAGGCACCTACTTCGATACAATAAAAATATAAAAAGAAACTTTTCTTGCCTTTTTAATAAAAAAAATTATATACCCTCAGCATTACGTACATTAAAGTAAAGCGGGAGCTCGTTACTATAAAAGTTCGTTCACTACTGAATATCGATGAACTAAATCGAACGTTGTGGTAAACAGATACGTACCGACTTCTCTGTTCAAGATTACCTCAATTTCATAACACGCTAGGTCATTGAATTCGTCTCAAGGTCACCTATAATGCTATACAGTACAAAATGCATAGCGCCACCTGTAAAAGTGAAGGTGACCTTGACTTTCCATTAAAGGAAAACCATTTTTCATGTTCCCAATAGTACCACTGAAAGTTGATCTTTCGTCAGATCATGGAAAGTGCATCAAATTCCAAACCACCCTGTGTATTTCCTTCGAAACGTGTTGAGATGAAAAAACTGCATTTATGCGACATAAAGTTCTTTAAAAAATGAAGCTAATCCCTTTCGGTGTAGCGAATTTAAAATAATCACGAAAATTACCTCAAGGTCATGATATGCTGGTCATTGAATTCTCCTTCAAAATACATACTACCATTTAATAAAGTGAAGGTGACCTTGAAGCACCCTGTAGAGAGCAACCCAAAGTTTGTTCAAACACTAACCTAACCATATCCACTCGAGTGATGTTCGAGATCAGCAAGCCTCAATGATTCGGAACACCAGCCTCGATTCGCGCAAAATCATTTCAAGAGCCAAGCTGCGAATTTCAGTGAACGACTATCGCCGTCATTCTCGAGGATTCTCTGGCTCGGACGAGGAGACCCGTGGCCATTCAGACGATACGTCAGAGATCGACGACGGAAACGTTTCCCTCGCGAATTATGAAAATTCCGAGGCGCATTGACGTTTCACCGCGACCTCGTCAACCCCGCGCCCTTCTCTGTTCTCGGTGTTCACCGGTGTGCAAAGAGCTAAATTCGACCGAGCTCGAAATTTTCGCGAAAAGACGAAAGAGGCGCTGCTCCTTGAGCATCCGGCTCTAGGATGCTTCACGCTGGTTGCTTATAGTTTTCTTCGAACTATAGCGGAAGGTGGCGTGGTGTGGAGGTGGAAAATCGGGCGCGGACGACCTGGCGCTGGCATTTCACTATCAGTCTTCCGAGGGAGCGTCGCGACGATCGACGAGCGGCCAAAAATTAGCTCGGATCTCAGCTTCTTTCGGGACCGCTTCTCGTCGATCCACGTCGACCCTGATCGACGACGGAGACAGGTCTGACTGAAACGATCCGGATCCATGGACCGTGGGATCGCTCGACGATCGGACGCCACCCCCTCCAAACGAGCTACGAACCCCCTCGAAACCCCTCGATCACCACTCTTCTGAAACGAACTTCTCTACTGCTGAAAGCGACTGAATTGTTGGTTCTATCAGTGATACACCTGTGTCATCGAGTAGTAGTGTGTCGTCATCGAATGACAGCCGTGTAGAATGAGACTGACCTAATCCAGATCTAACCCAGGCATCGTGGAGAGCTGCTAAATTGTTGGTTCTATCAGTGATACACTCGTGTTATCAAATAGTGTGTCGTCATCGGGTGACAGTAGAATGAAACTGACTGTCGTCTCTATGATTTTTCCTATTGAAAGTGAACTCATCGGACAGATTCGCCAGGGTCGAGAGGACACTTGTCGGGTTTATTTTTGTGAGCCTGTCAACGTATCGTCTCCCAATATCGCCACCACGGTGAAGAACGCAGCCGGGATGCCAATGTTTGGCGTCCGACACAAAGACCGATCCTCGTAACTAAGATATCGGCGCCGACAACGTGATCGGCGAATTTCGGTATCCATGCAAGGAACAGGACCACGTTCACCGCTTCGATCCTTCGTGTACGGTGCTCCGTTTACGAACAGTTCGGACGCGAATGATCCAGGAACGATCCTCCGTTCGATGGACTCGCGAGTGATTGGTGCTCACTGGTTAAACACGTGTGCTAGCTCTTGATTCGAAGAGGGTGGGTCTCGGCCCTTTTCGATTACAACGTTGCCATGGGGAGCGACTGCTGCAAGTGTGCCAATGGCAACAAACCTGCTATCACCGGCTCGTTATCGGATGGATCGAGATACCGGTACGACCTTGAACTATTGGTAACGGATGCGGTGTGATTCGGAATGATTCTTCGGAATAACTCAGCGCTTTCCAACCTGGGAGCCACGGAATATTGCCAGGGGAGGCATCAAAATTCATTAACCCTTAACACTCGAGTGGTGACTCTCTGAGGCACTGCTAACTATTGCTGTATCAATAATATAAAATAATTGTTAGGTTTTCAAATTGTTTCATATAAAAAAAATTACTAAACTTTTGAGTATTGCATGAGTAAATTGAATCGGTTTAATATGTATAAAATTAAATCGCTCGTTACAACCAATTATGTTGTAAATACTTTCTAGAAAGTTTAATAATGAATGGGTGAACACGAATGAAACACTCATCGAACATATTGAGAAGTGAATGATGAAACATTTTCATGTTTCATCGCAAAAATTGAATTATCTTGGTTCTATCTAATGGACAACGTGCTTTCTATTTCGATTCGGATAATTACGCCATTTCTGACGACGGTTTTAGGTATTTATAGATGTGTTTTCTTTAACGACTCGAAGCCTGCTCCGTTCCACGTGTTACCGAAATAATTCTTTCGCTCCGGTTTCTAAATAATTTGAATACTTATTGGAAGGTTTAGCGGCCGTTTAAATGATAATGATCTACGCGGGTCCAACTTGATTCAGACAAACAAATGATCTAGAGCGCCACAAACTCTTGGCATTGCTCTACTGCCCTATTTTCGTCACCCTTTTTACCGAGACGGACGACCCGAGGGAAAGAATCTGCCGTCTGGTGCCGGCCGGATTGCGTGAACGCGCGTATGATCGGATTTTTCGAAGGCCGTCGATCGTTCGGATCATTGAGATATCTAGCAACGATCTAGAAATGCCGTAGCGAAAGATCAGCGGTGCAATCGTGCGCGCTTTGTACAAGTTCATTGTGAACACACCGACGCGACGCACAGTCAAGAACAAGACAAGCCAAGAAATAGGATAAAACTAGATCTTTTCGTAAACTAATACTTGATTGAATTGGACTGAACACAATACAGACTTATACCTGATTTCATTTGTTAAATAAACAATAGCGAAATTCAGGTCTCTTGAAGCAGATTTGTTAATGCCACGTTCTGTTTCTTAGCGAATATTTCCTTGGCAATTAAGAATTCTATAGTACAGGCATTTATCGGTTCCTACTAAAAAAAGGCTTTTATGTTTAATTTTCTACTAAAGTCATAATTCACTATTACTCTATTACATAAAATATCAATATTTTTCCCTTGTTATGTTATCCGTTAAGGTGAATCCAAAATTTCACTGCAGCAAGTGGCATTGATACTGTGACACAATTTTTTAGGAAATTATTTCGTAAAAAGTGATAAGATTTTGTAAAATTGAGCAGGAATAAAATGATGGAAAAATTTTAAGAGCGAGTAGCAAGAGAAACCGAATAAGTCTAAAAGTGCCACAGTGACAGTCGTAGCCGGAGTATCTTACAATAAATAATAAATACATATAATTATTACTCAAATCCACCACTAATAGTATTCCTACATTATAATGGTGTAATTTCATTTGTTTTTCAATATTTAACTATGTTCCACCAAACCGATCATCGTGAAACTTTTGTATATATGTATTAGATAGGTACCAGAATATTGTTCTTGAGTTTTTTGGAAGTGATCACTCGAAGGGTTGCTTGCAATTCCCACCTCTAAAATATTTAATGATTTTTTCTCCCCTTAATAATTTGATCACAATTGTGGAAAAAATATATGATATATAGGAGGTGTGTTCAAGTATTTTCCTTTTTTTAAAAATCTGAATATCTTAATTATTAACCGAGAAAAAATGATACAGTTTAGTGTATTTCCCTCAATAATAACCTTCATATCATCCTTATATGAAGGGTTACTGGCTTATAATTTTAGGTGGTTTTCTTTCCTCCTAAAATCATTGTTTTTCACACAATATTAATAAAAATTGTGGCCCGGGCCGCTGGACCATGCTTACTCAGCTAAAGCTTTTAGAATCGTACATACAAAAAGGCGACCGTATGCAAAACAGGTGACTATATTATTATACGAAATCGAGAGTTGAATAATAGTAACCAACGACTAACGCCTCACAGAAAACACCGGTTCTCGTACGATCATCGAAGTAAAGCAGTGTTGGGTGCGACAGTACTTAGATGAGTGACCGTTTGGGTATACAGTATACGCCATGCGGTGACTGCCCGGGTACGGTCCGAGTGTTGTTGGCAAAAGGTGGTTCAGAATCCACCGTAATAAACAGTAGGTCCTAATCAAAATTAGGCTGAAATAGGCTGAAATTAGGCGATAGGGAGAGTGGATAGAAGGGGAAGATTGGTAAATGGATTTGAAACCCTGAGGAGACCAAATAATCGTATACATAGAGTTGAATAATAGTGTTTAATAATTAATTAATTATTTACAACAACAATTATATAATAGTGTTTAATAGTGTCTAATGGAGGTTTCCCTGACAAGGATGCGAGTTGCAAATCTAGTTAATGTTCTCGTTATTGCAAAGATGGGGATTTTCAATGGTTAAAAGACCTAGATAAAAGATCAATCCAGGCCGCAATCGCCCTGAAAAGTCCTATTTTTACGATAACGAGGTGTAATTTGCATTATTCGGCTGCATAAAGCTGCTATTTTCATAAAACTACGACAGCTACATACTACCGAATAATGCAAATTTCACCTCGTAAACGTGAAAATAAGCCTTTTCAGGGCTAAAACAGCCTAGATTGATCTTTTATTTAGCGCTTTTCATCACTGAAAACCCCCATCCTTGCATTATCGTGAAATGAGAAAGGGCGTCTTTCAATCGTGGAAACGAGTCCACCCCCTTAAGTGCCCATCACTTAATAGCAACGTTGAGACTCCGATCGTGCTCTCTCAAACCGTGAAATCGGTCGATTCATGTTTGTTTCTGTTGAAGACCTCTGCAAATCTTGCAAGATAAACGGGAAGAAGATTGATCAAGACTATGGAACGAGAAATTTATTTCTCGACCAGACAAAATAGACATTACGTCACCGACCAGCACGATCCATTTTCTGTACCAAGGTATTGCACTATATCAACGGAAAGACATGTGTGCCTATGACGAATTAAAGCCGTTAACACTTTGACAGCCGCTATCACGCGTCTGTGACTTCACTTAGTAAACGCAATTTTATTATTCTAGGTTGCATTTCGAACAGTGTAAATTAAAATTACTCTGAGTAAATAAAAAATTTTTTGAGAAAAACAATCCCCGTCGTGTGACGACAAACAATATCTCTTCTTTATACTTTAGAAAATTTGCTCCTGAAAAGCTTAAAAATATTCTTTTATGGTGACAACAGATAATTATAATACACTACAGACAAAATGACAATGATTTTAGTCAACACACAACTATCGTATTAGTCATCTGATTGACTCCCCTATGATTTTAGAAGTACTATTCACACGTCAAACTTCTCAACATCGTACGAATATAACTACTTATTTTCTTTGATATACTAGTTATATTTACATAATTCCACGTTATCATTTCACGTTACTGAAATTTGTGATATTAACATTAGGTTTTTACGTTGCACTAAAATGAAGTGACTATTTTACATTGCATTATAAAAATTAAAAGAATTTCAGTATTTTCTTTCAATTTAGATTGTTGAATAATTCCTCGTGGATGTATGTTTACAAAATGTCAGTGATCTTAAATTAAAAATATTAACTCTCTTATATCTCTTTTAATATCAACCATCAAAATATCCAGAATATTAGAGTAATTTAAATAATGAAATCAAAACTATAAAGTTTTGAAAAGTCTCCCTCGATTTACGTCTAAAATTGATGAATTATAGAACTCCTCTAAGATTAAAATTATTATAAGAATTCCTTTTAATTAGATTATCCAATTTTTTTTACATTAAATTTATCATAATTGGTAATACTTTAAGCCTTTTACATTTTTAAACTCCCAATAAAATTCAGTTTACTCGGATATGCCACAATAAAAATGTTTGGTCACACTGTCAAATGTTTTAAATAAAAATTGAACCTTCGCCCATGAAAGTATCGAGACTGCAATGCTCGAACAGAAGCACACGTTGTACAGGGTCGTTTCGCGGACAACTGAATGAGCCAGCAACAATAGACAACACTCTAATTGTCTGCCACAGAGAAGAAGTAGCAAATAGACGGGGCGACGATGACCATCGGTCCGATTGGACTTCGGCCATCGCCCCGAGAAGAACCAGAAAGTGACATTTGGTGATTGCAAAACCGCCCTCGTTCCATTAGAAAGTGTTCCTATTCACTTTTTCCTTCTGAACTTTCCCGAACACGACTAAGTTTTCAATGCTTGCTCACTCGATCTCCTATACTGATTTTAAAGTACTCAACATCATATATTTAGAACACCCAGAAGTAATGTCATTTCTTGATAGAGTAGGACCTCGATTAACCGGATCCCGACTATAAACAAACATACGTTTAAATATGATTATTGGACAGTGGATCTTTGTACAAAATAAAAATGTTCTACTTGATTTGTAATCCAACTAGAGTTACATAAAAATTTATTTTCTTTCTTCGTATAATTAATAGGTTGCAAAATAAAGTAACAGTATTTTTACATTTTTCTTATGTTTTTACGGTTTCAAATTACACCTACCCATTTTCGCCATAAATGCATAAAATTCGCTGTCTAATGATTATATTATGAAGGGAAATAAATTTTCAAAGATATAGAATTTATTTTGGAATATAATGTATATTTTATTATTTCCTCGGGTCTAAGATTTTTCATCGACCTTAAACCAGGGCTGTTTGTTTCCCAATGAAGCCGATTAATCGAGGTCCTACTGTATTTCTATAAAATTTTATATGCATATCATTTAACATTCATGGTGTCCCCCGATTTTTCGGGCACTACCGGTAGCCAGATAAAAAATTTTTTGGAACAGAATTAATTGGTTTTCAGTAAAGAAAAAATGTCAAAACAGAAATTTGTTCTTGAAAAATGAAAGTCACCTTCATGACGTTGTTGATATTTCTTTCGAGTGATCAATACCTTAATCAATATCAAGTCATAGTATACTAGGCCGTTGAACTCGTCTTGAAATAAGCAATAATATTATGTATTAAAATGTATGTAGTGCCATTAAAAAAAATGAAGGTGACCTCCATTGTTCATGAACAAAGTTCTTTTTTGAATTGTTTTCTATAGCATTTTGTGACTGACTAAAAACTAATCAATTTTGTTCCAAACATTTCATTATTTTGCTACTTAAACTGTATAAAAATCGTGACGACAGTTAAGTGTGACAACCTGTATGTAGATTAATTAATTACCAATTAACTAAAGAATTATTCAATTAATGACCGATTAAATTTGATTTTGTAGTTCAGGAATAAGGTGACGCTGTCTAATCAATTTGTAAAAATGACATTACATATGGCTACTCCTAATATATATGTGTATACTTTTTCAGAATTTGTTTTCAAGCTTCTCCGAAAAATTAGCTATTTCTTTTCCAAAATTGACAAAAATTCTCTGATGCTTCTTGTCACTTATACGCCATTTTTGAAAATTACGTCAACTATACAATGAGTAATAAATACTTGATTATATATTACAGCTACAAAAGTGTTATGTATCTGTAATACTAAATTAAGTTGCAGATTTTTTGGGCAATAAAAATTTTCTCTATATATATATATTCTCCAATTCTTTTAATTTATTTACTACTTTAAATTTTACCCACCCCCATATCAATTAGAAAAAATGTATAAACCGTTACGAATGTTTTTTTGGGGGAAAATCTAATATTTCGTTTCATACTTCAACTTTGTGTTGACAACGAGTAATCAAATTGCTATTACGTGATGTTGCTTAGTAAACCAGTGATGTTATCGCTAGTTGTTGCTGAGGATATTACATACATATGAACATTAGCGTTATTATATGTATATCTGAAATGTTTTTTTATGTACATTTAAATTTAGAATTTTAATAGTTAACTATTCCAATATTAACCGTGTGCAGGGGTGTAATTGAACCCCATTTATTTTTTAAGCAAAGTGTACAGAAACAAGTTGTCTGCATAAATATTTATGAAATTTTACTGATTTTTAAAAGATAAGTATACACTATACTTTAAACATTTGAAACATAGATAGCATTGCTAGAATATCTTTCGAAATTTTCTATTCGTCAACTTTTTATTTCCGTTTTTATCAGCTGAGGGGGCATTTGTACCCCATTACGCGGTTATAATATCATCACGCTTGTGAATTATGAAAATACCAGTAAACCAAAGCAGATTAATAAATCATTAATACCAAGGCATATAGTAGCAAGTGGAATTGGCAGCACAGAACAGCAGCCGGTCATAAATACGCGTCTTGCTATACACTGACAAAATAGAACAGTGTTGCCGACATATCAAAATATAGTCACATTGTCTAACTATGTATTAACCCCTTGCCGTATTTTGACGAGTCAGACTCGTGATGAAGGTTTTAACAAAGTCTAACAAATATGAATGTTACACGTTTCATTTTACATGAAATAAAATTTGATTCGTTTGTAATCAATATAAAAGAAATATACATTTTCAAAATGATTGATATAAGAAGTAATAATCGAGAAGTTAATGCAACTTTAAAAATCCTTGAAAAAAAAGAACAACTATTTTCGTTTAATCATAACGATTCACTTACCCAGTGCACGCTTGAATGCATTATTCTGTTATTTTATATTTCAAGATACGTTTCGAAAGTATTTATAGATTGCCTGTGAATATTTTAAGATCACAAGTCACTGATATAATCCGTGAAGCGCCTAATTCTGATACAATCATGAGTGTCTGAAGCGGTCAGCATAACGTGCTGAAAGCACTACAGATACTAAAAATATTCACCGGAAGAAACTTTTCTTATCTTAATTAAGTTTCCATTGGGACGTGTTCGTTTATACTTTGTGGTATCGATTATTTACGCATGACACGTCGTTTGATTCATTGCCAAATATTTAATACTTATAGTAATACATTGAATAAAATAAATTTAGCCATCATACATACAGTTGAACAAAGCTAGTTGGATAAATAATAATTTCCGCACATTTCCGCATTTTCAAATTTACTTGAAAAGACAGTTTAAAGTCTAGTCTACCAACAAAAATGTTTCCGTTTATTAGCGTTTATTGTCTACTATGAGCTTGTTCAATATTACATACATATAGCCATAATAAAGTCAACACTGGATTTCTATAATGTCTAGACAGTAAAAATATTTACATTTCTCTACCCGTAAAACTCTTTTTTGTCGACAGAACTGTGTAAGCATTTTCAATTCACATTTCCCTACATTTTATAAGGGGATGTAAATTGGAAATTGGAAATTTGGAAAAGTTGCCCGGAAAAATGGAAAATTTGGGAAAAAATAAAAGTGCTTTTTCTATGGAATTTTTGTATGAACTCAAGACCATAACTCACGATTCGAACGAT
>CM052328.1:7414545-7473607 GCA_028455615.1 Lasioglossum zephyrum | reverse complement strand
TTGTTTTCCAAATACTACGAAATTCTTTTTTATTCGCTTCACTATTTCACCAGATATTATCTTTCTACTTATAAATGTTTAAACACAGCTGAAAATACTAGCGTACCGTCAGTGCGAAACTGATTTTAACAGTGCGAGAGGAAGAGTTTACTTACACTAGATTTGCGTCAGCTTTCATAAAAACGTCACGCAATTGAACTTTGGACGCAAGCTTCGAATACTAACATCGACTATGTTTTCACAATCGATAAGGTATCTTCTAATTTTTAATCAAGCTTCGTTGGTCAGCACTTTTAAAAAAAAAATTGTTTAACACAAAAATATGGTTTATTTGTCTACTCCATACGATAAAAAAAAGTTGAACGTAATCTTTATTGTAATTTAATTGTGAGCGCTCAAACGCTAAAAAGTAAAAACCTACAATAAAAAGAAGCAACAATTTTTCTTAGCCAATCGTAAAAATCAGAAGGCGGATAAGAATTTACTTATTCGTTTAACAATTTTATTATTCTGAAATTCTTTTAATGTCTTCACAGTGTTGTATTTCACCAACTCACTTTTGTGATAATCGCATAAAATCCGCATTATGGTTGTCAGACTACAATTTGATTTTCTTCACTAGCAATTTCAATCAATTGAAACAGATTCATTACGGCCAGCCTATTTTTAATGATATTGAAAAAATATTTCAAAAACTCTGAAACATTTGTATAGGCTGAAAGTATGTATAGTAATTCCTACAGTCTCCCACGACATTGATTCCTCTAAAAGTTCGCTGTTTGACAACGCGATGACGTCAGTGCTCGGCGTCGCGATTTAAATCTTTGAAATGTATGGTTGTTGTTGGATTCCAGATCACTTGGCACCGAAATGCCGAACCGGTACACGCGGGTTCGAGATTCTCTTTTGTCCACGAAGGAAACTTCTACTGCGTCGACGTGGCCCCAGTCACAGTCGAGGATGAAGGATTTTGGTCCTGCATGGCGGAAAATCGGGATGGCAGGTCCTCCTGTAAATCCCGATTGACGGTGATCGGTAAGGATTTCTATTCTTTGATCAGCATTAACTCTTTCAGGCACATCATTAAAAAAAAGAATAAAAACACAAGTTGCACAGAATTTTTCATCTAACCCCAATGAGTTAAATTGACCAATGTTCATGCAATTTCAGAATTTTCGGAATTCTTTTTACAAAGCATTAAAAATATAGAAATTTGTTTTTTATACCTACTTTAACCTTAGGATGCATGACGTTCATCCGAGTAAATAAATTATCAGACGATTGCCTAACTTCGTCCCCGATTTGAAAATAAATTTCAAATGTTAAATTTTAAAGAGTATAGCTTCATTAATGGTTTATATAGTCACCTTTCTGTTCTGCAATTAGAAAAGAATGGTGACTATATAATTATCTTTTTTTTTGTGGTGCTGGAATATTTGAGGATTTTCAAAATTATTTTTACGAAGCATTAAAAATATAGAAAATATTTACTTTGACTTAGTTATTTGCACAACTTTACATCGAGTTTACTGGTTTGAAGAAAAAAAATGTGAAAATTAGTTTTATTAGTTGAAAATATGTCTCGTCTATCAAAAGTGTTAACGCTACTATCTTTTTTAAAGCGATAATACAAAATTTAATTATGATCTTCAATTGACAGTCCCGAAAGCATATAAACGGCCAGAATTCGTCGAGGAACTTCGTGCTCTCCTGACAGAGGCCGGTACAGTGTCCTTAGAATGCAAAGTGGTCGGCGTACCTACACCTGTGCTTCGATGGTTCAAAGATGACAAAGAAATCAAGGCCGGTGATGTTTTCGCTCTAACTGCCAATCCTGATGACTCAACCTCCCTTGGCATTTACACGTGTGAAGCGGTAAATTGTATGGGAACCGCGTATTCCTCCTCGAAAGTAAGCAGACTTTAATGTCATTAATTATTTCACTTAAAAAAAAGTATTCCATTCATGGTTAACCCTTGGCATTCTTATGATAAATCTGAGGTGCCACTAAAAATTGTTGTACCATTATTCAAAATATTGTTTACATTATTGAATATGTCTGTATGCAATCAATAGAATGCGGATCTTTGTGCAAAATAAAAAATATCTGCATCGATTCAAATACACAGAATTTAAACATTTTATTTCTTCTCTTAATTATTTTATTAAATTGGAATTAATACGTTGATGTTCTTTAATTTTTTTAAATATGTCCACTGTTTTAAATTGTTCATACCAATTTTTGGTATAAATGCACAAAATCTGCAGTCTACTAATCAATTGCTAAACATTTAGACATTAAACATTGAAAAATGTAAACAAACGCCGCACCGGGGCAGGCTTACGTTGCCGCGGAGCATGCAGGAATACGAAAAATTCAATACAGTATTCGCGATATTTTTTTGCAAATATCTCAAAAAGTAAAAGCGATCCCACTATATTGGAAAAGGAAAAAGTTGTTCATAACGTGTTGCTGCATAAAATATTAAAATTTCATCAAAACCCAAGTACGCAGACCTTTTCTATATAATTACCAAAAAAGTTTATGAATAATGAAGTTCAGCCTTGAATTGTTGATATTTTATCTTTCAAATTCATTTTATTTTTCATTTTCGAATTCATTTTCAATGTTACAGCAACGCTATTTTTTTAATTTTAAACAATCCTTCTATCATAGTATCCTGCACATACAAAACTTTAAGGAATGCTTAGTTCCATTGATATTTTAGGTGCACGTAGTCGGAAAAGGTAGCAGAGAAGGTTCTCTAAAGCCAGCAGATTCTTTGACTCTCTCCAGTCCACTTCCTGTATTCAAAACATCCCTGCAAGACGAATGCTGTAGAATTGGGGAAACTCTGCGACTTTCCTGTCAAGGTATGCACATACTGCGATTTCTCGTCAACGAATTTTTGACATTCATGATGGCGAACTCATAATCCAGTCATTCAAATCAATAGGTGGTTTGTGATAGGATTTTCTAATTTAGTTCTACATGAACAAAACATGAACGAAACGTGACAACTATCCTAGTTAGACCTGATTTACTTTATCTATATCAATCATTATTACGGTTTATTAATTTTTCAATTCAACACAATATTTATACAGCTAAACATATATGTATTTAACGTATATTTGTTTAACTATACAGCATATATAAACATATATTCATCATATAAAAACATATATCCATCATATAAAAACATATAAACATATATACAACATATATAAACATATACAACATAAGTTCAACTATGTAACATATACATATATAATACAACAATGTTTAACTACACAACTTATATACAACTTTATCATCACCAATCATTATGATTTATCAATTTTTCAATCCAACACTTTACAACTTTGTGTCCGAAAATGTCTTGCGATCTTTATAAGAAAATTTGTACAAGAATAACAAGTACTCGTTTCCATAAATCTGCGACAGTCGAAGTGCCGCCATGGCCAAAAGCAATAACATGGTACAACAAGGAAGGACGAATCGAGCCTAGCGACAAATACCACGTGATGGAAGATGGTTTGGGTGCATACTGTGTAGAAGTGTTTCCGGTGGAAGCTATGGACGAGGGCGAATGGAAATGTGTCGCAACCAACGCAGAAGATATGAAACAATTTACTACTTGCTATGTCGCAATGTCCAGTAAGCTACCCATCAAATATATTTTCTTTCTACACAGAAATATCAAAGAAATAGTTTCTATGCATTTCTGAAAAATTATATACATCATTATTTCTCAAGAAGTATTACCAGATAAAATGAAAAAGAATTTTATGCTTCGACACTTTTTCATAGACATTAACACAATGCATATCTTTTAAATACATTTCTTCAGTTCCAAAGAACTATAGGAGACCCCGCTTCATGGAAAGTTTGAAAGCTGTCCTCACAGAAGAAGGACTAGTATCCTTTGAGTGCAAGGTCGTCGGCTTTCCGACGCCATTGCTCAGGTGGTTCAAAGATGGCCAGGAACTGAAACCGGGAGACGTTTATCAACTGACTGGAACCAACTCCTTGGGTATCTAATCATTTTTTAAAAACACTTTTTTCTTAATAATTGAGAACATTATAGGTGCGATTAGTATTAAACTACAGACCTAACACACTTAGAGTAAATGCATTTATACAATAAATTATAGTAAAAAAAACATTCCAATAGAGTCTAATATAATTCATTTAGTATGTACTTTTTTTGTATTCATTAGATTGCACAATTTTGATTAATTCGCGCTCCAAAAGTTATTTTAAACGAATTACCTATTTGCATAAATGTCTGACTGATGCTAATATAATTCTCAATGTAAGTGTCAGTGTTGATATCTGTCTCGACGTAAGAATATGGGATTTTATTTATAAAAATAATTAGAAAAGGATACCTTCTTTGTTAAATATTGAGATAAAAATCTTTTTCGCAAATATTACAAGCGAGTGAATAAAATATTGAATAGTTAAACTTCGTATGTATTTATCAATGCTATTTAGAATAATTAACAGTTGTAGTTTGTTTGTAGACAAGAGCGCATTTCTGAAGTTGAACATCTATTGTTTCCTTATTTAATGAATTTCTCTGTTGCGCAAGGTTCCTACTGCTGCATTGCGAGAAATTGTATGGGAGAAGCAAAGAGTACAGCCGAATTAACGATTGAAGATATTCAGAATCAATTAAACGAAGAAGAACGTCTGCAGCTTCTCAGCACGAATCAACCGCCCACTTTCGTTAAGGGGCTCAGAAGCTGCGAGGCAAGAATAAACGAAGAATTTCGATTTACTATTCAAGGTACGTTCAGCATGATCAATTTTCATTCAAGTACCTTTTCGAAAAATAATGGTAATAACACAGTGAACAACAAATAAAATCGTGACAAATAGACTGCGGATCCTTATGACTTTTAATTATTTATGACTTTTAAAACTGTTCAAAAAAGGATAGATTATAAAATGCGACAGAGTTTTGTACAACTTCTATTTGTTTTGGATCCACAAGGGCTGTTTATTATTATTAGATATAGAATTTTATTTATTTCTTAAAAGTCTAGAAATATCCGAAAATGCATAAACACCTGTAGTCCAGTAATAAATATAAGTATCGTTTATTTGGAGCATTTTTTAGCAAAAATTCGATGTTACATAAATAAATGTAATAATTCTGAGAAGCATTGAATTCATGACACTTTTACAAAAAGAAAGTGATGTGAACAGATTGGATTAAATACTTTTCGTTGTATCACGATTTACCATTCTCTTTCGAACAACGAAATGCTTGGTCACGACACAGTCCACATCACTGTAAAATTTCAAACAACGGATCGTATGCAAAGAATTAAATTTACAGCCAGTGTTGCGCCCGAGCCAAGCCTCTCTTGGTACAGGGACGACGTTCTGGTGGAAGAGAACGAAAAATACCACGCTGCCAAGGAACATCTTGGCACGTGTCACCTCGATGTACGAAGACTCGAATTTGTCGATCAAGTAAGTTCTTTATCTTCGTGCATTAAAGAACAATCAAATAAACAAGCTAACAAATGTTTAGATTATTGCTGTCAGCATGTTCTTTTTGCAAAATATAATTCAAATTATACTTACTTATATCGAATCATCTAAGAGAAAACTATTTTCTAAACTACGACCACAGATGAAAAAAAATGTATTCATTACAATTTAAAAATTTTCTCAAAAACACAAATTTTGTTTATTATTTAGTTTTGTTATTGATCTACACTTGTATTTTGATGGCTACATTAATTTTTCTGTATAGTAATAATTAGATCAATTGCAAGACAATTTGGCTCTCAAAAGATCCCCATTTGTGTAGATGCTGTAATTATGCAAAATTCGATGTCCTTGGCTTAATTTACAAAGACTTAATTTACACAAAAGTTTCTTTCTCCTACTAATGACGAGACAGCGGATTTGATACATTCATGACAAACATGAGTAGGTGTAATTTAAAATAGTAAAACATTAGAAGAATTTAAAACTAATGTTACACAATTTTCAGCCTAATAAACATGTTGAGAAAGAAAATAAATTTCCATTTTATTCCAGTTTGTCGCCATTCAAGTAGAAAATGTTTATTTTGCATGAAGATCTGCTGTTTAATATATGTATATAGTTCATTACATTATAACCACTATAACTCCACTATAACCACGCACTAAGGTGCACTTTGGATCAAGATCTTCACCTTTGCGATGTCTAATATATCGAATTGCATCAGACTTCATTGAACTTCGACACTTAAGATCAATTGGGAACTATTGAACGTTTACCATGTCTAATAAAATGCGATAATTTGCTAAAGAGATCGTCGTTTTAAACTTTTGTCCACTACTGTAAATCAATAATTGTTGCATTTTTTCTTGAAAAATCTAGGCAGAATGGAAGTGCGTGGCTTCGAATGATTTCGGCCATAGTGTCACATCCTGTTTCCTCAAATTAATCATTCCCAAGCACTTCAAGAGGCCGAAGTTTCTTGAAAGTTTGCGCGCCATATTGTCTGATGAGGGTGCAGTGAACCTAGAGTGCAAAGTGATCGGCGTACCCCAACCGATTCTGAAATGGTACAAAGATGGCGTCGAATTGAAACCTGGAGATATACACAGAATCATTTCCGGACAAGATGGAACGTGCTGTTTAGGAACGTACACCTGCGAGGCATCCAATTGCATGGGATCCGTCAGCAGTTCCGCATCACTTTTAGGTTTTGAAGGTATGTTCAAAAAATTTCTGCACAGTAAATCAGATTCTCGTACAATGATAGAGCGATCAAGATTACTTTCATCACAGTTACTATTGATCATAAACTTTATTCAAAATCAAAATATCGAGGGGTCAGAATTATTTTTGGTCGAATATCTCAGAGACAATTAAATCCAGAGGGGTAATTAAAATTACAAAGATGTGTATTTTTTATAAGGAATCGAACTGCATAACCCGATTTTAGGTATCACAATTTGTTTAATCCTTAGCACTCGAATGGTGACTCCGAGAGAGAGAGGCACCACTAAAAATTTCTGTACCATTATTCAAAATATTATTTACATTTCTACATTATTAAATACATTGGTATCTAATCCATTAGGAAACATTTATCTTCTATATTATCTTATATACAACAGAACTTCGATGATCCGCACTAATTAGTGAAACATGATTGTTCGGATAATACAGCAATTACATAGTTCCAGTGCTGAACATAATCCTTATTGAAGTGTGCAGTAAATCGTGTAGCGTATGGGTCGGTCGAATGCAAACTAATTCTTTGTGGACACTATTCAGACGATATAGAATTCGAACACCAGGGGACCGGATAATCGAGGCTTTACTGTATTATATTTATATATGTTTAGTAAACATTTTTATACCCACAAAATTTCAAAAATCATAAGGAATGGAAATATTATAGGTTGGAAGAAATGTATAATTTACGAGTTTAAATTGCTCCGAGTGCAAAGGGTTAAACAATATCTTGAAAAATACCACTTGCAATACCCGGACGTGGGAGTATTTGCCGACTCAGTCGAACGTCTAGGGTTCTTTGACCACGAAAAAGATATATATTTATTTCCTTTAATAGGACGGTCCCTTATAAATGTAATAATGTGAGAGTGACTTGACAGCCACGAACAGAACAGAATAACTTTAATCTAATACCAATTGAATTCTATTACGATTTACCAAATAATAGTGGTTCTTCTTTATTTATTGAATAACTTGAAACATTATTTTTCAGATAAATTGCCAGCTCGAAAAGAAGCAAAAGAAATTCAATCTCCAAATGGTCACGAGCTTGATAGAAACTTGTCGCTGTCAACAATACACGAAGAGAGAACTTCTCAGCTATACGATACACCACAAACCGATCATTCTGTTACGTTGGATGATCGAGGAGAAGTATCCTTCAGCTTCGACGGGAAAGAAGTTTCCGTCAGCCTTTACGAAACACCTGATCTCACTGAAGAAGAAGCCCTTCAAATTGTCGAGATGTACGCTGATCAATTGTCCGAACATGTTACAGGTGAGTGTGATGGAATTTCTTATACATTACGCAGACATGCGATCCATGACGTTATCAATTTCACAAAAATCAATTTATTACTCATTATTGATCCCAACTAGGCAGAAATCCAAGAATACGCCAAAAGTTTTCACAAAAGTATTAAATTCAATACTTAAACTAATAAATAATAAATTTTCTCTGGACTAATCAAAATATCATTACATATTTTTCAGTAATGGTTCACTGTAGTTTAGAACTATACACTAATAGAAAGAAAGCTTTAAAATACTTTAATCGTAATAATTAGACTGCGGATCTTTATTCAAAATAAAAGTTGCTTACACAAATTGCAAGTTACTGCAGCCACATAAACAATTAATTCTTACGTTTATCTATTTTAATATTATTCCCATAAATGCATAAAATCCGCAGTCTAGTAATAATCGTTTTAATTTAAAGATCAAATGTATGGTTCCATTAAACGCAAATCAAGATCGCTTTTCTTCTATCGAATTTATAAGTGTATTATATAAAGTCACGTCATAGATGATACTTTCTTCATATTTTTGGATGGTAAAATGCAAAATAATAATCACTACCATTAGCGTTCTGTGTGCTATATAAAGTTGTACATAGAAATTTAATTATTTTTACCTGTGTACATATGTATAATAAATACATGTATATATTACATACATGTACATATGTATTACACACGTGTCTATTACAAACATGTAAAACGTGTGAATAATCAAGATAATAATAATTTTCACCTGTTAGTTGAACACCATGGATTTTCTAGTCTAGTCACATCAAAAAGCTGGCATAACACAAATAAAGCGTTAAAACATAAATAAAGCCTCGCTTCGCCGCATTTTCAGAGCACAACGTCATCGAGCTGCCACCTATGAGGTTTGTCAAAGAGTCCTCCACTTCCGGCAACCTGTTGATGGAGGCGGTAGTGATAGACGTGTCACCGGACTACTTCGTCAGCGCCGAAGATGGCGATGATCTCCGCACCGAAGCGGATTTCGAAGACGTCTCGATCTTAGACGATATAACACGAGTTCTATCCTCCCCTGAGCGAGACTCTCGCAGTTCCCTGAAGCGGTCGGCAATGTACAGTTTAGAAGACGACGACAAACCACCGACGAGGCCTCCTCGAAAGAAGTCTAGTTCCTCATCGAAGAGCGAGAAAAGCGAGAAGAGCCAAAGAATGGAGTCGGAGAGCTTCCACAGTGCTCAAAGGGAAGAAAGGTTCTCTCCTCCCGTCTCACCGATCTCTCCAGTATCCTCTTTAAGACAAGATGACAGCGACACCTTCGCTGATGCATTGTCCTCTGCTCGACTGTCCATTTCAGAGACCCAGGCCCAGAAGATGTACGACTATGCGCAGGACAGGAAACGCAGTTTAAGCGGTGACAAAACAGCTGGGTCCAGCATAGACGATGGCATTGGCGGCGACTCGTCGTTCGATTCTGTGACTGGTGCGCCGAAGAAGAAACGACACCGGAAGAAGAAGCATAAGAGAGATAAAGGAAGCTCCGAAGAGTCTTCTTTGGGCAGCGAGATTGATGGCAAAAGACGCAGAAGCAGATCAGGTAGTGCGAAAACAGAGCTTCATCAGCGTGTAGAATCAATCCTGAAGACCGAGGAGCCGTACATCGAGGACGTGGCGGACAAATCGTCGGAAAAGAAGCAGTCCACTAGCGAGTCGGACAAATCCATGTCGAAGAGCAACAAGGAGAGGCTCTTAGACAGTATGAACAAGCTGAAGGAACCTGTCCTGGTGGTTAGGGACATTTTGGTCGACATTGATGCCCTAGATTCCAAGTTGAACACAGCGAACGAGGAGACATGTAAGACCGTTGTCACCGAAAACATCATCAGACCGATTCAAAGTCTTTGCGAAGAGGTGTCCGCTATAGAGTCTAAAGCCTTGAAGAGCGCAGATGACAGATCAATGGCTCAGACGATCAGGATTTCTCTGTTGGAGACAATTGGCGGTCCAACGGAGGAGCTCCTTCGTGGTATTGAGCTGATAGAGCGCCAGGAGAACGTGAAGAACCGGAAGATGGATGTAATAGCGATCTTGGAAAGTTTGACCGATCCTGTCGACGAGATTCTGATGGGTATAACGAAGATTGAGTATGAAATGACTGGTCGAGCGGTAGGCGAGAGGCCTATTGCGCTGATCAGGATGATGTCCGCGGTGTCCAAGTTGGAGGAATCCGTTAAGAAGGTGTCCACGATGGACAACCGGGAATCTAGACTACTGTTGAGTATCGAAGAGATCTTAAACGCCCTGCAGTTCTTCGTGAACGACGTCTCGGTGGATCCAGCAAAAGGATCGATAGAGACCGTGGACACGGTGGTAGTGGAGTCCCTGTCGAAGTCAGTCGAGGACATGACGAAGGCTTTAAGTCGTGTGTCCACAGCTGATGGAGTCTCTAGGATTATGGACGAGTTTCTACCACCGATACGAGAATTGAGAACGAAGTTAGACACCTTGAAAACTATGCTAGAGACTTATGAGTCGAAAGGGATATTGTCGGAACACCGGACAAAGTTGATCGAGTCGTTGCAGGACTCTGTGGACCATACTGTGCAAGAGATTCAGAGGGTTAAGGAAGGAAAGCCTGACGATGGTCAGAAGGTAACGATCGAGGAGCCGAAACAAGATGACCTGAAGGAAGCGAGAATAATGCTCCAGGAGGCGCTGAAGTCCTACGAAAACATCTCAGGCACCCTTGATCCCAGATTGTCCTCCATATTCGATCGAGTCGACGAGATGTACCGAAGACTGAGAATACCGCAGAAGAAAGAAGTCAGTCGTCAAGAAAGTATCGAGTCCCTGATGAACTTGGAGGGTCCTTTGTATTCTCTTCAATGCGCCCTGGCCCCGATCTCAATCGCAGAAAACGCAGACACGGTCTTCAAGCTCCTTGAGCCGGCGGTATCTCAACTGAAAACTGTAATCTCGCGTTTGAATGAGACTTCGTTGCAGCCTGTGATGGATTCGTTGAAAAACATCGATAGAATGATCCAAGTGACCATCAGCGAGACCGAGGAGACGATTTCTTCCAGGTCTATCCAAGATGAGCCGCAGACCTTGACGGATAGGATCCTCGATCCTTTGATCGATGTTCAGGCATCTTTGAGCACAGCTCTTCAAGACGTCGAGGATATTGAATCCGTTACAAACGGCGCAGCCAGTGCACAGAAACTGTTAGCTTCGTCGGAAATCACAGCTTGCTTGGTTGAGCTTAGACAGTACGTAGCAGACGCTATTCGAACAGCGATGACCCTGAGGGAGGATGAGACGCTGACTAGTTTGGAGGATTTGAAGGAACCTCTGTCGGACCTCCAAACAGCTCTGGCCTCCGAAGAACGAACGGTCCAGGAGCTTCAAGTGATCCGCAAAATCTCGTTGCCGATAAACAAGCTGAGGAAAGTGATGGTGAAAGTTCTGCGACACTCTGACTCCGAGGAAAGGACAATGTCGATTAATGGTGTCTTGAAAACCATAGAGGAGATCAATACTCAGTTGCCGAAGACGATATCCAACTTGGCAGAGATCGAAGAAGCGCAGAAACATTTCTTGGACGGTCTGGACGTGGATCAGAATCTCAGTAACGTTCATTTTGCTCTGTCTTCGGCACTGGAGAGGCAAGAAAAGAGCTACTCTGCTTACGTGTCCGATTTGACTGCTTGCATTGAAGAACTACGGCAATGTGTAGGCTCCTCGGCAGTGGAGATCGCTAATTTGAGGAACCCAGTCGACGACGACGTTATTCTTCAAGTCTGTCAATTGAAAGAACCTCTGCTTATTCTGCAGAGGGTTTTACTAACTCAGCAACACGAGCCTGAAGAAGAACAGATTTTAAAAGACCTGATCAATCCCATTGAGAAACTGAGAAGTGTAGTTAGAGGCATTGTGGACAGCAATGCGAAGACAGACGTCGTTCTTCCAGTTCTTGAGCTGTTGGAAGAAATAGAGAAGGACACGCCGTTGATCATGAAAGAGGCGTCAAAGAAGAAAGAACGAAGAGGCTCGAAGACACAGAAAGAAGTGACGAAGAAGAAGATCTCGTCGTTTGGTTTGGCTGACAGAATCAGCCGATCGTTGGACCCCATGAAACACTGGTTGTCGACCACATCCGAAGACAGCATGAAAGAGGAAGAAGAATCAGTGTTGAGCTCAACGATCGACGAGCTGAAGAGGGACGTGAACAAAATCGCCATTGAGACATCATACTCCGAGCCACCTACCGATGAGAACCTTCTTGAAGCTTTGATAGACCTTCGCGAACCCCTGACTAGGCTGAAGAACGCGGTCTCGATGTACCATGAACCAGCAAATTTAACTACTTTGGAAGGACTGAGCAGGCCTATGAGATGTCTTCTACAGACCATCATGTCCGTCCTTCGAGACCACGCCCAGGAGAAATCTCTGCAGCCTATAGTGGACATCGTAGAGGACATCGAGAACCAGATACCGATCTCGATAAAGGAAGCTCTTTACAAGAAGGAACTGAGCGAAGTAGTTAAGTCTTTGATCCAAGAAGAGAAGGAATTGACGACACAGGAAACGGCCCAAGAAGAGACTCTCCTACGAGAGGGAAGAGAGGAAGTAACATCTCAGGCAACAATTCCCGAAGGGACTTTGATGGAAACCACCTCAGTGCTTCCCCCGACCGAGTTCTCCGAGTCAGTGATAGAGAAGACGACTGTGGAAGAGCTCAGTTCGCAAAGGTCCGATCAGATCGTCACCCAGATCGAAGAATTAAGAAAAGAAGACTTCGAAAGAGAGAAGAAGAAGGTCTCTGACCTAATGGTTTCATTATCGAAGACTCTGGAGAACGTTCAGTTCGACGTCACCGGGATTTTAGAAGATTTCGAAGAACCCACATCTGGTACTACAACGCTGCCACCATCAACATTAGCTAACTCCCTTGAAGACTTCAGGAGAACCGTTTCTACGATGCGTATGACAATTGGGAATTACGAACAAGCTTCTTCCGAAGAAGTGGTAGCTCAGACTACTTCTCAGCTGGATAACCTCCTGGAGTCTCTAGGTAGCCTCCAAGATGTCCTTCTAGAGACACGTCAATACGGTATCCAAGAGCTATTCATCCTGAATCACTTAACACAACCATTAGAGACAATCGAAAGAAACGTGATTTACTCTACCATGGATAAATTGGGTAGTAGATCAGAAGTGGTAGATAAATGCGAAACTACTCTTCGAGTTCTGCATAATATCAAAGACAGAATCCCGACTGTTATAAAAGACGTGGAGTCTCGGCAGCAGCTGGTGGGTACTCTTCGAGAAATCGCGAAGCCCTTGGAGAACATTCAAGAACGTATGGAGGTCCTTGAAGCACAAGCTGAAGAGACACTGGAGACCGATGTGGCGAGGATCCTACTGAGGCCAATACAGGTGTTATTAAACACTATCACCGCCACTTCGCAAGAAGTCCAATATCTGGATCGTCGGAGGAAGATCGTAGTGGAGCTTCGAAGTCTTCAAGAACATCTGGTGGAGTTTTCGAGTTGTCTATCTGTGGTGCAAAGCAGTCGCAAGAGTTTGGTTCCCGAGTCAGCTTTGATGGACGAAAGGAGGAACGTCATTCTCAAGGCCGTTGAAGGTCTTCAGAGACAGACGTTGAGCACTCTGGAGAGAATACCTAGCCTGGAAGGAGCGTCGTTGTTCGAAGAACCATTGAACCTATTAAGGAACGCTATTGTCTCTGTTCAGAAGCAAATCGGCAGGACTGACTACTCCCGAAGACCCAGCAGTGTGGAATTCACTCTACAGTACAACCTTGCGACGTCGCTGGATCATCTAAGACACACTATTTCGTCCTTAGACGAGAACGCAGACTCAGGCGTGAAGGAAATTGTTTCGAAGTCACTGGGAGCTTTGAAAAAGCAGATATCTTTGTCAAAGACACAGTTCGTTGAGACGAGTGACCAGTCTGTTGACGAAGAAGCCATTGTCGAGGGATTCCTGTACCCCGCGAATAAGCTTCAATCAGCTTTGAACATGCTCAAAGAGAAAATGGATAAGAAAATGATAGCTTCGATTTCGAAGGAATCGATGGCCCATCTTCGAGGTCTGGCTAAGTCAACATCTGACCTAGCTTCTTCGTTGTTAGCGCATCGGCTGCATCTTCTTCGAGAAGGTGCATCCGAAGGATCCTCCTTCGTGGAAACGCTGTCTGCTGTCGCGGATGTTTTGGAAAGCGTGAACGAGTCTGTTAAGAGAATCGAACAAACAGTTGGCGTCCAAACATCTGCGGAGAAAATCGAAGAGGCGGCTGAGGATATACCGAGAGATCTACCGGTTACTATCACGCAGATCGAAACTATCATCGATGAAATTATCGAAGTGTCCAAGAAGGAAGTTGAGAGTGTCCTGACGATTGAGGTAGTGCCTGATGAAGACACGAAAATGATAACTGAGGGACAAGCTGAGAAAAAAGCGGTTTCGATTGAAGCTACCACCTCGGGTGAGAAAGCTGATGAGAAAATGAGGGCCGTTGAATCGGGAGAATCGGTACAAGCTGAAGAAAGTACATTGAAGATGAAAGAGGAAGCGACAGTGACTAAGAAGACTGAAGAAGTGCTAAGAAAAGACGAAGAAGTAGAAGAATCTTCAAAGCAGAAAGCGAAATTGGAAGAAGACAGAGACACGAAGGTACGAAAAATGGTAACATTGATTTTCACAATACAGCAGCCGTTCACGGAATTAACTAATCTCATGTGCGTAGCCTTAGAGGAGCCAATGTCTTCGAAATCTGAGGAGGAGAAACGTAAGATACGAGAACTAACCGCGCTCATCCAAACCCTGAATGATTTGAAAGCCACGACCATGTCGATCGAACACAATCTTTCGCCCTCTTTGATTCCAGAGTTAGAAGAACAGTTTCTGTGCGTGTTGAACGGTTTAGTGAGTTTGGAACATGCTACGGAAAAAGTGCTTAGTCTATCTCAGAAGGAGCTAACGCCTGCGTTGAAAGGAAACGTGATGGTGTCGTTGCAATTCCTTTTGGAGCCTCTGGAAATGCTGCAACGGCACTTGTCCAGACTAGAAGTATCATCGGTCTTCGTGAAACTGCAAGAGTTAACTCGAACGATCATCGAACTTGTAGAAATGATCCGCAGGACCAAGGAGTCGAGGCACGTGAAGATCCTCGAGGAGATTAAATTGATAGCGCCATCAAAATCAGAAGAAGAAAGCCAAGGTATTGAAGATACCACTGCGAAACCACTGGAAGAACTCATAGAAGCCATGATGGTTTCTCAGGAGTTGATGAAACGTGACGACGCGTCTCCTTTCGGATCAATATCGCCTTCAATCGAGCCTACCGATCTATCCGAGCAACAAAGGTCGCTCAGTGATGACGAAATTAAACTGGACACCACTATCGTCCAGAAGATAGTCAGTCCCATCCAGAATCTGAGAGAAATGATGGCAAAGATACAGGAGCAAGAAATGGAAGAGACTGAGACGTTGGATCTACCGTCTAGAAAGACAGCTGCTGCTATATTGAGTAGTATCATTCAACCTTTGGAGGAGCTGGAACAATCTCTGAATATATCTGCGGAGCAGCAAACTGCCGAAACTCAGGAAACTGTGCAAGAAATGAGAAAGGCCAGCTCATCTTCGCAATCGTTGTCAGTTGGCTCTGCTTTAGAGGATCTGAGGAGATCTATTGCCAGCATTCAAGACGAAGTAATTCTGGAAGTCACCCAGAAACTGTCTAAGGAGGAAAGCAGCGTATTCACAGAGGAAGTCGAGAAGTCATTGGAAGATTTGAAATTCTCTTTAGGAGCTGTACAAAGGATGGCAACGATGGAGAGCGAACATTCTGAAGAATTGTTTGAAGGGGATAGGACAAGCGTGATGGAGACATTTGTTCAATCAGTGAATGAGCTTGGAGCAAAGTGCTTCGCAATTGCGACTATTCCGAAAACAAGAATGACGTCGATCGAGAAGGTACAGAAAGAAGAGTTACAGACAGTGATACAAATATTGAAGGAGACTACAACTGAGATTGAAGCACAAACTGAAGAGGCGAAATCTTTGGATCAGACAGGAAAGTATGTAGCAGAAGCGTTGAAGTCGTTAGTGCATCCTCTGGAGGAACTAGAGCAAGCTTTAACTTCAGCGGTCCAGCAAGTTAGCTCTACGACACCTGAAATTACTGAAGAAACGAAAGGTTTGCTTACAGAGACGGTGAAATTGACTCCAGTCTTGGAAGAGCTGCAGAGATCTATAGCTGTTATTGAAGAACAAGTTTCAATAGAAGCTAAGAAAGCAGAAGTGTCAGCAGTGAAAGGTGAGAGATCTGTTGCTCAAGTTATACAAGTTCCGTTAGAGCAATTAAAGTCTTCTGTGGTAGTTATGCAGAAACTAGAATTAGAAGGGACAAAGGAACTAACTACCGAACAAAAGACAACAGCTTTGAAGATAGTAGCGAAGTGCGTAAAAGAGATAGGACAAGTGTGTTCAACTAGTCAGCAGAAAATTGAAGTCAGCCTTGCTCAGCAGCCACAGGTGGCTGTAATAGAACAAGTTCTTAGAACAATTGCCAGTCCCATCCAAATTTTGAAAGAGTCCATATCTGAAATTGAAGCGCAAACCACTGAGGAGAGTAAATCATTGGATCAGGCAGGTAAAGAAGCAGTGGAAGCTCTGAAGCCATTGGTGCATCCTCTGGAGGAGCTAGAGCAAGCGTTGGCATCAGCAGTCCAGCAAGTTAGCGCAGGAACACCTGAAACTGCTGAGGAAGTGAAAGATAGTGGTTTGCTTATAGAGACGGTAAAATTGGCCCCCGTTTTGCAAAAGCTGCAGAAATCTATCGCTGTCATTGAGGAACAGGTCTCGACTCAAGCTAAGAAAGCTGAAGTATCGATGGTGAAAGGTGAGAGTTCTGTTGCTAAAATTATAGAAGCACCATTAGAACAATTAAAGTCTTCTGTGGAAGCTATGCAGAAACTAGAACTTGAAGAAACAAAGGAACTAACAATGGAACAAAAGACAACAGCTTTGAAGGCGGTAGCCAAATGTGTAGAGGAAATAGGAAAAGTGTGTTCAGTTGTGTCTAGTCAGCAGAAAGCCGAAGTCGGCATTGTCCAACAACCACAGCTAGCTGAAATGGAACAAGTCCTGGAGGCAATTGTCAGTCCTATTCAAGTATTGAAGGAATCAATATCTGAAATTGAAATGCAAACAACTGACGAAACTAAATCATTAGATCAAACAGGCAAAGACGTAGTTGAAGCTCTGAAGCCATTGGTGCATCCCTTGGAGGAGCTAGAGCAAGCGTTGACGTCAGCTGTCCAGCAAGTTAGCGCAGTAACACCTGAAACTATAGACGAAGCGAAAGATAGTGGTCTACTTATAGAAACGGTTAAATTGACCCCGATTTTGCAAGAGCTGCAGAAGTCTATCGCTGTGATTGAGGAGCAGGTTTCGTCTCAAGTTAAGAAAGCTGAAGTATCAATGGTGAAAGGTGAGAGCTCTGTTGCTAAATTTATAGAAGTTCCATTAGAGCAATTAAAGTCTTCTGTGGAAGCTATGCAGAAACTAGAACTTGAAGAAACGAAGGAACTAACAGTGGAGCAAAAGACAACAGCTTTGAAGGCAGTATCGAAGCGTGTAGAAGATATTGGGAAAGTATGTTCAACTGTAGTTAGTCAGCAGAAGGTTGAAGTCAGCATTATTCAGCAACCACAGGTGGCCGAATTGACACAAGTACTTGAAACGATTGCTAGTCCAATTCAGCTATTGAAAGAGTCCATGTCTGAGATTGACACGCAAACAGTTGAAGAAGCTAAGTCGTTCGACCAGGCCAGTAAAGAGGTAGTGGAAGCTCTGAAACCCTTAGTAGAGCCTCTAGAAGAACTGGAACAAGCGTTAACTACAGCTGTACAACAAGTTAGCATAGTGACGTCTGAATCTGCTGATGAAATAAAAGCTGGTTTGCCTGTAGAGAAAGTTACATTGACTCCAGTCTTAGAGAAGTTACAGAAATCTATAGTGATTATCGAAGAACAGGTGTCGACACAAGCTAGGAAAGCAGAAATATCTGCAATGAAAGGTGAAAGTTCTGTTGCTCAAATTATGAAAGCCTCCTTGGAAGAGCTAAAATCCTCTGTAGAATCAATGCATAAGCTGGAAGTAGAAGAAACGGAACATCTAACTTCTGAAGAAAAGACGAAGGCGTTAAAGGCTGTTGCCAAGTGTGTTGAAGAAATTGGAAAAGTGTGTACAGCCGCAGCTAGTCAACAAAAGATTGAAGTCAGCATCGTTCAACAAGCACAGACGGCTGAACTGACGCAAATGCTTGAAACGATTACCAGCCCGATTCAAGTATTAAAAGAGACTATGTCTGAAATTGAATCCCAATCAACTGAGGAAGCTAAACCTTTGGATCAAGCAGGAAAATACATAGTAGAAGCTCTGAAACCATTGGTTCATCCACTTGAGGATCTGGAACAGGCGTTAGCCACAGCTGTCCAACAAGCAGGCACAGTGACGCCTGAATCCGCAGATGAAATGAAGGATTTAACAACAGAGAAAATGAAATTGATGCCAGTATTGGAAGAGTTGCAAAGGACTGTCGCTGTCATTGAGGAACAGGTAGCGGCTCAAGCTAAAAAGGCTGAATTGTCAAATGTAAAAGCCGAAAGCTCTGTTGCTCAAGTCATTGAAGTTCCATTAGAGGAATTGAAATCATCTATGGAAGCTATACAAAAATTGAAATTGGAAGGGACGGAAGAACTGACGACTGAAGAAAAGACAAAGGCTTTGGCAGCGGTCGCAAAGTGCGTGGAACAAATAGGAAACATGTGTTCAGTGGTAGCTAATCAACAAAAGGTTGAACTTAGCCTTGTCCAGGAACCATTGGTGGCCGAAATGGAACAAGTACTCGAAACTATTGCCAGTCCTATTCAAATTTTGAAGGAGTCTATATCCGAAGTAGAAATGCAAACACCTGAGGAGACTAAATCATTAGATGACACAGGTAAGGACGTAGTGGAAGCTTTGAAACCGTTGGTACATCCTCTGGAAGAGCTGGAACAAGCATTAGCTTCAGTTGTCCAACAAGCCAATGCCGTGGCACCTGAATCAGCTGAGGGAGTGAAGGATAGTGATTCGCTTGTAGAGACAGTGACGTTGGCTCCCGTCTTGGAACAGCTGCAAAAATCAATCGCTGTTATTGAGGAACAAGTATCGGCGGAAGCTAAAAAGACTGAAGTGTCAACGGTAACAGCTAAGACCTCTGTTGCTAAACTTATAGAAGCTCCGTTAGAGGAGTTGAAGTCCTCAGTTGAAGCTATGCATAAGCTAGAATTGGAAGAAGCGAAAGAGTTAACCAAAGAAAAACAGACAGCTTTGAAGGCAGTAGCCAAATGTGTAGAGGAAATAGGAAAAGTGTGTTCAGCTGCAGCTAGCCAGCAGAAAGCCGAAATCAGCCTTGTTCAACAACCACAGGTGGCAGAGCTGACAAAAGTTCTTGAAACAATTGCGAGTCCAATTCAGTTACTGAAAGAGACCATGTCTGAGATTGACGCACAATCAGTTGAAGAAGCTGAGTCGTTAGATCAGACAGGCAAAGGCGTCATGGAAGCTCTGAAGCCCTTAGTGCACCCTCTAGAAGAACTGGAACAGGCTTTGACTGCGGCTGTTCAACAAGTCAGTCCTCTGGAGTCCACTGATAAAAAGGAAGAAGGTTTGCCAGCGAAGACAATCAACTTATCTCCCGTCGTGGAACAATTACAGAAATCTATCGCTGTCATTGAGGAGCAAGTTGTAGTAGAAGCTAAAAAGGCTGAAGTGTCCACAGTAAAGAGTGAAAGCTCTGTAGCTACAATCATAGAAGCTTCCCTTGAAAAGTTAAAGTCCTCCGTCGAAGCTGCGCAAAAGCTGGAATTAGAAGAAACGAGAGAACTAACCATCGAAGAGAAAACCGAGGCTCTGAAAGCGGTAGCACAATGCGTTGAAGAAATTGGAAAAGTGTGTTCAGCTGCGGCTACTCAGCAAAAGGTCGAAGTGAGCCTTGTTCAGCAACCACAGGTAGCCGAGTTGGAGCAAGCTCTCGGAATTATTGCATCTCCTTTGCAAGTGCTGCGTGAAACGATGTCTAAGGTCGAGGAACAGAAAACCTTGGAAACCGAAGGTCTACCTACGTCTGAAACTGAAAAAGTAGTTGCCATGTTAAACACTTTGGTCCATCCTCTGGAGGAGTTAGAAAGATCTTTGTCAGTGGCTGTCGAACAAACCAGCATCCTCAAGGTAGAATCTACTTCAGATGTAAAAGCTGAAGCTTCCTTACAATTGAACGTTAAACCTATTCTTCAAGAATTGGAAAAATCAGTTGCGGAAATTCAGGAGCATGTCATCCTCGAACCAACGGAGAAGCCGAGTAGCGAACTAGAGAAGACCGTAGCCATGACATTGAAAGAACCATTAGAGCAACTGAAGTCCTCTATAGCAGCTGTGCAAGAGACAATGTCTATGGAGGTTGTTCAAACAACTGATACCACAGATAGCGACAAAATATCTTCATTGAAAGTGCTCGCAAAATCAGTGGAAGATATAGGTGAAAAATGTTTGGCAGTAATTTCCCAACAGCAGATCGAAGCACGAGCAGCTCCAAAGAAGCCGGCAGAATCGCAAGCAGCAATCCTGGAAATGGTCATCAGCCCCCTTCAAGTGTTAAGAGAGTCCATTAACAAAATCGAAGAAGGAAAGTTCGAAGAAGCTCCAAGTTTGGATACATCGAAGGTAAACGAAGTAGAAAAGGTACTTAAATTCCTCGTAGAACCGTTGCAGAAGTTAGAACTGTCTTTGTCCTCGACTGTGCAACAGACTGTGTTGATGAAACTGGAGAAAGCTGAAGAAGTAACAGGTCAAGCTTCGGCTTCGCAACAGTTAGAGATTTCTCCTGCGGTTGTGGAACTTCAGAAGTGCATCGCCATTGCTCAAAAACAGGTGCAGTTGCAAACTGGGACCGAAGAGTCTTCTTTGCAAGCATCTCTCGTAAAAGCCACCAAAAAGTCTTTGGACAATTTGAATTCCTCGCTCGCGATCATCCAAAACGTGGTCACCGTTCAGCCTAGAGAACAAGAAAAGCTTCCGAGCGCAGAAAACAAGACGGTAATGCAGCATTTTGCTAATTCGGTTCAAGAATTCAAGAAGACATGCGTAGCTGTTGTCACGCGACAACATGTGGGTGTGAATTCCAAGATTTTACGGACGATCATTGCCCCTGTTCAAACTCTGCGCGAAACGATTACGAAAATACAAGAAGAGTCTCTCGAAGAAGCGAAAGCTCTGGAAGCAGAGAATGTAGATATTCATAAATTGACTCCGTTGATTCATCCTCTTGAAAAGTTGGAGAAATGTTTAGTCACCACAGTAGAGCAAGCAACTGGTGAGACATCTGATGTTATTGAACAGCCTGCAGAAGCGATCTCGCTTCAACCTATTCTTGAAGAACTGAATGAAAGCATTGTTACGGTTGAAGAACAACTAACGAAGACTCCAGCATCTAGTGCCAAAATGGATCTTGCCGATAGTATCAAACAAGCTATAGCCAAATTGAAATCAACGGCAGCAGCTGTTAAACAATCGGTGACGGCGCCAATTAAAATTACTGAAGAGATGAAGACAGAGAAGGTATCTGTTCTACAAAACTTCGCCAAGTCGGTTGAACAGTTGCAAGAGCATTGCTCGACTGCGGTGCAACTGCAAAAAGAAGAGATGCAACTAGACAAGTCTAAAGCACAGAAAGCAAAAATGGTGAATGTGGATGTCCTTCAGAAAATCAGCAGCACCGTTCACGCTTTGCGAGAGTCTCTTTCTCAGATAGAGGAAGAAAAATCTCAGGAAGTAATGGAATTAGAAATACCGAGAGATGAAGGGGTTAAATTGAAATTAGATACGCTGATTGAACCACTTGGCGTCTTGGAGCAAGCTCTGGTGTCAGCTGTTCAAGAGGGCATAATGATTCCATCGGAAACCACACAAGAAGCTAAACGTAACGAAATTCCGCTAGAAAAATTAGATTTGCAACCTATGCTTCAACATCTCCAACAATCGATCGTTGTCGTCCAACAACAGGCTAATGAAGTTGCAGCGTCGTCTGACGTTGAGGTTCTGGCTCTCGCGAAGGCGACAGTGAAGCCTTTGGAGGAACTGATGATCACCATCGCAGCAGTTCAAGAAATCGGAAAGACTCCGGCACACGAAACCGAGGAAATGAAAATCGATGAACAATCACGCTTGGAAGTTTTCGCCAAGTCAGTAGAAGAATCGGGAAAACAGTTGTTGGCTGTAGCCAAAGAAGAAGCTAAGAAAATCGCTGAGGTTCGAAAGGAGAAAAAGATGACCGAGGACTTCGTGAAGACTGTAATAACGCCGATCAACGAATTACAAAATACGATTTTGGAAATAGACAAACAGAGCAAGGAGTCAACGAAGGCGACCGAGAAAGAGGCTATAATCTTCTTGAGCATTGTGCAACCTCTTCAACAGCTGAGAGAATCATTCTTGTCAGCGATGCACGAGCAGCATATGGCGATTCCTGTTTTGCAGAAACTTCCTGTGAAGACCACAATGCAAGACATTAATAAGAACGTGATAGAAATTCAAGAACAGTTGGTGCTCGTCAAGGAAGCGCTAATTCAAACCGGGAGCACAGAAGATTTGACTGTAATAAAGAATGTCGAGCGGTCCCTCAGCGATCTTAGAACATCCGTGGCAGTGGTGCAACAGTTGACAGCGATAGAGGCACCTGGCCAGCAAGTCTTGGACGTGGAGAATGTGTCAGCGTTGCAAGCGTTCGGGAAAGCAGTGGAGGAGTTCAAGAAACACTGTTCTGTCATGGTCTCTAGACCTGCAGTGATCTCTGCGATCACTGGAACTGTGAAACAGCCAATGAAAACAGAAGGCATCGTCGTACCAAGCAAGCTACTGCAAGAGTCCGTCTCCATGATCGAAGAAATGAAGATGCAAGAAGCAGGAATGTTAGAAACGGAAACTAAGAAGCCTGTCACAGTGTTGAGCATCCTTATGCCTCCTCTTCAACAACTGGAGCAGTCGTTCGTCGCTGCTATCCAAGGTGAACACATTGTGGAACAAACTGCAGTGACTCTAGACGACCAGGTGTCCTTTGAAGCGACGAGTCTGAACCCGATACTGGAGGAAGTCCAAAAGTCGATCGCTATTATTCAAGAACATATTCTAGCTGAAGGTGCGCACAGTTTATCCGAAACGGAAGAAACTTCCCAGCTGCAGATGATGGCGCAGACGCTGACAGACTTGAAGACCTCGGCGGCAGCCATTCAGCAAATCTCCCAGGCAGCTCCAGAGTTTACCGATGAGCTGTCCAAGGCCGAAAGCGTCTCGGCTTTCGAAACGTTTGCTAAATCCCTTCACGACCTGGTGGAGCGCGTGGCTACAATCGACCATCAGCAGATCATCATCGAACCCGCGGCGGACACCATCTCCGAGGATGTCTCCTCATTGAAGACCTGGGGCGACATTATCGAAGAACCGAACGTCCAGGTCACCGAGGCCATGGTGGTTGATCAGGGTACAATAGAATCGCCAACAGAAATCGCTCTGTCCCTGTCCGAGGACGAAACTCAAGCCCTGAAGGGACTAGCAAAACCTCTCAGCGAACTTAGAGAGTGTCTAGCTCTGGTCGTCGAGGAACACAAGACGATGGACGCTAATGAAATGACTATTGCTTTGTCGGAGAAGGACGATCTCTCGTTGCTGAAAACGATGGCGCAGCCGTTGTTAGAACTAAAAACCGCGGCTGCCTCTGTCATCCATGAACAGACTGCCATCGAGTCTGCTAGAGAAAAATTATTTAGCACTGATCGTAAAGAAGAAGCCACTCTGAATCCCTTGATCGAACCACTTGAGGAGCTCTGCAAGTCCATAGCGCTGATCCAGGATCACATACTCGTTGAGTCAACGGAGGAACGACCAGCTGGTGAAACGTCATTGCTGACAGCTTTGGTGGAGCCACTGATCACGCTTCAGAGGAGCATCTCTGTGCTAGAGGAACGCGTACTATCGCCGGACGTGGTCTCGCTACCTGAAGAAACGAACTGGATCAGTGAGTGTCTAGCAGTTCCTCTACAAGAGATAGAGAAGTCCATAGCTGAGATTCACGAATGCATTGTTATGGAGTCGGAGCCCGTAGTTGAGGAGCAGTTGTCAAAGATTGAAATGATCGATTGGGCTGTGGTTGAGAAACTGGTACCACCAGTTGAGACGATGAAAGCTGTAATCATTGGTATGAAGGAAATCGTTGCTGAAAAGGAAGATGAAGTTGAATATAACTTGGTGAAGACGTTGGTTAAGCCTTTGACTGAAGTGCACGAGAGCTTCTTGGCGCTTAAGAACAAGACGGATTTCACAGCTGAAGAAGAAGAAGCCAGCATAGACGCTATAGTAGACTCTCTGTCGAGTTTAGAAAAGAGTATATCGTTCATCGAAGAGCAATCGACTATGCGCGATCAAGATACGGGTATAATCAATAGCTTGGCTGAACCTTTGATGCTGTTGAAGAATTCGATCATGACTGTGGACGAATCCTCGACGGTGTACCTTGAAAATCTGCACCAGCCATTGAAGAATTTGCAGACTGCATTAGAGACTGCTTCGATCGAGCAACGTGAAAAAGTCCTAAAAATGAAAAAGACAGCAGTTCCTGTGGAAGAAGTTGTGAGAATTTCAACAAAAATTACGATTTCCATTAACGAGATAAACGTCGCGATCGATTCTATTAATCGTAAGATCGAAAGTTACAAGGATTTATTGGGTATCGAGATTCAGATTCAGAATGAAGCATTGAAAACTTTGAAGACACCGCTCGAGGATCTTAAGGAAGCGATTCAACGTGTGCAAACGAGTAGAGTTGAAGAATCATCGATGATGTCTCTTCAAAAGATTCAAAAAGCTATTGGCATTATTTGTCAGCAATCGGCTGATAAGCCTGTAGCCGAATCTCCGCATTCGGGCACAGCTGACATAATTGGTGTGTTGAGATCATTAGCACCGAGTTTGTACCAATTAGAAACGTCGACCAAGACGGTTGAAACCCTGTGGAAAGAAAATTTGACTGGAGAAGGGTTGGTACAATTGGAAATGCCTATTGTGAACTTAATGGACACGATTAACGTATTGTGCGACAACTTGCTGAGAATGGAGGTTGTATGGGACATTGATGAAGAAAAGAAGAAGGAGAAAAAGAAAAAGGAGGTCACGCAGGAAGAGGAAGAAGAACGTCAGCAAGAAGAAAAGGCTGAAAATTTAAAAGTTGAAGAGGAACGTAAAAAGCAAGAAGAAGAAGAGCGTAAAATGAAGGAAGAAGAAGAACGTAAGCAGAAGGACGAAGCTGAAAAGTTGAAGATTGAAGATGAAAGAAAGAAGCAAGAAGAAGAAGATCGTAAGCAAAAGGACGAAGCTGATAAGTTGAAGATTGAAGAGGAAAGAAAGAAGCAAGAAGAAGAAGAACGCAAGCAAAAGGACGAAGCTGAAAAGTTGAAAATCCAAGAGGAACGTAAAAAAAAAGAGGAAGAAGACCGTATAACGAAGGAAGAAGAAGAAAGTAAGCAGAAGGAGGCATCTGAGAAGTTAAAGATCGAAGAGGACCGCAAAAAGAAAGAAGAAGAAGAGCGTAAACAAAAGGACGAAGCTGAAAAGTTGAAGATTGAAGAGGAACGAAAGAAGCAAGAAGAAGAACGCAAGCAAAAGGACGAAGCTGAAAAGTTGAAAATTGAAAAGGAAAGAAAGAAGCAAGAAGAAGACGAACGTAAGCAAAAGGACGAAGCTGAAAAGCTGAAGACTGAAGAGGACCGAAAGAAGCAAGAAGAAGAAGAACGTAAGCAGAAAGATGTAGCTGAAAAGTTGAAGATCGAAGAGGAACGTAAAAAGATAGAAGAAGAAGACCGTAGAAAGAAGGAAGAAGAAAAACGTAAGCAGGAGGAAGCTGAAAAGTTGAAGATCGAAGAGAAACGTAAAGAGGAAGAGGAAGAAGACCGTAGAAAGAAGGAAGAAGAAGAAAGTAAGCAGAAGGACGCAGCCGAGAAGTTGAAGATCGAAGAGGACCGTAAAAAGAAAGAAGAAGAAGAACGTAAGCAGAAGGAGGAAGCCGAAAAGTTGAAGATCGAAGATGACCGTAAAAAGAAAGAAGACGAAGAACGTAAACAGAAGGACGAAGCTAAAAAGTTGAAGATCGAAGAGGAACGTAAAAAGAAAGAAGAAGAAGAACGTAAGCAGAAGGAGGAAGCTGAAAAGTTGAAGATCGAAGGGGAACGTAAAAAGAAAGAAGAAGAACGTAAGCAGAAGGACGAAGCTGAAAAGTTGAAGATTGAAGAGGAACGTAAAAAGAAAGAAGAAGAAGACCGTAGAAAGAAAGAAGAGGAAGAACGTAAGCAGAAGGAGGAAGCTGAAAAGTTGAAGATTGAAGAGGAACGTAAAAAGAAAGAAGAAGCAGAACGTAAGCTGAAGGAGGAAGCTGAAAAGTTGAAGATCGAAGGGGAACGTAAAAAGAAAGAAGAAGAAGAACGTAAGCAGAAGGAGGAAGCTGAAAAGTTGAAGATTGAAGAGGAACGTAAAAAGAAAGAAGAAGAAGAACGTAAGCAGAAGGAGGAAGCTGAAAAGTTGAAGATCGAAGGGGAACGTAAAAAGAAAGAAGAAGAACGTAAGCAGAAGGACGAAGCTGAAAAGTTGAAGATTGAAGAGGAACGTAAAAAGAAAGAAGAAGAAGACCGTAGAAAGAAAGAAGAGGAAGAACGTAAGCAGAAGGAGGAAGCTGAAAAGTTGAAGATTGAAGAGGAACGTAAAAAGAAAGAAGAAGAAGAACGTAAGCAGAATGAGGAAGCCGAAAAGTTGAAGATCGAAGAGGACCGTAAAAAGAAAGAAGACGAAGAACGTAAGCAGAAGGACGAAGCTGAAAAGTTGAAGATCGAAGAGGACCGTAAAAAGAAAGCAGAAGAAGACCGTAGAAAGAAGGAAGAAAAAGAACGTAAGCAGAAGGACGAAGCTGAAAAGTTGAAGATTGAAGAGGGACGTAAGAAGCAAGAAGAAGAAGAACGTAAGCAGAAGGCGGAAGCTGAAAAGTTGAAGATCGAAGAGGACCGTAAGAAGAAAGCAGAAGAAGAACGCAAGCAAAAGGACGAAGCTGAAAAGTTGAAGATTGAAGAGGAACGTAAGAACCAAGAAGAAGAAGCACGCAAGCAGAAAGACGAAACTGAAAAGTTGAAAGTACAGGAAGAGCGTAAAAAGAAAGAAGCGGAAGAAGAAAAAATACGTAAGCAGAAAGAGGATGCCGAAAAATTGAAAATAAAGGAAGAACGTAAGAACCAAGAGGATGAAGACCGTAAGAGGAAGGAGGAAGAAGAAGAACGTAAGAAGAAAGAAGAAGACCTGTTACGACAGAAAGAGGAAGAGCTAAAGCAGCAGAAAGAAGCTGAAAAATTGAAATTGGTGGAGGAAAACCGTAAGAAGGAAGAAGAAGAACGATTGAGACAAGAAGAGGCCGAACGTAAAAAGAAAGAAACAGAAAGATTGAAACAGATGGAAGACGAGCGTAAGAAGAAGGAAGAAGAGCAATTGAAAGAGGAAGCAATGGAACGCAAAAAAATAGAGGAGATTGAAAAGTTAAAACAGGAGGAAGAGCGAAAACAGAGAGAAGAAGAACAAAAGTTAAAAGATGAAGCGGATCGTAAACGACAAGAGGAGGAAGAAAAAATAAAGCTGGATGAGGAAAGAATGAAGAAAGAACAGGCTGAAAAGCTGAAATTGGATGAGGAACAAAGAAAGAGACAAGAAGAAGAGATTGAAAAGCAGAAAGAGGCTCAGAGATTGAAAGAAGAGGAAATACGTAAGAAGGCTGAGGAAACAGAAAAGCTTAAACTAGAAGAACAGAAACGTAAACAAGAGGAGGAGGTAAATAAACTGAAAGCGGAAGAAGCACGTAAGAAAGAAGAGGAAACTAAGAAACAAAAGGAGGAGGAAGAAAAACATAAGCAGGAAGAGGAAGCTAAGCAACTGAAAGAGCAAAAACGTAAACAGGAAGAGGAAGCTAAAAGACTGAGAGAAGAGGAAGAACGTAAGAAGGCTGAGGAAACAGAAAAGCTTAAACTTGAAGAACAGAAACGTAAACAGGAAGAGGAGACAAAGAAACTAGAAGAGGAAGAAAAGCGAAAACAAGAAGAGGACGCTAGGAAACAAAAGGAAGAAAAGAAGAAGCGTAAAGAAGAAGAGGAAGCTAAGAAACTAAAGGAAAAAGAAGAAAAACTTAAACTGGAAGAACAGAAACGTAAAGAAGAGGAAGACGCGAAAAAGCTAAAAGAAAAGGAAAAGCATAAAGAGAAAGTTGACGAAGCTAAAAAGCAGAAAGAGGAGGAGGAGAAACGTAAGCAAGAGGAGGAAACTAAGAAACTTAAAGATGAACAAGAACGTAAGAAGAAAAAGGAAACTGAAAAGCTGAAGGTTGAAGAAGAAAAACGTAAGCAAGAAGCTGAAAAACTGGAAGAGAAACGTAAACAGAAAGAGGAAGCTGAGAAACTGGAAGATAAACGCAAACAGGAGGAAGAAGCTAAGAAACTAGAAGAGAAGCGTAAACAGGAGGAGGAAGCTAAGAGACTGGAAGAGAAACGTAAACAGGAGAAGGAAGCTAAGACACTGGAAGAGAAACGTAAACAGGAGGAGGAAGAAGCGAAGAAACAACAGAAAGAAGAAGAAAAATCTAAACAAGAGAAAGAAGCGAAGAAACTAAAAGAGGAAGAAGACAAACATAAACGGGAGGAGGAAGCAGAGAAACTTAAAGAGGCAGAAGAACGCAGGAAGAAGGAAGAAGCTGAGAAATTAGAACAAGAAAAAGGTGCACGTAGAACATCAGGAGAACGCAGGAAATCCAAAGACGAAAAGAGACGTAAGAGTGAGCAGGAAGCAAAGCTGAAACAAGAAGAGGAGGAACGCCAAAAGAAACTGGAGGAAGAAAAACTGAAACAGGAAGAACAAAATCGCAGACTGGAAGCAGAGTCAAAGCTAAGGGAGGATGAAGAGAAGAAAAGGAAAGCCGAAGCTGAGAAACTCAAGCAAGAGGAAGAGGCACGAATTAGGAAGAAAGAAGAAGCTGAAAAGCTGAAGCAGGAGGAGGAGGAACGTAGAAGAAAGGAAGAGGTTGAGAGACGGAACAAAGCGGAATCGGACAAATTGAAGCAAACAGAGGAGAAACTTCGAAAGAAGAAAGAGAAACGAAAACTCGAGCAAGAGGAAGAAGAAAGAAAAGAGAGGGAAGAAGCTGAAAGACGGAAGAAAGAACATGAGCAGAGAAAGAAGGATCGAGAAGAGCGCGCGAAGAAAGAAGAAGAGGAAAGAGCAGAACGCGAGGAAGAAGAGCGCATAAGAAAAGAAAAGAAAGCTCGATTGAGGAAGGAAGAGGAGGATCGCAGGAAAGCCGAGGAAACTGAAAGATTGCAGAGAGAAGAAGAACGTGACGCTCAGAGACGCGAAGAAGCTAAGCGTCGACGAGAAGAGCAGGAGAGACAAATCAGACAGGAAACAGAAAGAATAAGAAAAACCGAAGAAGAGCGGATCAGAAGAGAAGAGGAGACTCGCGAGCGCAGGAGACAGGAGCGGGAACACAGAAGACACGAAGAGGAGCAAAAATTATTGAAAGAGGAAGAAGAGAGATCACAGAGGGAGGAGGAACGTAGAAGAAAGAGAAAAGAAGCTGAGCGGCAATGGAAGGAAGACGAGGAGACTATCAGAAGAAAACAGGCTGAACGAATTGAAAGGCGAAGGGCTGAAGAACGTCAGAACAGGGAAGAAGCTGAACGTTATAGGAGACAAGACGAAGAAAGAAGACACAGAAGAGACACAGACAGACAGGCTAGAAGGGACGAAACGGTGAAGGCGCTGAAGGAAGAGGAAGAACGAACAAGAAAGCGGCTGGAAGAAGAGTCCTCGAGGATTCGAAAGCGAAGACAAGAACAGTTGATAGACGACAGCTGGTCTAGGCTGCGGCAAAGCGAGTCGGATCAGCTATTACGAAAGATTACGGACGACACTAGAATCTCAAGACCTAAAGGCATCTCGTATGATGTCGAATTTTGGAGAGATCGACGCGATAGAACCTATAGACATGATTCTGGCTTCGAATCTGCGCTGTCGAGCACTTCTAGATCGTACAGTTGGAGAGACTCGTTGACTTCTTTGACCAAGAGGAGGACGGACGATTTTCTTGATTATAAATTGAGGGACTCGTCTATGGAAAGGTACTATTTTGACACAGGTTCGTATTATAGAAGAAGGAGAAAGAGGGATGACAGAATCACAAGAGCCAGGTCCATCAGTTTACTGAAATATGAGGACTATTCGACTGGCGATAGTGACTTTAACATTTCAGCTAGCTCGTTCAGACCACCACGGTATAGCAGACCGAAAACTACATCTCGCACTGACATCGATGGGTCGAGTGTCTCGTTATACGTGCCTTTTAGCACGGATATGGTAAGAACTTTCGTGAAATTGTACATTAACCTTTCAGTTCTATTAATTCTATTAACCCTTTAGTTCTATAGACTACAAAGGGTGTTTAAAAAAACATTAGAAAATGATTTGTAATATTAAAATGAACTTCTTTCTAGATGGTACCACGCGAGAAGGGAAAGAAACCATCATTCTGTACAAGATTAACCAACAGAACGGTAGGAGTTGGTATGAGAACCAGGCTAACGTGCACCGTGCTTGGATATCCAGAACCAAGAGTGCATTGGACAAAAGACGGCGAGAAGCTCGAAATCACATCGAGTCGATATCGAACTCGGTTTGATAACGGTATGGCTTATTTCGAACTGCATGAAGCACTCCCCGAAGATTCCGGACTGTACACCTGTGTTGCCGAAAATGTTCACGGAATTGCAACCACCGAATCCACATTAAAAATTTACCCCGATTTCCAACCAGCACTGTCACCCCCTACCTTCACAAGATCGATTAAAGGTAAGTACACAAAGTGCAGACCAAAGGGAAGATATATTATTCGATACAATGAAGGAATAACAAAAAAGTAACAAAACCGTGTATTCTTTTCATGAAATTCTAGAAGTAAACCACCTCTGGTTGCATACGTATAAAAAAGTGGGCATACATGCATTTACTGAATTATTGGAAAATTTATTTTAATATTTATAGGCCGTTACTTATTCTACTGATTTACATATATAGCATTCATTAATAATACCACAGTTACGTTGTATGTCAGGACAATTTTAATATTTTTTAACTGTTCGAAATCAGTTAGTAAAGTCACATATGGAAATAATATTAGCCATATTACCTCATCAATAACATAATCAAATAATCATATTATGTATAAATCGGAATTATTAATTAAAAATGTCAGAACTTGTCGAAGTACCTAATACATTATTTTTGTAAATAACACCTTAAAATAAATTGGAGTTTTGAAAGTGAATAATAATAATCCCTACACAAACGGTGATTAATAGTTGATGATCAGACTGCAGACTTCTATGCATAATAAGAATTGTTTGTATTATAAATTTACTTCCTTAATATTTTTAATCAGTTGAAAATAATGCATTGCTGTTTTTATATTCATTCTTGATAATATTTCTTTGTGTACATCGTGTATAATTTACTATTCCTTCTGTTACACTTCTGCAATTGCAATGCCATATTTTTCAGACACTTATCGACCTTCGGACAACGAATTGATACTGGAGTGTCGAGTGCGTGGCTATCCTACACCACTTATTTCCTGGCTGAAAGACGGTTGCATTCTTCAAGGCGATCGCTACAAGCAAAATTACCTGGACGATGGAATTTATCGGCTAGAGATTGCTGCACCTAATTCCTCAGACAATGGACGTTACATATGCAGAGCCATGAATGATGTTCGCACGGAAGAAATAGCTCACATGGTTCAATTCGATGGTATAACCTAAATATTCTATCAGCTTTGTTTATAGAATTCAATCATTTGCACTCCAATGTTGACTGCGGTTTGACATTTTTAAATTGTCCGTTTAAATATGCATTTTAATTTATACCATTCATTTTATTTTACATAAGCAATATTCACATTTAGTTATTTTAAATATTATTAATGAAAAAAATATATCAAAATTAATACCAAACTAAGAAACTATCTTTTAAAGTACATTTTTAATAAAACACTTAAAACGATAGGAATTTGTGGTGAATAAAATTGAACAAAAATGTAGAGTGCAAAGGTGTCTGTTTATAGCACTATATAATAATAATTAACAATAATATGTAACAATGTTTATTTTTAAGAGCGCATTCGGCGAACCACAGGCAAGCATCATGACATTTTTGACGACCACTTCAGCACTGATATCTTCAAGAAGTCATACTTGTCCAGTTATTTACCCGATTATAGCCTCGCCGCCCAAATCAGAGCGAAAGGTATTCTTATCAATAATAATTTTTAATAAAATTTATTATCATTGATACTCTCTTCTCTTATTGTATTAAAAGATTTATATAAACATATGCAGTCGATTGAAAAAGTATTTCAACACTCGATTTTGAAGAAATTATCACAATTTAAATATCAGCGAGCTTTCGAAAATTGGAAATTTAGTGGTGTATTACTTTTCGTATCCACTGTAAAAGAAGTAAATAACTATTGGGTTGGAACGAAAATTCGTAGCATTTGTAAATTAAAATTAGAAGCCAAAATTCAGATATTTATTCATAGATTTATTCAATAACATATTTTCCATTCTGTTTTATTACTTTTTGCCATTTTCGAGGCCAACTTCTCCTGTTATTGAATAAACGTATGAATAAATATCTTAATTTGTGATATCTACTTCGGGAGAAGTTCGCCGGCTCAGTCAGTTGTCGAGGATTCGTTTCCAAGTAAATGAGAACACTATGGCTTTTTGGGATTACTTGAATATATATATTTACAAGATTTACAGTGTACAGAAACAGTAGGAGGTTTGACGGCGCGGCGTCGTGTCGAGCCTTATGGAGTCGGCGGTATCGGTGATCGATCGCGGTATCTGGTGCGGTTTCGATCTTTTCTGAGCTGGTTAGGTCGCGGTCGGTACGGGTTAAAAGATCAGCGGTATCTCTAAGCGAATGCGTCGGTCCCGGAATCGGTAAGTAGGAATCGGCGCGATAAGATCGGAAATCTCGGAAGTGCGTTGTTTGCCACCCGCTGGAAGGGATTCCTACTACGATCATTTGCCACGTAAGCCTCGGAATTGATAAACGGGAATCGGAAGTGCAAGATCGGGAACTAAGGAGGTGCGGCGTTTGTTTGCCACCCGCTGGAAGGGACTCCTACGGTCGTTCACCACCTAGGAATTTATTATTAATTTATTATTATTATTCCCGAAATCGGGAATCGGAAATCGAAATTCGAGAATCGGAATTCGGGAATCGGAATTCGGGAATCGGAATTCGGGAATCGGAATTCGGGAATCGGAATTCGGAATTCGGAATTCGGAATTCGAGAATCGGAAATCGAGAATCCGAAATCGGTTTCTGCCTTTTGTAGCGCCGCGCTAATCTATTTATCCTTACCCTAGTCTAGTTTTACATGCGAGAAAACCTGCAGTGTCGCAGTGGCCACCTCGCGGCCGCTTCGGTACTACCATCGCGCGGCATGTGTGCTCGCGAGCGGGAGTGGGGAGTCTCGCGCCTAAGACGTAATCGTTACTTTATCTGCAATTCTTAATTCGAAAACGCTACGAACATTCTTTTCAACCCAGTATTACTATAATACATATTACTATTATTGGAAATGTGTGAATGCAATTATAAATATAACGATTGATACAGGCGCATCTGCACCGGAAGTAAGATGGTTCCGAGGCGACAGAAGAGAACCAATTTCCATTTCGAAAGCGAAGGCATTCACAGACTTCGGTCTTCACACTTCCTTCGTATCGGAGATTTCTGAGTCTGAGAGGGGTTCGATCATATCGAAATATTTTGGTCATATAGACAGTACGAGTACAATCGACATCAAATCATCAGTCACAATAGACTCCGGAAAACCCGCCATGTTCATTTCGAGACCCGCTGAAAAATCGATCACCGTTATCACCGGAGAAGACGTTAGCGTATCATTTAGGTGCGCTGGAAATCCCAAACCACGAGGTAAAAGAAACACAAACGATCAATTTAGTTTACAATTCAAATTTTAGAAGATAAATAGATTTTTAAGCTTCATAGAACAGCATAATTATTGAAAATCCTATTAATCGACCGTTAATGTATATTAGAATTTTTACTTCGTTTCCTTCTTTGAAATTTTCCTGTGATATCTAAATTTGAACGTCTATTTTTTATTTTTCAGTGACTTTGATGAAAGGACTGAGAGACATCACCAACGGCCCTAGAAATTACAAGGAAGTCATCGATGACTATGTCAGGTTAACCTTGAAGAGGGTGACACCTTCAGACGAGGGTACCTACTGCATACTTGTGAAAAACAGGCATGGATGCGATAGAAGTTTCTTCTCGATCAAGGTAAGTAAACAGGTGTTCGTTAAAGTTCCGAATCTGTCCCTCGGTGTCAAATGGATACGGTGATTAAAACAACGATAAAATACCATGTCAAACAATTACTTTATCGATGTTTTTTCATTAAAATTGATAAGTTAACATTTACATTTTTGGTTTTTGCGATTATATGTTTTGCATTCAAAAAATGAAAGACGCCTTTAGGACTTTACTTACAAATAACGGAAGAGTATAAATTATTTCGGTAAAACTGTGTCAAATTGACACGAGGGTCGGATGATGGCAGAGCTAGGGAAAATAGTATTTTAAATAGTAAATAATAAATAACCCTATTTATTTTAAAGTATATGTAGAATTTTGAAAACAAAATATTTTATTTGATGCAGTAATTGTTGAAAATAAAATATTTTATTTGATGCAGGAATTTTGTAAATAAAATAATTTATTTGAAGCAGTAATTTTTGAAAATAGTATTTTATTTGAAAAATATTGAAGATATTTGGACTTTGCTCTTATTTTCAATTTCAATTTTAAATATTATTGCTGAAAATAATGGTTCGCATTCAATAGATTTACGAGTAGAAACAGTTATTATTAATTAATATAGATAAAAATATTAAATTACCTATAAGCAATGCGATTTCTGAAAGTATTAGGTATAACTACGTAAAAAATACAATATTCTATTTTCTGTTTCAAATTATTTAAAATAGAAATATTTTATATTGTAATTCCGATTGTTAAAATAGAAATATTTTATTTTAGAAATTGTATATCTTATTTAAAATACCATTTTTCTTTAAGCAAAATAAAGTCTAAAATATTAAATAGTATTTGAAATATTTGTTTCGTCAAATAATGCCCACCTCTGGATGAGGGTTAAAGTTTAGTTTTTTAAAGATAGATTTGTTTATGGTTCTGAATTGTTCAGGTGAAACAGCGTGCCAGGTCATTGACCCCAGACTGGAGTACCATCAGCAGCCGCACTGAGACCGGAAGTCTAATGTGTCTGTCAACTGAGAGTCGTGACGATGAGGTGCCTTACATGAAAAGTGAGTTATTTAATTTTACTATTATTTGTGGCAATAATACGTCGACATTAATCGTTAATTAACGGACTGCAGAGAGTTGTGCAAGTTGTCTGTTTTCATAGATTGATAAACGTACTAGATAGATAGATAGTTTATGTAAACATTAAATGCAATAGAATTTCTATATAGTATTCACTTATGCAAATTATTTCAAGTTTTCCCCAATCCTGCTTTTAGATATTTTTTAATTAAAATCAACGATGAATCCTGCTTTTAGATAATTTTTACTTAAAATAAACGATTGAATAATCGACATAAATACTACTAACATGGATATTATAACACACAATAAAGTGAAAGAATTGTTTTCTGATGTAAGAAACTTACAAGAAGGATAAAACTATTTAATAATAAGGTGCTATTAGGATTAACAAAATCGAGTCGTTGGCACACAAACAATTCTCTTATGAGCTAAATTAACCTGGATACTTAATACAAAGAGATTTCAGTAATAAAATAAGTTAATGTAATGGTTCCCAAGTTATAGTAACACAAATTTAATATTTAATACTAGGAAACGGTCGAAAATAAACAGTTGAAATTACTGGAGCATGTGGCCCCTTCGAAGTAGGCCGTCGATAAATAAACATCGTAGCACGGAATCCGTAATATTAGAATGTCCGATGAATCGGAAATTCTATATGAAATTTATACTTGTAGTTTATCAAATGCAAATGTTTAAACCAAATTTACAAAAAACATTTTAATCAACCGTTACTGCCTTACTATAACAATGATATAGTCAGTTAAATGCATCTAGTACTCATTAGACAAATATTTGTACAAGTCACTTTGAAATGTCTAAAATAAAATAACATTGCATTTGCCAATGTAAATATAATTACACTTTCTTAGTATACAAAATTGTGTTTCAAAAATGTTAGAATATATACACAGATTCTACTTGAAATCATTTTCATCGACTTATTTGAAATGCTTATAACTAGACAGCGGACTTTATGCATTTACGACAAAAATGAGTAGTTGCAATTTAAAACATTTAAAACATTAAAAGAATTTAAAAATACTGTTATCAGTATCATTTCTAACCTATTAAACATATTAAGAAAGAAAATAAATTTCTATTTCATCCGAATTTGTTACAAATCAAGTAGAAAATTCTTATCTTTTATAAAGATCTGCTATCTGCACACAATGTTGGGCAAATTTTATTTTAAATAGTGAATAATTTAATAATAAATAAACGTGTGACTTCAAGTGCAAATAATAATTAAACTCTTTATTCAAATAAATAGTTTTTGATCTTCTCTTATTTCTTGTATTTTGTACATACTATGAACACGTGCGCGTTTCTTGTCTGCTATAGCAACCTTTACAGGTATACCGCCGGGGCTAACTGTCAATGCAAATAATAATTGAAATTGTATTTGTAAATAACATATACCTTTATCATTTTAAATAATTCATTTAGACTTATTCAAATAACAGATAATTATTTTTGCTTTTTATTTGAATATCCAAATAACAGATAACTTGTTATTTAAATGTTTATTTACATAATTATCGATATAAATATTGCCCAATACTGTCTGCACATAAAACTCAAAGCTTTAAGAGAATTGCAGATATTGAGAAAATCGAAAGAATCTGAAATTTAAATGGAATAAAATCGTCTCGGAATCTGCTCTAGTTCGAGTTTTACAACATTTCAAGATCTCACACGTTATAAATACACTTCCGCAGTCTATTTCTTACAATACAAAATCCTGAACGCACACTTGCGGTCACTGTAAATCACTTCGAATGCCATCCGCTGTGAGTGGCAACTACCAACAACCTTCTGCAATAACAAATTACGACACTGTCATTGACAAGCTTTTGTTCATAAACGATCATTAATTCCGTGTCACGTGCGGGAAGACAGAAGCTGGGTCTACTTTGACCCAAAGTGTCAATATCGCCCTGCAATTATTCAGTCTCTGGCGTATTAATCGAACGAACAGCAGCGGCATTAGAAACAATAGAAATATTAATTCGAAACAGTACCTTTAAAAATATACTTTTAAAAATTGGTAAACAATGCAGTGAATGGTCCTAGACATCATCAGTAAACTAATCGACGATTTATTTCGTAGTTGCAGTTATTAGAACTTCATGGTCATTTGTAATTTCTTCGGAACAGAAGAAAGTTTATATTTGTTGTATGTCTATACCCTATAGACAGGGACTATAGTCTCCGATGGCTTCAACAACAACAAAACGGAAACTTTTTTTGATTTAATGGAAACGAATATATATTTAGGAGATTTTGCTCGAAATCTTCATTACGAATCTGACACGAGGTTATAATGCAAGGGGTTAAGACTAGAAAGAACTAGCCTAGAAAGACTGAAACTTAGTATATACCTATATTGCCCCAAAGCAGTCAAAATGACTGCATTGTGAAAGAATAACTAATGTGTAAAGAAATTTGTTTAAAATTAATTTTTAATATTTCTTATATTATTTACAGTCATACAACAAGTTATTAGTAAGTTCGCGGACCTCCCACTCTATCAAAGCGTATCGATTACAGTAAGTGATCCTACAATCAGGCCTGACATAAAGATTCGAATAACAAGTCACGTACAAGTGACGATAATCAAAAAATATATAAACTGTTATGCGAATTCGGCGCCGATCTGGTCATATAAGTTTACTCAATTCAGTAATAAAAGTCATTTAATTATTTAAAATTTCCCAAATAGTCAAAATGACTGCTTTTAGGCAATACAGGTATAACACATGTATATATACTGGAAATGAAAGAGGGGGAGAGGCAACTACAATGATTAATAAACGCATTTATATGTTGTACAAAAAGTCACAAAATTCTAAGAAGCTGTGTCATTATATACACAATTGTTTTTCTAATTGAAATTGAAAAACAGTCAAAATGACTTCCTTAGATCTAGTGTTGAGGATCGATGTACCATGAATTCGCGAATGATCAGCGGAAATAGGTGACACAATTCGACAAAGTGGTTCTCGCATAACGATAGACAAACACGAAACGACACCACCTATGCACACAGTTGCGAGTACACCTCTCGTCGGGTTATTTTCGTTCGGCTTGCTGATTCGTCTCCCTCCAGCATCCCTCCTCTGTCCACAAATTCAAAATTCAGTCAGCGTCGGGACGCGAGTCATTTCGTATGCCCCACTTTTTTCGATCCTTGGGCAACGCGAAAAACCACCTTGACATTTTCGGTTTCGCTCGACGAACCCGTCGAGCACGATAATTTTTTTCGAACAGCACGCGGCAATCGTATTCTCCCATCGCGTTGTTCGACTCGTGGTGTTTGACTTGTCTAATGACATTCGGGCTTTCACGTTCCCTTGCTGTCGATTCGAAAAACAGTTGGAAATGATCTGTCATTGAGGATGAAGCCCCACGATCATGGAATCGTCAACGGCGATCAACAATTGACGATTTCCGGACTGAGACGCTCGTGGTCTGATAAAGATTGCCTGATCGTCGAGTTTTTGGAATTTTTGTATGGACACAGAGGTTAGCCTGGAAGTTTGCAGGATTTGTGAATTTGTCAGTAGACTGCGGATTTTACGCATTTATGACAAAAATAAGTACGTACCATTTAAAGCGGTGAACATATTAAAAAGACTCAAGAACATCAGTGTATTCGTTTCAACAGTATAAGATAATTAGAAGGAGAAACAAATTACTAGATTTGTTTCTTGCAAGTGATGTAGAATTATTTTATTTTGCACGAAGATCCGCAGTCTATTTGTCAGCATACCGAGGATACGATAAAAATAGTGAATTTCAAGGATTGATGCTCGGAAAAAATGAGTTTTTACTCATAAAGTTTGTTGCGATTATTATTTATAAAGAAGATGAAGAACGCAGGATTTGTTTTCAGTTGTTTTTGTTAAAACAAGGACCAGCGGTTCTGCTCGGTAAGCGGTCCTTACTAAATACGCTCGGTAGTAAAGACTAAAAAGTAGAAAATAAAAAAATATATAAAAAGACTTTTTAAAAACCATACTTATATTAGAATGCACGAAAAAGGGGAAAATAATATTTTTGATATTAGTGACTATAAATATTATTTTCTCCTGTGCATGCTAATATAAGTGTGGTTTTTAAAAACTCTTTTTACGTTTACCTTCATAATATTTCTTAGATGTAGCTACTATATACGATCTTCGGTATGCTTACAGTTCTCGATATATAGAATGTAGCTGACGTACTAAAATGTATGTTTTCTTCAGTTATTACATCAAAACATAAAGAAGCGTAGGGTGTCCTATCTTTTTGTCCTTGACTGTAGTTCCGAATGCAAAGGATTAATTAAGGATTAATAAAGGATAAATTAATGGATCCTTCGGTTTTTATCCCTTCATTTTTAACCTCCTAGAAGTTAGCCCCTTTCCCCCACTTATTGAATTAGTAAATTTCAACAGTTGTGCTGAGGAATTTGGTTTTGTGATTTTGAAAAGGAGTTCGCTTTTTTATGAATTACTATTTTAATTTGTGTACAGATGTCCCTGGCCCGATTAGCAGCGAGCCAGTTGTTGTTGATGGTGGCAAAAATTGGTTGTCATTAAGCTGGGGAAAAGCTGAACAAAAGGGACCTGCACGAGTCATTGCCTACAGGGTTGACGCTTGGTTGCTTGGTAGCGACGGTGGTGCACGATGGGTCGAGGTATTTATGTTTTGTGTATTAAATACTATTCTATTTATGCAGCGAAGAACAAAGAATATATTTGAACATTCAAGTTTTCGTTGAATCTCTTTTCGGCGAACATAACCCGATTATGTAAAACTGATTTGAATGCATGCATAAAGAGGTCATTACACGCAAGATTAATATTACTGTAGGCTATTATATTTGGCAGCTTGTCTGTCACATTTTCTAACTGTGTCTGTACAATGTTGTATCACTACTAACCGTTGCTAAACTTTTCTGTAACTTGCCAATTTTCAAGGAGTCCAGTAAGTAACACCTGTTTGCATCATACTTATTTACTATGTCATTAAACACTAACTTTCCCGATATCAATCAGAATTCACTTTCATTTAATCGACTTAATTTAAGCCAGAAAGACTATCCTATTATTTTTTCCAATATGTGAGGACCATTTTCTACAAGTTCAATTAAAATTCAATTTCGCACTTTCACTGATTTGACAAAATAAGTTCCTCCCGAATAATGAAACATTAATCCTCTAACATCCGTTTTAAGCGAAAAGAAAGAATAAAATTTGATTCCTTCGAAAGCTGTCTGAATCATTTGCAATATTTCCGTGCTGCTTTTTCCAAGTGTATAATAAACTTGCATGTACTCTTGTTGTTCCTTGAAATCCAACGTGATTTGATAATCATGATTAACAGTAGATTTACGGAACACTAAAAGTGACTATTTTATGTTAGTTTATAAAAATAACAAGAATGTACTTATCATAGCTTTTAGCTATTCTTTTTATAATGTAAAAATATCCAAAGAATTGCATCTTTACAATTTCAGTAATCCTCAACTAAAAATATTATACCCGTAAACCTAGTGTTAAAAATCGTCGAAAAAACAAGGCACCGTTCTGGTCTAACAGCTAATGCCATTAGATGGATTCATGTTTATTCATTAGGTAAAATCCTCTGTCCAAACTCGAAATCCTGAAGTACCATCTTCCTCATTTGTTCCCCAACCTTTCAGCAAACACTGTATTTTATAATATCACCCGTGATTCTTGCCATTTTCGTTTTCTAAAATGATTTGACCATTTTCTTAATTTTTTGACAAATAGCTGGGTATGACACCGATCAACGCTTTCGACGCGTTCAACCTGAAGCCTGGTGGGGAGTACAAATTCCAGGTGACACCGCGAAATCGCTATGGTTGGGGCGAGTCCGTGACTATGACGAATTCCGTGAAGGTCAGCGAAACCGTCGATCTTCCGGAGTTCACGAAAATCTTGCCAGGTCAGCTCAAGGTTCTCGAGGGGACGACAGTGAAATTGGAATGCGAGGCAAGTACACTATTATTAGACGCCCATGTCTACTTTTGTTCCGCTACATTTATTATTAAGCTTGCCGTGCACATTAATTCTAATGCAGCCTCACAAGAGTCGTAGGCGTACATGCTCCGTACGTAGGAAGTGACGACGATGTACTCGCGTGCATATTTAATAATTCGTATTATATCGTGGTCCATCTAAAAGTAGTCACCGAATGTCTCTCTCAATTGTGATGACTAGACTGCGGATGTTCATGCACGTAAAATATGCAAGAAGCATACACAAATATGCACATAAAATATGCAAGAAGCATATGGAAATATGCACATAAAATATGCAAATATGCAAACATGCACCAAAACATATAATCAGAATTAATACAGCGAGATATTCATCAGCTATGTTTTAATAAATAATTTATTTATATGAAAACACCATAATTTGCGTTACAATAAGTTGCTAGTAATTCTCCTTGTTTGTAACAGTTAGTCGTTGCTGTTTATTAGCGAATATTGACTGTTGCTGATTAGTGAATTGTGAATAGTGAATTGACTGAATAATGCTGAAAAAGTATGATCCATATCACACAATGTAATGGGTGTATATTTATATTTGCTCCAATAGCATTTTCATCGCTTAATATCCAATAAACCAGGATTCTTTTTTACCGCTGCATTTTAACACGAATTTGATCACTACATTTACCAGGAACAGCTCTTAAATGTTTTATACAGTTCATGAATATATTTCTGAAAGATTGAAGATGTCTATACTATGTCGACGGAAATTTTATAGTTTTATTAAAATAGTTATTGTGAAAATAATGCAATTTTTTTAGTAAGGTCACTATTTAGAAATTTAGCATTAGTTTCAACAGAAACATATGTAACAGTTGTGAAAAATAGTATTTTCAAATATTTGTATTTGTTAGCCGAAATATTTTTTACCCTGGTCTGATCAGGAATAATGTTAAATTGAAGTACAATCGAAGCATGATACCGCAGTAATCGGTACAGTTACCCTGTGAGTGAAATATCGGCGTGGGTCAAAGATTACTCTAGCATAGGCCTAGAACTCGCAGATGTCTGAAGATTAATGAAATCTCTCTCTAGGTTGTATAAAACATTGGAAACCTAATCGTTTATGTTGCAGATACGCACCGACTCGACAATCGACATAAAATGGTACCGTGAATCGTCTGAGATAGATTTGAACAACGAACCCAGATGTTCGATCTCTCGTAATGGATCGCAGTGTTCACTAACGATTGAGAACGTTCAAGAAACCGATTCCGGCAGATACGTGTGCGAAGCGAGCAACCCGCTTGGCAAAGTGTCGTCGTTTGCTAGAGTGCTCGTCGTCAATGATCCGAAGATCATTGAGGCTGATGCGAAACTCAAGTCAAGGTACACATAGCCGATAACAGAATCTTCGTTAACGACAATGTAACTTTTATCACACGACACTTTCGGATAAATTGAAACTGGTAAAAATGATAAATATGCGAGGACAATGTCAGAGCCACTCATTTTGCCAAATTGATTAACTCCGTAAGCAACAGTATATAGAAAAATTGATGGAACAGTACACATCTGTAATTTAGAAAATTTGTTGTCATTTAGTGGTGCTAAGGAACCTGTAACGAATACCTAATTATAAAAAAAATTTATTATGAATATGATACATTTTTATTTTACCCCAAAGAATTGGAAAGAATTTGTTTCTACAGCTAAAGTGGGTAGTCAACAGTTGCCAAATAAATATTTTCCATTTGTAAACGTGAGTATTTCATGAAAGTAGTAGCAATAGTCTTTGTAGCTGAAGTTTTATTTTGAAATAGTTTGTTTTCGTGCAAACGTGTCAATTTGTGCAAGTTACCAATTTGACCAGACCTAACCCACTGAAATCTTAAACCTCCGTATGCTATGCCGGAGTCAGTCGTGACCCGTCACAAAAGCGATACAATGTACAGTAAAATCGCGATAATTTTCTGCGACCTTCTACCCAGAATTTATCCAGTATTTCATCGTCGATTAAACCATTAAATACAGTTGTAATTATATCGTATTTGGTGTCATTTTAATGAGAAGAATGCCACAAATAAGTTGGTAAAAGACCCATAAAAAAATTATGAAAACCCGAGAAATTTTGTAATTAGATTAGTAGTGGTTTACACTGGTATGCTTTGACCGCGCGATCCGTATTTGCATGCTATCCTTTTCTAGCACAGTAGAGGCAGTCATAAAAAATGTCTCTACGCGATATGTCTCAGTATAGAACACAGCCTTTGGAAAAATATCGCGACTTTACTGTACAATTTTATTTCGATATAAGATGACGCTGTTAACCCTTTCCACTCGGAGCTATTTTAACTGGAAAAGCAAACATGTCTTCTGACCTAGAATATACTCTATGATTCTTTAAATTTGATAGATATGAAATTGATATAATACCTCATACAATAATTAAATGTTTAGTAGGAAATAGATACTTGGTCCCCTCAGGGTTTCAAGTCCATACACCACTTTCCTTCTCTTTCCAATTTCACCTATCGCCTAATTGCAACCAATTCCAGCGGGACCTACTGTTTTTAAGGTGGGTTCCGAACCACCTAATTAAATGTTTAGTAGTAGATTAGATATCGACATATCTAACAATGAAAACAATATTTTAAATAATAGTACAGTGACGCCTCAGAGGCGCCTCTCGGGATAAATTAAACATTAGCGCTCGAATGGTGACTCTGAGGCGCAATTAAAAATAGCTGTAACATGGAATTTAAAAAATCATAGAGAATGAAAATATTCTAGGCCGGTAAAAATGTTTAATTTTCGAGTTGAAATAGCTCCGATTGCAAAAGGTTAAGAATGAGAAAATCGCTATCCCCTCTGTTTCTTTTGAAGTTGTTAATTCGAAATCGATTTGTGCCATAATGAGAGATTATCATATTATCATATTCTATCCTTATCCAACGAAATATATCGCTGTTCAGCCGGCCACTTCAAACTGCATTAGTGAAATATCGGCGTGACTCATGTGACTCCGGCGTAGGTCTAGAACTCGCAGGAGTCCGAGGATTAAACTGTTAGCATGTGACTTCGAAGTTACACGACACTGTACATCCATAGTGTATTAATATATTTTGTTTTGTGTTTTCATCAATGTGCAGTGAGCTACTAGACGATCTAGAAGACAGACCACCGCAGTTCACCATGAGAATTCGAGACAGAAGGGTCCAGGTATCGTATCCTGTGAGATTGACGTGTCAAGTGACATGCCATCCCGCTCCGGAAGTCACATGGTACAAAAACAACGAGGAAATTCGTCAAGATGGTAAGTACACGATGGAAAGAAGTTCTAAAAAGCTTTTCTCTAATTAACAATTGCTCTATTGCGGGAGATTAAATTAATATGAAAAATTTTATACTATTGAATTTATACAGTAGATTTATTATTATTCAGGGTAATATTAAATTAATACGAAAAATATTGAAGATTAATGCTGCTTGTTTTAATTGCGATAGCTTTGTTCTTTTATATTTTCCCTATCGAATCAGTTTACAATTTCGCCCTATAAAAATCAAATTAAAAAATCTAATAGCTTGCGAGGGACGTATGTTTAAAAAAATTCACGGAATTTGTCAGTGAAGTTTCAGTCCCAATTTTAATAACAAATTGATTTATTTCGTTGAAATTGAAGGCAGTTTTAGAAACTACGTTCTGTTAAGAAAATTTTAGGATACATAAAGTTGCAGATCTTGCACTATGATTTTCGGACTTTTTTCCATTGGACGACACTCTGTCCTTCTCTATGTTCGGCTCTCTATTAAAGTCTCGCTCAACACAGTCATAAATCAAAAAATAAAGTCATCTTTTCAAACGCTGTCTGCCCAGAATATACCTGTTGGACAATATTTAAGGATTTACTGGAACAGTTTCAAATAGAAAGCGCAAAAGTAGTATAATTTTCTTCACGTAAAATGTAAAATATGAACTAAAGGTCGTCGCCAATACAATGTAACTTCAGTGACGCCAACATTGATGAATAATCTTTTCCCTTGAAGATCGCCACGTGTTCTGGAACGACAATTCGAATTTCTTCACGTTGGAGATCGTTCATTCCACTCTGGAAGATTCTGGCTGTTACATGGTGACAGCAAGGAATGTCAGTGGGTCGGTATCCTGTCGCTGTGTTCTCGTGGTGGACAAGGGAATCCGTGCTTACATAGCCCCGGAATTCCTGTGCGACCTTACTGCTGCATACACGGTTAAATTGGGAGAGGATCTGCGAATAACTGCTCAAATAGAGGCGTACCCTAGCGTCGGTGTCGTATGGTAATAACTACTTAACTAGACGTATCTAAAGCAGGGATGTACACCCTCGATCAAAATTATGTGGACACTTGTTCAATTTTCCTCCTGGAAGAAAGAGAATCTTCAAAGGATTTAATCCATGCGATCTGCTTTATATAGCATTGGACAAATTATCTAAACAATAATTTATTAGTAGACTGCGGATTTTACGCATTCATAACAAAAATTATTATTCCCTAATTATTATTTTAATCAAAATAATATTAATTTTAATTTATAAACTTTTATAAACTCAATTTCGGACTGTGCTACAGATGTAAAAAGTGCATATATGTCCAATTATAAAACAAACAGCCTGATTAACGTTTACTTCTCACTGTGCCTATGACTCTACTATTTGTCTCACGATTATTATTCACTGAATATATTTTATAATAAAAGATTTATCTTTTATTATAAAATAAAGCTCGAAAAATTAAGCTCGCTTACACATTTAAAAAAATGGATTGTTACTACGATTTTGGTTTAGGGTGCCAATCATTGTACAGTTTACCCTAGGTAGAGTAAAATAAATATTCTATTAATCGTTTGTTTAGGCACAGAGATGGAATTCGTCTTCGTCCAAGCAGAAGGGCAGTGATGACTCTTAACCATGATGGTACCGTGGAACTATCCTTGGGCAAAGTTACTGCAAGGGATGCCGGTGTCTATGTCTGCACTGCTACCAACGAAGTTGGCCGTGCCGAAACCTCTACGAGGGTTACAGTTATTGGTACTGAAGAGCAGGATAACGAAGTGTCGGTCGAAGGAACACCATCTATCACAGTCGCAACACCAGATATACCGTAGGTTTATGTATTCAATAGGGGTGTGCGGGCAGAGGTGGGCATTATTTGGCGAAACAAATATTTCAAATACTATTTAATATTTCAGACTTTATTTTGATTAAAGAAAATAGTATTTTAAATAAGATATACAATTTCGAAAATAAAATATTTCTATTTTAACAATCGGAACCATAAAATAAAATATTTCTATTTTAATAATCTGAAACACAAAATGGAATATTATATTTTTTGTAGTGTTATTGTATGTTCTATCATATTATGACATAGTATATTCAAATCATTTTTACGACTTTACTGAACACTATTTTAGAAATCAATTCACTAATGTAATGTAATCTAAAATAATTAAAATGTACATTATATTCCAAAATAAATATTTTATTTTTGAAAATTTATTTATCTTCATAATATAATCATATTTAAACGCACTTTTGTTTATAATCGAGGTCCTATTGTAATTTGATATAAGAATATACTATCTATTAAAAATTTATAGATATTCGAAAGAGCCTCTGTTCATCACGAAGCCATTGTCCACCGAAGCGATCGAAGGCGATACAGTCATTATATCATGCGAAGTGGTCGGTGATCCCAAACCAGAAGTAATGTGGCTGCGCGACTTTCTCAAGGTAAGAGACTGATTTCCTTCAATTGCGTAAAATCTAAATGATGAGCAACACGTCTCAAATATTACGTGTCTATTAATCTGTTAATCATTACGTGTCTATTAATCTAAAGAAATTAACGGCTAAAATTTATTCATCATACTACACTTTTCTTCAAACGAGCTGAAAACCTTTTCACATCAATATCTAACACTTTACGATTTTTTATGATCATTAACATCTTTTCACTGATTGATTTTTATCGCGTGACGTGATCTTACATACAAGTTCAGCAATGTTTGGCAGAATGTTCGCTGTTAGAGTATATTTCGCATAATATCCTCAAATACCGTAATATCCATGAAACTCATATTAAATACTCGTTGCAAAATAAAAGTAAACGATTTTTCTACCCGCATTGAAGTAGTGTGATTTTTTCTGTTCAAAATTATTTAAAGATCATGGTTATTAAAATATCTCTACACCTGTTTTAATGTGCACTACAACGTCACATATTAAAAAAGCAATACTAATAAGAAAAATGATGCTAGTAATCTTTCGAAAATTCGAAAGAAACCTTTAAAGAAAAGAAATCTTGCGCAACGGATACAAAAAGTTTCTGAATATACAATCCTTCACTATTGAGAAATTTTTGATATTTGAATTGTGGTAAATTCGTCAATAAAATTAACACAATAATAAATTTGGACTTATTTTAAAGCTCGAAATTTTTATCTAATAATATGTTATACAATAACCTTTGGCCTCCTAAATTAATAAATTAATAAAAAATAACGGAGATAGTAATGAGTGCGTGATAAAAGTAAAAGTCTGTACATAAGTATAGTACAATATAATGATTAGACTCCGGATCTTTATGCAAAATCAAAATATTTTCCAACGATTGTGGGCAGCTGAAGTTAAATAAAAATTCACTGCATCCCTTAATAGACATTTTACATTAGGAACAACGTCACAATATTCTTAGATTTTTCTAATCTTTGATTGTTTTATATTTTACCTAGTCAATTTCTTCATGAATGCATAAAAATTCGCAGTATAATGATGATGGTATTGGCCAGCACAAATCGCAAATGAATGAAGTCGGTCGCCATGCACCTCGCCGTGCCGGTCGAACTTCGTGATACGTTCGCGTCGCGAGACGTGATCAGCATTCGACGCGAAGCTATTAAATAGACGCGTTGACTTTTTCTTGGTTGCGTTATATTCGCCGTTGACAATTTGTCATCGTTCCGCCGAAGCCCGAGGCGCGGGACAAGACGAATGCCGAAAGAAAAGCCGCGGCAACCATAAGCGATGCCTCCGAGGCGACGAGACTGCCTAGCGGGTGGCTGATCGGCGACGGAACGAGAAAAAGAAAGGAAATGTTGCGCAATCGGTGAAATGACGTGTCCCTAATGCCGTCTTGATCCATGATGTGGGTCAAGGTGATTGCGAAAAAGAAATGACAACGTAACATGCCGCATTATGCCCATAAATGGGCCAAGCATTATAAGCGTGTCGGGGAAACGGCATTGATATTGGACGACTCTTTAAAAGGTAACAGTAAGTTACGTGAGGTTAGACACCCGGAGTCAAGAGAAAGAGAGAAATTTATTACTCAATCGGTGGGAAGGCCTTCGACAATGCGATTCGCACGCCGGGGATACGTTTGTCGGGTCTGACCACTGGTCGGACGCCACTACTGAACGTTCTATTAACCCTTCGCTGCATAGTGTGTCATATCTGCTACAGTTAATTTTTTAAAAATATTTTTCCCTTGAATAAAACAAAACAGCTTGTGTAGAAGAAATAAATATGTTATATTTAATCAGATCATAATATTTTTAATTGGATGTGATGAATATTAGATTATATATAGATGAAGAAGACAAAATAGAGGTATTGAGTTTAAATATTTTTTCTAATAATGAATTAAAAAATTTTTATAATAAGCCTACGTTATAACTAGAATCACTTTGCCATTCTGAGGTATCCTTATTTATAAAATGTAGGGTAATTACAAATCTTTTGAAAATATTTAAAGTATTTATAGAAATAAAGGCTGCAATGTGTTGCTACCGCCGTACTTATTTGCATTATTTAAATTAACTACTTATCTTCTTACAACATTATCATTAACGGTATCTAAAGCGACAACGATTTGTTTTTTCTATGATTAGAAAATTTCCGCAGTGCTACGCGACATACATGTAGATTTTTAAAAAATTCATTTAAATACCATTTATTGATAAAATAGACTTTTGTCTATACGTATAACTTCACTCAATCAAATTTTGCAGAAACTTCAACAGTTTATATCTTAATAAGTATTTGTTTACAACGTATAACTCCTTTCAAACTTTTTCTCTCTCAATGTGTAGAAAGCGTAAATACAAACTTGAACGACAATTTTCTTTGGCATATAAAATTTCGCGGCAAGTTTCTTTTACAAATGTCCACCGATCCAGTGGTATAGATTCACCCCTAGGACGGATACCCATTACTTTTTATACACCTTGTACAAATTCTAAAATATCTCGTTCCACGAGAACATATCTTGAAAAAGTTCCCAGAGGGTAACAGAGAAAGGTACCTGTTTATTTTGAGCCTTGATTTACAGTATTACTAAATGTATATTTACAATTTGCAAACATCAATACTTCATATAAGAACTATAAGAATCTAGTATTAGATTGTTGTAACGTGAAATTGTCAACTTATGAAAATGGCTCTAATAATTATAATTTGATTACCGACTGTATTTCAATTTTGTTCATTCATCTATGAGAACTGTGGGAGATACAGTTTTACAAATTATATTCCATTCACGCGCCTATCGGTACTCTTTCGTACAAACAGTTCCCGAGATTATACGCACAGTGTCACACGCGTCCGAACGAATACAGAATACAAAACAGCATTATCTTGAAATACGTTGACGTCATTTCTACAAAAAAAAACCGTAATGATTGGTATTTAAAATCGTATACAATAATTTTCTTTAACGGACCAGAAAATGATACGAACAATTTAATCAAAATTATTGTTATCATTCGTACGTTAATTCGAATACGATCAATGAAAGTAAATGGGAAAAAACAAAGTTATTAATACACGTGTGTGCATACTCTCTTAATACTAGATTAACTGGTAAAACTTTAATTTACCTAACAGATCAAACGAAAGTTCAGAAAAAAAATTTAAAAAGTGACTATTTTAATTATTTTATACAAATAACAAGAATTTGCTTATTCTAAGTTTTAACAATTCTTATTACTAGAATGCGGATTAGTAAATTATTAGAGGAAGGAAGAACTTTTCAATTAGCTTCCAAGTCTTAAAATCGATGCACAACTTACTTTTCTCAATATACAATCAGTCAAAAAGTCTCTACACACACTTTAAAATGAAGTAGTTTAATTAACTATGAGAAAATATTTTATTTATTCATTATAAAATGAATATAATAGTTTAAAGGAGTACAGGCAATAATAGGAACTAATTTCTATAAGGCAACTTTTCCAAACATTTCTGAAATAATATAAAATAGGTAATACCAATCAAATTCAATTATTAATTATTTATAACTTTTCGATAATTGCTATTGTATGTTCTATCATATTGTGACACGTAATATATTCAAATCATTTATCAAATCGATCGAAATTGATCAAATCAATACGATTCACTAGTTACACTTATTTGTCATCGCTAGAAATAGTTGTAATCTTGTGAAACTAAGACATTCGATATGAGAATATACTATCTAGTAAACATTAAAAATTTGTAGATATTCGAAAGAGTTCATTACAAAGCCATTGTCATAGAAAAATTTTGAAATGGAGTTTTTTCCAGCTGTTCTTCCACTATGCGAACGTGGTACGATTGTTGTTAAAAAATTTGAAATCCGTCATGTTGACGGGTCCCGTAGTTGAGGTGTTAATGGCAAGTCGAAAAGGAAACCGGAAGTGATCGGTGACCGGAAAATCGCGCGGTATATGGTCTCCGCGTCACCCGGGGATATATCTGCATTATCGAAAAGAGTGTGCAGAAGAAGGCTCCCCACTTTTCCTTGACGAAGTCGGCTTTCTTCGTCGATGGATCGGTTCTGCAAAAGTACGGCCGGCAAAACAGTCGTCGCGTGTCTTTGGCGAACGTACAGCTGCCGTTTCGTCCTCCAACCGATCCCTCGTGATCCTCGGTGACATGGATATTTCCCATTCCGGTTGCGACGAATATTCCCTCGGAAACACATCGAGACAGTGACATCTTTGTTTGTTGAACCGCACCGCCGACTACTTTGTCACAGTACTGGATATACTCAATGTGTGAGTGTTAGCGAAAAATCAGTTCTCCTTCTGCGAATGTTGTACCTGCTATTACTAGACCAATTATACAGAACCGAAGTGGTTTTCAAATACAACAAGAAAATAGAAATTGTTTTTTTTTACAATTATATACGGTTGAACAAGAAAACATGAGTGTTCGAATATTAGAACAGTTACTCAGTGATAATTTCAGATTCGATTTTTATTAATTTGTTCGAAAGGAAGATTGAGACATTGGAGGTTCGCATAATCGAGTTCCTACTGGATGTGTTGCTAGATTGTGCAGTCTTATTCTACTGACACATGTTGGTTATTGAATTTCTGGATTTTTAACGCGTCCTTTCTGTTCATTATTTATTAATTTTTACAAAGGGGGCATTAAGACATTTGAGGTTCGCATAATCGAGTTCCTGCTGGATGTGTTGCTAGATTGTGCAGTCTTATTCTACTGACTCATGTTGATTATTGAATTCCTGGATTTTTAACGCGTTCTTTCTGCTTGTTAATCATTTTTTCATTTGTGCATTTTATTCACTCTTATTCTCTAATATGCTCTGTAACAAAAGAGGTGTTATTAGGTATTAGATTTAGACAGAGGTATTGCAAGTACAGCATTATTTCATTTTTTGCAAACTTCAGATAATTAGTAGTTCCGAAGTGTTTATAATAATTTGATCACTTTTACATTGAGTTCTCTTTATGTACATTTAATTATAGAGATGCTGTGTATATTAGTCAAACACTTTGAAAATTTCATCATGAGTAATTATAGTAAACATTGCGTACAGTCATCAAATGGACTGTAGTATGGGGGAGTTTAAGGTTTTTCTTAAATAAATGAAGACATATTGGGTTGGCAAGAAAGCAATTTCGGTACTTTAAGGTGAAATAAAAAATTCTTTAAGCAAAAAATGTTTTCTTTAAGTAATTCTTTAAGTAAAAAAAAATTTAAGCATAAAATGTTTTTATCCTTTAACTTTTTATTGCACCATGTACTCTTATCGATAATATAAGACATTAGTTTTGTGTATAAGTGACTGTAGATATTGTCGATAAAATAAGACGTTTATGTTCTGTGTATATAACTGGAAAAATTCTAGAAGAGTCATTTCTGTAAGTTCACAGTATTTGCTTTAAACAGAACATACTTTTCGTACGTACTATCTTTCAATGAATTTCATTATTTTGGTCGTCAGTGAATAGTAAATAGTGCTTTCAGCAACACGAATATTTCACACAATCTTTACCATTTTATATCAAATTACATTAAATTTTCCCCAGCCATGCACACATTCGAACTTATTCCTTGTGTTCTAATATAATTGGGAAAGGATATTAAAGCAACATAATATTTTATTAATAACTAGCATTGTTTCCCGTTTTATACAGTATAGTGTTTTTTTATTATCATTGATAATCTTGTATTTCGCCTCAGATATTTCCATTTACTTTTTGTCTAAGATGGGTTAAAGAATAAATCGTTCTCCAAAGAATTATTGTCATCGTCTGCTATCGGCTGTGATCGACCAAAAATAGCTTCGTGATCGACTTTTTGGCCATTCTGGATCTTTGTATATCTTGCACGAAGCAACATTTAATTGTTAAAGATATAGCTATTATCCGATTTTAGGTGCCATCAGACGGAAATTCTCCCTATATTATAAAAATAATTGAGCATTTCGTACGAATGACATTATTGATATATCATCGCTCCTCCAATCGAGAGGTAAGATCTGAAAGCTGTGATCTCCGCGATATGAGTCACTCGGCGATCTCTACAGTGCTCGTTAGGGCGTTCATCGAAGTGGTCAATGCTTACACGCTAATGTCGGCGTCTATTCGCCGTAAAGTTGGTCGAGTCCGAGTTTGCTCTCTCGTTCAGGCCCATCGATCGGAACAGGCGCGACACGTCGCGTCGCCACTGTAGACAAGCAGCCGACGACGGAGCTGCCAAATACGTCCAAGTTTGTTTTCACGCAGCTGCAGCTGCTAAATCAGGAAAAACGCGTGCTGATTTCGCGACGTTACTCCCGCTAAACGAAAACTTTCGATCACTTTGATACTTGATCTTCCTTTCTGCCTCCTGATCTTACCAATACTCCAACAGAGCTGGGGAAAATAGTCTTTTAAATAGTAAATAATAAATAATTCTATTTATTTTAAAGTATGTGTACAATTTTGCAAATAAAATATATTATTTAATGCAGTAATTTTTTAAAATAAAATAATTCATTTGAGGCAGTAATTTTTGACAATAGTATTTGAAAATGGTATTTTATTTGAAGAATATTAAAACTATTTGTACTTTGTTTTTATTTTCAATTTCAATTTTAAATATTATTGCTGAAAATAATGGTTCGCATTCAATAGATTTATGACTAGAAACAGTTATTATTAATTATTATAATTAATTAATATTGATAAAAAATATTAAACTACCTATAAGCCTCAGTAGACACAAAAAATACAATATTCTATTTTGTGTTTCAGATTATTAAAATAGAAATATTTTATTTTATGGTTCCCATTGTTAAAATAGAAATATTTTATTTTAAAAATCATATATCTTATTTGAAATACTATGTTTATTTTTCTGAAAATTTTGTTTTAATTTTTTAAAATATTTTTTCTTTAAATAAAACACAAACTGACCTCTTCAATTTTTTTATCCCTATTTAAAAAAATCATGCAGTGAAAGGTTATCGTTGCATGTATCTTGATAAAATTGCCACTTTTACCAAATGAAAGGAGAGTAAATCAACAAAAAGTCGCTCGATGTTGCTCGAGCGTGGACATAGCTTAAGAAGGCACAATTCAAAATCGAAAGAAGATATCACTTCAAGGTTTTATAAGTCGCACGACTGCGAGCGCAATGTTTAACAGATTTTTTGTCCGACGAATTAGTTGCACGCGAGTAAATATAGATCGATATACGATGACATTGCAACAAGTCCTTGCGGGAGCCGGCTTTGCTTCAGTTTATGGCGCTTCTCGTCCTTAACGGGAAGTGTCGTCCGCATAAATTTCATCGTAGGCGAACAGTTCTGCAACGTGACAGGTGAAAGACAGATGGGTCTCAGAAGGTCCATTATGTCACGAATCGATTTCGAACATTAGAGATCCTGAAAACTTTATTCGCGGTGACCGTACTGACAATTAACATCGGATCGACTCTGCTATCCATTGCACTCTCTCATGTCAACTATCATCTTCACAGTATGATAGGATATTTGGCATGATTAGAAAGTAACTGATTAAATTTTTAAAATGTTTCGCTAATATTGAAACAATACACTTCTTTATGCGTTTATGACGAAAATGGGTGGGTGAAATTGCAAACAGTAAAGAAATTCGAGTGAATTTATCTCCTTGTACTCAGAGTGCAGGGAGAATGAGAATGAAACATAATGAGTGAGAGACAAAAATGTATGAAGTGAATTTGGTTGTGTGAAATAAAGAAATAAATGTGCACGAATGAGTGTTTGTTTGAAAATTTGTCTGTTGTTGATTGATCATCGTTTGTGTTGCATGTATTATGTTAAATACATGTTTCATTTATTAACAATTGTAATTCCCTTAACAATCTCTTTACTTTTTTAAATTGTACCTACACATTTGTTTTATAAAAGCATAAAATCCGCACTCTAGTAATGAATTTTGTCCAACTTATTGTGATCTAGCCCACTGTACAGCGATGATAGATTCGTTCATCAACAATCATAATTCTCTTAATAATCTCTTTACTTTTTTTAATTGTGCCTACACTTTTGTTTAATAAATGCATAAAATCCGCACTCTAGTAATGAAGTTTTCCAACTTATTGTGATTTAGCCCACTGTACGGCGATGATAGATTCGTTTATCAACAATCATAATTCTCTTAATAATCTCTTTACTTTTTTTAATTGTACCTACACATTTGTTTTATAAAAGCATAAAATCCGCACTCTAGTAATGAATTTTGTCCAACTTGTTATGATCTAGCCCACTGTGCGTAGGTGGTAGGTTTAGTATTGAGACATGTGAAAAGACTTTCCAGCCAACCTAGTATTTCAAAATGCAAGTGGATTGAAGAAAAACTGCGAAGATGATGTATAGACACCGTGAAGAGGTCCGTCTGACTGAGAAAGAGAGTGTAACGTCTACGGGGGTAGACTCGCGTTTCCAGGATTGTAAGGATGAGGGATGTGCGTTATCATTTCTCGATAATGCAAAGATGGGGTTTTTCAGTAGTCTAAAGCGCTAGATAAAAACTCGATCTAAGGCGCTATCGCTCTCAAAAATCCTATTTTTTCGTTGACGAGGAATGATTTGCATTATTCGGTAGCATGAAGCTGTCGCAGCTTTATGAAAATAGCTACATGCACAGCTGTTAAGCAAGAGGTTAACGATATTTATACGTTAGTTAATTGACTTATCATTTTCTTTACAGTTACCATGATTAGATCATCTTTATCCCGAGAAATGTCATAGAAGAGAAAAGAAATTTTTTTTGTATGGCTACCTTTATTTTAATGCTTAAATATTGATTTATAAGCGAATTAAATTTTATTTCATTTAAAAAGAAACCCGTAACATTCATATTTGTTAGACTCTGTTTGAAATCTTCATGACAAGTGTGGCACGTTAAAAATACGGTAAGGGGTTAAAGCTATGAAGGGATAAACTGCAAAACAGAAATAAATTCCTGTGTAGATCCTCAGTTTTGCAATCGGTGTAAACAATTATTTTGCATAAAAAAAACTGCGGTCTATTTATGATGCACAAATAATGAAGTGGTACTTTTCCACATATACAGAGACTGACATATCAAAGATTATTATTGCGAGTAAATTTATCTATTTTTAGTTCTTAAAACCAGTTTATACAGTGTGTTTAATACAATAAGTGACAAAGCAAGACTTCTCTCATCACAGAGAAATTTCAACTCTGATAGATTAGAAATTGTGGTTGAAATTGTAATACAAAATTAAGTATAGAAATTATATTTTTAATTTTGTAGACTAGAAAATGTTGTGAATATTCTTTTGTAGAGAATGTAGTGAAAAGAAAGTGGAAACTGAATTTATAAGGTCTATTGCGTTTACAAATATGTATCAACAATGTGATAGCACAGCTTGTTTAAGAAATTCTGTTTCTATTATTTTCATTGAGATTGTCGCATTTAAACCAACTAACCAGAATTAAACAAGCAATCGATATTGCAATATTCATTGAACAATCAAGCCTTTCTTCCCGGTGGCCTTAATTTCCAAGGGTTTAATGAAGGCGTGTCTGGCAAAGACCTGAAATTACTAACGAAAAAACAGTAATATGCCTTCACACTCATGTCATACGAACAACGAGATCAGTCTGAAGCGATCTGTTCAACTTTCGCTCCCTATATGGACTAGAGCCCCGTCGAAGACGTCTCTCATCTCACTTTTATCACTATCCTTCCTCCTCTCATCACTTCTCTCTATCTATCTAGAACACCTCATGCTCAGTTGTAACCCTGTCTAGACATTACATTACTTGTTCGCTACTAATTATTATTATTATGCTGCGAATCTTTATGCAAAATAAAAATTGTCTGCATCGATCACAAGAGACAGAAACCAATGGGATTGTTATTTCTTCCCTTAATGATTTTAATAGAGGAGTAATCATATATTGACATCAACAATTTTGCAAATTTTTGCAATTTTCCTGTAAATGCATAAAGATCCGCAGTCTAATTATTATTAACCCCACAATTTAGGATTCGTTCTTAGAGCGTTCGTTAATTATTTATGACTTTGTAAAATGACGTTATAAGAGAAGTGCATTTTAATTTAATATTGACGAGCAAAATAGGTGTTCCCGTTGTATTAAAAAATATTTATTGATATTTTATAGTGGATTCAATCAGCAAATCAGCAATTTAGAAATTGTTACAGAAATTCATTTTCAAGTCTGAAAAAACAATATGATGAACGTGCTAAATAGATAGAAGAAATTGTCATAAAAATATGAAACTTCTTTCTAAATGAAATAAAATTTGATTCGCTTGTAATCAATATTTATGCATTAAAATAAATGTAGCCATGCAAAAAATAAAAATTTTATTTTCTCTTCTACGACATTCTGAGACGTTTCAACCACTGTAACTGTAAAGAAAATGATACGGCAAGGGGTTAAGTAATCCTAATATAGGAGACATGAAAATAATTTATAATTTCCCTAAAAAATATGTCTTAAGAATTCAAAAACTACTTAACACCTGCACAAACGATACTGTATTTTCTAAGTGAACCACCCGGCTTAAAGCATTAATTAATAAATAAAGAGAACCTATCAAAAAAGTTCTGCAACACTTTCGATCTCCGAATTGAAGGAGTCTGGACAGGAACAATGGCAATGCTTGTTGAATCAGAAACGATGACCTCGATGTGGGCGTGAGAGTCACGGAAATACCAGAATTCGGGTCGAGGTCGTGCTTCGAGATCAGCTCCCGTTAACAGGGTAAACGTTACAGGCTTTAAACTTCGCAGTGTTTCACTTTTCACTTCGGTGGAGAGCCGAGGCGGGTTTTGCCTCATGCGCTTTTCACTCATGCACTCGGGTTACGTGTTATTGTTGTCAGCGATAAAAAGTTGCGTACACGCAACAACAGCTCGAACCTCACCTAGAGTTCTCGATAAGAGCGACGAAACGCTCGATCTAGGGTTCCTCACAACAGTACCACACGACCGACTTAAACTCGCGGTAAAATCTGCTGCAACTTCATATTTAAATTTCAATTTAATTAAGAATGTTGATGTTGAATGTTGAATTTAATTAAGATGTCTTCGTATCGATTTTTAACGAATGTATAACGTTGCAAAAAGACAAATTGCCGATATCGATTTCGGTCCTCGAAACAATGATAAAGTACCCATACTGTAAACCACTGTTATCAAGGACCGAAATTTCTGGTCATATCGGTGTCGATTAAGGTCCTTCATACACTACTGTACAAAAGAAAGGTGCACCCGGCCGTATTTAATATAAAAGCGTAAAAAATCAAATAAGAACGCAGTGTGAAAAAGGATTCAGCTGTTTGATTGAATAGTTCTGCGAATATATGTATTAACGTAAAAAGGCCGAAAATCAATTAACCAATTAACCAATTTCCATGACATTTTCAGAATGTTTATAATTTATACAAGTTGATCATCTCTTTAAATTTTCGTTATTGGCCCAGCTAAAAAAGTTGTAAAAATGAATTTTCACTATTGTTTTTCATAATTCCGACCAAATGCATTTTTTCAACATATTTATTAGACGTCGTTCACTGAACTA
>CM052328.1:7357355-7414445 GCA_028455615.1 Lasioglossum zephyrum | reverse complement strand
TTGTCAATAAAAGAAATTGCTTAGCGATTGATTATGAAAGTGGTGTAAGCCCATTTACAATCCGTACGTTTGTTATTTTAGTTAAATTCGCCTAAAAGAAATTTATATAATCAAATTACATATTGACAAACTAGTAGAAAGATTTGCCAGACTTGATATAATTAATCTATATTTTCGAACTGACTAATATGCTAAATTTTCTCGAAACAACAAAAAATGGACTTGCACCATTTTCAAAATAAACGGTCCATATTATGATTTCATGATAAATTAGGAATAATATTAACATGAAGTACAATGGAAACACAATGCATGATCAAATCTACAAAACATATATTTAAATTTTCAATTTTGAGCCAAAATAAAAAAGTTTAAAAATCCCTTTTTATTATTTTTCCATGTAATCTTTGAAACTGTAATTTTTGGCAAATCTTTTTATCATATCATTTCGGAAACCAATGCTTATAATTGATTATAAAAAAATCAGCTCGTTTGGTAAAATTATAAAAAGGTTATTCTGTTTTAAAAGGTGTAGGAACACTTTGTACATCCACTGTAGCTATGAAAATATGCTTCCGAATAATGCAACTGATGCCTTGTAAACGAAGAATTCTCATTATTCATTATTCACTCATTACTCATTATTCCAGTAGACAAATATTCGATCAAAATAATCATTTGCTGTTGAATATTATCGGCATAGGTTGAGAAAGACGATAACGTGAGCGTTCTGAGGATACACAACGTGTCATCTCGAGATACTGGGGAAATTCGCTGCACAGCATCCGTGGTCGGAAAGGGTCCATCGATCAGTTGCACAGCGGAGTTGCGAATAAGACGATTGCATCAGAATTTCGAAGACTCTGTTCGAACGCATAATAACACGGAAACCGGCAGCAAGAAGAGCGGCAACTGTGCTCGTAGTAATTCCATGAGGAAATCTGGAAGAGACGCGCAATCTCCTCGCCATCAACGATACGAATCGCCGATGCGTGCTAGGTCGTCTTCTCTGCCATTAAAATCTTCGGACTCGACACAACAGTCTCCCTCCTCTTCGAAGAGGAACGTTCCACCCAGTCCGCTTCTTGCTACGAGGAAAACAACCGAAAGCAAAACGATCGATAAGAAGAATCTCGACCCGAAGAAGACAAGAAATAATGCGTCTTGTTTAGGCAAGAGTCCGAAAGATCGGAACGTTCCGTTGCCCTCGGACGAAGAAACAATGGATACAGCGAAAGAGAATGTGTCTGCGAAAGCATCGAACGTTTCTAACTCGAAATTAGTGACGAACGAAGTGTGCTCGAAGAAGAAACCGACGGCGATGAAGCCTGATACGTGTAAGACTGAAAACAGTTTGAAAGAAGCTCGAGATCACTGCAAGAAGTATGATAATACGCCTATAATATCCATGGAATGTGATCCAGCTCCGGAGGAGCCGAAGGAACTCCAAACTTCGAAGCCGGACGATAACATCGAGACGAAGGAGAAGAATGTTAATGAAGGGTCCGACGAATTTATTGCGCCCACCATTATAAAGGTACCTGCTGACGTTACAGTCTTCAGAGGCAATAGGGTAGTCCTCAGGGCCAGCTACCAAGGCCGGCCGGAACCGCAGGTGAAATGGCTTCGTGCTGTAAGTATCGTTCACATATTTTTCAACAGAGAAAATGTGTTTAGTGGACTGTGGATCAGTTTTTCTACGTTTACTGAAAGGCAATAGGAACCAGGTCCTTATCTTGATAATTTTAAACCTTTTAATCTCTTCCAACCCAACAACCCCAACTTTTCATTTCTTCTAAACCCAGAATTATTGCATTTTATACGATTATTTTCATTGTATGAATATAAAATTATTATAATACATAATACAATATTCAAATGTTTAGCAATATTTTGGTTAGATACAAACATATTTAATAATGTAAACTATATTTTGTATGATGGTACAGCAATTTCTAATGGTGCCTCTCTCAGAGTTACCATTCAAGTGTGAAGGATTTATATTAGGCTGCTGCTTGTTGTTGTATTATAAATACAACTTATATATATATTGATCAAGTCACACAGCATTGTAATCAATAGACTGCGGATCTTTATAGAAAATAAAAAATGTTTGCATTGATTGCTAGACACAGGATTCAAATAAACATTTCTTTCTTCTTTTAATTACACAGTGAATATTTTCTATAATAACTGCGCGAAACAGAGACGATATATAAATCTATTAAAGAAAGAATTAACGTTTCAGTAAGCTCGAAATAAATCAACGATAATGCATAACATGTTACTTTTTCATCTAAGTTTACTCAAGAAACTTGTGTTTAGTCTGACAAGGAATTTCATAAAGAATGCGTAGATAATCCAATAGTTGTTTTGAAAAATGCTTGCGATATTCCAACAGGAAAAGAAAGACTTCGCACTCGATTCTATTAATACGATTACTGCTTCATACAGAGAAACCTCTGTTCCCACATTGCGTGCCTTGCCTAACCTAATCGACAAAAATTCAAGAACGACAGACTGATCAATACCTTTTGCAATAAGAATAATGTGATAAATTCTAGGTCGACGAATTTTCAAAGTATTTAGTTTCGACTGCTGTTTGAATATTTTGCATAATTTATTAATTAAATGCTTACACGAGATAGATTAAAAATTAAAGAAAATTGCATAAACTTCAAACAGTCCTCGTAATAAATTAAACAACTTTCTGAATCAATCATGAATTTAAAGCAGATGAGTAGCTGAAATTTAAAATAGTAGAGAGAATGAGACAATTCAAGGATATCGATGTATTATTTTCAATACTTTCAAATTATCAGCGAAAAAGACAAATTTATATTTAGCTGCTGTACTTTACAATTGATACACATCATTTTTATGTTGCGTAAGATCCGCAGTCTCTTGATTACTTTCAACATATCACTTTCCTTAAATCATTAAAAAAAATGCTATAGGAAAATATTATTTTGTTTCGAAAAAGTTATAATAAGCTAGAAATTTTTCTGGAAGTCCTATTCTACATATACGTATTTTTTAACGATCATGTGCATGAAACGAACGTCCGTGGCGTTTTAGGTCATTGTAAATTTACCTCGGTTAGGTCAATGTTTAGTCTTGGCTTCAGCTATTATGTCCGAATAATAAAAATGTAAATTCCCACCTACTGAACAAATAGACATTGAAATCTTGAGAAACATAAATAATAAAAAAATGTTTTCCTTTATCATTTCTTCTTTTCCTCAAAAATATTATGTTAATTATGTTGTTTGCCCTGCATGCGTTTTCACGTTTCAGTGGAACCTTGCATTCATTAACTTATTTCGCTCGAATTAACCCTCATCCGTCCCTCATTTCAGGAATCGAATCTGTCCTTCACTGTCAAATTGACACACTGATAAAAAAATCGATAAAATAACACGGTAAACAGTTATTTTCCCATGTTATTTTCAAATTGATGAGTTAACATATACATCTTAGATTTTTCGGTTACTGTGGCAAATTGACACGAGGGGCGGATGAGGGTTAATCATGTCTAGTAGTCATTAAAAGAAAATATTAAGGGGACCCAGCTCCAATGAGCTCCTTGGCCTTGAAATATGTTGTCGGATTCAAGATACTGTTTTCACGATATTCGCAAAAAAAAACTTCAAATAAAACGAAATTGCGAGTCTGATCATTCCTTAAGTTGTGTAATACCATTTTATTTATTTTAGTTATTCTTCAAAAAGCATGTACATGGTCTTCGTACGTTAAGTTAAGCTTTTTGAAGAATAATTTCTTCGAAGGTCAACATATGAAACATGGTTGAATTTGTACGTTCCTTAGCTATAATGTTACGCTAATCAAAAAACGCCGTTCCATTGAAAAAAACGACGGTGAACTTCAAATATCGAAAAATATGGCCTATTACATATGTATAATACGTTACATTAAACATTTCTGCCTGAAACATTTTCTTGTATTACTAAAATCAACGAAGATGTTATCGGTATAAGTCTTAGGTGTATCACCTTGTATATCGATGTATAGTAAAGGTTGAGAATATGTAAATTTTTGTTATAGGGACGTGAGCTGGCTGCAGACAGGAAGACTGCGATTACCTATGGTGGCGGTGTTTCTTGTTTAATATCAGACGACGTCACCGCTGATAACGCAGGAAAATACGAAGTGTCTGTGGAAAACCGGTTGGGAAAGGACCGCCGATGTTTCAGCGTTGCTGTTGAGGGTACGTGTTAAACTAAAAGCCATAAACTATTAGGTTGTTCAAAATACATTAAAAATGTATAAAAAACCGTCGTCTAATTATAATCATTTATACATATATTTGATGTGGAAAAGGTACTTATTGGGACTAGGGAATTCTCACCGATTTCACTGACCTTGAGATATTCTCGAAAGTTTAATCACTGTTTTATACTTTTCCTTAAAGAGGTAAAATTCTTAGTCAAGAATTTGTATTTTTTACTAATGCTCGAAAGAATTTTTATCAAAGCAATAGAAGAAAAAGTATTAGGTAGACACATTTCAAAGAAGCATTTACTTGCCACCAACCTAATAGAATCGATTAATCCCCTCTAGATACTCAGTCTCTGAATTAAACGATTCTCTAAATATCCATTATGTAAATGTCTCAAGTAGAGACGAAGCATCCGTTCAAACAATCTATATAGATACGGGCAATGAACACCGAGATACGATTACTGTTTACAGAACTTTGCAACAAGTGGTCTTACATCACGCGTTTAAACTTTTGCCTCGGTATCATCCAGTTCGGTGAACATGTGGCACAAACCGAACATCTGCCTCTTCGAGCAATACGCACGAAACTAAAAATAAATCCGCGATGTCAAAAAGTACTGACAACTTAATTAATTTATCTTTCCGGAATCCATATATTCGTAACCCTCGCCGACAACCATTTTTTATCATTGAGCTACTTAAATATAATTCTTTGCGCTTATGAAACAAACATCCACAAAAATTCTAACCCTTTTGAGTCGAATCTATTTTAACTGGAAAATTAAATACTTCTTCCGTCCTAGAATAATTCCATTTTACATTATTATTTTCATTTTATGGATATGAAATTGATACAATACGTAAATGGTAGTAATTGATTAGATGCCAACATATTAGATGTACAAATAAGTTCTTTCCCATTTTTTTTTTTTATAAATTCAAAATTTTATTACATAAAATATAATCAAATCTTGTCTCGTGAATCTCAATCTTTCTGCTTCTTGCGTCTCGATTGGATTTTTGTTGTAAAGAGTACAAATAAACATTAATTTCCTGTATCAATAACTACTGTATATCAGCTGACCCGACAGACACTGTCCTGTCCAAATTTCAATAACAAAAATCCCATAGAAAAAAGCATTTTCATTTTTCCGGGCAACATTTCCAATTTTACTTTCCCTAAATCCTTATTCGGACTATTAGGAACATTCTTTTTTAAAAATTAGCCAAATCGGTCCAGTCATTCTCAAGTGACGCGCTCACCAACGAACAGCATTTGATTTTTGTTTATATTTTTGTTTATATAGATAGAAGACCAGCATTATTCCCCGTTTTATACAACGAAGTGTTTTCTATTATCATTGATATATTATTATCAGTGTATTTTGCCTTAGACATTTCTATTTATTTTTTGTGTAAGTCGGATTAAAAAATAAATCGTTCTCCAAACTAACAAGAAATGATGCAGAGTGAGTGCATAGTAATTCGTAAAATGAATGAATGAATGAATTTATAGATATTTCTATTTATTTTTTGTCTAAGTGGGGTTAAAAAATAAATCGTTCTCGAAACTAACAAGAAATGATGCAGAAAGAGTGCATAGTAATTCGTAAAATGAAAGAATGAATGAATTTATAGATATTTCTATTTATTTTTTGTCTAAGTGGGGTTAAAAAATAAATCGTTCTCCAAACTAACAAGAAATGATGCAGAATGAGTGCATAGTAATTCGTAAAATGAATGAATGAATTTATGAAATAAGCGAATTTGCGAAATGAATTCAATTGTTCCTGTTTTCTGTGAAATCGACCATAAGTGCGTTAATTCTATTTCCGTCGGCCGTCTCGGGTCTCTTGGTCTGTACAAACGCAATTCGGAACGAGACACCCATTGTTCCACGTGTGTAAGCGCGTGTCACACGGTCCAGTTCCTCTTCTTATGTACAAGGCTGGCGACAGTCTCACGTGACGTATCGCGCAATAATTCCTCCTTCCCGTGTGTCTTCTGCCACCCCCACCAGCATCATCGTCCGGTTCTTCCTCTTTGCTTGAGATCAACGATAGACTGGAGCAGTGGCGAGGAAGCGCGCGTACAAACCGGTGGAACCAGATATCCGTTTAGAATGCCGATCGCTATTGCCGAAACGTGCCTGTTCTCACGCTTATCGGACGTCTAACGCCGTCAAAAACACTACTTGTGATCTCAGTGATATATCCAGAAGAAGAAGCAAAGTTCATTCGGAGTTGAGGATGGGTAATTCGATCTTTATCCTGCCGCGTTAAAATGAACATCCACGCGAAGAATTAACTGAAATAGCAGCTCCTTAGCTTAGAAGGAACAGTCATCTGAATGACGTCGCATTACCGGACTCTCCCAATCTTATACACTCCAGATGTTCTAACTTATTCCACATGTTGTTAGTGCCGCCAACGAGTAGTCTGTTAGTTGTTCTTATCACCGTGAAACGACTGTCTCGATTTAATAGATCTCCAAGAAGGAGTAAACAATTGGATCCAATTTGGCAATTGGATCGCTCAGTGCCTAATGCTAGGGTAAATGCAGGTAATATGCAACATCGCAGTATCTTGATCAAGATGTAACGAACCGCGGAGATAACCGTGCGTGTTAACCTCGCAGAAGCAATAGACAATCGCGCTAATTATTCGGCATCTATTATTAACACTAAACCTACCGAGCATTAAAAGTACCCGGTACATATTGCCTTATAAAAATAACAAGATTATATCTATTTGAACTTTGTGCGATTCGTACTATAATATGTGCGCTGTTAGATATATTTATTTAATCATTCACCACGAAAGTATCTTTATAATTTCAATAATTATGAAATAAAAAATCTGGAACCGGTCATTTGATCGGTGGTAGTAGAAGATTTAGTATTAATTCTAAATGAACGGTGAAAGATCATTCATTTTACACTTACTGAAGTAATAACAATTATGTGATAAGCAATTATTGTATAGATGTCTTTAATGGAACACGTATTACGATAGGAGCACAAAGTCTAAATTAAATTAATCTTGTGTTGAAACAGAAATGTTTTTAGTTTTCATCGTGTGCAGAAATGTCTTAAAAATCAATTAAACAGTCAATTATTATTAGTAAAAAAATTTTTTAATTCAAGAATGCTCTAATGTTGCTTGTAACGTAACAAAGTCGTTAAGGGATGAAATCAATTTTGACTTCATTCCTGTTGCCCACAATAAATGAAGAACATTTTTATTTTGTGCAAAGATCCGGAGTTTATGCAAAATAAAAATTGTCTATCCGAATTGCAACAAAGTGGAGTAAAATAGAAATTTATTTTCTTTCTTAACCCCTAGCTCTACAATTTATTCTATGGTGATCGTGATTACAACTTCTTTATCGATCATAATTCGATAAAGATATGTTATCTAACGATTAAACAATTGACGACAACAAAATCGAAGTTTATTTCAATCTAAAGGAAATTAATAATATTTATAATTAATGTCAGAAATTTTCATCAAGAATCTGACACGATATTATAGTGCAAAGGGTTAATATGTTTAATAGGTTGAAAATAATAGAGCAGTCCTTGAATTGACTCTATTGTTTTTCTGTTTTAAATTGTCTCTAACTACTCTAAAAAAAATAATGTGCACAAAAGTTTAGATCGATCGAAAAACGGAAGAACGTGCCGCATCGAGCTTGAAAATCTTTTATTTTTTAAACTTGGTTTTCTCCATTATAGTACATCGTAAATATACATTTCTATATATCGTTGAATTTGTCTTTCCACGGACTATAACTATGTGCAAAATGAAATACAAGGTCGTATCGTAAGAAAAATCATGACTTCCATAAGAGGATCATCGGCGAACTATTGTAATTTGTTGGTGAATTTGTGAAAAGAATTTCTTTGTAATTCTTTTATACCTAATTAAGAGCTGTCACTATTATAAATGTATTTTTAAAACGTGAAATTTAGTTTCAACATAAATTTCTAATTTACGTAAACTAAAAACTATACAGTGAAACCGTGGTATTAAAATCCGGTATGAATAATTTACACAGAATACAATGATCCAAGTATAATGAACTTTAATGAATAAGATTCATTTTCCCTTTTGTTCGATGATCTTTCGCCAAAAAGTATAAATAAAAAGAACATTCTACTGATTAAATTTCATCGCTTGAATAAAGAAATTCGGTTTTATTTCATCTTAAAATACCGAAATTACTTTCTTGTCAACCCAAATACATATACATGACTTTAGCAATTAAAAAATGGTAAACGGAAGGGAAATTATATAAAATTATCAATTATAATACAGTGGCAAATTACAATATGTCGGTTTCTACACGACTGTCTGTCCGATATCGATCGATGCTTTCTTGTGATGTTGATACATTCATTCATCTCTCATTCTTTTATTTCACACACACACATTACACATATCCAGACATTCCACAGCTACATTCTTACATATTAATCATTAGAGGTGGGCATTATTTGGCGAAACAAATATTTCAAATACTATTTAATATTTTCAACTTTATTTTGCTTAACAAAAATAGTATTTTAAATAAGACATACAATTTCGAAAATAAAATATTTCTATTTTAACAATCGGAACCCCAAAATAAAATATTTCTGTGGTATGTTGAAGTAAAAAGACGCAGTTTCAAAAATCCTCACGTTATGTACGCGATGTAAAGAAATTATACATATACCGCAACTACCATAGCGTGATTCTACACTCGTTCCTCGTATCGTTGGAAATTGATGTAAGAAAGATATGGGAAAATCAACCTTGACCTTCAATTTCAAGGTCGGAAGGTCAGCAATTTCTCATTGCGTCGTATTCTACTCGTCAGAAGAATAAAAGTAACTAACTGTTCGACATGCATAGGTTAGTACTTTTTTTATAACGAATGTCCAGCTGCATCGATTGATGTATTAAAAAAATAATTCCTCATTCCATTTAAATAATTATTAATTAGAAAACAGAGTTGACCTTCATATCTCCTTGATGTCACCACCAAAAAAAATAATGACATCAGATTACGAGCGCCTCGATATCAAGTAAGTTTGGTCTGATGCATTTTCTACTATCTTCAAAAATGTGCAAGTTATTGTGTTAAGATGCTGATTGTGTTCGAGCTGTTTTGAGTAATTTACAAGAGATCCCAGAACATGAGACGAATATTCAGATAATATACACTAGTGAAGTTGGAGAAAAGGACAATAATAAATATGTGTATTTTCACTTTTACTAATTATATCTTTTAATTTAAATTAAACCCTTAAAATTCAAAATTTTATATGCTAAATACACTTAAAGATATATATATATATATATATAATATTATAATTCTTTAAATTAAAAATAAATAAAATTAATTATTAATTAATTTATGAATTTATATATTATTAATAATTATATCATTATTAACCATAAGTATACCCAATTTACTTTTTATATGAATATTCCTAGAAATTACTTCAATATTATTTGTAATTTATTTAAATATTAATTCATTAAAAATTTATAGAATTCTATATTTTTTAATTTCTAGAATTACTTCTATATTAATTATATTTTATATGGTTTGCACAAGATCTGATGATAATGGCAATGTACACATTTATGATAGTTTTAATGCTAATCATTTGAACCATGATGTAATAATGATAATAATAATGAACCATGATTTGAATGCATTTTATAAATATAATAAGAAATATATATTTCACAGAGTACAATATCAAAACAATGCGTTGACTGTGGAGCATTTGCAATTTATTTTGCAACATTACTCTGCTATAACAAGGAACCAAGCAAGCAACGAGCATACGATATTGGTTTAATACGACGCCATATAGCAAACATTTTTATAAGTAGAAAACTATTGAATTTCCCTGAAAACGTATAATCTTCTTAAAACGTACACTTAATAATGATAATAATATACTGTAACTAACGAATCGGGAAGTTCTTTGTGTGGCTCTTGAAGAGTCACACACAAAATAAAATAATAAATACATTAATAGCTGAAGGCCCCACTAGCAATGCGTACCATTAACCCTCTCGCAAGAGCAGTCGTGCTCACGAAGCGAGCGAGCAACAACGCCCAGCTGGTTATCCTTGTATCGAGTAGGATACTCCTGTTCCAATTCAAGGTTAAGGTTAATTTTTCGACACGTTTCTTACATCAATTTCCACTAAACCGAGGGTGTAGAATCGTGCTATACTATAGTCGTGACTAGACTTCGGATTTTTATGCATTTATGGCTTCTGGAAATTTTCAAAAAATACTGGAACATTTAGTAAATTTTATAATAAAACATTAAAATTATATAGAATTTGAGAATATTTTATAGTAAAATATTAAATCTTTATTTCATAGCTGAGGATCAGATTTTATTAGATCCCACTGACTTAAATTGTGCCTACAAACTAATTGGTCTAGCTTTCCAAAAAAGTTAAAAAGCGGATAGTACAATATTAAAAAGTTTGTCTTATCCACAATGTCCACATTAATGTGCTCAAGAGTGTAATAAACAACAACGAATTCATTCGCAGTATACGATGCAGATAACTGGTACAGATTTTGCAATTTTCCCCTACTGTTGTCTGTTGACAACTAACAAGATAGAATTATAAATGTCACATCAAGAAAGTCGTTAAAAATTTTAACGAACTACTGAAAAATCTGTGATTTATTTTATAGGACCACCGGACCCACCAGCAGGTTTTCCCAGCGTGTGCTGCTCTCCAGGAACGACCACCATCAATTGGAGATCGTCACCATACGACGGAGGCTGTACAGTCACCGGCTACACCGTGGAAATTAATCGCGCAGGTGAAAACACATGGACGACCATCACCGAGTCTTGTCACTCGCTGAGTCACACGCTACAGACTTCTGGGAAGGATTGTGTGGAACCCGGCGAAAAATGTCGGTTTCGCGTCCGAGCGGAGAACATTCATGGCGTCAGTGAACCAGGAAACGAATCCGAGTACGTCAGAATCCCGATGGAAGGGGAAACGCAAATATACGACGACGAAGAAGGTAAGAAACAGGAAACTGAGAAATTTCTTGTCAGTGGATTGCGAATATTTGTGCAGATACATTCGTTCCGTACGCCATTTCTGATAGATTTTTTGACAAGTCAGTAGGGAAGACCGGAACTAAACATTCCCGGGGTAAGTTGTTCCGATCATTATTTACATATAAAAAGAAGGAGAAGAACGCGCAATTTGTTTACAGTTGTTTTTGTTATGATTTTTTTTATTAATACCATCTTAAGCTATTATTGGCCCATAGATACATGTTACACATTTATCTCGCTCTTCTTACAGAAATCATTTATTATTCTAAGCTTGTCCCGCCACGCTGCAAATGTATGGATATGTAAAAAAGTATTATATAGTTAGTAGTTTATTTTTAAAAGGAATGAAAACAATCGCGAGGAACTTCAACATCTGTTACACGACTTTGTCTAGATTTATTAACAAACTAAAAGATGGATAAGAGGCTACAATAGGATACAGAAAAAGAGAATTGTCTTTAATGAGCACGAAGAAAAGATTATGGCAAAATACCTTTTGGAATGTTTATCTATTTATCTTGATCTTTCTCCAGAAGAAGTCAGAAAATTAGCGTTCCAATGTGCAAGAACAATTAACTTACACAATATTCCACCTTCTTGATGGCTAAAGAATCGAATATACATACATTCTTTTCCCTTTTCATATACCAGGTGCTCTCGTTTAGTTTTCGAGATACATAATCGCAAAAACGTGACAATGCTTGTGTGTCATGCCTGGCCTGTCTGTTTACTGTTTTCGTCAATAGGTTGCTACAATCAGAGAAGAGACATTATAACGGGCGAACATTTTAGAACCAATGATGAAATAGATAAAAGAAAATTCTTCTCGATCGAAAATTAGAATATATAATGATTTAATGTTATCGGCGCCAGGTTCGATCAGTAATAGACAAACCACAATTATGCAAATTAAATATTTAAATTTCCCAACGTTTATCCACACAGGGATCGAAACGTTGGGAAATTTAAATATTTAATTTGCATAATTGTTGTTTTTCTATTACTGATCGAACCTGGCGCCGATAACATTAAATCATGATGAAATAGATGTTGTGAAACCACAGTTGGGCATTAATGAATTAGAATGTTAGCCAAGCTTTATTGATTAATGTGTACGATTAAGACAGATAATCATTGAGAAATGGACGATTGATTCAATCGATTAATAAAGTTAATCGTCAATCGTTGATTGAAAAAAAGAAATTATTGAAAAATAAATTGTAATAAAGATGGAGAGAGAGACAGTGAGCGAAGATGGAGAATTAGATCTCAAGAAAATCTCAGTTTAATTTTTTTTCAGTAAGCATACAGGTTTGACTTCGTATTTCGTTTCTAAATTTCAGTAGTTAATCATTAATTGATTATCCGATTGACGATCACAATTGAAAAGAATATAGTAGGCGTATAAAGTAGGCGTTTAATTGTTAATTACGATTAACGAATGAAGTACGAATTTATTCGTCAATCATTGATTAAATCTTTTCCCAACTCAGATATCTACTCAGTTATCATTAATTTGTTTGTTTAGAATGCTTTCAACGTTATAAACAAGAATTAATTCTGAATTAGGTTTAAATACCTCGATAATTAGGTGCAAATACCTCGAATAGCCAAGAACATGAGTGGTTGTGTCCTCGGATCAGACATGGGGGAATGAATCTTAGACAGGGCCTTCCCCCACGTCCCGAGACGCAAAGACAGGAACTAGATCCCAAAGGGAAGGAAAAAAAGGTGCAAATACCTCGAAAACCAAAAAAGAGCCTCTTTTATATGAATTTTATATTTGTAAATGATTACCGAGAATTCCTTTTAAGTAGACTGCGGATCTTCATGCATCATTTACAGCAAAGTTGATTAATTAAAAAGTTGAAAAATTAAAAAAAAACTGAAGATGTGGATATATAATTTCTTCTCTATTAAAATAAATTAAGGGAAGAAATAACATTCAATTTAACTATAAAAACATTGAAATTTTTTTTACTTTGTGTCTGTGTCAATTTGACACCGAGGGACAGATTCAGTTCATGAAATTAGGGACGGATGAGGGTTAGGTAAAGTTCGCAATCCACGATAAAATAGTCGTTGTCCTGTTAACTGAGTAATTTGTTAATCACGATATTTTTTCAAAAGAATTCGAACCACCTTTCGAAGCCCGAGTTGTTGAAATGGAAGATGGGCTTCTGTTCGCCGATCGATACGAGGTGTTGGAGGAACTTGGAAAAGGTCGATATGGTACTGTGAGAAGAGTTACCGAAAAACAAAGTGGAGATAGCTTCGCCGCTAAGTTCGTCAGGACCATCAAGACCAAAGATCGGCAGCAAGTTCGAGAAGAGATTCGAATTATGAACATGCTGAGGCACCCAAAGCTTCTTCTTCTTGCAGCTGCTTTCGAGAGTCCTCGAGAGATCATTATGATCACCGAATAGTAAGGAGTCACATCAAAATTTTTGAGAAATCATTTTAATAAATCGAGAAAAGCTAATTAACTCGTTTCAATCGACTTTTCATTTCACTAATTTTTCATTGCCTTATTTATTCACGATTCTGTTCGTAATAATTAGCAATTTCGTATCATTCTATCATATCAAGTCTTTCCATTTATGTTTCGTTCTTCATTTTCATTATTCATTGTATATGTTTACGAACACTATCAGCAGAATGTTACCCAACACGTGAACATTATCTTTGATCAAATTTTTGTAATATTTAAAGGAAGCTTAATGGGTGAACAAATCATTGAATAATATTTCTAATAATTCAAGCACAAAAGCAGCGTTAAGCTACTTTTGTTAGACTAAAAATATAATCATGTATAAATGTTTTTTTTTTATTAATCCGAAAATGCTGTCGTGCATAAAATTCTCATTACTACGTCATAATTATAAAATTTCACCAAAAGAGTAGATGGCTTTATAGAAATTTCGGGCATTGTATAATATGGATCACTTGAACATCATAATTCTCTTCCGCAGCATTTCTGGTGGTGAACTATTTGAGAGAGTTGTCGCCGATGATTTCACACTAACGGAAAGAGACAGCATACTTTTCATGAGACAGATCTGCGAGGGCGTTGAATATATGCACCAGAATAAAGTGGTCCACCTGGACTTGAAGGTAAAAGAAAATGTTATTTGATCTAAACAATATCTCAAGCATCATATTACGGTTTCAATTTTTAAATAATTTATCATTCATTTATTTTCTATTTACTTTTTAATATCATCTATTTTCTAATGATTAAAATCTCCATATAAAAACATTAGAAATTAATATAAAATTGCAGAAGTTTCCTTATTTATTAGGTTGACGATGTCTTTTCTCAATTTAATAGTATTTAAAGAAAAATTAATTAACCAATTACTTTTGTTATATGTATATTTTAAAATATTAGAGGTGTACGAGATCGGGATGGGAACGATAATGATGTTCGGGATCGGGACGGGATCTTGAATCTTTCGGGAATCCTGAGAATATTCGGGTTTCCCGAAAATTTGTTCAGGATTTCGTATTACAAGGTTAAAAAACGTTCGAGCCATAATCGGCGCTTTCTTCTCATATTCTACAAAGTTTCAGCTTTAATTTAAAAAAATTTAATTACTATATATCATTTCTATCGAAAGTTCTTTAATTTTGTCCCCTATTTCGTCCGAATTGCCCACTGTGCGGCGCAAGGAGAGGGAGGCAGGTAAATGGGAAACATTTTATTGCCCTTTCGATGTGCAATTACTAAAGTACGCGACCATGCATCTGACTCTCAGCTGTTCGACGGTAAACGCGTAAACAAAATGCCTAGATTGTTATTTAATAAACTCAATCCTCCACAGATACGTGATTCTAAATGACAATAGAATTTTCTTGTACGATAAACAAACGTTATGCATCGTTGCCGTCACGTTCCGTCATGTACATATAGGAGTTATTTATCCGTTTGCAAACTTTACACTCAAACACCGTGATTATGTTTTTAATTTTTCGTAACAAATTCATAGCAAATCAAGAGCAGATTACTTACTAGGTATTTATAATTCGATGCTTTATTTATTTCACAGCCAGAAAACATAATGTGCAGAACACGGACGTCCCACCAGATAAAGCTGATCGACTTCGGTCTGGCTCAAACTTTGAAACCGGACACACCGATCAGAGTTTTATTCGGTACACCGGAATTTATTCCACCGGAAATCATTAGTTACGAGCCGATCGGTACCGAGTCGGACATGTGGAGCGTCGGTGTGATTTGTTATGTTCTGTGAGTGCTTGTCAAATGAAGATAACTGTATTTCACCGGCGAAATGTTTATTGAACATTGAACAACGTTTTAATCGTACAGGTTAACTGGTTTATCGCCGTTTATGGGCGACAACGACGCCGAAACCTTCGCCAATATTACCCGAGCGGATTACGACCTAGAGGACGAAGCATTCGACGCAATATCGAACGACGCTAAGGACTTCATTAGCAGTTTACTTGTCAAGCGAAAGGAGTACGTAATTATCTGCTAGTCCAACCTTTAAACGAACCTTCAAAATATATTCTAATAATCCAATCAGCCAATTAAACACGCTCTGGTGCACGGATTAGGTCTGTGGGACCCGAGGCAATTAAAATTGATTAATCCACTTAATCGTCGATCGTTGATTAAAAGAAGAAATCATCGAAAAATCAGAGATTGATTTAATCAATTGTTGAAGTTAATCGCCACATGGTCTATCCATAAATTGTAATAAGAAGGGAGAGAGAAACGGTGAGCGAAGAGGGAGAATTGCTAGATATATATCTCAAGAAGAACACAGTTTAAATGTTTTTTCAATATGCATACAGTTTTTATTTCGTATTTCCGTATTTCTAAAGTTGTTTACATTAACATTTTTAGATTAAATCAGATTTCACGACAATCTAATTGTTGTCACAATTACACAATCTGTGTAATTATTAACTATACTTTAACACTAAATCTACGGATTAAAAGTGGCTATTTTACATTACTTTATAAAGATAATGCGAGTGTATTTATTCAGATATTTAGCCATTTTTGTTAGAATGTACGTCCAAAGCATTTTTTAAATAATTTCTTCTCTCTCTCTCTCTCTCTCTCTCTCTCTCTTTATGATTGCAATAATCATAAATTGAAAAGTTTAAAACGTAATTGAAAAGTAAATCTTAGAAATTGACTGCTTACAAGTTTTAGAAAGTAAGTCAAAATAATATGGATATATTTATTTGATTGAAGTTGCATTCCTTTACAGGATAAATTCTTATGAAAGCATGTACTATTTTATAGATTGCGAATGTCGGCAAGAGAGTGCTTGAAACACTCGTGGATGGCACAGCACGCCGAAGCTATGAGCCGAATAGCCTTGCCAACAGAGAAACTGAAGAAATTCATCGTACGAAGAAAGTGGCAGGTAAGAATAAAAGAAATAACACATTTGTTGTGTTTGGAGTGTCCGCTGTTTGCTTTCTGTTTGCATATTCAACAGAATGTATTGTTTTATAGTTTATAGCGACGAAAATTTTACACATTCGGTTCGAACTGGAATTTTTACACATCCACAGTCCTACAAATCGTTTTTACAAATATTTATACCATACTTGCTTTCAGTTCTGCAATTCAAAGAGCTGAGTGCTTCAATTTTTCTGAGTATATTACTTTATCGGTCATACTTCTCAAAATATAACTAGAATTTTTTCCACAGTTGAATAATTTGCTACCAAACTTTATGTAGTAATTGTTACTACTGTTTAAAAGTTTACACATTTCCATTACTTTATGTAACAAACGAAATAACATTTACAAAAGTCGTTTGGTTACAAGAAATATGGTGACAACAATATCTTTACAAATAGAAATATAGTTGTCGACTTTGTCTTTGCAAAATGTTTAACATTTTATCTTTAATTGTCTTAAACAATTAAAATACTGAAACATGAATAACATGATTTCACTTAAATGGATAAACGCAAACACACAAACATGAAACAACCAGATTACATATCTCATTATTTAATTATTTGATTACTGTAAACACATTCCACTGATAAGTTACGATTTTCTAAAAAACATCTTTATGCTAGATTAATTTTCATTTGGATTCAAACAATGATATTTTAATAGTAAATTAATATATAAAACTTGATTTTGTCTATATATAGTATAAACTTGATTTTGTCTATATATAGTCTATTTTCAAAATGTCCAACTTTAAGTGTTCGTTACGATTACAACTTTTACTACATCTTATTAATTTCTTTATTTTCGAGGTAGATGGACATTTATAGATCAATACAAATCTTGTACATGTCAATATGAGAAAGTTCATTCTTCGACAAAATTTCACAGTTGAAATATAAGATCCACGCTGCCTACAGGGTGCATTTCAATAGCAGCTGGTTAAAACGATGAAAAATTTGTCATTGTACTCGAGATTTTATGATACTGTACATACAATCACGGTCACCAAACAGTAAATCCCCTCTAACATTCTAACAGATACAAGCATGTGTTTGATCGCTGTGTGTGCGTTTGTGTTTTCGTTTGTTGTCACAGAAAACAGGAAACGCCATTCGTGCACTCGGAAGAATGGCAATCCTTTCGGCGAACAACAGAAGAAGTCCGACGTCAACGGTCGAGTCATCGCCGACATCGGAACCGTCATCGAATCCCATCGAGTCTCGAAGAACGCACGACGTTGAACCGTCAGCGGACGAGTCGGAAAAATACGTGGTCGAAAACAAAAGCGACACAAGCCAAGCAGACGCCGCGAAAAGGAACGTGTATTCTTTTTGCTACAAGACAGAGGTGAGCATCTTTCCGGAAGAAATGTTAGACGCTCCTCTAAAAATGGAAGCGCACGCGTCGTCGGACCTTGACGACTCCAGCTTGAAAAATGAACCTTCGAGGGACCTCGCGAGATCGTGTTCGTGGAAAACTGAGACCGAAGGGATACAGGAAACCGACACCGTCGAGGCAACCATGGACCGAACAGCAGTCTCCTCGGAAGAGTTAGTTTCTGCGACGGAAACGCTCGGAGAGGAAATGGAGATCATCACGAAGTACAAAACGGAGGAGTCGATCGTCGTTAAAGAGGACACGTCGATCGTGAAAAGCATTCGCTTCGAGGAGAAGAATATAAACAGCTTCGATGAGATGAAAAGCTACAGTAATCGTCAAGAAGAGTTGTCATCCAATTTGAAAATGCAAGACGAGAGCTTCTCCGAGTCGTTCGAATCGAGTTCAACGTTGAACATGGACAGCCAACACATAGATCGAGAGGTTTCAAGAGGATTCGAGGATTCGAGAAGGAAAACGGATCAGGATACAAGCCTAATTTCGCAGAAACCACGACGAGTCTTCAGAGGTGACTCTAGAGATTCGGGCATTGGCGATTGTAATACAAATTTGTCCACTTCTCTGCAACACGTGAACGAGATTGGTATCTCGTCGATCAAAGAAGAGGAGGACAATGAGAATAACAATGGCAACGTCAAGGATGTCTCGAAACGGTTAGAGTACCGTCAACCGGTCGAGAAAATGCCGGATGCGCCGGAAAATAGTCGAGACTCCGCTGCTGTAACTATGAGTGGTGTGACTAAAGCTTCGCGCGAATTTAATCGGCATGAAGGTGTGTCCATTGTGCGATTTGTTTTAGTGATAACTCAACTTTTAACGTTTGCATGACGATTTACTTCGATGCTGAGATCGAATGAAACTGCTACATTTTAATTTCTCAAGCATTTCTTCTCTGTTCCGAGTTAACTTTCTACGTTGACACTTCAATTAGGTTGTTGGAGATCAGTTTTACATAGATGTTTCATGTTCGATCGATAGAAGTTCTGGAGGATCACAGAATTTTAAATAGATATTTAACGATAAATACCATTTTTGTGTGCTTCACACAAGTTTCAAATATGTCATCGATAAATGCATAAAAGCGTTACTACCTGCTCAGCCAGACCTGCTTCGAGCAAACGTTGAAAGATGATCCCTAAAAATTTTAAGTTTGCTAACCGCTCATTATTTTGCATTTATTTTGCATAAAATAAACGCTTACGCTTATAACTAGTCAATTTTCGGTTTGACAAATCGGTATTGAATGCTATTAATATTATAACAATTTTTATACATTTTAATAGCGACCGTCGTCGGTGACTCTCGCGGTATTCAACGTGTTAATTTGCAATATTAAAGAAATTGAAAGCAACAACTTTAATTGATTCAAAATAGAATCAACGTTCTTGTGTTCAACTAGAGCTATTTTCTTCTTTCAAGAAAGTAAAGGTTCTAGTTAATACACCGCAGTTTATAACATTTTTCTCGGAACAGAAGAGATAGTAGTCATAAAATTACACATATTTCATAATTAATTGAACATTTTAACTGTTTCACTCGACCTATGCTTTTAAGGAAGAACGCTACAATAATTCCGGATACAAAATCGAGTTTTTGTATTGAATTTTTGGTGAAAAGAAGTCGTGAGAATATTGTCTATAAAGAGGATAAGACTGTTCTCTTTCATTGACTTTAATCGATTTGAAATTACCATCGAGAAAGGTCCACATTCTAATGAAAAAATGTATGACTATTCATTGCACTCATCAAATTCTGAAAGCTCATTGTAAAGAGCAAGCTTCAGTCTTCGAATCTACGGTAGATTGAGTCACGAAAACAATTTTTTACATTTTTCACTGACCTTTGAATTTGTATTATTTTTAGGTCTAATCGTGTATTCAGTTCCCCACCCGCCATATCAGATAAAAACATTGTTTCAAAAAATGAACTAAGGAGTATGAAATTAAAGACTTCAAGCTTTAAAATGAGATCACGTTCATCGTTATACTATTTTATAAATTGTCAATTTCGGCGCGGCTCGATCATTTTCAACACCAAACAGCAAATGTGCAATTTTTTAATACGTTAGCATAACGTTTCGATCCCGATGTGGATCATTTTCAAATGCAAAAACATATATTGCGTCTAGTTTCTTCGAAAAAATTATCACTGTTAAAATATCGACAATATTTCAAAGAATCTGAAGTATAGCCACCTTTGAATAGACCTGTAATTACAGGGAAAAAAGTAGAGTTGATATATTATAGGTAGATCAAATTATTTTTATAGCTATTTTAAATACAAACTGTTCAAGTGAAATATTAAAATATAAAGTATAGCAGATAAAATAGAAACATCCTGTACATTTGCAATTGAATAGAATTTAATATATTTAGATACTCATATAAAAATTAATTACTCCAATTTAAATTCGTCACTTTATACAAATAGCTTTGTTAATTAGATCAGCCTATTATCATTGTAGCTGGCTAAAATAAGTCATAGTTAACACATTATCTACCGGCAACTATTTCATACTATTTAAAAGTTTATGACCCATATGTAAGGAACATTTAGAATAGATTTTTCCAGAACAATAATAATTGCAATCGTGAACCAATAAATCATAACCACTAAATTAATATTTGAACTGCTCGAAGCTGGTAAAACGGCGTTCTTTCTTAAACATGAAAATTTTCATAATCTATTCGAAAGATTAGAAGTATATTAACAACATTCTTATGCTTTCGGCGCACTGATTCGATCAATTATTATTTTAAACACTATTTGCAAATTAACGCACAACAAAACATAATTAAGTTTAATAATTTACAGGCGTAATTCTTCTATTTTTCTTGAAAACGATCTAAAGTAAGATCGAAACGTCGAAAAAAATTATTGTGGTAATTTGCGCATAAGGTTTAAAATAATAATTGATCGAACCAGTGCGCCGAAAGTAGAGCTGTGACTTATGAGATACCCGGGTAAAAGTCTGAGCTCTAGCCGAAAGCATAAAAATATTGTTAGTAACAATCCACAATCGACGTAAGAAAAGATTTATTATATTTATTTTTATAGTCACAGATCCTACCGAGAATGAGGACCCACGGCTGCTAATCGGACGAATTCGAAGTAAATTCGTGCCAACCGGCAACGTGAGTCGCACTGCGAAACTGTTCGAGAAGGAGGCAGCAGCGTCAAAACCACCGCCAACGATAAATTCAGTGACGCAACGAGCGTACCCCACGGTCTCCGTTGCAGCTGCAAAGCCCCACAACGAGAGGGTACAAAAAGCGTTTGCGTTCTGGAATAAATAATAAATAAACGGAGAATAAAAGAACAACGCGTCGAGTACACGCGAAACCCTCGACGCGCGCAACGGAAGCATCGTTTTTCTTCTTCCGTTCGAAACTCGAATCAATTGAGATTATTACTGATAATTGTTTCCTCCTCCTTTTCTAAATCTGTAAACTCGTTACCAAACAGTTAACTTATTATTCTGCGATTTCACCGTTCCGACAAAAGCGAACTCGCGCTTTAGAGTAAGTACTGTTACGTTCACGACATAAAAGTATTTATTTAATAATTTTTATCAGCCCCGTTGTAGTCTCACACGTGCAACCGTCAGATTGTAACGCCACCCGAATTCAGTTTTACTTTATTTTGTAATATTTGCAATTCGAAATTCGTTGCGGCGCAACGTTAATTACGACCGATCGGATGTTCGATTTTAAGATTAACATTTCGTGTAGATATACGTTCAATTAATTTCGAAGGTGTTTTGTACCGTAAAATACATTCGGAACTTTTAATTTGTGAACGATAAACGCGGATAGACACCTTTTGGCTTTCCTCGATGCGTGTAAATAGCTGTCAGTGACATTTTACAAGCGTAGCGGTGTAATAATGTACTTATCACTTCACTTCTATTTGCACCTTTTTTGGTTTTCTTGCGAACATACGGAACCGATTAAATGTATTATTATAATAAGTTATACTTGAATTAAAAAAAAGCAATAAAAAATGTGTACCCTGACTGGTCGTATCGTAATCCGATATCCATCCAATCCGCAGTTATGACAAAAAGAATATTTCATCTTCTAACAAACTATATCAATATTTTTTGTGAACCCTAATATCATAAAATACATTAGCAGCTTGGGTATTTCAATTACGTTTTCCAATTGTATTTATTATTACTCAATCTATTATTATTATTATTGCTAAATTGTATGACATTTGGTAAATTTCGATATGAGATCGCTAATAGTACAACTCATGCAACTGGTTATTGCACACAACGCTAAATATTTAATTCAATAATATTACTTTCTATTATTTCTTTAGTCTATACGATAAAACAAAAATTTTCACAGCTATTTAAAATTTTATAATTATTAAATTATATTAATTATTATAATTAAAGTTTTATACTTTTTAGTCCGTCTTAAAAACGTGGTATATTGAAAAGTTTCTTTTATTTAAATTATTTTAAATAATCACTTAACTCTCTTGCGTTAATAGTCAACGTTTTACAGTCGCAAGGACAGTCCGAGTATCTGTGGATATTTATTAATAATGTGAACAAAGAGTACAAATTTTTATACTTTTAGCTAGTACGTATATTTATTCGTTGCTGATTTCATTGGAACAATGAAAGTGAACGGTAAAATGGAAACAAAACGATATAGTTAACAATACTTATATACTACTTATTACTACTAATACTTATTATTAAATTAATGTACTTTATCGTAACGAAAAACTGCCCAACCTTTCGGCTACAGTTGGCACTTTCAAAAGATATCAAACCAAAAGATTATTTAAAATCTTTCGTATTTAACATATTTTCGCAAATTCTCATTTAAAGACTATAAATTAATTTAATCAACTATTCTTGGAATAATCAACTTTCTAATTACAATCCGCCGTCTATTTGCAATAATCAAAGTTCGTGAAAGTTGCTTTATTTGAAACAAATTATTTAAAAACTCGAAATATATTATTACTCGAGTGCAAATATAAATTGTTTAAACTGAAATTGTACATTTCTATTGTTCTGTTACGAGTTTTATGAAGTTCAACACAAAATGAAAATCGTATTAAATTTAATTAAAACAATAAACAACGTGTTCGATATAGTGATAATTAATTAAAGAAATGGAGCACATTCATCTTTCATATACTAATAGTCTTCAAACTACAACATACAATAAAACTACTAAACTAAAATAATAAAAAAAAATTAGGAGTAGATGACGGTGAGAATATATGCGAGTGGCATGACAGGAATGGTAACTATCAGATAAACATATACATATTAGTAGACATTTCAGGAAATTTCTTCACTTCTCCTCTTCCTTCTTCTTCTCCTCCTCCTCCGTATTCTGCTTTTGTTTCGCCGGCTTCGTTTGAACTGCCGGTTTGCCAGTGTGTGTGATCTTGATGGTCCTCTCGTTCTCCACCTTCGGCTGATCCTTCCTAGGTACGACGATGGTAAGTACACCGTCCGACGACAGCCTCGATGAGACCTGGTCGAGATCGCACTGCTCGGGGATCATGTATTTCCTGGTGAACTGACGGGAAATCCAGCCGTGTTCGTCCCTCTTCTCTTCGTGTTTCGCCGTAACGATCACAAACTTGTCGACAACTTTGACATCGATATTGTCCGGCTCGAATTGCTGAACATCGAGAACGACCTGGAACTTGTCCTTGTCCGCCTGAACAGTCGAGGTACCAGACTCCTTGGAACGAAGAAGCTCGTGCCACGGCCGGAAATACACTTGTTTTCTTGGTTGCAGGTACAACTCCAATTGGCTGGGCGTTATCAGTTGATCAGGATAGAGGCCTAAACCGAAGTTTTGGTCCAACAAACGATTCGGATGGTCCAAACCCTCCCACCAATCGGAGAACAACAATGGTACCAAAGACATTTTGCGGTTGTCTCGACAGGAATACAAAGATATCAACGATATCGATTCAGAATCTACTGAAGTTTCGCTTGCTTTTATCACTCTTATCGCTCGGTTGCTGCGCCAATATTGACGACGCCTGCCGTCGCGCTCGTATTTATATACCGTTCGCACAACCCAGTGTCGCTTCTTGATGTTTCGAGAATACTCGATTACGTGTACCCGCGTACAGAAATCTATATTTATACATATATGTTCCTTTCTATCGATCGTATATTTGTTTATAAAAGATGTATTGATGCTCTCGGTGCATTGGTTCGAACATTTTTTACTTAGAAGCAATTCTATAATTTATCAATTTCAAATTTCGACGTTTTGAACTATGTTCAGATCGTCTTCAAGAAAATTAATAATTGCGTCTGTAAAATATTAAACAAAATTATATTATATTGTCTGTTGACATCAGTTGATTAACCATTGAATATCTAATTATAAAATAATTAGTTACTCACGTGCTTTATGAAAATAATTTGAATTTCTTAAAACAGACAAAACATGTGCTGTTATCATATAATATTTATGTAGCAAATATATGTGGATACGATTTCAGCAAAGAATTTTCATACACACATAGAATTCGAATCTTTTCCATCGGTTTATATACGCGCGTGGCTATCAAAGTTTGGGAATATTATAAAGCGTCGCGTCGCTACACAATCGAAACTTGTATATATATTTGAAAAGCTTTTTCATGGTATGTATTATGATGTGGTATTTCTCCTTTGGCTAAATACGTACTAAATCAGTACGTTACTAGAAGCTGCTAGAAGATACGAATTCGAGAAAAGTCCACAATTTACTGGAAGCACTAGCGGCCTCGTTACGTGGTCGAGATGTGCGCGTGCGCGAGTACATTGCAATCGTTGTATGTATATCAGTGCTTTTATCTGTGTTATGTTACTTTAGTTATTTATATACATAACAATAAATTATTGTTTCATATGATTTCGAATAACAGTTTCAAATAAAATAGTCAGAATACTGTATTTGAAGCATAGGCTTATTATTGATCGTCGATGACAACAATGTCCACGCGCTGTGAGAATAGAACTTTCAGGAAGAAATGCACACAGGAGATTCAGGAAGAAATACTGAGAATCACTTTTCATAGGTGAGTATGAAGGAAGCAAAGGTTTCACACTAGTATGAAAAGAATTGTTTTGTATCATTTATGTATTTTGTATAATTTATTTTTTAGAAATCCAAGAAGTGGTAGGAGACACCAATCATGGATAAATAGTTTGGGTTTAAATGGATGAGTCGACTGTATCTAAGGAATATATGGTTTGTTCAGCGCAGATCCTTTTAGGAGCCAGGATTTTTATAGAACCTCCTTACGTGCACAAGGTTAAAACCACATGACATATTTACCTTGCGTATGTAATATTTTATCATCAGTGCCATATTAAGTCTTGTAAAATGTTTTAAAATTGGTCATTTTAAATTAAAGGTATAAGTTTTAGAAGATACAGTAGAACCTCGATTCTCCAGGATTCTGATGTTCGAATTCTTTATCGTCTGGATACTTTCCGCAAAGAATTAGTTTGCGTTAAACCAACCCATATGCTACACAATTTACTGTGCACTTCAGTAAGGTTTAAGTTCAGCACTGAAACTATGTAATTGTTGTATTATCTGAACAATCATGTTCCACTTTACCAAAGATAATCGAAGTTTTACCGTAAAGTTCATATGTGAGTTACTTTAATTGTATGAAATCAACAAGACCATAGTATTTAGTGATAACAAGTAGCATAACAAGCTGAAATAACTAACTGCAGTACAAATAGTGTGACATGTTGCATAACATACAAGGAACGCAATTAACGTTTAATGGGGAATACATTGCAATTGAATAATTTATATAATAGATTTTTTCTGCTCGTATAATTGCAATTACAATGGTTATAATAAGATACTGAATAAAAATAAGATATATTTGTTGCATGGACAAACCAATTTCGGAGTTCAATGTAAAGAATTTGTGGTTTCCTTCAAAGTTATGTGATTGTCACTTTTCCAGTCACGCTCGCAGTATTAACGTCTCGTAGTAAAATAAAACACAGTTGTTGGCAAACGGCTTCACCGTCTTTACTGGTTCCATTCAACCCCCGCGCCAATTATAAGAAAAATTGGCAGGTGAAATTTAAAACAGTAAAAAGATTAGCAGAAATTAAAAGTACTGTTACATTACTTTCAACCTATTAAACATATTCAGAAAGAAAATAAACTATTATCCACTCCAGTTTGTTAGAATTCTGGTATAAAATTTTTATTTTTCATAAAAATACGCTATCACTAAATCCACTAGTCATTAAACATGATTGTCTGTTATGTGAACAATTCAAACGAATAAATAGCTTCAATTTTTTAACGTTTATTGTAATCTTTTATGTTAGACACGGAAATACTATGTCTAAACCTCGGATTCTTTGTTTTGCGTTTGAACGGTTGTCATAACTTATTACAAACTAAATTACTTGATTACTAATTACAATATTCCCAGATAGCACAAACCCATTTCAAAGTTATCTACAAGAAGTCTGACGCAAGAAGTAAGTACATCCGACAGATGTCTGTTATTATTAAAATGAAATAGTTTTCATACAACACGATTTACATTTTTCTTTTCTTGATTGTTTTCAAAATTTCATTTCATTTACGTAGTATACAAAAACATTTAAAAATCTGAAAGAATGCGTATTAAATTAAGGAACCATCCGACCCGCGACATAATATTCGAGTATTTGAGCGACATAGATTTTCGGGTTCCCGACCCGACTTGGACTTCAAAACCCGACTCGAGGCTCGGGTAGCCACCTACCCCTATTAGATAGTGTCTACTCAGAATGACATGAGTTTTTTGGTCGCTCGGTACGCGAAGACCGCGAGCAAGTCAGCCTTCCGAGTAATCTAACAGGTATCAGCGTGCTCGATCCTGGTTGGATGCTCGGATTATTAAGAGAAAAAAGTGTGCCGCGCATATAAAGCCGTTCGAGGGTAGGATGAGATGAACAGTCAGCAGTATAGTATCATTCGCTATGGATCGTTGGGCTGGGAAAGTTGCAGTAGTGACGGGCGCGAGTGTCGGCATCGGTGCCGCGATCTCGAAAGCTCTTGTCAAAAAGTCCATCAAAGTGGTTGGCCTCGCGAGAAGGAAAGAGAAGCTTGAAGAACTAACCAATCAACTGGGCAAGGATAAATTCTTCGCAGTCGTATGCGACCTGAGGAGCGAAGCCGACATTGTCAAAGCCTTCGAATGGGTCCAGGAAAACCTCGGCGGAGCGGACATTCTGATCAACAATGCCGGAGTCACTAGCGACATACCCATCATTGGTATAGTTCACCCATTCCCTTCAAATTTCATTTTGATTATGTGAGGAGTAACGGTGTGAGTGTATCTTTACATTCGGCGAATACTTGACTGTTTGAAACGAATTGACGACGCCCTTAATTGGTAATAAATAACAGTTCAGTTTCAAATTCAGTTCAGATATTTTATTGTAATATTTTAATAAACACTCCTTCAATTACTAGACTGCGGATCATTCTGCAAAATAATAAATTAAAATTAAATCTATTATTTAATAAATTAAATAATAGAAAACCTCTATGGCGATTACACATCAGTTCGTTTCTCGCTCGGCGGATTCCGAGTTTACTCGAATAGAGTTTCATCTTGGTGCGTGATGGATTACACTCGTTCACTGCCCAGCAATTGTGTACGCGATGCGCCTAAAGAAGTTTTCATTTCAAAAATTGTCTACATCAATTGCAAAGCGCAGTACTGATTCAGAAGTTTGTTTCTTTCTTTAATCAGTCGAACAAGATGAAGATAGTGTATCAGCATTAACAACAGATCTTAATCGGTTATTGTACACACAGAAATAATCTCTTCTTGGAATGGCGCATCTTTTGATGCGTGTCGTTTTTTCCTGCGTCAACTGAATTCATATATCTACGAAGCATATATTTTAAATTTTCATTAAGGGCACGAATGAAAAGGTTTTACAAAATCCCTTTTTTATTTTTGCTTGCAACCTTGTCAATTATAATTTTTCGGAAATCTTTTTTATCAATCAATCAGGTCGTTTGGTACTTTGGTACAATTATAAAAAAGTTATTCTGTTATTAAAAAACGTTCGAATACTTTCGTTACCCATTGTAAATGATTAAGGAAATAAATAAATTGAAATGTATCTCCTCTATCTTGCAACGAACGCGAACAATTTTTATTTTGTATAAACAAAAATTTGCATTCAAGGATTATTCTAGTAAAATTCGATCGTTTAATACTGAGCACTCGGTATATAAGAACGGCTCAGGGTCCACAGTCTGCATGCTTTCACGGAAGTTTTCGTTTCCGCGGTCAATGACCGCTGTTCGATGACTCTCATTTTATCTTGCCAATCTCTTGTCTGAACCGAATTTCTTGTCTGTACACATCGCAACAATTTTCGTTTATTATTTTATGAAGTACCGAAGTAATAAAATTAATACTTTCTTACAGACTCGGTCCTGGACGACTACCACAAAATATTGGACACCAACGTTATAGCTCCTTCGATCTCTGCACGAGAATTTGTAAAATCAGCCAAGAAACGAAATATATCTGGACACATAATTAACATTAGCAGGTAGGCAATCCCCTAAGTATGGAGAATGTTGTTGAAATGTATACAACATAAAATCGTTATTAATACAGAATGTTCCACACGAAGTATTAGGTCGTTTGTATATATCTGATTTCTAACGGTAACTCCAAGCAAACATAACGTTTCCTGAAATTCATTGCTCGAAGTAAACGCCACTGTAATCAACATATTCTTATCTAATCAAATTGAGTTTATGGCGTCATTGAAATCGTAATTGATATAAAAGTAAAATGATTAGTTTTCGGGAAAGGTATATCTGTATATAGTAAAAATAATTCTTAATCAAAATGTTTCATAACGTTTGCATTCCGAAAACCGGATATCTCATACACAACAACCTAATCGTCATAAAATTTGCATTCCGAAAACGGGAAATCTCATACGAAACAACCTAATCGCCGTTGTGGGCATCTAATTACAGATACTTGTTATTTATTATTTACTGGTGATTTCAGCATAGCTGGGCATAATGCAGACGTGGTACAACTCCCGATCGGATTGTACGCTGCTAGTAAATATGCCCTAACTGCTTTGGCTGTCGAACTTCGCCACGAACTCGCTGACACGGACATCAAAGTTACGGTAAGATTTATCGAACAATCCGTCCAAGTTGTCAAATTTTTCTTCGTTGCATTTTTTAGCGATTTTTACAAAAGCTACCTTCACCGAACAATTTCTATCACGGTCATTATTAAAGATAGAGATATTTTCAATGATTTAATAGTCATCGCAGAAGACTGTTCTTCTTAAATAATTTATCATTTTATACGAAAATGTTATTTTCAAATGCAAAAATATTGAAAGAATATCGAGATGCGAGATATCTGTTCGACGATCAAATATGCTCCGAATTGTATCGCGTTTGATTTCGTTTTAATCAGAAAATGCCATAAATATGTTCGTAACTGTTTCATAAAGAAATGAAAAGCAAGAAAGTTTGATTGGTCATTGGATTAGTAAATGTCATATTTTACATTTTTCTGTGTTTAAACAGAATGTTAGTCCTGGAGCAGTGGCGACAGACATGCTGAAAGGTTTCTTCAAGAATCCTGCCATCTTTGAGAAAATACCAGCATTAAGTGATGATGATGTCTCTGATGCAGTTATGTACGCGTTAGGAACGCCGCCGAATGTGGAGGTATGAGTACACACAACATTAATTTTCTTACGTATTCTTCGTTTGCAATGTGTGCAGTTTCTTCAGAGATAATTAACGTTCAATGCTATAATATTTTCGAGATACGCGAGATGAATGTTTCAAGTCGCACGAGACGCTCAAATTGCAATGCAAACATGAACATAAATAATACGAAAAGTTTTCTGTGCAGGTTATAGATCTTTTGCTATCGTCACGGGGCGCAGCAAAAAGACTCCAAGCATTGCAACGTAAAGTAGGTACAACAAACCTAAGAAACTAACAAAGTCTCGCGAAACTCTGATTTAACAACAACTGTCTTATTTTCAGATGGATGAGATGTCCCAGAATAATAAATGAAAAAATCACATTTTGTATAAGCATATGTATTGTAAGCTTTATATTTGAAAGAAAAGGAAAGTACACTGTTATGTAAAATATAAGTATCATTATTTCCACTCGATACTCAGTGTTTAACCGTCGTACATACTCGATAAATTTTTTTTTTGCATTAGTGTAAAGGTAAGTGTTGATTAGATTTACTTCGACTGGAAGAGCAAATATGCGAGTAATATTTGAGATGGTGTCGAGGCTCTAGATGGCTCAAGAACGCCGCGACTCGAATACGCAAGTCATCGGATGGAGACGATGCAATGATTGTATTTGCGAGATAAGTGTTTTAAGTGATTCAGCTGTCATTAATGTGCCTATTATGTTGGCGTAATGATCGCTCTTTTAATTGATCGAGTAATCCAAAGCAGAAAGTCAGGATCACCGAAGGAAACACACAATCAATGCAGCACAGTTAAAATAATTAGAACTTGATTTCCATGCGTTCGTTTTGGTTCCTGATTGCAAAATCAATACATGCGTTTTACGGCATTATTTTTCACGATAGACCTATCATCCAATCTATTCTTGCGGTTTACTTTTGGTCACGTTGCTCAATTTTCGGTTCCCTTTCAGATGGCAACCCGCTCATCAATTTTCTGTTCCCTTTCAGATGGCAACCCGCTCGGCGCTTTAGCATGACAGGAACTATAATACTTTATTATATAATAGAAAGATACATCAGAGAATCTAATACCATGAGTTTTTATTGAGATAATGAAAATGTAACATTGTCTTCTTAAATTATATATGATTTGACAAGAGTGCATTACAATGTAACACAATTTGGAGTTTTGAATTTTAAACATTTACAATTTGAGTTGGAGATGACAATGATATATCGATGTTTTCATCATCGATATTTGAAGATCGATATGTATACATGCAAAGCCATTATGATTTTTATCTAATATTTTGTTATTGTCGGTTAGTCTAGGATATAAAATATTTTGATCTTTTAGTAGTTTTATCGGATTTTAGCAATATTTGTCGAGTAAAACGATTCAAAATGTACGAATACCAATTGGCGAATTTCATGAACGCCGAAATGAAGCGTCGTGCGAGCCGCTCGCTTAGTACGAGTACTCGACCCGGCTCAACCAATCGAGTCTTGGTTCGACTTGGTTCGACTCGACTCGAACCAGTGATAGGATTCTTGGCGCTTTTCACGTGCATGCGCGACGATTCTAACCTCAGAATCAAACGGCCTCAGTCAAGTACGAAGATCGGGTGCCTTGGTCGCCCATAATAGTCCCCTGTACTTTGCCCTCAATAGTTTCCCATTTTCGGACGTAGACGTAGACATGTTCCTGCCGAACTCGCGCATACGCGTGAAAAACGCCAAGAATCCCATCATTGACTCGAACTCAGCTCGGATTTTCGAATTCGCTGGTAGCTTCAGCTCTGGCATTTTCAGGCATTTTGAATAGCACAGGCGTTGGTAGTATGTCGTCAGTGGTCGTCAGTGCCCAGGATAAGCACTAAAGTAGGGGGCAGCACTATAATGGGCACAGCCAAAAATTTATTTATTTACTCTCTAATATACAGGATGTCTCAAAATTTCTTCAACATCCGGAAATGGGAGGTTCCTCAGATCATTTGAAGCGACAAAAATGGCGTCCGCAACGAAAAACACGAGCCAATCAGAGCGCGGCTACAGCGAACGGAATCCGACTCGGCGATAGGGGTCGCTTAGCGTGGCGTCGCCGTTGACCGAGCCAGAATCAATCCGCTGTAGCCACACTCCGATTGGTCCTTGTTTTTCGTTAATAATACCGCTAAGTTTTTGTTAATAACTAAACAAAGCCGCAGATGCCATTTTTGCAAAGGAAAATGCCGCTTCAAATGATCTGAGGAACTTCCCATTTCCGGATGTTGAAGGAATTTTGAGACACCCAGTATATCAGTGAATTCGGCAGATTCGGCAGTTTGTAAGGGTACTTCTAACTTCTAGTAGCGTTGTTACGAGTTTGCCTCTGCCATTTCTCGTGAACAAGTAGAACATCTGCTGCATTGACGCCATTGACGACGGTAAGAAATAATCTTTATTAAATATTTTCCTATGAATTATATACTTATTTGTGGCTAACTTTCAAGAAATTTTATCATTTTAAATTGACTCGGTGTATTATAGCATTATATCATTATTAGCTCTTTACACGTGGCTGTCTCTTCTGAGGCATTTGTAATTCATAACTACATAAATAGGAAATTCTTGTTAAGTAAATGCAGTCGATTTTATAGGTTATATGTAACAAAAATCTGCTTTAGAGAAAACGCCTTTATTTCGGAATCGGTATAATCTCGAGTGCAAAATAGTATTCAGTATTAGTATTTAGCAATATTGACGCACCGGTGAGCAGAGAATACAAACGGATAGTTTATATAATTAATTATACAGTAAAGTTGGACCTAAGCATAACGGGAATCACGCGGAGCATACTTTGCGAGGGGCCGGGCAACTCGAACCTTGAAATGCATAAGCCGCTGAGCAGTGTAAAGTGTAAACATTCAGCATTATTCGATACGTCTCGGGTATATCGAATTGAAATATCATTACTAAACTAATACCAATATTGTATTATTTTTCATTATTTCATTATGGGATTTTCAACAACTTATTTGTATTATTTTGTAGCATTTTTGTTATTAACCCTTACCATTCAAGTGGTGACCCAGAGTCGCCACTAAAAATTGCTATATCATTATTCAAAATATTGTTTATATTATTAAATATGTTTGTATGTAATCAATTACTAAACATTTAAATATTGCATGAAGTATTATATGAATTTCGTATCTATTAAAAGAAACAAATCAAGTAGAATGGAATATTCTAGATTGGGAGAAATGTTTAATTTTCGAGTTAAAATAGTTCTGTGTGCAAAGGGTTAAATGATACTAAAAATGATATAATTTGAACTGTATTTAGTGGCTGCGAATGGCAAAGAAAGAGAAACAGTGGTCGCAACGATCGGAAAAAATTAGAAGCTTATATTTAGTATTGTTTAACATGCCAATTGATGTGATGCTAACTTTTTTCATTTCAATTTTCTTCTTATACAAACTTTATGAAATAATCATATCAAAATAAAATGAATTATTAAAGAATCATGTAAAAATTTTCGTTATGCGGCATATCTGCAGGTTGCGCCTTGCTCCAATAGGCTGTAACTCTGTTAATTAGCAAAATTCTAGTCTAATTCTTTGAGAACATATTTTTGAGATGTTGAACTGTATATGTAAACAATAATAAGAACTTTTATGTTCTTCGTTATCTTTATTTATATCGGAATTTTATACTATTCAGAATTCACTACTTGCTTCAATTGTTTGTTCGATGGAAGTAATCCAGTCTGTAACATAGAACACATTTTTCTTGGTAAGGTGTTTCTACATCCGACTGAAGTTTAAATCTTCTATCAAACTATTTGGTCAGTTCTAACTTCATGGATGGCTGATACAACGGAAAACGAAGAGACTCTGCAGTCCTGTGGATAAATATATTTATTAGCGGTTATACTATAAGGTTAATGTTTGTTTGAAATTATTTTTCTAATTGCGGTATTTCTTTTCTAAATGATGGTTCTTAACTGATAATTGCTATGTTACTTTCAAATATTCATACATTATTAACAAGCATATGTTTTTTCTAGCATTTTAACATAAAAAATGTCGATCCCACCATATTTGTTGGGACCAAATCCCTGGGCCACCATGATGGCCCAGCAACAGGCTCACGCGCAACTAGCAGCTGTTCAAGCTCATGCTCAAGCAGCAGCTCATGCGCAAGCCGCTCATCATGCTCACATGCAAGCAATAGCGGGGCCTCCGTTACCTCAAGTCCCTAAACAACCTGAAGTTTTATCGGAAGATCAACTCCAAGAGAAAGGTATAGAATAACTACTATTTTGTATACTATTTTACATAAACCGGTACAAAGTTTATAAACACTATAATCTTTTCATAAATCTTGCTTGATGTAATAGCTCAAAAATGGCAACAACTTCAATCAAAAAGATTCGCAGAAAAGAGAAAATTCGGTTTTGTGGATGCTCAGAAAGAGGATATGCCACCAGAACATATAAGAAAAATTATCAGAGATCATGGAGACATGAGTAGCCGTAAATACAGACATGACAAACGTGTCTATTTGGGGTAAGTGAAGATTTGATGTACGATCAAGAGGAAAATTATAATTGATAAACTCATAACGTTGGTTTCCTTTTCTTAGAGCATTGAAATATATGCCTCATGCAGTTATGAAGCTTTTGGAAAATATGCCAATGCCCTGGGAACAAATTCGGGATGTGAAAGTACTATATCATATAACAGGAGCAATTACGTTTGTAAATGAAATCCCATGGGTTATAGAGCCTGTGTACATTGCTCAATGGGGGTAAGATTTGAAAAAATATATTATTACTCCACTTGCTAGTTTCGTTGTAACATAGCGAACTAATAAAAGCTATCTTCATTATATAGAACAATGTGGATCATGATGCGACGAGAAAAAAGGGATCGCCGTCACTTTAAAAGAATGAGATTCCCACCTTTCGACGACGAAGAACCACCGCTGGATTACGCCGACAACGTTTTGGACGTAGAACCTTTGGAAGCTATTCAGATCGAGCTCGATTCGGAGGAAGATCAATCCGTAGCATCTTGGTTTTATGAACACAAACCACTGGTTGGCACAAAGTACGTCTAAAAACTGTCTTACGATTATATCTTTGGAGCACGAATAATAAACAATATCTAATGATGAAACGCGTAGGGGTCCTGAAATCAACTAGCCTGTGAGTTGACAGTTCTGGTAATTGCACAATTTTTTGTCCGAGACGAATATTGTGGGTTCCACGAGCTGGACACAACGCTACACTGAACGATCTAGTATCATACGCATTGTAAAACACATGTATCTTCGACAGTTCTCTAATCTGTAATTCGTTATGTTACAGACACGTAAATGGATCCACCTACCGAAAATGGAATTTGTCGCTACCTCAGATGGCAACGTTGTATCGTTTGGCTAATCAGTTGCTGACAGATTTAGTGGATAAAAATTTCTTCTACCTTTTCGATCCGAAATCATTCTTTACCGCGAAAGCGTTAAACATGGCCATACCTGGTGGTCCAAAGTTTGAACCATTGGTGAAGGATTCGAACGCAGCCGATGAAGATTGGAACGAATTTAACGACATCAATAAGATTATAATTAGGCAACCTATAAGAACAGAGTACCGCATCGCGTTCCCTTATTTGTACAACAATATGCCACACTTTGTGCACCTGTCGTGGTAAGTATAGTACAAACAGATTTATTGTTTCGTCTTTACAATAGGCCACACAAGTTTTAAGACCGATAAAGTTTTTAGTATGTTAAGGTCTTACTAGCAGTGTGGTAAAAAAAAGAAACAGTGGTGACCGATATTCCTATCCTTCCTAAAGTATAGAAGGAAACTGCTGAAATCACCTACATTCCTTTTGTTCTTTTTCTAAAGACTTGAAAGGTTAAACACGAGAAAAAGTTTTAATATCTGTGATGTATTTGCAGGTACCATGCACCAAACGTCGTTTATATAAAAACCGAAGATCCTGATCTACCTGCGTTTTATTTTGATCCGTTGATCAATCCCATTTCGCATAGGAACTCGTTGAAGGTGAATACCATTGTATTGAAGGTAGATGTATTATTGATAATTCATTGTTGTCCCATTATTTTCTAGACTGTCGAGCCACAAATCGAAGACGACGAAGATTTTGTGCTCCCTGAAGAAGTGCAGCCGTTTTTGCAAGAGACGCCACTGTATACCGATAACACAGCGAATGGTATAGCTTTGTTATGGGCGCCAAGACCTTTCAACACTCGATCTGGTAGAACCAGAAGAGCTATCGACATTCCTTTGGTGAAATCTTGGTACAGAGAGCACTGCCCTCCTGGACAACCCGTTAAAGTTCGCGTCAGCTATCAAAAACTGCTGAAATATTTCGTTTTGAACGCCTTGAAACACAGACCTCCGAAGCCGCAGAAGAAACGTTATCTGTTCCGATCGTTTAAATCCACCAAATTCTTCCAAACTACCACTATAGATTGGGTCGAAGCTGGTTTACAAGTATGCAGGCAGGGATATAATATGTTGAATTTATTGATTCATAGAAAGAATTTGAATTATCTTCATTTAGATTATAATTTCAATTTGAAACCTGTGAAAACATTAACCACTAAAGAGAGAAAGAAATCCAGATTCGGAAACGGTGAGTGTCGCTCGTTGTTTATTGTATCGACGAGTTCGCGGTACAATACCATAATGTGTTTTGTTTTACAGCTTTTCACTTATGCCGTGAAATTCTACGTCTAACAAAACTGATCATCGATTCCCACGTGCAATACCGTTTGAACAACGTTGACGCGTTTCAACTTGCCGATGGTTTGCAGTACATCTTTGCACATGTGGGTCAATTGACTGGAATGTATAGGTACAAGTACAAATTAATGAGACAAATCAGGATGTGCAAAGATTTGAAACACTTGATTTATTATCGTTTCAACACGGTTAGTATTCAAAGTATTTCGCTTTTAGTCGTTTCGATTAGGGCTGTTACTTTTCTTCGAAGGTCGGAGATTTTGAAGCTCCGAAGCTTCAAATTTCGAACCTCCGTAGTAAATTATTAGAAGATTAAAAGAAACGGAGTTACGAAGACTTTACACTTCGGAGTTCTCTTTGTTACTTCGAATTTTCAAACCTTCGGAAAAGCAACAGCCTTAGTTTAGATGCGTGATCGAGCTTGTTGCTTTCGGATAACAGGGTCCCGTTGGAAAAGGACCTGGTTGTGGATTCTGGGCACCCGGCTGGAGAGTATGGCTCTTCTTTATGAGGGGAATAACTCCGTTGTTGGAGAGGTGGTTGGGCAACCTGTTGTCCAGACAATTCGAAGGACGACACTCGAAAGGTGTCGCGAAAACTGTAACCAAGCAGCGCGTGGAATCGCACTTTGATCTTGAATTGCGAGCGTCCGTGATGCACGATATCGTGGACATGATGCCAGAGGGAATCAAGCAAAATAAAGCTCGAACTATACTTCAGCATCTTAGCGAAGCCTGGAGATGCTGGAAAGCTAATATTCCTTGGAAGGTTCGTTTTCATTAAATCATTGTTTGTAATGCCATGACAAATCTCTTATTTTGGACTGATGTCTTCAGGTTCCTGGACTACCGATTCCCATAGAAAACATGATTCTTCGTTACGTAAAAATGAAGGCGGACTGGTGGACCAACACCGCACATTATAATCGAGAACGTATCAGACGTGGAGCGACCGTGGACAAGACCGTGTGCAAGAAGAATCTTGGACGTTTGACTCGATTATACCTGAAAGCTGAACAGGAAAGACAGCACAACTATTTGAAGGTATGCCATGCAATACAGCAGCAATTTCCAACCCTTATGCTACTACGCTTCCCCAAAAAAGTTTTTTTCCACACCTGCCTACCTTTTATTTCTTTTTAAATAATCAAATATAATAAAATCTTATTATTAGTTTATAATAATTTTAGTATTTAAATAATAAAAACTTCATTATTTGGCGCCTCCCATGTTGGAAACCGCTGATATACAGTATACTGTAAAATGTAAAGCATTCAAGGTACGTCGTGTGTTACGCGGAAAGGGTTAGAAAAGAAAATCTTTGTTCACAGGACGGTCCATACATTTCTCCAGAAGAGGCGGTAGCTATATACACGACGACTGTGCACTGGTTGGAATCCAGAAGATTCGCTCCTATACCTTTCCCGCCGTTGTCGTACAAACACGACACTAAACTGTTGATCTTAGCTTTGGAACGTTTGAAAGAAGCATACAGCGTGAAATCAAGGTTGAATCAAAGCCAACGCGAGGAGCTTGGTTTAATCGAACAAGCGTACGATAATCCACACGAGGCGTTGTCTAGAATCAAGCGTCATCTCTTGACACAAAGAGCGTTCAAAGAGGTAAATAACGAAGCTGTGTTCTCTCGCGCTTGAAATCTTGTTTCCTTTTCGTGTAACTTTCTTGAGAGCCGTTTATTTTCCTTCTATAGGTAGGAATCGAATTTATGGATCTCTACAGCCATCTAATTCCGGTGTACGACGTCGAACCGCTCGAAAAAATTACAGACGCTTACTTGGATCAATATTTATGGTACGAAGCGGACAAACGAAGATTGTTCCCGCCGTGGGTGAAACCTTCGGACACGGAACCACCTCCGCTGTTGGTCTACAAGTGGTGTCAGGGTATTAATAACTTGCAAGACGTTTGGGATGTCAGCGAGGGAGAGTGTAATGTTTTATTGGAATCCAAGTTTGAGAAATTATATGAGAAAATTGACTTGACTTTGCTGAACAGACTGCTTAGGTTGATAGTCGATCATAATATAGCCGATTACATGACCGCGAAGAATAACGTTGTCATCAATTACAAGGTATCTTCGAAAATGACCAAATCTAAATTCGGACGGTAGATAGTAATAAATTATTTTGTTTGCAGGATATGAATCATACGAACAGTTACGGAATAATAAGAGGGTTGCAATTTGCGTCGTTCATAGCGCAGTACTATGGTCTCGTGTTGGACCTGCTTGTTCTTGGATTGCAGAGAGCCAGTGAAATGGCTGGCCCTCCACAAATGCCGAACGACTTCCTAACTTTCCAAGATGTTGCCTCCGAAAGTGCGCACCCGATCAGATTGTATTGTAGATACGTCGACAGGATACATTTGTTTTTGAGGTAGGATCCTGACTTCTTCTATAATTAATTAACACTAACCGTACCGATTACAAATTCTCTCGGATATACATTGTTTTATAAAAGTTATAGGACTGAACTTATTTCGATTTTTCACAATCTTTATAATAATACGTGATTAAATAAAGAAATTTATTGAATAATTTCTGATGGAAGCATCCTCATAATTTCAATAATTAAAACAAAAAATATGAAACCGTCCAATTGACCAGGTCGTGGTACGGTTAGTGTTAATACTGTGTTCTATACCTCTTCTGTAATTAATTAATACTAAGCCTACCACCACCGGTCAAAATGTCTGGTTTCAGATTTATTATTTTACAATTATTGAAATAATAAAAATGATTTCATTTGATTGTATAAATATCTTTGTTAGAGCACGTATTATAATGGGATCCACATACAAAATCTAAGTAAAATCAACCTTGTGATTTTTATAAGGGAATATGTACCAGTTACTTTTAAGGATCGGTAGAGTTTAGAGTTAATACTGTTCTTCTTGGACGCATTCCATACGAATCGTTTCGTTTCGTTCAGGTTCTCCGCCGAAGAAGCAAGAGATCTGATCCAAAGATACTTGACGGAGCATCCAGATCCTAACAACGAGAACATCGTTGGTTACAATAATAAAAAATGTTGGCCTCGAGATGCGCGAATGCGACTCATGAAGCACGACGTTAACTTGTGAGTAGACAACACGGGGGACGATTTCACGAATTCATAGAAGAATATGTCTAGTAATATCCAATTTTTGCAGAGGTCGTGCTGTTTTCTGGGATATCAAGAATCGTTTACCTCGTTCTACCACTACGATTCAGTGGGAGAACAGTTTCGTGAGCGTATACAGCAAAGACAATCCGAATTTACTCTTCAACATGAGCGGGTTCGAGTGCAGAATATTACCGAAATGCAGGACAACCCACGAAGAATTCACGCACAGGGACGGTGTGTGGAATCTGCAAAATGAAATTACAAAGGAAAGGACGGCTCAATGTTTCTTGAGAGTCGACGACGAAAGTTTACAACGCTTTCACAACAGGGTTCGGCAAATTCTCATGGCCTCCGGATCTACGACGTTCACGAAGATCGTGAACAAATGGAACACTGCCTTGATCGGACTGATGACATACTTCCGCGAGGCTGTGGTGAACACACAGGAATTATTAGATCTGTTGGTAAAATGCGAGAATAAAATTCAGACCCGTATCAAGATCGGATTGAACTCGAAAATGCCTTCAAGATTCCCGCCTGTTGTGTTTTACACTCCCAAAGAGCTGGGTGGACTAGGAATGCTTTCAATGGGACACGTTCTCATACCGCAGGTGCCCTATCGGTTTTCCTTTTACTTTTACAGCTGCATCCTTGTTGTGTTTTTTTAATACCGTCTCTTGTTTACAGTCTGACTTGAGATGGTCGAAACAAACTGACGTTGGCATCACGCATTTCCGTTCTGGTATGAGTCACGACGAGGATCAACTGATCCCGAATTTGTACCGATACATTCAACCATGGGAATCGGAGTTTATCGACTCGCAACGAGTATGGGCGGAATACGCGTTGAAACGTCAAGAAGCAAACTTGCAAAATCGCAGGCTTACTTTGGAAGATCTCGAGGACAGTTGGGATCGTGGTATACCCAGGATAAATACCCTGTTCCAGAAAGACAGGCATACTCTTGCTTACGACAAAGGCTGGAGAATACGAACCGAATTCAAACAGTACCAGGTATGTTGTATTTCGTACACTACCGCTCAAAAGTATCCGGACACTTGCGAAATGTATAATAGCAACGGATAAAAGTTACTTAAGCATCTGAAATAGTGACGAAAACGATCTTTATTACTTTCTTATGGAATATCTAACGTTTTAAGTTAAAAACTACCTATGTGGAAACTTGCCAATACCAGATCATTATTAAATACGAAATTCGTCGACGTATCCATCATTAATCTTTCTATTAATTTTTAAATTTTATTCTTAGTTTTTGTATCAAAAAATTCTCTGAACTCGTTCTGCACCTTAGAAATGAAACAAAGTGAAGCTTGAAATCCTTTCAAGCACCGAGACCGTTCCACTAGATTTCGTATTTGTGGATAGAAATTATATTATTGCATTTTCATTATATAATTTGTACATAAAAATCAATCAATCATAGCACAATAGAATTTATTTAATTATACAAAATATACACAGTAATAATAATAATAACAAGTGACAATGCATATGAAGTAATTTCGAAGTGACTCGAAATGAAATTGAAATTAATGTTTATTTTACGCGTTACAGGTTCTAAAGCAAAATCCGTTCTGGTGGACACATCAACGTCACGACGGTAAACTCTGGAATTTGAATAACTATAGGACGGACATGATTCAAGCCCTCGGCGGTGTAGAGGGTATCCTGGAGCATACACTGTTCAAGGGAACATACTTTCCAACATGGGAAGGTCTTTTCTGGTATGATTCTTGGTCAAGTTTCTTTTATAAATACGTAGAGAATACTTTGATAATTCGTTGTTTCTTTTCTTTTTTTTAGGGAGAAAGCATCCGGCTTCGAAGAATCTATGAAATACAAAAAATTAACCAACGCACAGAGATCTGGTCTCAACCAGATTCCGAATCGACGATTTACGTTGTGGTGGTCACCAACTATTAACAGAGCTAACGTATACGTTGGTTTCCAGGTAAAGCAGTTCTCGCACATTGAACGTCATAAACCTCTGAATGCGTTCTTTCCAAGTATCATTAATCGATTTTGTTGTTGACTCGATTAGGTGCAATTGGACTTGACAGGAATATTTATGCACGGTAAAATCCCGACGCTGAAGATCTCACTGATCCAAATTTTCCGTGCCCATTTGTGGCAGAAGGTTCACGAATCCATCGTGATGGATCTTTGTCAAGTTTTCGATCAAGAATTGGACGCACTGGAAATCGAAACTGTTCAAAAGGAAACTATACATCCGAGAAAATCCTACAAAATGAATTCCTCGTGTGCCGATATCTTGCTGTTCTCGGCGTACAAATGGAATGTTTCCAGGCCATCTTTATTGGCTGATTCAAAGTTTGTATCTTCTTTCTTTCTGCATTTTTTACGAATCCGTATAGTATATGGTATCGCGTTATTACATTTTATACGTTATTCGACAGAGATCTCATGGATAACACCACCACGCAAAAATACTGGATAGACGTGCAACTTCGATGGGGAGATTACGACTCTCACGATATCGAACGATACGCTAGAGCGAAATTTTTGGATTACACCACGGACAATATGTCCATTTATCCGTCGCCTACAGGATTACTGATCGCCATTGATTTGGCGTATAATTTACATAGGCAAGTATTTATGCTTACGTACAATATAAATATCGTTAGCGAATACTTTAAATAAAATATTTATGTTTGAACAGTGCGTATGGAAACTGGTTCCCAGGCGGCAAACCCCTTATACAGCAAGCGATGGCGAAAATCATGAAAGCGAACCCCGCTTTGTATGTGTTACGAGAACGTATCAGGAAAGCTTTGCAACTATACTCGTCGGAACCTACGGAACCGTACTTATCCTCGCAGAATTACGGAGAATTGTTTTCGAATCAAATTATCTGGTACGTTTATAGAATAATTTTAAATAAATTGAACAAATTTACTTACTATATTGTACAACTTTTCTCGTTCTAATTGTCGGTCGATCGATTTTCTAGGTTTGTGGACGACACCAACGTATATCGCGTTACTATCCACAAGACGTTCGAAGGTAATTTAACCACGAAGCCAATAAATGGAGCTATTTTCATATTCAATCCTCGGACTGGACAGTTGTTCTTGAAAATCATTCATACGTCCGTTTGGGCTGGTCAGAAACGTTTGGGTCAGGTATGTAATTCGAACGCTTGTACTCTGATAGTTTCAACAATCACATCGATCAATGTTTCGTTTCTGTAACAGTTAGCCAAATGGAAAACGGCCGAGGAAGTGGCCGCGTTGATTCGGTCTCTGCCAGTGGAAGAACAACCGAAGCAGATCATTGTGACCAGAAAGGGAATGTTGGATCCTTTGGAAGTGCACTTGCTCGATTTCCCCAACATTGTTATCAAGGGATCGGAACTACAACTACCGTTCCAAGCATGTTTGAAAGTCGAGAAGTTCGGCGATCTAATTCTGAAAGCTACCGAACCACAAATGGTGTTGTTCAATTTATACGACGACTGGCTGAAGACCATCTCATCGTACACGGTATTTCAAGATTTTCTCATTCTCGATCTGTACGATGACACAGGAATGCCTAATCGAATCGGATCGCTATTTTCCCCAGGCATTCTCCCGTTTAATCCTGATTCTTCGCGCTTTACACGTTAACACCGAAAGGACAAAGGTTGTATTGAAACCCGACAAGACAACGATCACGGAACCTCATCATATATGGCCATCTTTGACGGACGACGAATGGATCAAGGTCGAGGTGCAACTGAAAGATTTGATACTGGCAGATTACGGTAAAAAGAACAAGTACGTGTCGTTCAAGCAGCTATGGCTGCTTCTACAATGTAAACCAGGAAGGGAAACAAGTTGGAACTCCCTGATATAAACAATAAGCGAGTAAAGGCTTCTGGATAAAACGATTGTTCCTTTTTTTAGCGTAAATGTGGCGTCTCTGACCCAGTCGGAGATTCGAGACATCATTTTGGGTATGGAGATAAGCGCGCCGTCCGCTCAACGTCAACAAATCGCCGAAATCGAGAAACAGACGAAAGAACAGTCGCAACTGACGGCAACGACCACGAGGACAGTGAACAAACACGGCGACGAAATTATCACGGCAACCACCTCGAATTACGAGACACAGACGTTCAGTTCGAAGACCGAATGGCGTGTAAGAGCAATCTCCGCCACGAATTTGCATCTTCGAACGAATCACATCTATGTGTCTTCCGACGACATCAAAGAGACTGGTTACACCTACATATTGCCAAAAAATATTCTCAAGAAGTTCGTCACGATCTCTGATTTACGAGCACAGGTGCGTAATTATCCGAACCATACTTCTATCTCGTATGACTACGGATCTGTATGCAAAATAAAAATATTCTACCTGAATTGCAACAAACTGGAATGAAATAGAAAGTCATTTTCTTTTGTAATATCCTTAATAGGCTGGAACTGGTACAACAACATCTTTAAATTGTTTTAATATCCTTACTGTTTTTAGTTACGCCTACTAATTTTTCTCATAAATCCATAAAATCCGTAGCCTACTCATATGTATACTTATACTTTATTGTACTCTGTATCGTTGCAGTTCTTTAATAGCATGTCGTTTGTATGATTTGTAGATCGCGGGATATTTGTACGGCATTAGTCCACCGGACAATCCCCAAGTGAAAGAAATCAGATGCATAGTGACGGCTCCACAGTGGGGAACCCATCAAACTGTTCACTTGCCCAATACGCTTCCCAGTCATCAATATTTGAAGGAAATGGAACCTCTCGGTTGGATCCACACCCAACCGAATGAATTGCCGCAGTTATCACCGCAGGTGTGTTACATGTTCCCTCGATGTACATATTACTGTAATCTTTGCTTCGTTGCTATTAGAGTGTAGATAATTATCATTTGATTTGTTTCGATTAGGACATATCCACGCATGCCCGTGTAATGGCGGAAAATCCAATCTGGGACGGAGAAAAGACTATCGTGATTACTTGCAGTTTCACGCCGGGGTCATGTTCCCTTACAGCTTACAAGTTGACACCCAGGTTTGTACAATCGCTATTAGAATAAACATTTTCAATTTACTTACGAGACATTCACGTTGCTTTTTAGTGGTTTCGAATGGGGAAAACAAAATACCGACAAAGGAAATAATCCGAAGGGTTATCTACCGAGTCACTACGAAAAGGTACAAATGTTGCTGTCCGATCGTTTTCTAGGCTTCTTCATGGTCCCGAGTCAAGGCTCGTGGAACTATAATTTCATGGGTAAGGACTCCTCTTTGTCACGTTGATGTTACAGTAAAGTCACAATCTAGCTTCATGAACATCTACAAGATCACTGTCTCTTCACCTACTTCCACTGACCGGAATCTCCGCGAGGGGCCAAGAAATTGTCAGTCGTAAAAAAAATAGTTTCTTTACACGATCTCTGTCCGTGCTCGGAACAGGCGATGAGAGCTAGATCGCAACTTTACTGTACATCGAGTTCTTGGGCGTTGAGTTCTCTATATAATACAATACGATATCTATGCAATCGCAGGCGTGAGACACGATCCAAACATGAAGTACGAGCTCCAGTTGTCAAATCCGAAAGAATTTTATCACGAGATTCACCGACCGGCACACTTCCTAAATTTCTCGAGTCTGGAGGATGGCGAAAGTGTGGGAGCCGATCGAGAAGACTTATTCGCTTAAGTAGAAGAAGCCCAAGAGACTGAAAATGTTTTGACCTGTATATATGTATATAATGTTGTAAAGAATTGGATTGAAGAATGAGACGAAACTGTTGGATTGCTAGGACAGTTTATATAGACGTAACTCTAATTTAGTATTAAATATGAACTAATACAAAAGCACTAAATGTAAACATTTGTGATACCATTAAATAGTTGTAGTAGATAATTCGTCATGCTCTACTAATTATGAGGTTAATCACTCAAATTCCAAGTAAAGTGATTCTCCTTTGTGTGCCATGATGAAGATACATTACTACACATCTTTAATGTATCTATTCTACAAAATAAAAAAAGAAATTAGAGAAACAAAACATTTACAAGTAGTACAAATCACAATCTACGAGTATATGTTCTACAGCAAGCATTTTTACAAATATTTGTAATCCTACACAGTAATATACAATTTTTATACAGACGGTCTTTTCAATTTATAGTGCCTTGCGGTAATATAACTCAAGTTTGCAAATGCCTCAAATGATCTTCGTTTATAACTTCTTAATTATCGTGATGAAGACTTTATTAGGGTGTATACAACTGATTTAAGTTAATTTTAACCAATCGGAATTATGGCTACAATAAACAAAGAACCACGCACTAATCTTATAGAAAATCTATCCCGTTAAAATGAGTTGGATTTTTCATATGTTATAGCTTGTGATCTACTGAATAAAAGATGTAATGGATACAAAGCTCAATAATGGACAGTTATCGAATTATAATCAGTCAAACATGACAAATTCCAGCTGCCGAGTATTCGAATCTCGGGAAGCAATGCACGATAACCGAAATTTCAAAATAGTGCCATATGGTACCCAGCCAATCAGCCATATGGTTCCACCAATCAAGGCGAAGCTGCGCAGCGAACACCGAAAACCGGTGTTTGCACCGGCAAATGCAAATTACCCTTGTATACGGAAAAAATATGAGTTTTCAGGGCGCTTGTGGCCTAGATTGATCTTTTATCTAGCGTTTTTGACTATTGAAACAACCTGTGATTGTGTTATTATCAAATAACACCGCTAATACCGTACCCTTGCATTTGGGCAGAATCTGAGCCGGGCCTGCAGGGCCTGGGCTCGGTTATTCTGCAAGTGATCTGCGCGCCCAGGCGTACTTAGTGTACCTGCAGAAACAGAGCAGGCGTGCTGACTGGGCGGCTTTCGGCAGTTCAAAATCTGCTAAATTAGAGAAAACGTCTTTATTTCGGAATCTGTATTAGTATTTACAAATATTAACGCACCAGTAAACAGAGAATACAGACGGATTAAAAGTTTGACCTAAGCAAAACGGTTGTCACCTTCACGGCGCGGCGGAAATTATTTACCTCGTTAGGGGCCAGGCAGCTTGTTCGTTCAAATTTCAAAGTCGCTGGGCAATATAAAGGGTGAGTATCCAGCGTTATTCGATACTTTTTTATTATTTATTCGATATTTTTTACTATTTATTTTCAATTTTCTTCTTATACAACCTTTATCAAATAATTATTTTAAAATAAAATGAAGTATCAAACAATCATATAAAAATTTTCGTTATGCGGCATATCTGCAGGTTGCGCCATACTCCAACGGACTGTAAAATTTTAGTCTAAATTATAATAAGAACTTTTATGTTCTTCGTTATCTTTATTTATATAGGAATTTTCTACTATTCGGAATTCGCTACTTGCTTCCTCTATTGTTTAACTGAAAACAGGTGTTATATATAGCATATATTTACAGATTTTGATTCTGATATTTGACGGCCCTATAACCTATAACGGAGAGTGTCTTCTCTGCCTATTTACAACCGCCGAGAGGTAATAATGGAACCACCAAAAGGGATACGTCGAACTAACAAGTAAGTGTAATTAATTTTTCAGTTTGTTTAATTTATTTTCTAATAATTGTTACTTATTTTTAGGCTATTGAATTCTACTGTATGTGGAACACGGAAGGGAAATGGTGAAACTTCCAGTGTCCCATTTTCTTCTTGTCGTCGGTTAACAATGGGACCAACAGATTCAGCCCATAGTAAAAAATTTTACTTAAATTATTTAATCTATAAAACACACACACATGCAAAATATTTACTATTACGTTAACACAGATCGAACTTTATCAACCCAAACTCAGTTGGATGAGGAGGATACCGAGATGAAATTTTTGTATGACAAATACTTACAAAGTCTAATGGTGGAAATTATATTGAAAAAGAGGACAGAGGAGAAGGAGAAATTGATCGTATCACAGTTAGCATCAATGGCTGAAGAACTCGACCGCAACAAGAAGAAATTGTTTGAATTAAAGACCAGGCAGAGGGATATCACTTACTTAACTAAATTGCAGAATGAAATAGATTTACAAACTAAGGATATAAAAAAATGTATTAGTAAGTAACATTATTAAATATTGGGTTGGAAAGAAAGTTCGTAGTGTTTTCAAATTAAGAATTAAAGATAAAATTATGGTATTTATTCGTATGTTTGTTTAATAACACGAGAAGTTACCTTGAAGATGGCAAAAAGTAATAGAACAGAGCGGAAAATATGTTATTGTATGAATCTATTAGTAAATATCTGCATTTTAGCTTTAAATTTTAATTTAAAAATGCTACGAACTTTCGTTCCAACCCAATATTTCTGCAAGTGAATTATCTTAGAAGTCTGTTACAGAAATGAATTTGTTACGGTTTGAATTACAGAATCCGAGGATATTAAGAAAGTAGAAGATGTTTTATCTCAGTTACATAGTGTTCTACAAGATTACGATGTATTGCGCTGTGATAATATAATTCTTCCTAAAACACCCACAGAATGGGAGGAAACTATTCAAGCACTGAAATCTTGTCGTGATACTTTGAAGTCTATGATGGATTTAATTGGATCCAATAATGAATCTTATCAATGCGTTAATGATGGCATTAAAGATTTTTTAAATACATACAACATTATTAAAGATCATTACGAAAGGTATAATGTTATTTTCTGTCGTTTGAGAAACTAAATTATATTATACTCATCAACATATCTTGTTTCCAGCTTGGAGAGAGATATTAACGAGTTACAAGCTCTAGCACTGAAGACAGCAGCCTTATCCTTAATCTAAAGTTATAAATGAAGGAATTAAACAAGATACAAAAGTAAGATTCACTTTGGACATTTCCAAGTGCACTTGTTTATACAGAATGTCCCAGCTAACTTGTTAGCCCTGAATAACTATTAATCGATACATTTCATAGGAATTGTAAAATATGGAAATTTTAAATGGCTTCGAGAGACCCATCTCATAAGGTATTTGCTTTTTTTGTGGGTGGAGGTGTTTTAGAGATTTTAAGACAACCTTCACTTTTTTTAATAGTTATTCGGTGTGAACAAGTTAGCTCAAACACCCTGTATATTCAATACGAATTTTAATATTGTACATAAAATGCTCAATGCGATTGGGTATAAGTCGTCACTTGACGATTCTTTTTATTTTTGCATTACGGTTGTATATTTGTAATAAAATTCAATTTTTCTAATTCGCGTATGATAATTTCCTACCATTTTTTCGTATATTGTCGTATTGAAGTGAGACAGGATCAGTACAGAGAGGTGGGCATTATTTGGCAAAACAAATATTTCAAATACTATTTAATATTTTAGGCTTTAGTTTGCTTAAAGAAAATAGTATTTTAAATAAGATATACAATTTTGAAAATAAAATATTTCTATTTTAACACAAAATAGAATATCGTATTTTTTGCGTTGTTATACGTAAACTTCCAGAAATCGCATTGCTTATAGGTAAATTAATATTTCTTATCTTAACAATAATTTAAAGAAATGGTACTTAATATAAGAAACTATATCATTTGCTATATTTTCGTTTTATTTAATAGTAACTATGTCTACACATAAATCTATTCAATGCGAACCATTATTATCAGCAATAATATTTAAAATTGAAAGTGAAAATAAAGACTAAGTCCAAATATTCTCAATATTCTTAAAATAAAATATTATTTTCAATTATTATTTTCAAAAATTACTGCCTCAAGTAAATTATTTTATTTTCAAAAATTACTGCATCAAATAAAATATTTTATTTTCAAAATTGTACACATACTTTAAAATAAATAGGATTATTTATTATTTACTATTTTCCCCAGCTCTGGATCAGTAGTATCAGTACTTACGTTGTACTGACTCTGAGGAATATTTTAAAATTGAAGGTCACGCATTTGTTGTACACCTTCCAGCATTTGAAGATAGCTAAGGAAAATATGAAAATGTCTAAATCATCAATAGATTATTGTGCTATCTGCAACATACAGAAACAAACTGACAATCTATGATAATTACATAGAAATTTCGCACGAAACACAAATCATATCCTGAAAAGGAGATGGCGCTGCGTATTGGATTTCTTTGAAATCAGCCTGATCCACTGATTGGCGAACGGGAAAATGGAGTCGGCGGAGTGGTGTACGCATGACCGCGACCTCTCGCCATATTTAATTTTTCCCGAAATTTTGCCGGCGTGTACCGCAAAGAAAATCCGACAGTCGAGGAGCAGCCTCGATTCACCGATTGATTCGAATAATTGTAAAGTGTGCGCGACATGTCCTTGACAAGGATCAGTCGAAAGAAACGTGTCCGGAGGTGGTCGGCGCAGGTCGGAGCACCGCGTGCTTCCAACCCCCGCGGATTTTTCCTCGGCCGCGCGCGATTTTATTCTGCGCATGGAAAGCAATTTTGCCCAATCATAAATAGGGCTATTGTGGGGGGATGGTGTATGCTGCTGGCGCATTTCATACATCCGAGTGTAATGGTAACCAGATAGAGGCGTCGCGCGGGGCTATCGGCCGGTTAGCATCGTAAATACGTTACTACTTACTTTCGCCGAAAAAATTTTGCCTGCTCGTTTCACGATTCTTTTCTCTACCTTTCTTTCTCTCTGCCTCTTTATCCATGTCATCGTGCATTATTTCTCTCATTTTCGCTTTGCACCGTGCTACGAATTTCTCCCACTCTTTCTCTCTCTTGTTCTCTCTCTCTCTCTCACCGCCTGCTTGCTGTTCTTTCTTTTTCTTCCTCTTTCACTCTTTACCCACGGCTTCTATTTTATCCTCTGGTCCTTTCGGTGCGATACTTTTGTTTTGCTTTCTTCTCTCGGCGGCGTGGAAAGCTTACGTACGACGTACTCTGTGCACGGGACGCGAGTAACGGCGTGATACATGACACGCGCGCGCGCTCGTTTCCTCTGTCTCCTGCGTGCATCTACGCGCGTGTGTGTGTATGTGTGTGTGCGATTTAATCGTGGTTTGTGCGTGTGAGAGAACGGCCAACCAAGTGATCTGTGACATCAGTGGTCCGATCGGTTGTCACTTGTCAAACCGACCGCATTCCTTGTCTTACCTCTATCATCCTTCCTCTCTTTCTCTCTCTCTATCACTCCCTCTGTGTCTCGCTCTCTCTCTCTTTTACTCTCGGGACGTTTCATGTTTGTCCCTTATCCTCTCTTTCTCTCTCTCTTACGAATTCCTTTCATCAGCATCCCTCTGTCCCTTGCCATCTCACTTTTGCTCCCTCTTTTATCTCGTTGCACTCATACCAACCAACCCTCGTGCCGACCACGCAATCCGATCTATTTCCCTCCCCTTCTTTCTCTCCCCCACCAGCCCTCCTTCCACAAGTACTAGCAGCAAAACCCCCTCTCCGTTTAACCCTCGCGGTTCTTCCCTCTCACCCTGTCGTTTCTTCCATCCACCATATCCACCTCTTTCACCCCTGGCCGCCCCCTTGCTCTCTCATCAGTGTGCCAGCTTCCATCCTTGCCTACCAGCCATTTTCTCTCGCTCTTTTTAGTAATGGAGCCAGTGGCGTAGCCAGGATTTCTCCCCACACGCTCTAACATACTGTGTTCATCGAGGGACAAAACGTCGAGGATAGCGTACTATTAGAGACACTCTCGATGTACTCGTAAGCGATGAACCACCCTCGATACCTTCATAAATCGATGCGAGTCTTTATCATTCTTTTAGAGAACGATACATTATCCAGTTTTCCAAACTCCGTCGGAAAAGACTCCCGAAATTTTCGACGCCCGGCATGGCTACACCATTGGCCAGGACCCGCGCGGAACCATTCGTCCATCTCTTTCGAGCTAGCAAAGTGCACACTTACAACCGTTCCCTTTCCCCTTTTTGTCCAGGGTGGTACCAGAATTCCCCCATTTCACCCTTCCTGGTCGCCTCGCTGTCGGCCCGAAAACCGAGGGCTTTGAAGCTGCTAGCACGACCGGTACGGGTTGTACCCTACCCGCCACCCTTCGAGCTCCTCACCGTGTTCCAGCCCACCCCCGCTGCCAATCGGCAGCCCCTGGGTCCCCAGGCTGCCACCCACTACCCGCCGATACACCCGCCCCGCTCGCTCCGCTCACCGCGACGACCGCAGACACAAAAACAATAACAAATCGATTCGCGAGGGCAATGGGAAGGGGTCAGCAAGGTAGGACTCCGGATGAGGAAAGAGGGGCAGGGTACACCACTGTACATCTCTGTCTGTCTCTGGTCGGTGCTCTCCCTTCGTCGCCGCCGCCCGCCTCTCTTTCCCTCCCATGTTCCACCACCCATCCAAACCACCCCGCGTTCGTCCCTCTTTCTGGATATTGTATAGAGAACGTTATGCTAAAGTATGCATGTACGAGGGTCGGTCCAATGGTCAGGAATCTCGCGAGTTCGTTCTGCGGCAGCACGTATCCGGACGTATTTCTCTGGACTCGCGGCTCGCGGCTCGCGGGGCCGCGTGTGCACGGCCACGATCACGATCCACGATCACGACCATAACCAAGACCACGACCACGACCACGACCATCGTCCACGTCGCTCTCTCTCGTAGCCGCGGTACCACTGCGTAATTTCCGGTCGACCGGTAACCGTGGAGGGATCGGCCAGCTTCTTGCTCGTACCGGGCCGCCGTGTTACCGGGGGATGATTTACCCGTAATGACGATCGGCCTGAATTGCGGTAGGCCACCGGACGGGCATCCGTAAGAGGAATCTTTTATTACTCCATCGCTGACTTCACCCGGGAATCCCATTGCCGCCCCGGTCTCTCCTTATTCTCTATCCTTAGTCTCTCTATCGTTTCTTCTTTCTCCCTTGTTTCGACTTTTTCAGTTCTCTTGCCCCGTTCCCTGCCATTTCGGCAAGCTTCTTCTTCGCTCGCCTGCAATTTCTGGCCAATGCACAACGCACCGCTCTTTGTTCTAAACCCTTTGCACTCGGAGCTGTTTTAACTCGAAAAGTAAACGTTTCTTTGTCCTCGTTAGGAAATTCGTATAATACTCCATTGTTTAGGAATTGACTAGATATACCGACACATTCAATTACGTAAACAATATTTTTTAATAATGATGCAGCAATTTTTAGTGCCGCTTCAGATGTCTCCATTCGAGTGCTAACGGCTTCACACTAGATAATTTTCACCTCGTCAGAATTACGGTTACTTTGAGATCTCGTGACATAAGATGATCCATCAAATGCTTCAATTAATACATTCAAATACCAAATCAATGTTAATATTATTATTTAATATTTAATATTATTTTATTATTTAATATTTGAGTATTCTTTCCATGCATTCTCAGCGTCGTTATCTCCACACATGGTAAACTTAGTTGTCTAGGGTTAACGATCGGATCGGAATCTGTCTTAAGGCTACCGTTTGCGATTTCTACTTTTATTACCGTTTCCCTGACTTCACCCGGGCGCCACACTGTCGCCGAGTCTCCCAGATTATTCCAGTTTTGTCTCGTTTTCTCCTACTTTTTCAGTTTTCTCATTTCGTTCCCTGCCGTATGGACAAGCTTCTTCTATGCTCGCTTTACTGTGCCCGGCACTCGCTCACTCGCGATGCACGGCACTGTTTTAATGATCGCTGCGGGATCAAACTTAAGGCTGTTGCGATTTTCTATTTTCTATTGTCGCATCCTTTTTTGCTTCCTCGTGGCTAAGCTGCTCGAGTGTATTCGCATGCTTGTGTGGTTGCCAACGGAGCTGCTGGAGGCACGATAACATCGTTGATAGCTGAATGTTCTGTTATCCGTACGCTCTGTTCTCTGGTGTGATTGAACGGTTTCCTCACCGATCAAACGAACCGGGACGCCGACGTTAGACTGCAGATACGAATCTGCGAAATGGAAAATTTTTATTTCACCGAATTACACAATATACTTGCAAGGGGGTTACCTAATCGTAATACGCCGATTTCAATGAAATTTTGGTATGACATAGAACTCAAAAAAATATATGACACGTATTTTTTTAAGGGGATGAAAATAGCTTTGGAAGTTGGGGTGGAAATACTATTTTGTTGAATATCTCCGAAAGTATTAGGCCCAGACAAAAAGTTCAATATCCAATTTGTGCGTCTTTGAATGCCGAATCTTTTTGTTTAAAAGGATTTTAAAAAAATTATTTTAAAAATATTTTAGACATTAATGTTTTGTAACATTTTGCGATAAAACATTAAAATTTTTTCATGAAAATTTGTATACACAGTCTACATACTTTGATAAAAAATATGAGGAAAATTGTTTTAGTTCCGCGGTTGTAATAGTCATATTATGTTCCAACGCTTATGCGAGGTACGGTGACAACCGTAATGGAAAATTTGTTCGAGTAAGGATAACTGTTTATTTAGCGTTGTTTCCTCGTTAAAAGTAATGCAATAGTCCTGAAAAGGGCTGACTTATCTGTTTTCATACAGGTTTTCTATCAATAAAAAAGCAAGGGGCTTAATACTTTCGGAGATATTCAATAAAATAGGATTTTCCATTTCAACTTTGAAAGCTATTTTCACCCCTCAAAAAAATCTCAGCCGCTAGAAAAAAATACGTGTCACATTTTTTTTGTGTTCTATATCATACTAAACTTTCATTAAAATCATTCGTAAAATTGTTAATACTTTTTCTTGTTATGTCAATAAGGTATTTTATTTTGTACCATTTTGTCTATTCATTTTACATTCATAGTTTCGTCGCATGTTCAAGTTCGAGAGTATACGACAAAAATAACAGTCAAAATTCGCATTCCTGAAGGACTTACAAATCGAGAGAAAGATACTTAGATTCTGCTCGTAATCTATACATATAAAAGTAATTAGACTACAGATCTCTGTGCAAAATAAAAAATTTTATATGTTGTAAGGACCAGATATTATTTTTTAGCACGTTTTCGTTGTTTAATAATTTTAGTTTGGAATCACAGCTATTCATTTCGATCATAAATTCATGAAATGCATCGTAAAGTCTAAATGTAACAAACCTGTCATTAAGAACAATTATCATGCCCTTATTCAAATTATTTATTGTACTTTGCTCGTCATAATTCGAATGTTGGCGTGGTATTGTGCTTATTGTATCACCGGAATATTTTAAACAATTTTTACTGTTAGGTCATCATTAATATTAATATTGGGTGGGTATTGTATTTCTGCCCTATTAGAATGTTGACATGGTATTGCGTTTATTGTATCACCCGAATATTTTAAACAATTTTTACTCTTAGGCCATCATTAATATTAATATTGGGAGAGTATTGTATTTCTGCCCAATTAGATATTCAGAATTTACTGGTCGACATAACAGAGAATTATGTTATTGCGTTATTTTGAAATTTAGTATTTTACATATCGATCATATAATGTTAGGGGGGCGTGCGATACAATTTTGGTAGCCATGTTGAACTGCACTTAACGATAAGAGATACCATCATGATAATTCTGGTTATTTTTTTAGAACGCCTTACAAAGGGAGTACTTATATTTACAGTTGAAATGCAAGCAATTCATTTTGACGAGGTTATAAAGAATTGTAATAAAAGATAGAATAAGAGAGAGGTCAGGAGAATAAGTAAAAACAAAACATTCCATTATACATACTATAATTATAACGTCAAGAAAACAGAAAAAAATTAATAAATTATTTTCCTTTCATTGATAAAAGAACATATTAAATGATCATTACTAGACTGCGGATTTTATGCACTTATGACAAGAATGGTTCGATCAAATTCAAAACAGGATATATTAAATTCGTATAATCTGAACCAATCGATATTTTTAAAGGATGATTATCGATCGTCTATTTATTAATATGTCTATTTCGGTAATCCGAAACTGTCGATTTCCGAAGATTGTTTCGTAGATTTGAGAAACTTAAACATCAGAAAATGTCCGACAACTTCCTCTGCTACTTTTGAATTTTTCAAACGTCATACAGATAGAAATAGTTGCTTATCGGAGGATCGTTAATAAGACGTTTCGTGGTTATTCCATCTTTAACTTCGCTAATAGACAGCTTCCTTATCCATCACTGCGATACTTGTCTGAGTTTTTCGATTCATTACCGTTCCCCTTCTTTCATTACAGTTTCGCGTAGATATATCGACTAACTGTCACTGGCGTTGCAGCAGACGAAATTTCACACACGAAATTCTTAGCTGGCAGCGTTCGAGATAGACAGGTTTATTAGTCGATGCATTTATCGCGTTATTTTTATCGGGAGTACAGAATCGCGGAAACAGGAGCATGCGGTAAACTTCCGTAATCAAAAGTCCTCCGATTCGTTTCGTGGTTTTCCTATTTTTTTTAATGGAAACGGTCATTAAAATGATTACCGTTTTCCCAGATAGTTTCACGAGTAATGAGCGCCGACGAAGTTTCCCAAATAATGAGTACAGTGCTTGTCCATTGCGGGCTCACTTATTAAACGTTACAAAATGCGTCGCAATTAAAGAGACCGACCATCGTGAAAAATCCATTCGGCTTCATTTTGATACCGACAGAAAAATGGTTAAGTCTCTCGTTCCCGTTGTGACCACACCACACCGCTGCGTAAATTTTAAATTATGAAATAAAATATTACCGCTACCTGAATTTTCATATCTTTATTTACAATATATGTGCTCGTTAGTTTGATATTTAATGTACTGTCCGCTGCTTTTAATCCACTGGAGTACACGATTAGGTGTGTCTTTTAAGTTAAAAGTTTTAACACGTTAGATTTTCGATAGTCAGGATGTAAATTATGGAGTTGAAAGTCAATATTCGAATGACATTTAATAATTATATGACAACTAATGTAAAAATGTCAGTATGTCCGACAACATAATTTTTATAAAACATGTTGTTTTGTTTATATTATTTTTACACTCTTTGTGATATGTCTGCAAATCTAAATTGATGAGTTTCGAATTCCTTAATTTTTTATTATTATTATATTTGTTGTGTTTAGGTTTCGAATCATTAGAATCTTAACATGGTACATAGAGGATGTGTATGATATTTGTTTAGTTTGCGACTTGTCGCCAGGTTGAATCAAGATTTTGCGTTCTTGACCACCCACGGATAGCTAGTCTATCCTGAAAAGGATCGGAGTAAATGGGTGCCAAAGATGTAATATGAAGGCAAAATCCACTTTATTTTACTTGCTCGCGTGGCGATGCTTGCAGTTCCAATTTTATGCGTGAAAATTAGGACTTTTACCCGGGTATATGAGATACTCGGGTAC
>CM052328.1:7314941-7356855 GCA_028455615.1 Lasioglossum zephyrum | reverse complement strand
CATATATTTGTTTATAAAATCAGCGACTTAGCTGGCCAAAATTATTTATAATGTTTAACCCTCATCCACACTATGTGGTACCCGGGTACCTATTTCAAATTCATTCACATAATATTCAATATTTTTCAATTGATATGTCCTTCATCTTTTGTGACATCTCAAATCTACTTTAGATGAATTAATATCATTGGAATTAAACAAAAATTTTATACAACATTTCTCAAAAAAAAAACTCCCAAACCTTTTTCTCGCATTCGCTATGATGAGGCTACCCGGGTACCACAATGCTCAAGTAGGCAAATTAGATCCTATACAATTGTGATTTATAGTACAACTATTTCTCAGTACAAATTTTATTGTTTCAAAATACAATCGAACTACATGTCACTACAAGTGATCTTTTACAGACCGCACACGCTTTTCTTGTCTTCCTTTGAATTTTCGCTGTTCTGCATACATAACGGAAAAGGTGGAAAAGGCGGGAAAGGGACCAAGGGCCCTCGCTGGGGTCTGGTAGCGACGATGACGCTACAACAGTATGCAGCAACCTATATGGGTACCCGGGTACCTCTTCATTCAGAATCGTATAAAAATTACCCGTGTGGATGAGGGTTAAGAACCGATATCCTTTTAACAACTCTTTACACACACCTATTTTCTCTCGGTATATCACAAAGAATTTCACATTTCAAACGACAACTATCTTAACCATTTTCTCCATATGCGTTTGTCCCAGGCCAGCGACTCGGACCAGAGCTTAAACCTGTCGGACGTGAGCGGATCCTTGCCTCGCGACAAGATTGACCCTAGGAGGTTGTCCAGGTCGGATTCTTGGACGTTTTACGACACTGCAGCTGGGACCAGGTCGGAAGGAATCGACGAGTTGGACAGGATATCCAGTGCAGAAGAAGACACATTGGACAAGGACGTGCCTCTGTTAGATCGAACCTCCTCGGTGTCAAACGAGAGCCACGCGTCCATTCAGAACTCTTTGTACGAGAATTTAGCCTCTCGTAGGGCAGCCTTGGAGGAGAAACAGGACACGTCCAATACCGAGAACAGGCAACAGAATAGTCGGTCTTTGTTGTTCGAGTTTGATCCGTTCGCGAAAACATCCGAGACCGAGAACGTGTACAGCAACTTCGAGAACAATGATATGATGTTACTGGAAACTCTGTTGGCCACCAGTGACTCGCCTAGTAGTTCCGGTAGCATCCTCGATTTCCAAGAAGCGGTCGATAACGAAGAGGAACAGAATGATATGGACGACGAGGATGTTCTGCATCCGCAGATCTCCGTAGTGCCGCCAGTGCCGCCGAAAAGGTTCGACTCTTTGCCGAAGAGCGAGCACGACGAAATCTTCGAAGTTATCTCTCTGCCCGATAAAAGTGCTATCGGCAAGAATCCAGCACTGTTGCCGAAACTGGCACAGTTAGGAAGTAAAAAACAGCCTGCCGTTCCTCCGAGGAAACCACCGAGAGTTCGGCTCACCGATACCCCGCCGGCTGCTACCGACACTGTGGCGACTACCGATGATAACGTAACAGGTAAATCTACTGGGAGACTTAAGGAAGTAGAATCCTTTTCTCGATTATAGAAAAATAGGGGTTTTCAGTAGTCAAAAACGCTAGATAAATCTATGGCGTTAATTTATCGATAACAGAAAATAGGGGTTTTCGAGTAGTCAAGAACACTAGATAGAGATCGATCTAGGGCGCTAATTTTTCAATAACAGAAAAATAAGGGGTTTCAGTGATCAAAAACGCTAGACAGAAATCGGTCTAGGGCGCTAATTTCTCAATAACAGAAAAATAGAGTTTTTTAGTAGTCAAAAACGGTAGATAAAAGATCGAGCTAGGGTGTTAATTTCTCGATAACAGAAAAATAGTCGTTTTCCAGTAGTCAAAAGCACTAGTTGGAGATCGATCTATGGCGCTAATTTCTTAATAACAAGAAAATGGGATTTTTCAGTCGACAAAAACGGTAGACAAAAGATCGATCTATAGCGTTAATTTCTTAATAACAAAAAAATAGGGGTTTTCCAGTAGTCAAAAACACTAGATAGAGATCGATCTATGGCATTAATTTCTTAGTAACAGAAAAATAGGGGTTTTTTCCAATCGTGAAAAACACTAGATAGAGATCGATCTAGGGAGCTAATTTTTCAATAACAGAAAAATAAGGGATTCAGTGATCAAAAACGCTAGATAGAAGATCGAGCTAGGGTGTTAATTTCTCGATAACAGAAAAATGGGGTTTTCCAGTAGTCAAAAACGGTAGATAAAAGATCGATCTAGGGCGCTAATTTCTCGATAGTACAAAAATAGGTGTGTTTGTTATTTATCGATCGTAAGGTTGTTTATAACAAGAGGCATTGATGATCTCAGCGCAAAGGTTCGATCAGAAAATTAATTTTAAAATTAATTATTTAATTATTTAATTAATTTGCGCCGAGATCATCAATACCTCTTGTTATGTACAAAAATAGAGTTTGTCATAAATCCATAAAGTCCGCAGTCTATTGACAAGACACTTTCGATAGCTGCAGCCCCGAAGATGACGGTTGCCTCGACGAGTCCTGAGGACGGTTCAACGAGTCCTGCGAGCGGTAAAAACACGGAGGAGCATCGTCGCGTAGGTATGATACAGAAGCTGAAGAAGCTGAGGCAGGATTCGTCGTCCCACGGTATCGGACCGAACATGAGGAACTTCGTTAAGAGCGGCAGCAAGTTGTTGTCAAGAAACCGAGACCAGTCTCGAGAGACGTGCACGAAATCGACGAAACTCGAGAGGCCGAATGTGAACGTTCCGATGAATCCTGCAACGCATCTAGGAATTGTTTACAAGACCGGTGTGGGGATTGAAAGAGCAAAGGATCTCGTGCAGAGGGTGGCGGTACTGGCTGACCAGAAACTCTCGTTCTACACGGACAAGGCAATGTCCACTCTGAAGGAGGTTATTCACCTCAACACAGTGTACAGCATTCATCTTCTTCAGGATGTAAAGTGAGTACGCTTTTTTCCCGACATAGAAGAACGCACCTTGAGATACCGTAGATACAGTTAGCTCCACAATGTTACGGAATCGCATACAGGGTGTGACGTTCGAAATAGGGCATAGCAGTGTCTCAGGTGAAACTGTACAACGACTGTTTACCCTCTGATTTCGATGATTTTCTATTTAAATAATTATTTTCTGCCTTTTCGACGAACACACAAATGAGAAAGCGAGCTAATATTCCATTGTCATCCCGTTCTCTGAGCTATGTTCAAAGTTAGTCTCTAGTATTCTCTAGTAGTCTCTAGCTCATCGAGAAGTTAGTTTAACAATCAAACGAAAAATTTCTACCAAATTGTCAAATAGACAGACAAGAAAGCGAATTAATAAAAACGTGGTAATAAAACGATTAAGTCATTTTAAGTGCTACTGTGTTTAGTCAGATTTCACGTATCACACTTGGGGTCTTTCTAAAATTTCGTAAAAATTTAATAAGACAGTTTTTGAATATTTTTAAATTCCAAAATCTACGTATTTGCGCTGGTAAATTTTATATATTTCTGAAAACAATGGATTGCTTGTAAACTCAAGGAATTTAATTGAAGAAATAAATTCCTATTTGTTTCCTGTTTCTTGCTATGTACTAATTTTAAAAAATGTACTGATCTGCACCTATACTGAAAACATGATTTTTTTTACGACGGCCCTACGCGAGCATCTTCCTTCTACAATTTCTTGCGCCTTAAATAGTAAATAATAAATAATCCTATTTATTTTAAAGTATGTGTACAATTTTGAAAATAAAATATTTCATTTGATGCAATAATTTTTTAAAATAAAATAATTTATTGGAAGCAGTAATTTTTTTGAAAACAGTATTTTATTTGAAGTTTTTCAATTTTAAATATTATTGCTGAAAATAATTGTTCGCATTCAATAGATTTATGAGCAGAAATAGTTTTCTGGTGATAAGATGCACTGTATGTTTATCAACAAACCTTGATAGGCAAAAAAAAATACAATATTCTATTTTGTGTTTCAGATTATTAAAATAGAAATATTTTATTTTGTGGTTCCGATTGTTAAAATAGAAATATTTTATTTTCGAAATTATTTTTTATTTAAGCAAAATAAAGTTGAAAATATTAAATAGTATTTGAAATATCTGTTTGACCAAATAATGCCCACCTCTGGTGGATAGATAACTATTCTGCAGTTTCACCGAATATAGAAAAGGAAAGGATAATGGAAAATGATTTTAATTGTTTAGAGAGATCGATGGCGAGACTGTGCACTGCATAGCGATTAGCGTGGAAGGAAGGCCGAGCGTCTACGTGTTTTACGCGAAAGGTATCGCCGAGAGAAGAATTTGGGCTCAACAAATTTTGGAGGCATTTACTCTAGTCTTTCCCACGAAATACACCTCCGATCTGACGAGGGTAGGATGGGTTTACTTAAAGGTAATACAAAACGTGGTAAAAACGAGACACAAACAGTAAAAACAGTCGGTCATTTGGAAGAAAAACAAAATTCACTTACTCACATATTTGAAAGTCGATGTTTAAGTTGTTGAACCTTGCTCTCATGTTCCTTAGCGTCTACGAGTCATCGGTAGAGCGTGAATTTTTTGCATTTATGATAAAAACGGGTACGTCAAATACAAAAGAGTAAACGCGATAGAACAATTGAATGTTATCTTTACGCTCAAGTTAGTAAGAGAAAAATATCAATTTTTATGATATTTCTATTTCTTCGGAGCGATACAATTTTTATATGGCACCATTGTGTATTTTTATGGGAAATGAAGGAGTGGAAGTTTGGTACATGGGAGTTACATAGAAAGATATTTATTTTCTTAATGTTTCTTTGAAATTGATAATAATATTGTAATTAGTTCTTCCGATGTTTTTACCATTTCGTATGTTGTCTACACATTTTTGTCATAAATACGGAAACAAACAAAAAAAGAATCTTTTACTGCAATGAACAATTCAATATCTTTTATAATAACAGCACATTATATGTTTAAAGTTGAAAAATATGTTTTTTTTTTGTCAAAGTCATGTTTCTCAAAAACTGTGCGCGTAGGAGAAAAATTGGAGGTAGATTCGGAATCAGCGCAAAAAAGAACTCTATATGATCCACCCAGCAGTTATTTGGAAACATGAAACAAAGTTGAAATTTGTTGGACAGTGTTATTTTTATTCTGGTTATAGCGCAAACAGCATAAAATTAACTGTAGTAGAATACATAGTACATTGATACTGTAAAATGAACTACTTGTTGTTAGTAATCAATTTTAACTTTAGGTGATCTGTGTTCTAGGAAGGCGTAACAGGTGTATGGTTCACGGCCTGGGTTCTTTTGCATCAAAGAACTCTGATCTATACAAAATCTCTCGATCCCTTCATGGCTGTTACCTTTGGAGAGCTTGATCTTCGAAAAGCGCGGTGCATTGGTGAGTTTCATTAAATAAATATGTTTGTTTTATAAAAAAAAATAACAACTGCTTAAAACTGGAACAACTCGAATAATCATATAATTAAACGATGTTTAGAAAATATACACTTATAAATTTGCTTTTCTTCACCTTCTGTAGAACAAAAGCTATTTATGATTTAAATAATCGCTGCCACCTGAAAATACGAGTTAACAACTAATTCTGCTCGTACCACTAAAAAGTGTGAAAAAGAAAACAATTTTATGAAAAAAAATTAAACCGACTTCGAAAAAAACTAAAAAAAATGCACTAAAAAGCATGAAATAATTTCCATTTTATAAAATATTAAATATAATACGATTGTATTATTGATTATATTATATTTAATGTTTTATAAAATGGAAATTATTTCATACTTTTTAATGCATATGTAAGGGTTAAATCCGTGACGTCGTCGAACGTACAATTTCGAATGTAGACACAAGGGTTCTTGTCTATTTTCTAACAATCTATAAGTATCTATACTTATTATCTATAACTTTTTAAAATTAATAAACTTTATATCTTTTAATTGAATCCAAAATACTAGGTAAATTATTGTTAATAATTTCATAGAAATTAATATTTCCAATTAAAGAAATATATTAAGAAGAACTTCTAATTCTTTTATAAATGTCTATACATTTATATTTCTTATTTACTTGTTTAATCGTTTTAAGAAAAAAAAACATTATATTTTCAAAATAAAATTAACTAATTAATTTATAAATTATTAAAAAAATTTAATTATCTTAATATTTTAGGATAAAGATAAATAACTATCTACAAGTAAATAAAGCTATTGAATTTGCGTTCAAGAATATATTTCGGAGAATAATCTCTGTTGAATTGTATACAATTATTATACATACGTATACAATTATACGTATACAATTATACATTATAAAATTATTATACATAAGTATACATACAGCTGACTTTGTTTCACACAAGGTGCCGGACTTTGTTTAACAATTACATTCTATACGTGCGCCTCGTCCAATCTTACAACTGTACACGATGTATATTCACATAAAAGTTTTCTTGCGGTCGTTTAATAACAGTAGTAAACACGAGTTTTATTATTGAAATAAGCAAGCTGTTGTTCGTTTGTAGTTATTAACAACTCGTTACTCGTTCACCGGCCATTTTATCAAATTTATATCACGACGTAGATAAACGGCGCAGCTTTCTTCCACACTAGCAACGGCGATTTATTTTAGATGCGACATCAAGTTAGTTGTTTTGATGAAGCATCTGCCGAATTGGAATCCGATCATACACTCATCGGATGGTTCTGTCACTGTAACAGAAACGGTATTGTTCATACCAGTTATTATTTGACTGCGGCTTTTATGCATTTATGCTAAAAATGGGTGCAGAAACATTATTAAAATAACAGAAAAAAACATTAAAACGATTTAACAAGATCCGCATGTAATGATCAAGTTATTAAAATTGTTAAATAATAGGTAGTAAAACGAACATGCATTTATTAATTTACTTGATGTCCACCTTAAAGATAAAAAATATTTAGGATTTAATGAATCAAGGATAAGAGTGATATCAACTTGATAATTGATGAAATTTCAACAAAAATACGTTAGTTCGTTAGTTTAATTCGTTAGTTTAGAAATACCTCTTGTAATACTGAAAAAATAGTTTGCATAAATTAGTTTAAAAGAACGCCATTTAAATTATTCAAACTTGGCCGTTACCTAACACCTTTTATGGCCATTGATTTAAAAAGTAACGGCCAAGTATGAATAATTTAGCCCTCCATGTAACTCTTTAAAAATTAAACAGCGTTCTTTTAAACAAATTTTTACAAACGCTTTTTTCAGTATTGCAAGAGGTATTTCTAAGCTAACGAACTTGGCCGTGTTTTGTTTGATCTCACAACTTTTTACGACCATAGGAATTTGGCTCCTGTTTACAGGATGTTTTTGTTGGGTACTATTCTCGCGTACTTGGTGCTCGCGAATAACCGTTATTTACTCCATGTTGCTTACAATTAGCGGAAAATATTCATTATACATGTAGATGATTAAGATAGTTACCTTGTTCTTTACAAATACGCACGGAATTCCGCAACATTTCGTCTGGAATAGTAGTGATATTTTGGTAATAGTTCAATATTTCTTCTTCTATTATCTCTCCTTTTACCATCTGTAATCATTGATTCCAAGGTTATCGTCACATTTGTTTATTTATATTGATCTCGATTGTTCCGTCGCGTAGAAACAGCCCTAGTAGCACAAAATATTATATACACATTCATATAATATTAAAAAGAGATTCAATCTCTTCTTAATATTTAAATATACATACAATATTTATTTTATATTAAGTAACAAATATTTCTTTTTAAATATGCAGGAAATATCTATTTCATATTACGAGAAAAAATATTTTTTTCTAAATACAAAATGAATCTTTATTTAATATTAGAAATAGAATATTTATTCCTAATGTACAGATAATATTTATTTCATATTTTTAAAAAATATTTTTTTCTTATTATAAAATAAATCTTTATGTAATATCAGAAATTATATAAAATTATATAACATAATATAAAAATTTCTTAATTGTAATAAGGTCCTTTGGAAGATAAAATGGAATATTCCCTCAAGCAGTGCACAGAAAGTAATAGATATTCATAGTTTCTAATTTTTGTTATAACTTTTTCTTACATTTGACAATTTTATTGAATGTTATTTAAATATTGAATTTATATTTTTCAGATATTGGATTCACATTTACTTTATATTTTTTAAATATCTAGTTTATATTCTCTGAATATTTAGCTTATATTTTTTAAACATTCAATTTATATTTCTTGTACATGTATACAATATTCATATCCAGTATTTTTCTCATATGAAAAAATGTGGCTTGAAAAATATTTTTCCAATATTTGAAAAAAATATTTATCCAATATTTTTGTGCTACTAGGGAGGACACGTGGTTCTTTCGAACAATATTTATGGTGCGTTCGTGACTAGGAATCTTCCTCGAAGATTCAGTCAATTAGGGTCTTCCGGTGACCATTCTAGACATTGCCAAATGTCCTTGTTGTTAGCAGGCCTCCTTCAGAGCCATGGGAAAGAGAGCTAAACATTCTTGAGGACGCTGATTGGTAACTGTAACTTTAGGCAGGAACCGATCAGTGCATTTTCTTCCTCATCGCGTACGGTCAGGAATTCGAATTCCAACAGTTTTTTCTCAGCTTTCGGACAAGCGCTACCTTTGAATCCGCGATTAGACAAGTACAACGCACCGGCCGTTGTCTTGTCGACCACATAGTACGTGTTTCGAAAGTGTGCATCACGGTATTACATTGTCCAGCGATCGGGACAATCGCGCTAAATACCGCGCTATAATTCGAGACCCTTGCGTGCGCTAGCGTATAAGGCAGGAGTAGAATTGCCTTACTGACGAGTCCACTAGCAGGTCCGGGACGAAACGGGGGTAAGGGATAGGCAGAATATTACTAGAAAAACAAGTGAAACATGTTAGCGAGATCGAGTTGTTTGTCATTATACAACATAATAGGAGCTGTGTGAAGGCTCATTGTAAAGAGGAAGGTTGATTGTAGTTTGTTTCCATCATGATTTAACGAGATTATGTTTATAATTAATAATATGAGCATCTAAAATAGAGGGAAAAATCGAGACAACCACCATCAGTATTTTTCTAATACAAAACGATTTTTTTTTTTACTGAAATCATGAGTGCACCTTAGAACAATCAACCCTCCTCTTTGTAATGAGCCCTCACACAGCTCCTATTATATTCGTATAAGGACAAACAACGGTTTCCCGCAAACACTGTTTTCATCAGCAAAACAGCGTTTACGGGGATAGGTTGTTTTCCCCCTACTTTGGACGCTCATATTATTAAATATAAACATAATCTCGTTAAATCATGAGTGCACCTTAGAACAATCAACCTTCCTCTTTACAATGACCCCTCACACAGCTCCTTATACGAACATAATAGGAGCTGTGAGAGGGCTCATTATAAAGAGGATTGATTGTTCTGAGCTGCACTCATGATTTCAGTAAAAAAAATCGTTTATCACTTAATCCATTGAACTGGCTACCCAATATTAATTTGGCGGGTAGTACAACAGTCGTACGAGGGCATTCTCGAGTCGACGTGTCCGCAGTTTCAAAACCGGGCTCAAGCTTTACGACCTTGAGCAGGAATACGTCCGCGCGCCACCTGAGAGTGTCCCCGGAAAAACACAACTAAACACGATAAAGGCTGGGACTTACCATTCCCCGTTTTTGAGCGCAGCAAACCATTAAACAGCTCGTTCTCTTCAAATATTTCATTAACTGAGTCTCATTGTAGCCCGTATCTAGGTAGAACGCTGTATACATTATATCCTCTGTAACAAAGTGCGAAATTCTTAGTTTATAATTTAACTGTTCGCCCATGGATTAAACATTTTCAAACTCCGCTTTTCAATAAAATAAAGTCATATAACTCAATTTCTGGCTAATGGAAAACATAAATTCTCCTTGTGTGGTATCTTTAATAGTAGGTTTACGGAGCTGTAGAAATATGTATTTCACATTATTTTATAAACGTAACCAAAGTGTGTGTCCAAAGTTTTGACCATTTTCCAATAGTATGTACCCCAAGAAATAAATTTGGTAAATAATTCCTCAGCGAAGCATATTTACAATCTGATTGATATTATATTAATAATTTATAACCTAAGTTGCAATTACGCGAATTAAGAATATTAGTACCCGTCATTTTGACGGATTCCATATACCGGGTGTTAAGTTCTCTGAAAAAGCGCAACAGATTGTAGAACAAAATGTTACAAAATTTATTCGAAATGGTAAAAAATTGGCTTTCATTTTCCCTTAAGAAATGACGGTCGGAACGACCAAATATTTTATGATAAATCAGAATAAAGGCAAAACTTTACTTCGTAAACTAGTAATAAAGTATTCCCTGTAGGAATGTCATAGATATTAACATTTTCACGATAATTCGAATATTTACCCAATGTTGCTTCTGTTTTATTAACACATTCAAGACTGTCCGTCTGTTCGATTTCAAACATTCTGGCCATGCCTCGCGCTAATTTCTCGTCATCAACATCAAATATGGATCCCTGGTTTGCCTGAAACAAACAAAATTCAAATGATTGCCAAATATCCTTCATTGTCGTGATTTTTTTATTTATCACTTGTTTTCTTTGATTTCGAGTAAAAGTTGTGTCCTTACCAAAGCGACAGCAAAGAACGTACACAATAGTAAAAACTTCATGGTGATGGTTTTCTGATTTCTTGTATTTTGACGACACTTGATTAATTAATCGAATCGACTGACATCAAACAGATCGACCGCACTACTTTATATATCCGAGGAGCCGAGGTTAAAGTTGAACGAGTTACATAACTGATCGGTTACGTATCCGATAAATCGAAGCGGAAGATCACAAAGTATCAGTGATTATGAAAATATAAAAATATTATAATACTTCCTGCAAATCACAATATGTTCTAAGTTTTATGGAAGATATCGAAGAAACACAAGGGACTTGGTATTGATATTTCCAACGATCGCAAACATGCATAAATATTTATTCACTATTATGCTGCGCAACATTTATTTCACGTTTTGATATTAAATAAGTAATCTTACTTTGTTCATCTCAATTATGGGAAGAAATTAAAGAATTAAATTCTTTATTATTTTTAATTAATATAAAGAATTAAACGAATACATTCAAGATATGAATGATTCTATTAAATAACTATTCGTATGTTGTAAATGCAAATAAATTGAGTCTACTGACAAATGGTTCTTTATAGAAAAATTAAAATATAATCTTGAATTGAAAATGTAGAAATAAGAAATTCAATTGTCAGCAATTCGAAACTATTATGAACTGATTGTTAAATTTCTAGATTCATCTTTTAAACAAAATTCTAAATGTTGTAGGATTGTTGGGTAACGAAACATGGGTATATAATGAAACGATTAACAGATTTGTTATACTTTTATCGAAGGTTCAATTAATTAATTTTAAATGTGCTGTTTGTCAATTTACAATTGTTTCATAATGTTTGATGCTCTCTTATCAGTCATTAAACAACCATTTGCTGTATTTCTGTCAACAATTTGTTAACGTTCCTATAAAAAATATTTAAAAAATTTCTCATTTTTTTCACTTCTCGTTACATTAATATACAACAATGATCTCTCTATTATATTGATGACTTATACTATCTGTCTTATCTATTATTTATCTATTATCTATCACTTGTCTAAGACATAAGATTAATTAGAAAAGTTATTTGTCAAACACAAGAAGGACAATAAACAAAAATAAATTTTTCCTTCGACCTAATATTTATCAAATAACCTATGACAATAGAAATTTGTATGATGAGCTGCAATCTACATAATTATAGTCAGCGAAATTTCCATAGTTAGAGTAAGAGTTTCATGTGTTTTTCATAGTCAGATGTTACAATTGTTTTCTTCATTAGCATTCATAATTTTTACGTATGAGCATTACGATAATTGTTTGCATCGCTCGCGAACATCTAGTATAACGTGTAAATGTTTTATTTTCAATTGTATAGAATAATATGCCGATTGTTCGCGAGAAACAGAACACCTAAATAGCTCCGTTAGTTGTATTGTGATGACATAAAAAAATATTTTGATTGTTCTCCTTATCAAGATCTTTTGAATACCGTATGTGTGTACCCTTATACATAAGTGCATCATCCTTATCTGTCAAAAATGCTGAAAATCGTTCAAGTTTAAACACTCGTAACTTTTTTGTAATTTTCGTAATTGAAACTTGAATTTTTCACATTTTCTAAAGGAAAACTGCAAACATTTCTGGTTATTCAAAGTAAAGCTTAATCTTTTTAACATTTTCGTCTGTCTTCAAGCTTAAAAGATCTAATTAGGTGTTCTGTTTGTCGTGAATCACCAGGTATTGTATATGTACATATAATTATAATTATTGGGCTGGAAAGAAAGTAATTTTCTTTCGGTATTTTTAATGCGAAATAGAGTTCAATTCTTTTATTCAATAAAACTTAACGAATAAGAATTTTCCCTTTTGTTCGACGATCATTTTCAAAACAGAATAAATAAGAAAAAATATTTTATCGATTAAAGTTGATCGGTTTTACTTCACCTTGAAATACCGAAAAATTACTTTCTTGCCGATCCGATGTATTGATAGAATACTGTGAAGCTTTTTTATTTTGATTGTAACAGTTATGAACCCTGGATATGTTCCAGTTTTACGAGAACAAGAAGGTCCGAATCCAAACGCGGGATCCGTTCCCGTAGTGGTCGTAGATGCAGGTGGCAGTGGTGCGCTGCACATGGCTGCACCAGGTACTCACGAAGGATCTGCGTGGAGACATGCACTCTATCAAGCAGCTATCACGTGTGGTCCTGCCCTAGAACAACAGCAACTGACGCAAGACGACGTCCCTGTGATACTTGACAAATGCATCAATTTCATATATGCCCATGGTAAATGAAACGTTAATTTTTAATAATGCTTCTGAACAAATTACCTACCCCAATAAACATTATCCCTTAGCACTCGAGTGGTGAGTCGGAGTCACCATTAGAAATTGCGATACAATTATTCAAAATATTGTTTAAAGTATTAAACATCTTGGTAGCGCTATTAGTAGCTAATTAATTACTAAACATTTAAGTATTGTATGAGGTGTTATATCTATTTCATATCCATAAAATGAAAAAAAAATTATATAGAATAAAATTATTCTAGGTCAGAAGAAATTTTTAGTTTTGGCATTAAAATAGTTCCGAGTGCAAAGGGTTAATATATCTCCGCCTGAATATAAGAACTAGGGAACTTTAAATTTGGTCATTTTGAGTTATCTACTTCGTATTAAAGAAGAAATCAAGTAGAATTTAATGTAAAAACTGGTTAACCTATCAAAGTAATCTACAACATCTAGTGAATCATAATTTAGTTTAATCTTGTTAATGTAAAAAGTAGGCAACTTGTGTTTTTTTTTTGCAAAAAAAGGTCTAAAATAAGGAATTGTAAGTTGCCTAGTTCTTACATTCAGGCGGCGATAGGATGAAATTTTGGTTCAAGCGTAGGTCTTTTTCTAATTAATATTTAGATGCAAACAATTTTTAATTTGACTCGATATTGTAGGGTAAGGAGTAGAAACGATTAATTTAATTTTCCAGAACACAGGTACACCGAATAAATACGTGTTATTTAGTTATAAGTAGACTGCGGATGTTTATAGAATTTTCAATTTTTGTAGGTAAATTTTAAGAAAGTGGAATTCAATAAAATCTTATTTTCAGTGGTAGTAGCTTTCCTAGATTCGAAGTAAATAAATGTCGTACCACAATTCTATCGAACTTTACATTCTAGCATTTTTCGAAAATGTTCAGCAGCCGTAAACGCATAAAGATCCGCAGTCTGGTTCTAAAGTGTGCTGCAGTTCACAAATTACAAGTACACACTTAGCAACATATTGTTAACACAGTTAGCATTGATTGTTTCAATGTAAACCAGTCAATTCGTGTAAGTGGTTCTGTGCTCTGGTTGCGCAGACGTTCTATGCGATAGTTGTTGTTATTTAATGATAACGTTGTCTGTGATAGTGTCAATGTTACTTTGAAGGTATCATGACCGAGGGAATTTATCGTCGTAGCGGGTCCGCCAGTGCCGTTGTTCGGCTGTTAACGGCTTTCCGTCACGACGCGTGGCAGACGCAAATCACGAGAGGATCGTACACGGAGCACGACGTGGCCACGGTTCTCAGAAGGTTTCTCCGTGATTTGCCGGATCCATTGTTTCCTGCCAACATTCATGACCGGCTTTGTCTCAATACAGGTAAGGAGCACTTACTGTCCTTGACTGTCTGCGGACTAGTTCAACGGACTTAATTATTTTCCGATGAATAAGTCGAAGTCTCCAATCCTTTCCTACTTGATATCAGAGGTGGGCACTATTTGGCGAAACAAATATTGCAAATACTATTTAATATTTTCGACTTTATTTTGCTCAAAGAAGATAGTATTTTAAATAAGATATACAATTTCGATAATAAAATATTTCTATTTTAACAATGGGAACCGCAGTATAAAATATTTCTATTTTAATAATCTGAAACACAAAATAGAACATCGTATTTTTTGCGTCGTTATTCCTAATACTTTCAGAAATCGCAATTACTTATAGGTAATTTAATATTTCTTATCTCAGCAATAATTTAAAGAAGAAATGGTACTTAATATAAGAAACTATATCATTTGTTACATTTCCGTTTTATTCAATAATAACTATTTCTACTCATAAATCTATTGAATGCGAACCATTATTTTCAGTAATAATATTTAATATTGAAATTGGAAATAAAGACAAAGTCCAAATATTTCCAATATTCTTAAAATAAAATACTATTTTCAAATATTACTACCTCAAATAAATTATTTTATTTACAAAAATTACTGCATCAAGTAAAATATTTTATTTCCAAAAATTACTGCACCAAATAAAGTTTTTTATTTTCCAAATTGTACATATACTTTAAAATAAATAGAATTATTTATTATTTACTACTTACAATACTATTTCCCCAGCTCTGGTATGAAGGATAATCGGGATGGCTATTTTAAATAAGATATACAATTTCGATAATAAAATATTTCTATTTTAACAATGGGAACCGCAGTATAAAATATTTCTATTTTAATAATCTGAAACACAAACTAGAATATTGTATTTTTTTTTGCCTATCAAGGTTTGTTGATAAACATACAGTGTATCTGATCACCAGAAAACTATTTCTGCTCATAAATCTATTGAATGCGAACAATTATTTTCAGCAATAATATTTAAAATTGAAATGGAAAATAAAGACAGTCTACATATTTTCAATTTCTTCTTTCAAAAATTACTGCATCAAGTAAGATATTTTACTTTAAAAATTGTACACATACTTTACCATAAACAGGATTATTTATTATTTACTATTTGAAATACTGTTTTCCTCAGCTCTGTCAGAGAGCCATTGCATGTTGCTAATAATCCAACGTGGGATTTTATAGCTTATTAAAAAAATAAACAATCATCGAAAAAGTACTTACAATTTTTTATAATATAAAGAAAATTCGATTAAACAAATAAATATAACATGAAATTTACTAATTAAACGAAAGCTTTTAAATTAATCTATTTTTTTAATGCAAAATATACTCATGAATGGCTTTCATTGCCAATGTATTGATAGATTTCGAATTTCTTGTACTTTTGTCTTCCATTGTACTTCCAGAACATCCTTAAATAAATGCCGATATGTTTCGATTTTTTCCATGCAAAGGATGCCCAATATAAATAAAAAAATAAATTTAAAAACTTCTTAAAAACCACGCTTATATTAAAATGCACTAAAACGGAGAAAATGATTTTTTTAGGTATTAGCAACTATAAATAAAAGCGTAGTTATTGCTGATCCAACAACCCAATGCTGTTGCTGGATCAGCAACAAACAACGTGTTAACACGAACCAGATAGTTTGTCATGGTGACTAAAGGCGATAGAACATTTCCGCGAAGAGCAGCGCATGCAAATAAATCGCTTCTTGCCTTCGACCGGAATTTGCATACGTAATTATAAGAAGAATGTCAAACTGTCGACACCCACGCGTACTTTCTCGCGTCGCGGCCCGTCCCATTAGGAAGCATATATTGTTGAATCTCCGGTGTTCATTACTTAAGAACTTAACGACTTTCGTTTAACGGAAAACGTGTCCCAGTTTCGCCAAACGATCGAATTCGTTCACACTAAAACTGCCGAGCACTACAAATGACTGTCTTGCATTGTCTTACAGTTATCAGATGATTGTAGAAGTTCGTTCGCGACTTGAAAATAAAATCGAATGGTTAAATTTTAAAGAATACATCAATCATATAGTCACCATTCTTTTCTAAAAAGAATCTAACCCAGACCGTTCATTTTTCAAAAGAATGCTGACTATGTAATTGATTAATAAAGCTGTACTAATCAACTATATAGTCGTTTATTAATCAATTGTGTAGTATATACAGGGTGTTAGAAAAGTCTGGAAACGGTTGAATATCTCAAAAGTAAAGTATTTTAGAGAAAAATGGTTCCGATATTTATTTTGCGGTTTCGCAAGAGCTATAAGATGGTGACATTGGTTTGATATTGAAGAGTGATTTTTTACACTATATATACGAAAGTGGGAAACTATTGAGCGAAAAGTAGGGGGCAGTAGTGGGGTACTATTATGGGCGACCAAGGTACCCTATCTTAGTACTTGACTGAGGCCCTCTGTCCACGGAGCGTAGCGTCATCGTCGCGTAATCGTCTATACTCGAAGCGTGTACCAAACTTCACGTTATTACTAAAAAAACAAAGATGTCGAGTGACGAGGAGACTTTGATTTTTTATAATTATATTCGACGGAGAAGAATTATCTCGATATTGGTCGCAAACTTCATTCATCATACGTTTGCCGTACGACAGTGTCGTACGCTAGGCGTTAACGCCGTATTCTATATGTATATACAGTGAGCCACGAAAGTATTCGAACGCCAGAACAATACATCGGAATCTGCTGGTGTTTTTCTCGATGTTTGCTCTACTTTGAGCTTATTTTTCTGTCATAAATAGACATTTTTGACTCATATGATGGGGCGCAGCGTGGTGCAGTTAACCTTCCTCTATCAAATGAACCCTTGTGCAGCTCAAAAAATGTCGGATACGGTAAAAAAGCGACAGCCCGTGATTGCATTCAATTTCCCCATATTCCATTCATGATGCCAGAGTCTAAAGCAAGTCTAGAGCCAATTTTAGTTTAGCTAGTTAGAACAGATGGCGCCTAGTCAGGACTGTCAACGTGGAATCGCAACAACAAAAATATATATGGGGCTTGATTAATGTCTTTTAGTAAAGACATTAATAAAAAAAAAGGGAAAGACGTGGAATCATAGCAAAATTGAAGCGTTAGACTGATACATATGTATGTGTATCAGTGTCACCACACAAAAAAAAACTTTCTCCGCGCAGACGTTGGTAATACGGATAAATACCATAGAATAGGTATGTCACGTGGTGCCCCTTGCCTCTTAAAACAGAATAACGTTTTTATAATTGAACCAAACAACCTGATTTTTTATAATCAATTCGAAGAATGCGTTTATGAAATGATATACAAAACAGATTTTCCAAAAATTAATTTACAAGGTTACACGCAAAAACAAAAAAGGCATTTTTTAAACTTTTTTTTATTTAATATATTTTCGATTTTTATAATTACATTCGACGGAGTAGAAGAAGAATAAGAAAATTCTGGGTGTATCCTTACATTTGCAATAATATTAACTGCAGAATATTTGCGGCTACAAGAGTTAGCAGAAAACGTTAGCAAGAAAACGATGTTAAATTTCAAGCATTTTACAGAATGCGCAAAACTACGTACCAGAATCTTAGCATTTCAGGTGCGTATTTTTTAATTAATGCAGACCTTGCTTGAAATGCTAATTCTCTTGCAGCTAGAAATATTCTGCAGTTAATATTATTGCAAATGTAAGGATACACCCAGAATTTTCTTGTTCTTCTTCTACTCCGACGAATGTAATTATAAAAAATCAAAGTCTCCTCGTCACTCGACATCTTTGTTTTCTTTTAGTAATAACGTGAAGTTTGGTACACTCTTCCCGTATAGACGATTACGCGACGATGACGCTACGCTCCGTGGATAGAGGGCCTGAGGCCGGCTGAGGTTAGAACAGGCTAGGATCGTCGCGCATGCGTGTGAAAAGCGCCAAGAATCCCATCCAGTGATGGTATTTTGGGCGCTTTTTTGGGCGTTTACGTCCGAAAGTGGGAAACTACTCTCAGGGGAAAAAGTAGTGGGGGACTATTATGGGTGACCAAGGTACCCGATTTTCGTACTTCACTGAGGCCGTCTGAGGCTAAAATCGTCGCGCATGCGCGCGAAAAGCGCCCACAATACCATCACTGATCCCATCACTGATCGGGACACTGGCTATTGTTCTTCCTAATCCACCCGTTTCTGGAATTGTGTCGCAATTTGAATCATATAATCCGTCGCAGACATCGAAAACATCAATAAATTAGTCTAATACGCCTAGACAGAAATTTATTTGATACCAATGGCCAATCAAACAGACGGTCCTCCAGCATATGGTTACCATCCTTACGATCTTCGTGTGAGGTTAGCTAAGGAACGTTACTGGACAACTTACAGAGCGCTCACTAAATGGATTTTCAACATGAACAGTAGTTCTTTTCATATGGAGGAACATCGAAATCATATCCGTACACAATGGTACATATTAGAAAGTCAGTGTCCTTTTCATCAGGAACTTAGATTTCCACCTGGCGCTATGTGGGTTAATATGGAGAATCAGAAGTTGCTTGAGCTGGTTAGCAGAGTATTGGCGTCAATTGATATTCCGTTCCGAAACTTCGACGGTAACTTGTTGTTCGAAGCAAAATCCGAATTTGACTCTGCTGTTGCCGCTCTACGCGCGGTTGTATATTCGGAACAAGTTAGTGTTAAGAATGACCACGGTATATATGATCGTGAAACGTTTGAGACGACGTTCAAACTACAATGGTATACTGGCGCCTAAGTCAATGTCGATATTGTGTACGGGGGAGACTCTACATGACGTAATACTTCTTCATCCGTTCCTTGCTCGCTAAGAATTGTCTCTAATGTTTATTTAACAAAATTAGAACGTTTATGTACATTTGTTAACAAAACACGCAATGTATAAATCAATAAAAACAATAATGGTAACGCCAAAAGCATCAACAAATGATACAAGTGTACTTTGTACGAATTAATTAATTCACATTAATTAGCCTGTCTATAATTGTAATCCGTCACTTTCCCGCTAACAAGTCCGTTTCCGCTCAATTCTCGTTTAAGAGGCAAGGGGTACCACGTGTGATAACTAAACAGTAACTAAAATCATACTAGATTTTGTATGGAAATATGGGTTTGCGGGCTGTCGCTTTTTTAGTTAAGGACGGCTCGACCGTCGAGCGCGACCGTACGGTCGAGCCGTCTTTAACTACTTGTTGGTCCTCAAGGGTTAGAATAATCAAAATTACACCTGGAAAACGGAAAAAGTAGACGTTCTTGGTATACGTCCCTTCTAGATTGATCTTTTATGTAGCGATTGTGACGACGTAGAGCACCGAAATGTGTATTGTAGAGAAATGGCATCGCTAATTCCGAACCCTTGCATTCTCGTGTACGTATACACGTAGCGCTGTATGAGTCACGCACACTAGAGATGGGATCCACACCCTTAAGCAAAAGAAAATGTTTCAGAAATTGATTTTCCGAAATTTCAAAAGGAAATATTTCAATTTAAATATTTGTTCTTCAACGAGAATCCACGATCCAACAGTAAGAAGGTTCTCATTTTTGTTCGCAGAAAACGTTAACGAGAACGAGCAGATCACGGTGTACAGGAAACTGTTATCTACACTGAGTCCTGTGCCAGCAGCGACGTTGCGAAGGATTCTTGCTCACCTTCACTGCCTGAGTCAACAGAGTTCCAGGAACCTGATGACCGTCGAGAATCTTTCAGCGATCTGGGGTCCGACGTTGATGCACGCCGGTGAAAACAGCGCCGAGGAATGGAATCGTTCGGAGACCAGAGTGATCGGTGATCTCATCAAGCTCTATCCGAAGCTTTATCAATTGACCGCAGCCGAGCTCGCGAAAGAGGCAAAAATTTTGGAGGTACTCGAAAAGCATCACGTTTCGAACAATGGACCGCGTGGAGCACCGTCTGGCGATCTCAAAATATGGATATACATATTCTCAAAAGACGGAGAATGCGTCAATGTCACGGTAAGAATCCCTCTTCTTAATCGAATGTCTAATGAAATGATTAATTTTGTATTCGTCATATAAGATTACAAAGTTCGAAACGAATTTAATGCTCTTGACTTTGTTCCCAATGTTATCCTGATTTTTCATCTGCATATGATATTCCACTAGTCTCGATCATCTCCAAATATTTATCATTGTTTCTATCTTTCGATTATATATGGGAAAAAAAGATTTCCAACATTTGTCTCCTCGTAGAGGATACCGTGAAAATTATAATTATGTACAGACTCCCATTAATATTCGGACACTCTTAAAAAGACGATAACTTTTTAAATATTGTACTATACAATTTGAACCTTTTTGGGAAGCTAGAGCAATTAGTTCACTACAGGATGTGAAATAAAAAAATTGTCGAAAATTGCAATTGATCGGAATTGTAGAAAAAATACTAATTGCATTTTACAACTTTTTCATGTGGGCCTATATTGAAACTTTAGAAACTACGTTTTGTAGATCTGTGTCAATTAAACATATTCGGAAATTTTCGTCAAACTCGGGCGATGTTGCAATGAGCTACAAACGTTTAAAGATGGTAAAAATTCCAGATTTTCGTCCTATAAACTGCAGTAAATCTAAGGATTCCTACATCGTTCAATGCCTGTCGTTTTTCCGCATGAACCGATTTCTATGAAATTTTCAAAGTGCGTATAATTGATACAGATCTACAAAACGTAGATTTTAAATTTTCAATATAGGCCCACATAAAAAAAGTTGTAAAATGCAACTTTTAGTATTTTTCAACAATTCCGATCAATTGCAATTTTTGACAAAATTTTATTTGACATCCTGTAGCAAACTAGTTGTTCTAGGTTCCCAAAAAAAGTTCAAATCGTATATACAATATTAAAAAAAGTTATTGTCTTCTTAAGAGTGTCCGAATATTAGTGGGAGTCACTGTATGTACGTATGTAATTAGACCGTAAATACTTCCAGATCGGACCACAAAAGACTGCGTTTGATATATGCGTGGAGCTGGCAGAGAAAACTAATTCACCGGCCCATGAACTTTGTTTGGAGGAGTATACGTTGTCCGGCGCGCTGGAGCGGCCATTGCATCATACTGAACGGGTCCTTGAAACGGTGGCAAGGTGGGGATACTGGGAACCCGAGGATAGGAAGGACAACATTCTCATTCTTAAAAGAGATCACCTCTACAAGGATATACTGCCATTGGTAAATGTGATAGAACATAGAACTGCCATAGAAATTGCACCTCTTTAACCCTTTGCACTCTGGGAGCTATTTTAACTCGTAAATTAAACATTTCTTCTGATATAGAATATTTGCACAGGATTTTTATCATTTTATGGATATTACATTGATATAATACCTCACGGAATACTTAAATGTGTAGTAGTCCATTACATACTAACATATTTAATCATGTAAACAATATTGTGAATAATGGTACAGCAATGTTTAGTGGTGTCACAAAAACACCTTGTGTAAAAAGCACGTTAACCCCTTGACGTATCATTTTCTTTACAGTCGCGTTGTTTAGAACGTCTTTATCCCCGAAAATGTTGTAGAAGAGACAGGAATACTTATTTTAATACAGAAATATTGATGAAAAGCGAATCAAATTTTATTTCACTTAAAAAACAAACGCGTAACATCCATATTTGTTAGACTTTGTTTGAAATCTTCATGACGAGTGGGACTCGTTAAAATACGGCATGGGGTTGAACACCATAATCCTATAAGTGAAATCTTTTACTGTACCCTTGAATCCAGGGACAGATCAAGACAAGTGGATCTTGAAAAAAGTTTCAAAAAAACTCTCATTAAGTCATAACCAAGAAAGAAAAGTAATCAAAAATTCCACAATTCCATCATTTTGATGTCAATGATCTTTTCTTTTTAGTAAAAATATCTGTTAATGGTAGACAACGCTGTTACACAATTTGACAAGCTAAACATTTTCTGCTCCAAGCATGGGGCCCCAGAACCAACCGGGACCCTAAACGCTCAAATCGATTACATATCACCTTGAATTACTATCATCAAAAGAGTAAAATTTCAAATAAAAGTAGCTGCTCCAATTTTAATTTTCAAGAGAATTATATTTTACATGCTAAAAACCCGTAAAATTTTACTTTTAACAGTTACCGAGATCGTTACCGAGGTGGTGACTTTAAGAAAAATACTTCATCCCTTAAACATGAGTCTCTGACGTTAAAAATGTGTTTCCCTTATACGGACAACATTCCATAAAAATCGGAGATGTACAGTTACTATGCATTTATAGTATTCGATTTGCGAAGGCATTTGCATTTTCACATTTGAATTTCTTTTCAATTTTTACATTTGAATCTACTCATAGATTCGTGAAAGTATGTTACAATTTTTGTTTCACACGGCCTGGATGCACAATAACGCATACAATTAGCGAGGTTCAGGGTCGTTCGAGTCTGCAACTTTTTCATAGCGACCGGTTCGTCGTGGATTAGAGAACATGAGTCAGAAGGGGAAAAGTAAATGCATATTTACTGGCCACAAAGACAGGATGTGACTTAATTAGGCTTGCTTTACACGCTGTAACGTGAAAAGTATCAATATCCATTAAAGCATACACTGACACTGATATTAGTTCACGGCTCTCAACAATAAAGTGTAGAAATTGTTAGTTAATTCCTACGTAATTATCTTTAGCATTGTTTCATGACATTTATATTTATAGTATTAATGTCCACGTTCGCTGTGTAACGTATGGAATTGTATGCAATTATTTCTTATTGATCAAAGGCTTCTACAGACCTAGACACTGCGCCGAACCGCGCATTTCGACAAACGTTTCGACGAACGTTTTGGGCGCGCACGAACGCAAATAAGTTGCACTTGCAAATCTGTTTGCAGGACAGACAGAGCATATCCTAAACATTCATAATATACAGAATTATTAAATAGGCATGTTACAAATAAAACTATAAATACATGTTCTAAATTTCTTTGTGTAGTATACACCACTGCAGCTTCTATAGTTATTCGCAGGAAATTCTGAAAATAGCAAAAATCCATTCCGTTTGCCGTTTGGCGCGCTGTTTAGGTCTGTACGAAACCAAAGAATCACCTGTTTCTTGATTGTATTATGATAGACATTAAATGTTTTGGTCGCTCATTACATGCTTCATTTACAAGATCGTCATCTCCATTTTGTAGTTCTTTTTACTGTCAACAAACAGTGCGTTGTTAATTGCTAGTGACTGCAACCACATAATAAATAGTTTATTCTTACTTTAATCATTTGAACATGCTGAGAAAAATCCATAGATTAGCACTCTTAAATCATTGTAACCTTTTTACTGTTTTAAATTGTACCCACTCTTTTTTCCCATAAATGCATAAAATCTACAGTCTATTGATTAGTCACCATATTTTCACCAAATATCACATAATGCTATCGTCGATATGTTGTTTGTTCCACGCGTGCAAAAAGCGCACGCGACAATCGCACTGATTGATGTTGAAATGAGATTTATTTAAAAGGAAATTCGTATGTGTAAATTAAAATTGAAGATAGGATCGTAAGCTCTGTACCTCAAACGAACGTCCAACGTACATGTCAACTGTAATAGTATTTCTTAATAAAAACGCATTGCAACAAGTGTACACTGCTGTCTTCGTTTAAGTCATCGTCGTTACGACTTAAAAGAATATCTACATTCAAAAATGTATTTCACTCTTCCATATTTGTTACAGATGAAGTCAGCATTAACAGCGTCTGGCGAACTCAAATTCGCTAACAGCAAGATGAAGCACTTCAAAACCTACCTCTTTGAATTCAACAAAGGGAAACTTTGTTGTTACAAAGACAAGGTGTGCTCCATCAAGCTGTACGAATGGCGAGTGGAAGACATCATTTGGTACTTAGGCCATGAGCCTAAGCGCAATCCACAAACTGGGTAAGTTTACACCAGTGACGGACACCAAGCTTTCCGTTTACACAATTTTTTTCTGTTCTCGACGCGATGGTTACTCGCACATTCGTCGCCAAGCGTGTACAATTAGTGTTAGTCTCTCAGGAGAAATAAGGGAAATGCTGCCTCGGGAATCGAACCCAGGCCTCACTGGTGGTAGCCGATCGGCTAACGCACTCACTCACGGAACCCCCTGAATTATAATTAGTCAAAAGGGCCAAATATCAGCAGCACAACGATTTTGATTTCATTTCAGAGCCTTTCTTTACAAACACCGTTTTTAGAAGTCTGCGAGAACTAGATACACTGAATAAAACTAGAATTGAATTTGAATTTAGACATAACTATTCAATATTTTTTATGACTATTTGAATTTAGATATAACACGCTCACTAAATGAAAATTGTATTAAAATATTGGGTTAGAAGGTTTATTCATATGTTTATTCAATAACACGAGGAGCTACCTCGAAAATGTGTTAAATATGTTATTGAATAAATCTGTAAATAAATATCTGAATTTGAGCTTTCAGTTTTAATTTACTTATAGATATTTACAATAGAATAAGAAATAATCAGTTTTTCTTAAATTTAGATTCAAAAGAAAATTCTTTTTGACAAAGTGCGATCATTTTTGTTAGGAACAAGTATAATGAATAATTCCTTACACGACTCCAGTTTTGAAGTATCAGTGAGGGAATCATAGCGGATCTTATCCAAAGCCTGCAACCAAAAATCAGAATATATTAAAGGATTGTCATAAAATCATTTAAAAAAATTCTTTATAAATTCTGTTCTAACACTAATTGTACCACGACTGGTCAAATGACCGCTTTCACATTGTTTATTTAATTACTGAAATGATAGAGATGCTTCTTTTAAGAAATTGATGTAAACTGAATTAAAATAAAATAAATTAATTTTAAACACGTAATTTTAAAGATTGTACTATACCTACATATGCATGTGTTTCTGTTACAGATGGTCCATTACGTTTATAACCAGAAATAGCAAACCAATGAGGTAATTAAAAACATCCATAACATTTTATCGCATTAATGAATTTTTATTTTTCTCGCTACAATAAGAAACTTTCGATTATTCAATAATATGTATTGTATATTATACTTTAGGTGTAAAGAAACTCCGTTTTTCGGATGCACCATAGCTGGAACGTTAAAGGACGAACAATACAAGTGGTTAGCGTCTATGATCTTTGGAGAGTACCAACTAAATCTTCGACCCTCGGCAGTCAATCTTATGGATCCATAAAGAAATAATATATTTTTTAAAATAATGTACGTGTTCGGAAATTTGTTATAGTTATACATTTTTATATTGTACATTATTTTCTCATTGTCTCATATTGCCCATGCTTGCCTTAACACGTGCACAATTTCAATATTTTTATATAGTACTTTATGTATATATGTTAAGAGATATTAAAAAAATATCATTACAAATACTTATTTATTAGAAACAAATAAATACCTAGACTTAATAATTGTCGGCGGATGAAGACCTCGTATACAATATGCAATATCGTTTATATCGTTATAATATCGTGTCAGGTATTTTTGCATAGCGTATGAAAAACAATCATTTTGAAATTATTAATAAAGAATGATTGAAAATGTTTCTACAACGTGATTATAAAGTAATTATTAGGTCATCCCATTAGTTCGTGCCGTTTTTCGAGTGGTTGCATATCGCCGCCTGAACGTAAGAACTAGTTAACTTGAAATTTGGACATTTTGAGTTATCTACTTCGTATTAAAGAAGAAATCAAGTAGAATTTAATGTAAAAACTGGGTAACCTATCAAAGTAATCTACGGACATCTAGTGAATCATAGTTTAGTTTCATCTTGTTAATGTAAAAAATAGGCAACTACTGTTTTTCCTGCAAAAAAAGATCTAAAATACGGAATTAATTGTAAGTTACCTAGTTGTTACATTCAGGCGGCGATATGTTAATTCTTTTAAATACCTATGAACTATTTCTTTCGATATTTTCAGAACATCTGACATGACCTCAACTAATAAACTTCATAATTTCTGTACAAGGTCTCGAATGTTACCTCCGTGTGTGTGTGAGAAAGACGCCTGGATCGTTTCTCATCTCCTAAACAAAAATTCTCACCTTTAAAACGTAGAAACCACTTCCTATAGGTACAAGATGAAAGCGCACGTTCTCCGTAAACGATACGTATGTTGTTCGCAGCGATTGTTCTTGAACTACCTTCCCGAAATTCATCCAACATGAGATATCGGAAATGGATACGTGTTTCGCTGATGAGTTTTCACTGCTAGGAATCACCGTGTTTGCTATTTTACGATCTTTTTTTTTGTTAAATTAGAGACACGGAAAATGCTTTTAAGTACCAACCCCCGGCATTAACCCGGGGAGTGTGAGACTCGGGGGCACAGATGACCGGTGCCAAAACCCATATCTAGGAATGTGCAACCCTTTTGTTGTTTGTTTGTTTTTAAGAGCAGTTAGAGAATCCTCATACGGACACCTTCTTCTGCGATAGTGGTTCGAGATGGCAGTGTGGGGGCTCGGCTCTCCCCTCAGATGAAGTTTGGAAAGATTATATTGCCTATAGCAGAGTTGGGCAAAAAATGTATTTAGATACAAATTTCAGATCACCACTAAAAGATGCAACATTTTTAATTAGTTACTCGAAGACTTAGATACAAATGTATCTTGTATCCGACATTTAATTAGATACTTTTGTATCCGAAGCTACAGATATATTTGTAACTAGTATCTGTATCTAATTCACAGATCCTTTCGGATCCTTTAAGATCCTTTTGCCCAGTTCGAGGCTTGAATGAACATGTTCCGAGAATTGAGCTCAGAACATAATAGTAATGCAATGAACACGGCCGGGTGACCCTACGGCCAGCCAGGTATATCGGCACGAGATCGCTAAACCGCAATTGCTAAACTTCACTATTAAACATAATTCTTTTACGGAGTCATGTTAGTAGGGTCCACGGCGTTCTTACGATTAGAACAAGACTAAACTCGATAGAATTAGGGCTGCGTCTAATGGTTGTAATCGTGAACGTATTCCCAAAAGGATCAGTAGCAACAGAAGGTCTTTTACATACATATTGTGCTAGGACAAAGATCCTTTTAAGATTCTTTTGACCGGATCGAGGCTTGAATGGACGCGTTCCGAGGTTCGAGAGTCGGGCACCGAGGCCTCAGCCAAGAACACCATAGTAATCCAATAAACGCGGGTGACCCTACGGCCAGTCAGGTATATCGGCATAAGATCGCTAAACCACAATTGCTAAACCTCGTCATTAAACATAATTCTTTTTAACGGAGCCACTTTAGTAGGGTCCACGGCGTTCTTGCATTACGTTTATTGCATTACTATGGTGTTCTTGCCTGAGGCCTCGGTGCCCGACTCTCGAGCCTTGGAACGCGTCCATTCAAGCCTCGAGCTGGCCAAAAGGATCTTAAAGGATTCGAAAGGATCAGATACTAGTTACAAATGTAACCGTTGCTTCGGATACAAAAGTATCTAATTAAAAGTCAGATATAAGATACTTTTGGATCCGAACCCTCGGATCACGAATAAAGGCCCTCTGTCCACGGAGCGTAGCGTCATCGTCGCGTAATCGTCTATACTCGAAGCGTGTACCAAACTTCACGCGACGATGACGCTGCGCTCCGTGGACAGAGGGCCTGGCCGGCATTTCGCCGCGCATTTTGACGAACATTTCCACGAACGTTTGGACGCGCACGAACGCGAACGGGTAGTATTTACAAATCTTTTTGAAGGGCAATAAGGCATATCCTAAACATTCATAGTATATAGAATTATTAAATAGGCATGTTACAAATATAATTAAATACATGTTCTGAATTTCTTTGTGTAGTATACACCACCGCACTGTTATTCGCAAGAAATTCTGGAAATACCAAAAATCCATTCTGTTCGCCGTTCGGCGCAGCGAAACGTTCGTTGAAATGCGCGGTTCGGCGCGCTTTTTAGGTCTTTACGAGGCCTGAACCGTCTGCTGAATTCTTGTTGGTTTGTAATGGGTTTTTTACGCGGAAACGGACTTGTTAGCGGGAAAGTGACGGATTACAATTATAGACAGGCTAATTAATGTGAATTAATTAATTCGTACAAAGTACACTTGTATCATTTGTTCATGCTTTCGGCGTTACCATTATTGTTTTTATTGATTTATACATCGCGTGTTTTGTTAACAAATGTACATAACGTTCTAATTTTGTTAAATATACATTAGAGACAATTCTTAGCGAGCAAGGAACGGATGTAGAAGTATTACGCCATGTCGAGTCTCCCCCGTACACAATATCGACATTGACTTATTGTTAGTCGCCATTATACCATTGTAGTTTGAACGTCGTCTCAAACGTTTCACGACCATATATACCGTGGTCAGTCATAACACTAACTTGTTCCGAATATACAACCGCGCGTAGAGCGGCAACAGCAGAGTCAAATTCGGATTTTGCTTCGAACAACAAGTTACCGTCGAAGTTTCGGACCGGAATATCAATTGACGCCAATACTCTACTAACCAGCTCAAGCAACTTCTGATTCTCCATATTAACCCACACAACGTCAGGTGGAAATCTATTTTTTTTATGAAAAGGACACTGCCTGGTTAATGTGTACCATTCCCTCCGGATAAGATTTCGATGGTCCTCCATATGAAAAGAACTACTGTTTATCTTGAAAATCCAATTAGTGAGCACTCCGTAAGTTGTCCAGTGAAGTCCCTGAGCTAACCTCACACGAAGATCGTAAGGATGGTAACCAATTGCTTGAGGACCGTCTGTTTGATTGGCCATTGGTATCAAATAAATTTCTGTCTAGGTGTATTAGACGAATTTATTGATGTTTTCGATGTCTGCGACGGATTATACGATTCAAATTGCGATACAATTCCAGAAACGGGTGGATCATAAAGAACGATAGCCAGTGTTCCGATCAGTGATGACACAGTACGATTGGACATTTAGCTATTGGGCACATATCTTTTGAAAACAACATCATTGGACACATGAAAGATTGGACACATCTGTATTGAGCACAAGTACGATTAGACACAAGTACGATTGGACACAAGTACGATTGGACAAAAGTACGATTGGACACGTCTCAATTGGACACAAATAGAATTGGGCACAGTACTTTTGGACACAAATGTACCGAGACCAAATAAAATGAATGGTTTGTGGAGTGTCATAAATTTTTGGTTATGTTTTTACATGAAATACATTTTTGATAATTTCTATAAAAATATAAAGACGATAGAAGTGTACATTAATTAAATGTAAATATAATACGTGCAACGGAATGCGTAGATTATTTAATTTTTGAAATTAATCTTATTGTGAATTAAAATAGTTACAGCGATGAACTATTGAGTCTTAGCGTCTATAATGGTATATATTCGTAAATGGGAGATCGAGATCTACAGGGTGTCCCAAAATTCGTGTAATTCCCGGAAATGGGAGGTTCCTTGGGTCATTTGAAGCGACATTTTCCTTTACAAAAATGACGTTGGCGGCTTTGTTTAGGAGTTATTAACGAAAAACATTGACCAATCAGAGCGCGGCTACAGCGGATTGATTCTGGCTCAGCCAATGGCGCCGCCACGCTAAGCGGGACCTGTCGCTGAGTCGGACTCCGTTCGCTATAGCCGCGCTCTGATTGGTCCGTGTGTTTCGTTAATAACTCCTAAACAAAGCCGCTGACGTCATTTTTGTAAAGAAAAATGTCGCTTCAAATAACCCAAGGAACCTCCCATTTCCGGGAACTACACGAATTTTGGGACACCCTGTATAAGTATACAGAGTCTCAACTAAATCGGTGTGACAATGTCCTTGCACTCTCCTTGTTAGAACATCGGAAAGATATTAAACAGACATTCAGAAGGTACCTTTAAGATGTACCATGTTTGTTATAAAATGGTTTTATACCAAGACGTAAAACCAACATAAAACTGACATTACACCGACATTAAACAGACACTGGTGACATCTCACAGATATTTGAATGTCTTCCGGAAGACATCATTCGAACATTTTTAAGATGTGTCGATACTATCTGGGATTGTACGTATGCGCATATCAACTTGGAAGTTTCTAATAAGTCATCTTGATATGCTTTCATTAAATTATACGCAACCCCCGGCTGCCTTGTTTATTAGCAATTTCCTGTGTGACAATGATGGTCAAATTATGAATAATCATGGCGTCTGGCTGCTATTGCCTCTTGATTTGTGTTTTCTTTTTTTGTTAATTGCATATCATCTATTACTCTATTTAACAAAAAATAATATTATATAATACCAATCCAGCAAGCAAACTCGTTCGCTTCTTTTCCTAATGTTCGAAGGTAATATGGATCGAATATGGCCGTGCAACTTTTTTATAATTTATAAAAATAATATTATATATAATAATACCAATCCAGCAAGCAAACTCGTTCGCTTCTTTTCCTAATGTTCGAAGGTAATATGGATTGAATATGGCCGTGCAACTTTTTTATAGCGAAGAAATAAGAGGCGGATTAATTTCGAAGATGATTTATTGGGTTCTACTTTCAGCGGGTTTATGCTCGAATAACAAAATGATGTCCATGGTCAAAAGTGAAAGACTTTGCAATAATGCGCACATTATTTTTCTTAATTGGCATACCATTAAATCTGCTTCGGCAATTATTTATTTTTTCTGTTAATTTACTGCATCGACAACTTACGAAGATGCAGTTCTATATATGTACTATTGTGCTTATTACTTCCTTGTCCATGTTTACGCGTTCTTACCGATCACGTTCGTCGAATAAATGTAAGTAATTATCCTCCTACATCATTCTACCAACACCTGCAACGTATAAAAATGGTAACCAGTCACGGTAATCGTTTAATCTTATGCGCAAAAAAAAGATCTCCGCTATAGTTAAGCGGAAAGTTCCATGAAAACGCTGGAAATAAGTTCATAGATTATTCGATACCATTTTCATTTAATCGTGTGTCATAACTGTTTGGTATGCCAATCGTGTTCAGAACGCAATTTGTAAGTATCTCCTCGGACTGATCTACAATGAGTGAATGCTCCCAATGTGATTGCCTAACTATAAGTCTCTCGAAGTCACACGAATTGCGTTGAAAATTATAGGAACATTGAGCAATCTTTAATTATACTTGAGAAAAACGGTAATGATCACTTGTATTGAAACTCCGATCCAAGGATGTGATAATTAGCTAATAAAAGGCGCTAGGGAATAGATCTGAGAAGAAAAACAACTCGTTACATATATAGACTGCGGATATTATGTTTTTCTAATAAAAGGAGATAAACATATACATATCTGATATATCCCTAGTAGCACAAAAATATTGGATTAATATTTTTTTCAAATATTGGAAAAATATTTTTTAAGCCACATTTTTTCATATGAGAAAAATATTGGATTTGAATATTGTATACATGTACAAGAAATATAAATTGAATGTTTAAAAAATATAAGCTAAATATTCAGAGAATATAAACTAGATATTTAAAAAATATAAAGTAAATGTGAATCCAATATTTGAAAAATATTATATAAAAAAATTCAATATTTAAATAATATTCAATAAAATTTTCAAATTTAAGAGAAAGTTATAACAAAAGTTAGAAACTATGAATATCTATTACTTTCTGTGCACTGCTTCAGGGAATATTCCATTTTATCTTCCAAAGGACCTTATTACAATTAAGAAATTTGTGTATTATGTTATATAATTTCATATAATTTCTGATATTACATAAAGATTTATTTTATAATAAGAAAAAAATATTTTTTAAAAATATGAAATAAATATTATCTGTACACATTAGGAATAAATATTCTATTTCTAATGTTAAATAAAGATTCATTTTGTATTTAGAAAAAAATATTTTTCTCGTAATATGAAATAGATATTTCCTGCATATTTAAAAAGAAATATTTGTTACTTAATATAAAATAAATAGTGTTTGTTATTTATCGATCATAAGGTTGTTTATAACAAGAAGTTTGTTTATAACAAGAAAGAGGAAACAACTGCATTTGTAAATTTTTAAAAGAATTTCCAATATTAATGTACTGAAAAACAGATTTAAATACAAAATTCAAAATAACGATAATGAATTACAAACCTGCTTTATGAAAAAATTAGAGACATTTCTTTCATGAAAAGGATCCATATTAAGATCGAAACTTAGAAAGTTTAATCAAACTAGCAAAATTGCTTTAATTTAATTTCTGATAGAACCATTGCACCAAGATCATCAATATTTCTTGTTATATTACTTTTAAGTTGAAAATGTTGCTTTATTTTGAAAAACGTTCTTTATTTACCACAAAAATCGTCAATCTACTTGTTTCATTTTCTGCAGCACAGTCACACATTATTGTATAAGTATTTTTGTGATCATCAGACAACAGAAAACATTAGAAGGATTTGAAAATGCTTTGAAATCAATTTGAAAATAAATATTTTGCATAAAATTCGCTATTCGATAATCACATTGTTGCTGTAATCAGAAATTTTAGTTAAGATTTTAGCAACGTGTGCTTAAACGAAGAAACGTATTTAATATTTCCGAATGGAAGCATCTTTATAATTTCAATGATTACAGAATCAAAAATATGAAACTGATTAGTGTTAAAAAATTTCTGCTGACCCTTGTTTATCGCGGGAGTTTCTAGCAACTCGAGCTTGCATAATCAATTTGATTCGCTCGCGATTAATTGAAGAGCGTAATTATTTCTGGAAAATCGCCGATAATCCTTCAACGATCCTTCGGCGTGCATATCAATTTACAAAGTTCGCCGTGACCTTCGTTGAAACAGAGGTGGAACGCGAAAGATGAATTCAAGTGCGGTCCGCGACACGCACCTGGAAATGAAATTCGATAACGTGCACACGGAAAGAAAATGGTAACGGAGAACCGGCAACGGTTATTGATTATTCATGTTGTTTGTCAGACGTACATACAGTCCTCTTTTCCTTTTCAACGTTTATTTCACCGCGACAGATGACCAGTATGTTTGAACAATTACAAATTCGCGTTAGTCAAGAACCACGTTAGTTCTTGAACCTGAAGATTCAAATCCGAATCCAGCGTTTAGTATTCACAAAAATAGCTAATTGTTGTTGTAAATGATCGAACCTTCGCGCCGCGAATAAAAATTTATAATATCCTGAAGATAAATTACGATCGATAACTAATTAATTAATTGTTTGAACAATGTTGCTCAAACACTAAAGATGGCATTACGTTTCGGAAACAGGGGCGGATTAAGCCAGCGCGGGGCCTGTAGCAAATAATACCAGGAGGCCTTATCAATTGTATAATAAAAAAAAAATACAACTTTTACAAACAAAAGGGGTCCGTAGCATTTTCTGCTTCTGCTGTATGGCTAATCCGGTCCTGTTCGGGAACTGTGATTTTATGGAACTCTGCGGTTCCTTTTGGACATGTTTCCTCCAACAACTCGACGACGTTTCATTACACCTAATTTGGTAGCTCAATATGATCCGTTGATGTTTTATAACTAGACTGCGGATTTTTATGGAAATTCTAAATTTCTTGGCTTATTTTGTAAGAACCGGGGTGAGAAACAAGTCCTTCTATATGGCCTAGTGATTAATACGCTGCGGATCTGTATGCATTTATAGAAAAATTGAGTAGATGAAATTCAAAAAGGTTGGAAAATTAAAAAAATTTAAGATATCGAGATATATGATTTCTCCTCTATTAAAATCATTAAGGGAAGAAATAACATTCAATTCGGTTTCTATTTTTTGCGATCGATGCAGACAATTTTTATTGTGCATACAGGGTGGGGCGCCACATTTTGCCATCTAGATCACGTCATTATTATTACGCATAGCAAACAATGTTTCAGATGAAGTTGAATGGTTTTGAGAGGGGCACATTCTGATGGTACATTTTTTTCGTAGGTGCACGTGTAAAGGACATATGAAGGTCATTAATGTTTTTATAAATGGAATCATATATTTTTTATTGCATCAGCTGATGCTCCTTCATATTCTTTACAAAAAAGTATTAATCTTTAACTTAAACAAATGTTTAAAAAATCATTAGTTTAACAGATATTTTAATTATAATTTGTTAGGAAATCTCGACTCTCTGGTCAATACTATGCATTCAATGTGATAATGAAGTAGGAGAGCACTACAAATTATAATTAAAATATCTGCTAAACTAATGATTTTTTTACACAAATAGATTAATACATTTTTGTGAAGAATATGAAGGAGCATCAGCTGATACAATAAAAATATATGATTCCATTTATAAAAACATTAATGGCCTTCATATGTCCTTTACACGTCCACCTACAAAAAAATGTACCATCAGAATGTGCCCCTCTCAAAACCATTCAACTTCATCTGAAGCATTGTTTGCTATGCGTAATAATAATGACATAAATCTCGATGGCAAAATGTGGCGCCCCACCCTGTATAAAGATCCGTAGTCTAGTGTGACTAATGTTTTTTTTACTAAACATGTGTTTTTGTAAGAGCGTGCACATACATATTCCTAACATTTTAATGCAATTCGCGTCGGAATTCAAATAAATGTACAAAGAAGAACGAAAATTATTATGAATATACATATATTGCATTTTGAATATCAATCTAAAATTGAATGTTAATTGGCTGGTTGATCAGATGCCAAACTGAAATGTCTCGCGTTCGAGTATCTTCGAGAAGTTTAAACATAGCGGCTGCAACGCTTCACCTATATTCGATCTCGTAGACTTTTAAAGTGATTTGATAAATTTTAATGACACAGTGATGACAATGGTAAACATAATATACGCTCGCCGTTTGGGACAAAGAAAAGAAGAATTCAATCGAGAAGACAACCAAGCTCCACTTCTGTCGTTGTCGTTTGAATTTATGAGTGCGATTAATGCTCGTCGTTGACTTAAACGTTTCCATTATAAACGCTTGTAGAACAGAGCATCTATCGTCGATGAGGGAACGATTTAAATTATTTAAATTCTATTCCAGCGTACGTTTCCATGAATTCGAAGAGACACGATTTTGCGTCTCCATAACTTCATTTTTCTAGGATTTATCCTACTGTGAAAAAAAAGCTGACGGTAAACGACAGAACTGGATAGAAAGATAAGCTCAGAATATGAAGCAGAATAACGCAGGTTTCTAAAAAAATTATGATAAATATTATAAATATAGTTGACATTAAAATCAAATGACTAATAATTAAAATATATAAAATATTAAGATATATATCGATATATGATTTCTCCTCTATTAAAATCATTAAGGGAAGAAATAACATTCAATTCGGTGTCTATTTCGTTTTATTTCTTTTTTATTTCTATTTCTATTTTTTTTATTTATTTATATCCGCAGCCTATTAATCACTAGGCTATATAGAAGAACTTGTTTCTCACCCTTGTTCTTACAAAATAAGCCAAGAAATTTAGAATTTCCATAAAAATATAAAAATATTATTATAAATATAGTTGACATTAAAATCAAATGACTAATATTAAACGTATATGTGTCTTTGTACTAGATTTTTATGGAAAGATTTTGGAGCCAACGATTTTTAATTTTAGCGGGCTTTACGATACTTTAGAGAGAACAATATTAGGAGTATATTATTTGCTTGAAATTGCGTCATTACCTATTTTAAAATTTCGTTCGAAGATTCGTATTAAATCTGTTGGATTATGTTCACGTGGCCCATCATCAGTCATTTTCATTTTTTGCGCTCGTGATGTGCAATAAAAAGTCCTCGATCTAGGCGAGGCCTCCACCGAAATCGAGGAAGAGATTGTTGGTTTTTGCTTCTTCCAAACGGTACATGGAAGAGCAGGTGGTATATCGAGTCCTTTGTCCAAGATAATCCACCGCTCATCCTCTCGGATGGTTACGCAACCATCAAATATTGTGATATGTGACCGGGGGCGAAATGTCGGGACATCTTTGACTAAAAAACACGCAGCGTCGGTTCGCTGGCCGATGGAAGGAGAAACCATGACACATCGGCGGTACGTCCGCGTCGATCCTATCTGGAACTATAAAAACGCCTGGAAGATCCGACCTGTGTACAGTTTCCAAGTGAACATCACATCAGACATTTCACAGACGTCTACCGAAAACAAACATGAAGACCATACTCGTTGTTTTTGCTCTCTGCTTCGTCAGTGCTCTGGTGAGATTTTGTTAAACTTCGAAAAATTTATTCTTCGCTTTGAACCGTTGCAAAATAAAATGTTAACCATAACTAAACAACTGGCGAAATTGATATAACAATCGATGCGTTAAAAGTTAGTAATGCGTTAAAAGGTAGTAAAGTTTTGATTTTATTTAAAACGTGTCTATATTATTATATCAGTTAAAAAATAAAAAAGTAGAGAGGTGCGAGAATATTTTCTTTATAAAGAATAAAGAAACCAATTTTACGGAAACTAATACGATACAAAATATTGTTAACGTCATTATTTTTCTATAATTTTAACGGTCAGCGGCAACGGGCGTTTGTTGTCTCAGCGGGTTATATTTTGTATCGTATTAGATTCCGTAAAATTGGTAAACTATAACTTAATAATTATAACGTTTAACGCATCGACTGTTATATAAATTTCGCCAGTTGTTTCTTGAATTATTCAATAAAACAATGTTTGTCCCGATCGTTAAATCTTGTTCGAATCCTGTTGAAATCAACGTCTTAGAAAATAAATCTTTTGAAAAGCAAAGTTACGAATTCTTCAAATATCGTGCATCTAAAATTAATTTGAATTTTTTCACCCTCACTCGTACACGTTTCTTGTATTTTTGGTACTGGTGGTCATCTTATTTTAATCATTTCAAAACTTACGTGACGCCAGTTATACTGCGATAACCACCGTGGCCCCGCTGAGACAACAAACGCCGGTTGCCGTTGACCGTTACAACGATAGAAAAATAATGACATTAACAATATTTTGTATCGTATTAGATTCCGTAAAATTAGTTTCTTTATTCTTTATAAAGAAAATATTTTCGCACCTCTCTACTTTTTATTTTTTTAACTGATATAATAATATAGACACATTTTAAATAATCAAAACTTTACTACCAAAAAAGTGAAAACTACGAATTAATGTTTTATTAAAAAATTCTACTGCCTCCCCTGAGATACGCGCCTTCCAGGTTGGAAACCGCTGATCTATAAAAATACTACGAGAACTAAAGTTCTTGAGTAATAATAAAGATAATCATGAAAAAACGAAAATGAACGAACAAGTCTCGGAGTGTTTAATTGAATAAGATAACCCCGAAGACCAACAGCGAACGAGACGATTAGAAGAATTCTTTGGCTGCTCCGATTATATTAGTGCTACTTTATCTTGACGATTATTTTCTAGATTCTAAGAAACGGAATAGTACATAGCTGGCGCAATCGAACCGTGTAGAAAAACGAAATAATTTACTGATAATGATTACCTATTCATTATTTCTTGACAATAGTTGCATTAATCCCATATACCTAAGCATTCAATTAAATTATGTTCAAATAAGTTAAATGCAGTACGTTTTATAATATATACATATTTACAATTTTTTTAGGCACTCACAGAAGAGCAAAAGGCTAAACTATCGCAGTACAAGAAGGACTGTATTACGGAATCCGGCGTTGACTCGAGTGAGTCCGAGATTATCAATCGTTCTCGTTATTTTTATCAATAATAGGTGATTTAAACATTTCTTGAATGATTTACAATAATTTATTAATTTATCCTGCAGAAGTGGTAGATGATGCGAAGGCCGGCAATTTCAATGAGAACGACGAAAAACTGGCCTGTTTCTCCTCCTGCATGCTGAAGAAGATTGGAATTGTAAGCGATACTTGCTGTTGTTTGTTCATTTTAGCACTTGATCACAAAATAGTAGATAAGACAATTTACATGAAATATATTTGCACTTTATATCGTAATTTCCTTTCATGCTTTTTTATTATTGCATTTTCTATTTCTTTAACAGTGACTATTACGACATACTTTAACGATTAAAATTTTCCGATAGTTGAATCCGGACGGATCCATCAACGAAGAAACTGCCAGGCAAAAAGCACCCGCTGACGTTACGAAGGAACAGCTCGATGACGTTTTCAACAAGTGCAAAGACATCAGTAAGTTATATGTTCTTAAAGAATGTAATTGCATAGAATTATATAGATGAATATCCATTAATGAATCTACTGAAACTGTTTCAGCTGGCCCCAACGAGTGTAAAAAGGCAGCCAATCTAGTCAAGTGCTTCAAGGACAACAAAACCTTCAAAATATTTAACTAAATCGAAAAGATTTTTGTGGAAAGGCGATTTACAAATATTGTATACAAATTCAAACAATGCTTGTAGATAAGAGTTCATAAAATAGTTGTTTGCAAATCTTTCGTTTGCCTTTATTTTATTTTAAGATCGTGACATAAATTTCATCAGCATGAATTTTATAAATTTTAATAAACACCGTTATTTAAATATAAGGACAAATTATTCTCAGCGCTCTAACTGTAGTGAATAGTGCAAACGTGAAAATAATTCATAACAACAAACAAGTTATTCTTATGAATATTCAAAACATTTCTATTTTGATAATCGGAACCACAAAATAAAATATTTCTATTTTAATAATCTGAAATACAAAATAGAATATTTCTATTTTAACGATGGAAAGCACAAAATAAAATATTTCTATTTTAATATTAAACTTGAACAGAAAATAGAATATTGTATTTTTTATACTTTTAAAAAATCCAATTTTTGAACGGGACCATCCCGGGAACATACTCTACATGATGCAAAAGGTTTCGTTCCGTTTGGTCCAACCATCTCGACGTAATCGGTGAACATACATAGAAAAAAAGCCACATACAGATCGAATTGAGTAACCTCCTCCACTTTCGAAGTCGGTTAAAAAGACGCGAATGATCTATTAATTAATTGTACTCGTTATGTTTTAAATTAAACGTTAAATTATTTCGTATTTACGGACGTGTTGTTCTTCTGTCGACTTTAATCCTACACTATCTTATAGTTATATCATCTATGTAGCACTGAGAAAAATAATTTTTTAATTCTCTCGATTGCACTCTATAATCCTTTCGTCTTTCAGTCTATAAAAAACAAATTTGCCATTTGTTAGAATTAAATACTGTTTTATACGGGTTAAATTCTTTCAAGTTAAAAAATTTTATAACCAACCTTTTCCTTATTTATTTAAAAAAAACTTTTAAACGTCTGGTACTAGGGGAATTCCCCCTTGCTATGGAATTGTCCTTGAATCAAATTAAACCAACGATAGTTCACAGAGAGAAACATTTTGTCTGTCGAGCTTCTGCTTCTAAATACCAGTACACTATTTGCAGAACTACAGTGACTCCCACTAATATTCTGACACTCTTAAAAAGACGACAACTTTTTTGGTATTGTACTATACGAATTGAACCTTTTTTGGAAGCTAGAGCAATTACTTTGCTACAGGATGTAAAAAAAATTTTGTCAAAAATTGCAATTGATCGGAATTAGAGAAATAATACTAAAAGTTGCATTTTACTACTTTTTTATGTGGACCTATATTGAAAATTTAAAAACTGCGTTTTGTAGATCTTCGTCAATTAAAACAGAATAACGTTTTTATAATTGAACCAAACAACCTGATTTTTTATAATCAATTCGAAGCATGCGTTTATGAAATGATATACAAAAAAGATTTTCCAAAAATTATAATTTACAAGGTTACACGCAAAAATAAAAAAGGCATTTTTTAAACTTTTTTTATTTAATATATTTTCGATTTTTATAATTACATTCGACGGAGTAGAAGACGAATAAGAAAATTCTGGGTGTACCCTTACATTTGCAATAATATTAACTGCAGAATATTTGTGGCTACAAGAGAGCAGAAAACGATGTTAGATTACAAACATTTTACAGAATGCGCAAAACTACGTACAAGAATCTTATCATTTCAGGTGCGTATTTTTTAATTAATACAGACATTGCTTGAAATTTAACATCGTCTTCTGCTAATTCTCTTGCAGCTACAAATATTCTGCAGTTAATATTATTGCGAATGTAAGAGTGCACCCAGAATTTTCTTGTTCTTCTTCTTCTCCCTCGAATATAATTATAAAAAATCAAAGTCTCCTCGTCACTATACATCTTTGTTTTCTTTTAGTAATAACGTGAAGTTTGGTACACTCTTCCCGTATAGACGATTACGCGACGATGACGCTACGCTCCGTGGATAGAGGGCCTGAGGCCTGCTGAGGTTAGAACAGGCTAGGATCGTCGCGCATGCGTGTGAAAAGCGCCAAGAATCCCATCACTGATCGGAACACTGGCTATTGTTCTTTATAATCCACCCGTTTCTGGAATTGTGTCGCAATTTGAATCGTATAATCCGTCGCAGACATCGAAAACATCAATAAATTCGTCCAATACGCCTAGACAGAAAATTATTTGATACCAATGGAAAATCAAAAAGACGGTCCTCCAACATATGGTTACCATCCTTACGATCTTCGTGTGAGGTTAACTCAAGGACTTCACTGGACAACTTACGGAGCGCTCACTAATTGGATTTTCAAGATAAACAGTAGTTCTATTTATGTGAAGGACTATGGAGATCATATCCGTAGGGAATGGTACATATTAAAAAGGCCGTGTCCTTTTCATGAGAAATTTAGATTTCCACGTTACGATGTGTGGGTTAATATGGAGAATCAGAAGTTGCTTGAGCTGGTTAGTAGATTATTGGTGTCAATTGATACTCTGGACAAAAACAAGAACGGTAACTTGTCCGAAGCAAAACGCGAATTTGACTCTGCTGTTGCCGCTCTACACGCGGTTGTATATTCGGAACATGTTAGTGTTATGACTTACTACGGTATATATGGTCGTGAAACGTTTGAGACGACGTTCGAACTACAATGGTATAATGGCGACTAACAATAAGTCAATGTCGATATTGTGTACGGGGGAGACTCGACATGGCGTAATACTTCTACATCCGTTCCTTGCTCGCTAAGAATTGTCTCTAATGTATATTTAACAAAATTATAACGTTTATGTACATTCTGCAGTTAATATTATTGCAAATGTAAGAATACACCCAGAATTTTCTTGTTCTTCTTCTACTCCGTCGAATGTAATTATAAAAAATCAGTCTCCTCGTCACTCGACATCTTTGTTTTCTTTTAGTAATAACGTGAAGCTTGGTACACGCTTCCCGTATAGTGTATATTATACGCGCAAAAAAAGAAGGCACAGAATTTCGTCAGTGGGGTGCAGGGGGAACGGCGAATCCCCACTCTTGACGCAAGGCTCCATGCCTTTTGTATAGCGCGTAGTGGGAGACCACGTGGTACCTACGAGTTTCTCGTGCCTTCTTGCTTTGCGCGTATAATAGACGATTACGCGAGGATGACGCTACGCTCCGTGGATAGAGGGCCTGAGGCCGGCTAAGGTTAGAA